>JAVLUX010000045.1:18767500-19967500 GCA_032164185.1 Moxostoma hubbsi
CTCCACCCTCTCGTGCAGCTTACCCTCACATTGGATTATAGTTAAGAAGTACTCAAATATTTGTCTTTTTCACACCAAAAGTGATTTAGAAGCTTTAGAAGACCTTAACTTAACCGCTGGATTTGTATCGATGACGTTTATGCTGACTGTCTGTAATTTTTGGAGCTTAAAAAGAGAAATTACCATTCACTTGCATTTTAAGGAGCTAAAATATTATTCTATTTTTCTTCAAATGTGTTCTGGTGAAGAAAGAAAGTCATACACACCTAGGATCATGAGGATGAGTAAATAATGAGATAATTAAATGTTTTGGGGGAACTAACCCTTTAAGAGTATACATGACTGTTGGGGGGCATGGATGACCTGTTAGTTACATTGTTTCGGCATCATAAGTGTGTAACTCCTTTAATGACATGCTGGCACAAGTAGAACAAGCTAATGTTATGACATACTCTAATTTATTATGAAAACTCTAAATGCAAAATAAGTGTCATAATGAGATGCTTATCCTTAAGACAACAAATAAATTCTGTTTCAGATGCACAACAAGATGGAATTAAAAGTGTGTAAGCTCATGCCTGTTCTGGAGACAGTTGTGAGTGTGGTGTCCTTGCTGAGAGCATGGGATCACACACCACAGCTGACTGGAGCACATGAGGTCAGGTGTAATATAATTGTTCTAAATTATAATTTAGAAACGTATACATTTTGCCTGGCATCCAACCACACAGTATGCCTTAGCAACCGCATATCAACATCCTGTCAACTAAACACTAACATGCTAGCAAGCACCACTCATTTCTTCAGAAAATCTAAAAATTAATTTTGCATAATAGGTTAATGCATATTTTATGGCATACACAGCCGAAATGCATTAATGCATTATATGTATTGCCAATATTCCATGAAAAATATACTATAAATTATTAACTGGCCAGTAAAAGTTAGGTATGCAGAACACTAAAAATGCTCTTAATATTCCTAATTTTGCAATGTCAGAAAACATCTAAAACTCACACACACACACACACACACACACACACACACACACGCACGCACGCACACACTTATATGTACCATGAAGAATAACATACACATACAACACAGTGCAGGCTTATTAATTTGGTCTGAATAAATAAAATCCTTGTTATCACAGAGCTATTCCTCATCTTTATGCACATAACTTACATTGTATAAATAAAGCCTTCTTATAGGTCTCAGTTCACTCACCACTCATGCTTACACAACGCTAAGGTGGGTCTCTTATTGGAGGTCTGTGGGACTCTTCACTCCTGCACTGATTGCGTATCTGGTCGCAGGTAAAGCTCAACTCGTATGCCAAACACACTTGAAACGGTTTGTCATCTGGCCTGACCTTCACACCTTCTCTCACTAACAGGTGACCACATACCGGGCAACACTAATGTCCTTGCTGGCTGATCTAGGGCCAGTCTCCCCTCCATTGATCCCTATTTGACGAACCCATGACTGATCTCAAAGCAGCGTAAATACTCTAACATCTACTAACACCCCAGGTGAAAACTACAAAGCTGGCACAGACCATAATCTTGCCCCCCACTCATTCCACTTTCTCCAAAAGTCAATAAATCCCCCCAAAAAAGAGCAGGACCTGATCTCACCTGAACCAGAACATCACACACTCATGAGAAAACACTGGGAGGAATGACATTATATTTTTGATTTGATCAAGTTGTTTTCTAACTATAGATTTTAAGGTAGTGAGTTAACATTTGATCAATGCCCTCTGTGCTCTATGTTGTAAAATAATAAGCACACATGACTGCCTATTTGATCCCTTAATCAGGGTACAGATGAATAATAGAATAGAATGAAAAGTTTTAAAATCAGAGTAAAATTAAAATGAGTATAGGTATAGGAGAGAGAGAGAGAGAGAGAGAGAGAGAGAGAGAGAGAGAGAGAGAGAGAGAATTAGCCCTTTTTTTAAAACAAAAATAGAAGACTCACTCGTAAAAGCTCTTGTTGTAGTGAATCCCTCCTGTGCGTTATGGTAACAGTGTGCGCAGCTGAGGAGCGACTGGATCCTTATGGCCGGAGATTCCGCGAAATATGCGCTCACGACGAAATAAAAGAAAGAAATTAAAACCCCCGTGAAACGACTTGAAACTGATTTTTGCGTGGGATATAAAGGTTAGAGATAAGGGATGCTTCCTGTGTAAAGAAAAAGCGACCTAACGTCCGACAGCGCGAGGAATCAACACATTAATAAAGTCTCATCATTGGGGGAGGCGTTTAAAACTGAGTGGATAAAGCGACAACACCCGTTCTGCGTTTACACTGATACATTAATTCCCGACTGTTCAATAACAGTAGCCTATTACAAGTTATTATATGTGATATATAAAGATGCATGTATATTTGTGATACAGCCAGCATATTATATAGTCTTCGTTAAATAATGAATAAAATGGCATGTATGGCGCATACAGTATGCTTTGTTGCACGAGATTGCAAGAGTCAAACGTCCTGCGTATCTTATTGCCATGACAACGTGCCTGCTTGCACTTGGGGTCCAGTTTTTTGCTCTGTAGTATGTGGGGGATAATGACTTTCTACTCCGATCCACCCACTCGCCCACCTACACAGTGTCTTAACTCCTCTCACTCTTTCATTGCAACTTTCCCCTTTGAATCTCTAAGGAACCTGTAAATCCATGCAGGGGTTAAAGGTTTAACTTTATGCATTGTGTTTTTAAGTTCATGGATTTTCTTGATGATGTGGAACAAGATTTGTTCAGGAATATCAACAAGCATGTTATTATTGTGAGAAAAATTCACATGCACGATGAGATGAGGTGGATATGTGTTTTTTGTTTTTGTTTTTGTTTTTTTACTGATAGCAATTTACTTTTGAATCAAAGCACATCAACACAATATGATTTACAAGAAGTTGGACGTGTTTCTTGAAAAACAATCCTGTGTGTGTTATACCAGCCGTTTTAATGACTCCAGTTCCCCTAGTGGACAATTAAAGGCATTTTTACTATTTTACACAAAATTAACAAGAAAATAAACAATATAACGTAACGTCACATAACAACGTAATATTATATAATATAACACAAAAGTTTGCACACTGTTTAACTTAAAGAAATATTCAAAGTGCAATACAAGATAAAGGGAGAGTTCACCCCAAAATGCAAATTCTTTCATCATTTACTCACCCTCATGCCATCCCACATGCGCAAGACTTTCTTTCTTCAGCAATTAAAAACACAATGCATCACCAAAGTTAAACCTTTAACCCCTGCGTGGACAAACAAAGATTTTTAGAAGATTATCTCTGCTTTGTAGGTCCATTTAGTGCAAGTGAATGGGTGCCAAAATTTTGAAGCTCCAAAATCAACATAAGGGCAACATAAAAGTACCCCAGACAACGATAAATCCATATCTTCTGAAGCAATACGATAGGTCTGGGTGAGAAACAGATCAATAAGTCCTTTTCCCTTCACTTCCTCCTTCTGTTTTTGGTGATTCACATTCTAAGTGCGTATCGCCCTCTACTGGACAGGGAGGAGAATTTATACCAAAAAAAAAGATTTCTATTATAGTGATCTGTTTCTCACCCACACCTATCATATCGTACCTGAACACATGGATTTAAGGAGTGGTATGGATTACTTTTATGCTCCCTTTATGTGAATTTTTTAGCTTCATAATTTTGGCACCTGTTCACTTGCATTGTGAGGACCTACAGAGATGAGATGTTCTTATAAAAATCTTAATATATTCTGCAGAAGAAAGTAAGTCATACATATCTGGGATGCCAGGAGGGAGAGTAAATCATGAGAGAATTTTCATTTTTGGATGAACTATCCCTTTAAGCTCAATCGACAGCATTTGTGGCACAATGTTGATTACCAAACATTAAAAAAAACAAAGCAAAAATCTGGGTTACACTGAGGAACTTACAATGAAAGTGAATGCAACCAATTTTTGGAGGGTTTAAAGGCAGAAATGTGAAGCTTTTAATTTGATAAAATCACATTAATTCTTCTGTTAAAACTCGTGTAATATTTGAGCTGTTAAGTTGTTTAAACTGTAATTTTACAGTCATTTTGGGGGTTTAGGGATTGTTGACATTACATCGTCATGGTAACAAAGCTGTAAAATTGGTGTAAAAAATAATTGTACACAGAAAAGGTTAGTAAGTGATTTTATCACACTAAAATCATGTTAAAATGCATATTGTTTATGTCTTGTGGCTATACTTTTGAAATAGTGAGTATTTTAACATTAAACAATTGGCCCCTATTCACTTACACTGTAAGTGCCTCACTGGAACCAAGATTTTTGCTTTTTTTTTTTTTTTTTTTTAAGAAAAGATGGGGCAAGTCAAAATTCATTTTTGTGGTAATTGATATTATGCCACAAATGCTTTTGATCGAGCTCAACTTGTATTGAACCTGGAATATTCCTTTAAAAGAGAAAAGCCTGTTGATTTCAAAGAAAAGCAGCAAATAACAGAACTATATAAAACAATTGTTTTTGTGAAATGTGTGTGCGTATCAGTTTTCAGGGGTTTATTAAAAATGCCTTTAACATAAAAACATGGCACAAACATTACTTTAACATAAAAGAGCACATTTCACATTTTTGAAAGGTGTCAGTAACAGATTGCGTTTCTATGGAAACACAATGGCCTGCCAGAGTGTGGGTGGCATGTTGCATACATGTTTTACATTTAGCTACTGTCATTACACTTTCAGCTGCTGAGAAACAGGCATGAAACACAATGAACTATAAGTGAATTAGACTGCAATTGATGCAATTATAAAAGGTATATTTACTGTAACATATACTGTAAGTGTTCACTTCATAAATTATCTGCTTAGCTGTGATAAATACCATGTCATGCAGTACATTCATTCTGTTCAAAAACTAAAATCCTAACCTGATAGTAGATACTTGCACTGGCCTTAGAATATTTGTGGTCAATTGTTTTATTCATGTATATATTTGGAATGTGGTGGATATTTTATCTTCAGTTTGATGCTGTTTAGATGCAAAACAATAAAAAGAGGATCAACCGTTAGCTCAGACTTGCTGCAAAAATTGTAATGTAATTCTCATCTTTTATTATATACAAGATAAGCACACACAGAGATAAATGATTATACATTGTACATGTTAAACTCAAAGTAACAAAATAACTATACGTATAAACAGAGTTTTACTCATTCAGATTCCTTGCTTAAACATCCTGCTGCCTTCTGCATTTAAATGCAATTGAGGAATGCATATACACTCATACAACCTTCGTTCTGCTTAACCGAACACTATTCTACCTTTGCCAAAATGCTTAAATTCTCTGCTGTTTAATTAATCAATTAATTTAATGTCATTTGTTAATGTTAAAATGACCAAATGCCATCCAATGTAGAGGAAATGCCAGTGGACTAACAGAGGCCCAATTCATTAGAAAGCTTTTTCTAACCCTTCCCACTTCCCCCAAATTATGCAGTTGAGAATTATGTGACTGGGCAGATAGTGCTGCCTTACTAAGAAACACTTTAGTGCAGCTTTTAGAGCACTTTGTCATTTTAGAAGCCACTTGCTTGTATGCTCACCTTTGACTGATAGTATTAAAGGAATGTTCCAGGCTCAAAAAATTGAGGTTACAGTGAGACACAATGGAAGTGAATGGGGGCCAATTTTTGGAGTTTAATTTTACACAGAAAAAGTTAGTAAGTGATTTTATCACACTAAATCATGTTTACACGCATGCAATTTGTCTTATGGCTATACTTTTGAAACTGCGTGTAATGTTCAAAAATTGGCCTCATTCACTTCTATTGTAAGTGCTTCACAGTAACCCAGATTTTTTTTTTTTATAAAAAGAGGGACGACTCGAAATACATTTTTGTGGTAATCAACATTATGCCACAAATGCTGTCAATTGAGGTTAACTTGTATTGAAACCGGAACATTCCTTTAAAGATCTTATAGTCCAAAACTGCCTGACCTAAAGGCAAAAGGTCATAGATTTAATGCTTTGAAATGTCATCTCACTACTTTAAGCTTAATGAGACATCAGACCTGAGACAGTAAGCAGTTTTTACCTCTGCTATTACGACTAAAACTCACAAATCAAGTGGTAGAAGATTCTTTATTCGTTAAAAAATCCATAATACAATCAAATGCCAAAAAAGTTTGTATCAAAGGAAAAAAAAAATCTGAATACAAAATTGCAGTTTTATACAGGAGCCAAATACAGATGAGACTGCTTATTCAAATTCAGATGATCATGCAATGTTTTGCTAGCATAATTAGGCTAATATTGTTTTAAAACACACACACAATTTTAAAATGAAGAGTTACTAAAAAAAATTCCCACAAAATAGCGAAATTAGTGGTCATATAAGAACAGCTGTGTATTCTGACAGTCATAAGGTTTCCTGCTTTACTTAATATTGTTAATCACACTTTTAACAGTTACACAGGCATACATGTTTGTTTAGGTGTTAGTGAACTGACACATAAGGCAATTATAAATAAGGTGAACGGATTTCTCACTGTAGCCATTGAGATTTGTAAATGAAATGATATGACGTTTACGCAGTCCACAGTACACTAAGGAGTAGGCTATATATAGTACAGCTCAAAAGTATTCTTATTTGGCATATAGTGTCACTAAATTAACCTGCAGTTTATAAAGCAATGCTTAAAATCACCACAGATGAAAATTAGCAATGTAAATTATGGAATGCAAACAACAATTTTACATTGTCTTAAGTGTTTTCATTCATTAGTCAGTTCAATACATTAAAATGATCTTTAACACCGGTGATTAATGAAGAAGTCCTTGTAAATCGGCAATGACTGGTTTCTTGGCATCACTCTTTGGCTGAGGGAGGCTGGTTATTTATAATTAGTTTAAAAACATGCTTTGAACATGTGATTAACCAATAATAACATGCAATGAGCTCCAATTAGTGTTTTAGATCGACATTAGTGTTGCATCATGGACTGTCTAACTACTTCCTCCAGGGATTTTCTAGTGACGAGAAGTCTGACCACGTCTTCATTCTTCTTGGTGAGTCTTTTTCGTGCCTGATCATGCGTCACCATGGTCATGTCCCAGCCATTTACCTGTCATCAACATTGACATCACCCGACGGGCGTTATACAATTATCTACATGTACATACAAAGACATCTTGTGTCAATGAATAATGAATCCATGTAATCTTTGACACAGTCATGATATGTTAAAGGAACAGTTCACTCTAAAATGATCCCTTATGAACTCATATGCCGTTTCAAACTCACGTGACTTTCTTTCTTCTGTGGAATGCAAACATAGATATTTCGATGGAGATATGTGAAACAGGCCAAAATGGAAGGCCTTTGTCACTATAAATCTTTCTATCTGCAGTCTGCTTGGCGCAATCATGATTTGAATCTCAATTACACTTCATAGTGCTTGACGCATGTGCGAGATCTATTGTGACAAAGGAGTTACATTTTTGGATCTTGAAAGTGTTGGACTCCATTGACTTGCATTGTATGGATAAATAGACTTCATATATACATTAAAATATCTTTGTGTCCCGTAGAAGAAAATAAGTCATAAGAGTTTGAGACAGCATAAAGGTGAGCAAATATGTGGGTATTTGAGAAGGGTGTTCTCATTTAAAATCAAGGACCGCCTTTTAAGACCACCTAAGAAGTCCACAAATTGTGCAATTATATTGAAGAACAGAAGGTTCAATAAGATGTTCAAAATTACACAGATCCAACGATGTACGAGTCAAAGATTTTTAGTATTTATTTTTTTAACAAAATACCCCCTAAAAACAATCTCCCTATTTTTCATAATTCAATGTTGTCAGGCATGGTTCTTGGTGGATGAATAAGGTTATGTGTTACCAACACAATTCCTGATGGTGGATTTTGCTCCATGTAAACAGAACTTGAGGGTTGCATCCCTTTTTGGTTTCCTTGCAATGCAACATGCTAATGCTACCAGTTTTTGTAGGACAGGAGTTGACAGACTGGATATCTACAATACAGTATGACTAAGTTGTTAAGCTTTATCACACTAGTCTTATGTTAACATACATAATGTCTGAAGTCTTGTGACTTTACTTCCAAAACAGGTGTATTTTATTTTTAACCACAGACTTCCATTGGAATTGTATTACTGTTACACATTTTTGCTTGTTTTTAGAAACTGAGAGATGAGTTGAAATAATATCACAGATGCTGTATACAGAGCTGTGGAGATGTATTGAACCCAGAACATTACTGCAAGCAAGAATGCAGAATAACAACACTTTCTAGTGGATGCTCAATCAATCGCTTTGTTTTACAACCTGTACCCAAATCTCCATCACTATGAGCAATCACAGTTTATACCATTTAACAACATATTTATATCTCTCACCTGCATGATTTGGTCTCCCATTCTGAGACCAGCCACCTCTGCAGGTCCACCTTTAGACACACGTGTGACATAGATTCCCTGAGACATACATAAAAGTTAGAAGGGTCATCTCTAAAAGACACTGACCTCAGCAGCAGGTTATGCCCCGCTTGTTGTGATAATTAACAGCAAAATGTCTGGCTCTAAATTTAAACAAAGTTCACTAAAAAAGATCTTTCATGCTATTGAAAGAAGAGGGAAAATCTAATGGGCGTCACCTTGTCTGACTTGTCTTCGGAGAATGGATTCTGGCTTGGATCTTGGTCAATTCCCCCTCCAATGCTGAATCCTAAAATTAAGTTATCACCATCCCGAAGTTTTTGAATTTCAATTCGTTGCTGAAATACAGAGGAAAGGCAGCTTATATCTCCTATGTCAGTCAGGCAGGCACACCATCTCAAAACTCCATGAGCTCCCTACCTAGACAGACCTAGATAGCTAGGCATCAGGCCAAAAAAAAAATTGTCTAGGTAGGCAGCTTACTAGAGTCGAAACGGCCATTGGCACAGCTATTTATGACCATATATAGCAGCTCTACCTGTGCAGAACACGCATAAGCCACGCCTGCTTATAAATCACACCTTAGTGACATTCGATTAGTATCAGCATAATATGGACTCATACCACAATTAAATTCATCATTAGGCATTATTTTGCACCCAAAATAACATTGTTTGAACTCTGAAGAGTAATTGCTGATTAGCTTTAATAGTTCCCAATATAGATATACACACTAACTTATCTGGTCCTCTATTTTGTTTATTAACCATTTGGTTGCTCTATACTGTGTCACATATCAATTATATATCACTCACAAAACGAACTGAATAAATATATCTGAAAAAGAACAAGGCTAACGTTAGCCTAGCGTGCTAACTCTTTCATTACATCAATTGTTAGCTTCAACTCAAACAAACGTAATGAAACATTCCTGTCATCTCATAAATTAGTATTGAAAGTATTAATTGTGCTTAACTTAAAAAAACATTTACAATGTGTAACTCAAACTAGAAAAAATATCAAATGTCCATGTTAAAAGTGACACTAAACACAAAGCTGCTTGAACTCGTGTTAGTGGAGCTTCGCATGCTAACAAACTTTGTGAGACTGATACAAACTCACCACAACAGCTGTGATAGGCTGACCGGGTATATAGGACATTTTCAGGATGCTAGTGTTTTATTTCTTGTCCAGGCTAGGCTTTGTTCCTCACTCCTCAGAGATAACCGACAATGTGATTGTGTGTAATAGGTCCTCCCATTTATGAGTGTGTCATGTTTGGGCTGGGCAGCGCAACACACCCTGTCTCTGTTACACTACATTCGTATTATTCAGCCTATTTGTTCATTCGTTTAATCAATTATATCAACTTAGAATTTTTCAATGGTAAGATTACACATTTACCGACATATGTGCGAATTAGACAGAAGATCACTGTGATTTCACTGACATTTAAATAAGCACCAGCACCAGCACCACCTACCAGCAGAGGACGCAATGTGACCATTGACTGTCACTATCAGCCAGGCAAACATAGTATTTTGTGACATGTTCTTGGTCAGAGTCCGGTGTATGAACAGTGTATGAGGAATTAGAAAGAGTTAACTTTCAATCATAAAAATAAAATAAAAAAACATTTATTTTAAAAATAGCTACTTCAAAGATTTTTTTTTGTCCAGTATGTGGCACTGTTCTGAAACTGCTCAGGTAGTATCGGAGCATGATAGTTATCATGCAGGAAAACATTCTAGAGTTATTTAAGCCAAAATAGCAATTTTTGTAGCTCCTGACCAGTAGGGGGCAGTGTGCCAAAACGCTGCAGGTAACATCAGGGCAGTGTTGCCAGATGTACGATAATTATCGTATTTGTACGATAATTTTGACCTCTGTACGATGTACGATCAATAATGAAAAAAATCCCATAATGTACGATAATTTCAGAGTTTTCAGTTGTTCGTCCAAACACACATCCTACCGCTTCTCTCTCAGACCCCGAATCATTCGCAGGCAAGCACGTATACACACACACACACACACACACACACACACACACACACACACACACACACACACTAGGGTGACCACTTGTCCCGCTTTACGTTGTACTGTACAGCAATTTTACCCTTTGTCCCGCCTCACGCAAATTGAGCATCTGTCCCGCTTTTTCATTGGACCCTGCCTAAATACACGGATGCGTCCATAGGCGTACTGTTAACTTATGCCCAATAGTTCAGAGGAGAGCAAAAAATGCGGTAGTCGATAGGCTGAGTCGTCGTACGTCAATCAAACTGTTGACTGGTGCACGAACGCCTCCTCAACGTTGTCAACAATCTCAAATTGGAGGGTGCGCTGTTCGGTCGGTTAAGCAGCCATGGCCAGTGCGGCCACGAAAAAGAGAAGATGCACTTTTAATAGCGAATGGACCGCAAGATACTCTTGGTTAAGACCTGTAGATGGCGAAGCAGAGAGAGCTTTTTGTATTTATGCAAAAGCAGTTTTTCTGTGGGACATGTTGCATGTGAGTACCACAGAAAAAAAGCACATCATCAAGAAACATGCAAATCAGTGCAATCGTTTTTCAATAAACCAAATGACCCACAGGCTGACAAAGTTTCGGCAGCAGAAGTGACAAGCGTTTATCATGCCGTACATCACACACATTCATATCGCTCTACCGACTGCAGTAACAAGTTAGCCCCAGTAATTTTTCCAGATTCTGAAATAGCTAAGAAAATGTCGTGTGGCCGCACCAAAGCAACATCTATTGTAACAGATGTCCTCGCTCCGGTCTCAGTGGAAAAATGAGTGTTTTGTCTTTTATAGGCCTATGCCTTAAGCTGTAGAAACTTTGGGTGATATTTTGGGTCAGGTAGTGTCTTAATCTTTTAGTTGGTGGGTTTAAAAAATGTTTCTGGGTAAATTAGATAGACAATATATCTTAAGTTTAAAGTTATTACGTCTGTCCCACATTGTCCCTCTTTACCATGCTACTTGTCCCACATTTTGTCTGACTGGAGGTGGTCACCCTCACACACACACACAGCACAAGTGGATGTGGCATCCGATGATGACAGCGACTTAGAGATCGAATTTGAATCTTTTTTTGTGTTGTGCACTTTTTTCTTTTTTGTGCACTTTTTTTCGGCATATCTTTTGCACTTTGGAAAAAAAAGTTATTCAGACTTCCTCCAGTTAATGTGAGCGTATTATACAGCTTGTTCAAATTAGCTGTAAAATTATTTGGAAAATAAAATTGTTGGAAAATAACTATATTTTATGCGTTTGGTTTGTGTACGATAATTTTTTTTAAAAAACGATAATTTTGAGGTTTTGGTACGATACTTCGACATTTCTAATCTGGCAACACTGCATCAGGGTTTAACGGTGATGGCACGTACCAAGTTTCGTCCCAATCCCACAACCTAAAGTTCAATTTTGCATGAAACTTTTCTGAAGACAGTCAGTTCCCTTCAGAGATATATTTATATAAAACAGTCATAAAAGTATTGGATTCAAGGGTTATAGTTAAAGTCTTCAGAAGTCATAATCACTATGAGAGCATGTGGATTTCGTCATGAGTCATTCTGTATATATTTTATACTTGTTACATTTTAAATAAAGTGTTACTGCAAATCTGCCTGTTATGTTTTTATATTGCCATCAAATGGTTATGGTATATTGTTGACTGTTAAGAAGGTTTAGAAAAGGCACACACACATTTAGAGGCAATGTCGTGTCATTTCAAACTTGTCGCGCCACAAAACACGAGATTAATCGTGAATCATTTTAATTACTGACAACCCTCAAACATTTGAACAGTAATTTTACATATTACTATTTAAGGATAATGAAATGATAACAAAATTATTTACTATTATTTATTTCCTTGTGCTTTTTGAAATGTCATGTCTGATGAAATTCGAGGTTGTGGTGGTTGTATCCGATATTTTTGCGTTGCATATTTTCATCCTTTTTTTATTCACACGGTCCAATTCAAAATCTTTATATCCAAAGGAGATTATTTTGTGAACTCGTCAATCATCTGTCGTTTTGGCACGTTGTGAGTGCAGCTTTAACTGCACAGATGCAGATCAGTGGTGCTGGCAGACTTTAAACACATTTCATTACTGTTTATAATAAGTTATTGAAAATACTAATGATAAAAAACATTCAAGTCTTTGTCGAGTCATTCAGTTCAAGTCAAATCAAGTCTGAGTCACTGGTTCCGAGTCACTGGTTCTCAAGTCAAAGTCAAGTCATTTTCTTCATGTAGTCAAGCAAGTCACAAGTCCTTAAATTTGCAACTAGAATCAGACTTGAGTCAAGTCATGTAACTCGAGTCCCCCACCTCTGTCTAGATGATGCAGTCCAATTTTCATGCAAATAGGACAAACAGTCTAGGAGGAGTTCGAAAAAGTAGGTTTTTAAAAGATTTAAAAATGGCGGACAGGAAGTTTGCTCAATCATGACATAATTGGCTTTTTTCATATCTCGTGACCACTAAATTGTCTCGTGACAATGTTCCCGAAACTGAGCAGGCACCCTCGAGTCATGGTGCCTATGACAAATAATAAGTTTGGTATGAATACGTGAAAGCGTTTTTGGGGTCCCTTTAGCACATGGTGCCAAAGACACATACCGAGTTTCGTAATGATACGCCAAGTCGTTCGTAAAATACAGTATTTTATGTCTAAATTCAAAATGGCCAACATAGGAATTTTTCATATTGTTGGACTTGCTATACCCCACTGAATCTAATGAGACCAATTTGATGATTTTATGACAAACTGTTCAGAAGTTAATAGCAACAATGTGCTTTTTTCATATCTCGTGAACACTAGGTGGCACTATTCTGAAACTGAGCATGCGCCCTCGAGTCATGGTGCCTATGAGAAATAATACGTTTGGTATGAATACGCTAAAGCGTTACGGAGATATACCCTCACATCCAATTTTTCATGCTCTTCGTCAAATTTGTTGAAGTGGAATTCAAAAACGGTATGGTTTATCAAAATTCTGTGAATCACTTTTATTGTGAGTGCCTCTAGATGATGTAGGCCAATTTTCATCTAAATCGGCTATGAAAGTTTATGATTTTATGACAAATTTTTCAGAAGTCATCAGCAAAAATTTCCTTTTTTCATATCTCGTGACCAGTAGGGGGCAGTGTGCCAAAGCACAGCAGGTAACCTCAGGGCCTAATGGTGATGACACATACCAAGTTTTGTCTCAGTCCCTCAAAGCATTGCGGAGATACAGCCTCAAGTTCAATTTACACATTCTTTGTCGAATTCGTTGAAGTGCTATTCGAAAACTATGTGGTATATCAAAATTCTGTGAATAAAGTTTTGTTGTGAGTGCATCTAGATGATGCAGGCCAATTTTCATGCAAATCAGACAAACAGTCTTGGAGGAGTTTGTAAAAGTAGGTTTGAATCTATTGAGACAAATTTGATGATTTTATGCAAACTGCTCAGAAGTTATAAGCAAAAATGTGCTTTTTTTATATCTCGTGACCATTAGGTGGCACTGTTCCAAAACTAAGATGGCACCCTCCAGTCATGGTGCCTATGACAAATTATAAGTTTGGTATGAATACGCTAAAGCGTTACGGAGATATACCCTCACGTCCAATTTGGCGTGCTCTTCGTTGAATTCGTTGAAGCGCTATTCGAAAACGGTTTGGTTTATCAAAATTTTGTGAATAACTTTTTGTTGTGAGTGCCTCTAGATGATGCAGGCCAATTTTCACGCAGACAAACAGTCTAGGAGGAGTTCGAAAAAGTAGGTTTTCAAAACATTTAAAAATGGCGGACGTGAAGTTTGCTCAATCATGAAATTATTGGTATCTTTGTTCTTGGCATGAACCATGAAATCTATGAAGACCAGTCTCATGACAGTAGGCAAAAGGAGTCAATAACTATTGGCATTTTTAGAAATAGCATATCATTTTGACCTCAAGATGGAGCTGTCCCAAAACTTTTTGAGTCCCTTCAGAGCATGGTACTGAGCAAATAACGAGTTTCGTAATGATATGCCAAGTTGTTCTTAAAATACTAAATTTTATGACTAAATTCAAAATGGCCAGTGTCCAAAATGGCCAATGTAGGAATTTTTCATATGGTTGGATTCGACATACCCCACCGAATCTAATGGTTTCCTGCAGGTAACCTCAGAGCCTAATGGTGGTGCCACTTACCAAGTTTCGTCCCAATCCCTCAAAGCGTTGTGGAGATACAGCCTCTAAATTTTGCGTGTTCTTCATCAAATTTATTTAAGTGCCATTTGAAAACGGTATGGTTTATCAAAATTCTGTGAATCGCTTTTTGTTGTAAGTGCCTCTAGATAATGCAGGCCAATTTTCATGCAAATTGGACAAACGGCCTAGGACGAGTTAGAAAAATTTTCATGACGGAAAATTACGCCATAGGGTGCAATCGAATCGTCTTGAGCCAAGGAATCAGAGGAAAATAATTTGGTTTCTAGGGCTCACAGTTCAAAATGTATTAACATAAACATGAGTGCAAATTTGGACAGTTGGTGGTGCTAGAGTATTTGAGGAAGAGATGCCAAATTTGCAGTGATAACAGATCAGACTGTCCTCTATCTGTGTGCCAAATTTCATAACTTTCCCGCAAGCGTTTCTATGGGCTGCCCTAGATACAGGAGTGGAAGAAGAAGAAAAATAATAAAAAGAAAATTAACAAAAACAATAGGGGTCTTTCGACCCTTCGGGGCTTGACCCATAATTAAAGACTTTCTTCTACTATGATAAACATGCACACAGAACGGGCATGTGTGGGGTAAGTGGCATTTGCCTTTTGTACTGTTTATTCTGTACCATCTAAGATTTTGTATGCAGCTCGTCTTACATCTGAAGTGAGGAAATCGGTGGATGCACACAAAAAAATATACCTCGTAACACTAATGGGTCAGATGCATGTTTTAATCTAGATTGAATTTTTCATTTTCTTATTTGTCATTGACCATAATGCAAATTAAAACTAAAATGTATTAAACAATAAAACAGATTACTCCTGTGTTTATAAATACCTTGGTACTTTGAAAGTATGAGTTCTTATCAAACAGGGGCAACCACCATCCCCTCTAATCAAAACAAGTACCTCATGTAGATACTTCACGCAGTAAGCCACCCAATATTCAAGCCAAACCTACGCCCTTGTTATCAAACATGCAGTATACTGTGACCGGGAAAATAGTGTGCACAGATATGCTTATAGCTTTGGGCACTTGGAAATCATGGAAGTACAGTTATTCTGAATCCTGATGAAAAGTTAGAACAATACTTTTCTCTTGTTTGCAGTTTGTATATTTGACTGTAATGCAAGGTTTTTTCTCCACAAAGTCATACACAAAATTCTCATTGAATTGTATTTTTAATATGCAAAATATTTGATACTTTCCACAGTCAGTAATGCGAAACGCTCTACCATTCGTTTCCCCCAGTAAAAGAGTGTGTACACTGCATGAAGAATGCAAATCAACAAAAAACAAAAGAAGAAGAATGTGGACGTGAAAGTGGATTTTTATTGTAAAAAAGACTTAAATATTGATCTCTCACCCACATCTATTATATCGCTTTAGAAGGCATGGTTTAAACAACTGGATTAGTATGGATTACTTTTGCTGCCTTTATGTGCTTTTTGAAGCTTCAAAGTTCTGGCCACCAATCACTTGCATTTAATGGACCTACAGAGTGCAGATATTCTTCTGAAAATGTTTGTTTATGTTCTGCAGAAGAAAAAGTCATACACATTTGGGATGGCCTGAGGGATAGTAAATGATAAGAGGATTTTTATTCTTGGGTGAACTATTCCTTTAAATACCACAATCCAAAACAAGGGCTATGTTCAGAACAGTATACTACCATACTACTTGCAGTATATCTGCAATATATATAATGTATACTGTGCATAGAATGCACATTTTACCTGGATTACCTTTGACGTTTGCATCTACACAATGCAATTAACTCGACCTGACCTTCCATCTCCATTGTGAATTGACCAGTATAGCAGCCTCAATAGCCTATAAACTGCATAAAAACTGTATTTATTTTTGATATTATAACTTGATTCCACCTGCAGAATTAAACTTGTAACATACTGTAGGTCAAGTTACAACAATGTAGCATACAAACTGGCTGAAACAATTAAGGTTGCATCATGTATCGTTTCACACACTTTGAAAAACAATATATTCTGTGCAGTACACAATAAGTAATATGCTAGTATTCCATTCCGAATATAGCCATATGCAGTTCACCACTGATCTTTCAAGTATATGGTATATATCCCAACTTTTTGGGCTAAAAATTACATTCCTTTATAAAAATTATTAATGTACATCTACACTACTTTTAAAACACTATGCTCTCTCATTAAGAAGGTATCATTAACTCTTCTTAAATGCTTTGGTTGAGTGTCTCGTATTAGCACACTGAGATATTCCTGCTTATACCTTAATAATCAGTCTTTAGTGTATCATCCCTCATGTCAAATCTGTTCCACATATGCCATCGAACTTCTGCATGAGTCCTTAAGTAATTATTGAAACTCGAGGTATCCTGTATCAGGGTAGCTTAAATAAACTGCATAGGGACGTGCGTCATCTTTTTAGTTAAGCGATATATATATATATACACATGATCAATAAGTACCAAAACACAAGACCAACATCTATTGACACATGTGTTGTGGAATCACTGAAAAGGCCTGAGATGGGACATAAGAACCAGTCCTCTGACTGTTCATCTACTGTCCGGGCACATACGGCCAGCTGATGGAGCTTCCTGAGAGCTGCATGTCTCGGATAAGCGTCTCAATGGGCGTCTTGCCAACCAGCCGCATAAAGAAGAGCTGAGAGATGAGGTTAGCAGGCACAGCTCTCAGGGCGGGCAGTCGGAGCAGGAGTCGGCCGAAGCGCTGGGGCTGACCCGGGTACTGCATGCGCTCGTACTCGGTGAGGGCCACCTGAGCTTTCTCCTGCAGGCTCTCAACGTGTGCTGGGTCTGACAGCCCACACGCATCTGCAAGAAATACAAATGAGTTTTCAACACAGCTGGAAAAGATAGTCATTACAGCAAATGCAATAGATGTTTGAGATAGATTTTTCCTCTTTTAATAAGACAGGCTTCAAAAAAGCAATGCTATGTTTGAAATGAATAACTAGTTTACTACTTACTGAATACTGAACATTATATACAGCATTCCACCTACTACTGTTAAAACTGTAGGCATAAATCTACAATAAATATTTGCATGAATATGCTGACAACAACCAAAAATCACCAGCTTATATAAAATTATTAATTTTCTTGTGTTGACAGCTTATATAAAAATCTGTCAACACAAGAAAATCTAGTTTGAAATCGTTAGGTTATTTTCTGCTTTTTGACATCAAAACGTAACCAGGCATGTGCATAACACATTGGATCAGCCAGTAAAAGAGTCAGTTAAATGGATAGTTCACCCAAAAATGAAAATTCTCTCATTATTTACTCACACTCATGATATCCCAGGTGTGTATTAATTTTGTTCTTCACCAGAATACATTTGAAGAAAAATATCTCAGCTCAGTAGGTCCTTAAAATGCAAGTGAATGGAGATTTCTCTTTTGAAGCTCTTAAAATCACAGACAGTCAGCATAAATGTCATCCGTATGGCACCAGCTGTTAAATTAATGTCTTCTAAAACAACACGATTGCTTTTGGTGCAAAAATATAAATATCGAAGTACTTTTTTAGCTCTAAATCATGCTCCGGTCAGGAGCAGTATGCGCATGTGATGTAATCACATTGGCATTTGAAACATGTGAGAACTGACGTACGTGCATCAAAGCCGGAAATGTAGCGCCGTTTACAAGTGAGGAGGAATGCTGTACAGTAGCTTGGTTGGTTTTGGTTAGATCTGTTTTTTGTTTTTGTTATTAACAATTTGATTGATTCCAAAAATAAAACATACAAACACCACATAAAAAATGGAATCAAACGCAGCCACCTCGCCCATCTCCCCACACCATTCCCTAAATGAGGGTGCCCCAGCCGACTTCCATCCCCTGAGGATGATTTTTTGTAACAATCATGACTCCGGTTAGGACCCAACTTTTAAATAACTGTCCCCAATGTCCAGAGTCATCCCGTCACCCAGGATACAGAGTCTGGGGCTAAATAAAAGTTCAGTGTTCAACACTTGACTCATAAAGTTCTGAAACCTCAACCATAATTCTTGGATATTTACACATCCCCAAAATACATGTATTGTGTTCCCGTCTTCTGATTGGCACCACCAGCAGATGGGAGTGTCTTTAAGACCTAACCTATACAATCTAGAGGGGGTCCAGTAGAACCGGTGCAAAATTTTAAATTGCATCAGATGGACCCTTGCATCTACAGATGCAAACTTGATGCTTTTTAGGATCCTAGTCCACACTGACTCCTCCAATACCAAATATAAATCCTTCTCCCATAATCTCCTGAGAGAAGACGAAGCTCCATCCCCCAGACTCTGAACCAACAGGGAGTAATACACTGATACCTCATGACCTTTCTCAAAAGCAGTAATCACCATTTCCAGAGTATCTGCTGCTTTAGGGGGGTGTACACTACTTCCAAATATAGTACAGAGCAAGTGGAGCAACTGTAAATACCTAAAGGGCACAGGGATCTAGGAATCTTAAAATGATGAACCAAATTATCAAAAGATCTCAGTACTCCACTCTCAAATAGGTCACCGAGTGTAGTAACCCCCTCACAATCCACTCTCACCAACAGAAAGGGGATTTATTAATCTGTAATTTAGGGTTCAGCCATATGTTTGAGGCAACATTTAAATAAATGTCCAAGTTAAACACTCTGGACTAAAATATAATCTAGTTTATGTGCCATACCTCCTGCCATCACCCCTGGAAAATCATCATCCTTTCTTATCGTGGCTGCTAATGGTTCCAGGGCAAGACAGAACCATAATGGGGAAAGAGGGCAAGCATGCCGGGTGCCCCTATCCATAGTAAAATAATCCGAAATGAATCCATTTGTCTTTAATGCCACTACAAGATGTCTAGAAAGTAATTAATCCATCCAATAAAAGATTTTCTGAACCCATATATTTCCAAAATCTTGAAAAGATAATCCCATTCTACCATATTAAACACCTTTTCGGGGTCAAGTGAGACGGCAGCGACCGGAGTATGATCATTCGCCACAGACCACGTGAGATTGATTAGATGCCTGATGTTATCAGAAGAGCTGCGGCTCTGAATAAACCCCACCTGATCTATATGTATAAGAGATGTCATAACTTTACTTCATCGGTTAGCCAGATTTTTGACCAAAATTTTTACATCTAGCTGGATCAGGGAAATTGGATGGTAACTTTTACACTCATTTGGATCTTTGTCCTTTTTAAGAATCAGACTGATCCGGGCTTGTGTCATGGTTGGCAGAAGCTTTCCATACTTTAATGATTCTGTATAAACTTCTAACAAAAGTGGAGACCATTCTGTAGCATAAAATCTAATAAATTCAGCGGCAAAGTCGTCTGGTCCGGGAGCCTTGCCTGTAGGTAAGGACTTAATTACTCGTCAAGCTCCTCCAAGGTTATCTCAGAATCAAGATAATTTTTTTGCTCAGTTGTCAGTTTAGGGAGTTCTAATGGTTCAACAAAGTTTCTAATATCTTCATCAGTAGACGAAGACATGGATCTATAAAGATCAATATTTTTAGTGAATTGAGGGATTTTTGAGTGGTGGTGGTTTAGTGGGATAAAGCACATAACTGTTAATCAGAAGGTCACTGGTTCGATCGCCACGGCCACCAGCATTGTGTCCTTGAGCAAGATACTTAACTCCAGGTTGCTCTGGGGGGATTGTCCCTGTAATAAGTGCACTGTAAGTAGCTTTGGATAAAAGTGTCTGCCAAATGCATAAATGCAAAATATGACTATCTTGCCCTGAATAACCAAATCTCCACTTTACACATCTGTATTTCCATCGGGTAAATTCTCTAAGGCCATCAGATGACATTCGGTGCTTCAGCTCTGCTTCGGCACTTTTAATATTCCCTTCCAACTCCACGAGTTCTCGTGCTTTAGCTTTTTTGATGAATGAGGCATACTGTATGATCCGGCCCCTAAGAACCTCCTTAAGTGCCTCCCAAGCCACACCCACAGAGGATACTGAGGACCAGTTGGTCTCCATATAGACATTGATTTCAGTCTTTAACATTTGTTAGAAATCAGGATTTTGCAAAAGGATGCATTAAAGTGCCAACTATATGATTTATTTTTATCTGTGTGTGGCAACTTCTCTATACTCACCAGGGCGTGATCTGAAACTAAGATGTTTCCAATTGAGCAATCAACAACAGATGAAATGAGGGACTTAAATATATATTAAAAAAAAACTATTCTAGAATAAATCTTATGAACTGATGAAAACAAAATATATAGTCCCTACCAAAAGTAGCCAAATCTCTACAAGACCAAGATTTTTATACATCCTTTGAAGCTATCAAGTCTGGTGCTTCTGCACAAATTTTGTGAGGCAAAATTACAAAACAGAAAATACTTTGTAAAACAGACCCTCATCAACTGGCAGAATAAACACAAAGATCATTCATTCACAGAACTGTCTTGAAGGTGTGTTCCGCCACAAAACCAATTCCAGCTGATATAAAGCATTTCAGTTTCCTCAGACAGACAAACAATTTTTCAGTGAGCTGGCTGTTATGAGTGCAGCAGATGATGTAATCATTCTAATGTCCCTTAAAAATACTCCACAAAAACAATCTCCAGCCAACAGGAGGCATAAGCACAAAGAACGAACAGATTCTTCCACAACTGTACCGAAGCAGTATTATTCAACAAAACAAGCTTCAGCCGCTAGGCGGAACAGCACAAAAAGAAACAAAATAGGCAATCCGGTTCCTCAGATGATCAAGAGTCAAATTCACTCGGAGGCTGCGTTAAAAAAAAAAATACACCATTTCTTACTCAGTCCATCAACTTTGTGAAAGACATCCTTTGTGTGAGCATGTACTGTAGATATTTTGCAGTCATACATAGTGTCCATTCTCAATCTGACAGTGAACTTCAGTGTAAAAGTGATCTTCCGCCAATGCAAAAGTTTCTTGTAGGAGAAGTGTCATGCCACAAAATAAACTCCAGGCACTAGGCAGAGCAAACGCAAAAAGAAACAAAAAGTGGCGCCCAGCTTCCTTAGACAGTCGAGACACTGAACAGAGAATCATTCCACTCACATAAGAAATGCCTAATGGTTTACTCAGCCATAGATTCTATTAAAGTCAGTGCCTTTTTGGGGCATAAATGTACTTTGCTGCCATCCTTGTTGTCTAGTCTCAGTTTGGCCGGAAACTTCAGTGCAAAAGCTATCTTCCATTGATGTAAGTGTTTCTTATATTCCTTGAACCGATCGCATTTCTCTCTTGTCGAATTCACAAAATCCGGGAACAAGAATATATTGTGATTCTTCCAAGAAACCTTTCCTTTGCTCCTCGCCTTGTGTAACACAAGATCTTTATCAGATGATATCAGACATTTGTCCAGAATTGAGCGGGGCCTGTCTCGCTCAGCAAATCTCAGAGCCGGAACTCTGTGAGCTCGCCTCAATTTCCAGTTTATAGCCTGTTATGTCGAGCAGACTCGGGACGACCTTGTCCAGGAATTTCACCATATCTCTGCCCTCTACATGCTCAGGAATTCCAACAATCCATATATTGTTCCTTTGATTCCTATTTTCGAGATCATTCAGTTTTTTCAAAATGAATTCCAAGTCTAGGGCTGATTAGTGGATAATTCCCTTTCTGATGGCTCCAGATAATCGATCCGTTTATCAACATCTGTCACTCTTGTGACCAACTCAGTGAATTTTGTTTCCATCGACGTAATCGATCAACGTATTACAGCGAGATCCTCCATGTCAGCAAAAACCTTCATCAGCATTATCGAGATGTTGGACAGTTGAAGCTGAATTTCTTCTCCCGATGTGCCTTCCAAATCAAGTCTGCAGGGTCTGCAGACCCGTCAGAGGTTTCATCTTGAGCATGTAAGTGTATTTTAATGTCTCCAGAGTCTGAGGATTTTGACTTATTTTCCATGTTTACCTCAAAGAGCAAATATGTAGTTATTTACCTCTTGGGTATATCGAATCTCACTGGATTATAACATGAAAATAACAAAAAAAACGAACAAAGTGCACAGAGCTAGTCGCTCACATGTTTGCTTCTCGCATGGCATAACGTAACACGGTTAGATCTGTTTTGTTTTATCATTTTCTTTACTCACAATGGTGCATTTGTGGGCTTATCCTGGATGTCTCAACCGAGTGGAGAACATGAGATTACGTCGGTATCATGGCAACGTGAATACATCACAAGAGAGACCACTTGGACTCCACACTCTTGTGCAGCTTACCCTCATGTTGGATTATATTTTTACACCAAATGTGATTGTATCACTTTAGAAGATATTTATTTAACCACTGAAGTTAAATGTTAAACGCTGAGGTTTATGCTGTCTGTGATTTTTAGAGCTTCAAAAGAGAAATTTCTATTCACTAGCATTTTAAGGACCTTGAGCCAAGATATTTTTCTATATTTCTTCAAATGTGTTCTGCTGAAGAAAGTCATAAACACCAGGTATACCATGACGGTATACCTGGTAAATAATAAGAGAATTAAAATTTTTGGGTTAACTTTCCATGTAATGTGTTTACATGCAACACAAAATCAGGGTAATAGGCAAAAATCTACCTGCGTTGACTGTTTTTTGCTTTAGCCATTTACGACCCTGTAAAGGGATATATGGGAAAGGAGGAGGCGAGACCCGGCTTGACAATATAAATAATAGTTTAATGGAAAACTTAAACAAAAGACACAAACACACATGACGGTCAGCTGAGTGTAAACGATCTCTCTCTCTCGTCGCACCACCTTCCGCAGTCAGCCTTTATCCCTCTCGGAAACTTAATTAGCCTGATAAGGGACCGGGTGTGTATAATCACAACCCGGCTCTGCCCTCCGCCCTGTCACAAAGCTTGGTGACAGGATCAGTATGGAATACAATCAGCGTTTGAGATGATATGCAGCTGAGTGTGATGAAAATGTTCAAATCTGCTTGATGTCTTGTCAGTTCTTAAGTAAAAAAAGAAGCTCATTGGTCACTTGATGAGAATACAAGAGCCCACCATTGCTACAGAATTATTTTTTCTAACCATTTTGATGTGTCTTTTAGTTTTTGAAGCTATTAACCCAGCAGGGAGTCCCAACAGTCAAGTTTCTATCCTGCTGAGAGATGCTAATGTGTGGTTTGTCTTCCTTCGCTTGGCTGTCGATTATGTTAATGAAGCTCTCACCTGAAAATCATTGGAAAAATCGGCTCCCGTGGGGCCGGTTTAAGGCACTTACAATGGAAGTGAATGGGGCCAATTTTTTTAGGGTTTAAAGTCAAAATTGTGAAGCTTATCATTTTATAAGAGCACTGAACTGTGAAAACTTCTGCATTATTGAGCTGTAACATTGTTTAAATAATAAAAATAAAAAAATCGTCATGGCAATAAAGTTGTAAAATTAGGTATAACTTCACACAGAAAAGGTTGTATGCAATTTTATCAGACTAAAATCATGTTAACACGCATTGTTTAAGTCTTGTGGCTGGCTATTCAATTGAAACTGAGTATTTGAATATTTATGGATTGGCCCCATTCACTTCAATTTTAAGTGCCATCCAATTATCATCTTTGGAATAAAAAAGGTCCCTTTGCATTTAATGTAGAATGTTAGAATTCTAGTGTTCTAGTGAATGTAGAATTTTGTGTTAAAATATTTCTGTCCAGTCAAACAACAATTACAAATCTGGAAACAACTTGCCAGAGAAATTATATTTGTAGGTGTTGTATGGAAATTATACTAGAATTTTGCATTTACTGGAGAACACTTGAGTAGTGTAAAACTCGCCATCACCAAGGTGTTATTTGTGGTTGCCAGGGTGTTGCCATACAGTTGATATGGTGTTCTTAGTTGTTTTTAGTCCATTGCTAATCAGTTAGGGTGTTCTGATTGGCTGCTGAGATGTTGCTTAGTCAAAAAAGCCCTTCCCCAATTATATTCTGGTTGATAGATATGGCTTGGGTCTGTCAATATAAATCAATGGAATTTTGTTCACCATTTTTGTCAACCGCCTGGTGAAAATGCTTATATCTGATCATTTAGAAAAGTGATATCTTTGAAGAAGTATCAATGACTTTCTTTAAAAAACAGGTATACAGTATATGTCATGATCATCATTCATTCAGATGGTTATCAGCGCATATTATAGCCATGTATAGAGTGCTAGTATTGGCATTAGCATTAGAATGAGGAATGGTAAACATCAACTTACGCACTATCTAGGCCACTAAATATATAATACTTTCAATCATCATCGAGTGGTTAAAACAGATTATTTTACTGATCTCATGTGGATTCTATTCATAGAATTTTTTAAATATAGTCTATTGACAGGACCTTGTGCATCTCATATTTAAATGCTACATTGGTAACATCCTGATAGGTAGCGTATATTTTCAGGACATCGGCTCCAGTGACATGGGGAACCTTCACCCTGATGAAATCAGTTTGTGTACATCTCTAACCTTAACTATGAGCAATAGTAAAAGTGATGCCTGCCTTAGCAAACACCACTAATAATCTTAACAAAATGGTAATTTGGAGAGAATTCAACAGGATTGTACTTTGGAATATATTTTCAACATAGACAGGGTTCATCACTCACCTGGTGAGAAGAGGGCAATGGCTTTCAGACAGCTGTATTCGGCAGAATCCACCTGCAGTCTTGTCAGTTTGTCCACCTGGTCCTGGAACACCCGCACTTGATCCATGAAGGACACAACGCGATCAGCGGCCATGGGGGAGGAGTGAAAGCCAGCAGCTGCTAACAGGGGGGCGGTATGGAGGGGCAGAGCAGACTGAGCTGCATTCAGGATGAACAGTTCGCTCCAGCTGAGCCTCAGTAGGGCCACCTGCTCCGACACAGGCAAGTCAGGAAAGTACGGAATGTTCCTGGCCCACTCTATAGTACTGAAGAGCAACCGGGCTGCTAGCTCACAGATGTTGTCGATGCCCATGACGGAGTTGTTGGCCCCTGGGAACTGCTGCCCACACTGAGCCCCATAGCGGCTGCTGGGGTAGGGGTCTGCTCTTAGGAGCTGAGAGATCAGTTCAGAAACTGGCTGACCATTATAGAAATCAGCACTCATGCCTGGAGCTCCAACACCCTCCCCAACCGCTCCAACTATGGAGGCAGGACTGATGCCAGCATTGGAGGGAGGGATACGTCCACGTTGGACTGCTGGAGACAACAGAGAAAGAGAAAACATCAATATACAGACATAACTATTATATTATATTATATTATATTATATTAAAACACTGGGGTTCAAAAGTCTAAGTCCACACAGAAAATATTATAATGTACAATATAAAAAGAAATTAAGATTCTGCTCTATTTCTAGATCACCATCAGATAAGGAATTCTGTCACTGGCCATGTTAACATCTGTTCCAAATTTAGATTTGACTTTATATCTATTGAACAACTTTCCCAAATCATCATGAGACAGCTCACTTAAGAAAGTCATATGCTGTAAATGTAAATTTTTATGCTGATAAATTTGTGGTAAAAAAGAAAAGTGCTGATTGTGCCTTCTAAAATAGATTGCAGGTGGTTAGTAAATAAGACTCTGAAATACCACGTGCAAAATTGGTGCAACTGACTCTTTGATGAATCTGCCCCCATTATGCATGTACTGTTTAATATAAACACATATTTCTGCTGATTCTTATTCTACTACTGGGTTCAGGTCTTTTTTTTTATTGAATTTTTCTAGTAAATCTATTGATCTGTTGACAATAAAATTTAGAAAATGAGTCCTGTTGTTGCGCTGACCTTCTTTCCTCATGCCGACCCTGAAGCACTTCTTCAGACGACAGTACTGACACTGGTTACGATGGTGCTGGTCGATCTGACACTCGCGGTTTGATCTGTGAAGAGAGTTTAGTTATATGATAATCAGATAATAATATAATATAAAAGATATCTAATTCAGTATAAAGATGGATAATAAGCATTTCAATTTATTATAGCTATGTGCTAGCGTCCTAGAATGAGGAATGGTAAACATGACAACTTACACACTATCTAGGCCAGTAAATATATAATACTTTCAATCATCATCGAGTGGTTAAAACAGCTTCTTTTACTGATCTCATGTGGATTCTACATTTTTGTGGATTTTGCATATTGACAGGACATTGTGCATCTCATATTTAAATGCTACATTGGTAGCACATCCTGATAGGTAGCGTATATTTTCAGGACATCGGCTAAATATTATTTATATTAAAGCACAAGGCTACTGTTTAAGTACGGCTTGATAAAGAGGGCAGTTCGTTGAAAAAGTGTGAAGAATCTCCATGTTTCCATTAATCATGGTATACATATGGGGGGGGTTCTTGCTTGTACTTGTTTGTTTTGATTATTGGGGGGGGGGGGGGGTATATTTCTTCAGTTTCTTTCTTCTGCTCTAACTTCTGTACTACTCCATCTACAATTAGAACTTATCAATGTAATTCTGTGGATATTGTTGGATTTTGCATGATGAATTGCACAAGTTCTTTAATTTTAATTGAATTTAAAGTCACTTAAAAGCATCTGTTAAATGATTAATGTAGACGTAAACTTCTGACAAATAAAATGTCTTGTATTTGTGCTTTAGAAAGAAATTCCATGCAAATAAGAAAGAAACTGCAAAAAATGCTGGTATTTATACACTAAATTTCCACTAATCAAAGACACAATCACCATTTTTAATTAATGAATAGTGTTCCTCTGAATTATATCAGTGTTTTCCATTGACCTTGTGTCTTTATTAAATGAAGCTGTAACACTTTACAATATGGTTCCATTCATTAGCATTAGTTAAAGGGATAGTTCACCAAAAAATTAAAATTCTCTCATCATTTACTCACTCTCATGCCATCCCAGATATGTATGACTTTCTTTCTTCTGCAGTACACAAATTAAGATTTTTAGAAGAATATTTCAGCTCAGTAGGTCCCCACAGTGCACATAAATGGGTGCCAACAATTTGAAGCTCCAAAATCCACATAAAGGGAGCATAAAAGTAATCCATATGTCTCCAGTGGTTAAATCCATAACTTCCAAAGCAATATGGTAAGTGTGGGTGAGAAACAGATCCATATAAGTCATTTTTTTCCCTTGCCCTGTAGGGAGCGACATGCACAAATAATGTGAATCAACAAAAACTGAAGAAGGAGAAAGTGAAAGTGAAGGGAAAAAGACTTAAATATTTATCTTTTTCTCACCAACACCTATCATATCACTTCAGAAGACATAGATTTAACAACCAGAGTATTCTGGAGTACCTTTATGTGGCCCTATGGTGAATTTTGGACCTTCAAAAGTTTTGCACCCATTTACTTGCATTGTATGTATCTACAGAGCTGAAATATTCTTCTAAAAATCTTAATTTGTGTTCAGCAGATACAAGAGAGTCGTACACATCTGAGATGGTATGAGAGTGAGTAAATGATGAGAGAATCTTATTTTTTTAGTGAGCTAGCCCTTTAATGCATAAGATATCATGAACTAACTATGAACTATATATTTTTTGCATAATTTATAAATCTTAGTTATTTTTAATAAAAATACAATTGTTCATTGTTAGTTCATGTTGGTTCACAGTGCATTAACTATTGTTAACAAATACAACATTTTATTTTAAACATTTATTAGTATATGTTGAAATTAACATTAACGTCTAGGTTACGTATGTGACCTCCGTTCCCAATGGAGGGAACGAGACGTTGTGTCTAAGAAGCGACACTAGGGGTCTCTCTTGAGCGCCGAATATGCCTCTGATCTATGAAAAAAGGTCAATGAGAAGTTGGCAGACAGTATTTGCATACCCTGCCCAAAGGAGGAGACGACGGGCGAGTCGTGACATGTGGTGGGAGCGTACGCCGCCTTGGTGATTTATGTACGCTACCAAGTCACGCATCCAAGCTCCATGCTGGGGCACCAAGGGGATAATTATTTTTGACGAACGGCAGGGCTTCGCTGCGGGGCGAAGCAGGTAGTATGGCGTCGGGATGCGAAGACGTATCCCGAGGCTCTAGTGCTGAGAAAAGACTCGAAGCACTTACCTTGCTCCGCACACCTGGCAGGGTGTGAGTTAGTGACTGAGGAGGAGGTCCGGTGTAGGCGTCCTCTAGACTCATCAGAACCGGCTGGCCGGGGGACAGTCGTGGGGCTGAAGGCGGGGGGTTCGCATCCAGCATGCCGGGACTGTAAAGATCTGGCAGCAGAGTGCCGTGAGAATGGCATTTGCGGGCCAGGTGACCCAGAGACAAAGGAAATAGCTCTGTTATTGAGAATGTGAGTACCGCTGCCCCATCTGGGGGGGGCGGGGCAAATGAAATAAATTAAACAAAATATTCTCCTCCCGGCCCTCCACCGGGGGTCGGAGTTGTCTGCTTACCAGCTCCGGAGCTAACGTCTTGGTCTCTGGATCGGACGTCTCAGGAGTGCCTGGGAGCCTTCCGGGTCCTCAAGGGGGTCCATGAGACGGGGGGCGTCTGCTTCCTGTGGGGTGCTCAACGCGGGGGCTGAGAGCTGGGCCCGGGTTGAGGCAGAGCAGGGTGTTTCTTAGCCGCAGGAGGACGCCCTCGGCGAGCAGATGGGGCATGGGGCAGGCTTGCGGTGGGGCAGGATGAAATGCCCTCCGTCTGCTTCCTCACCACGGAGAACTGCTGGGCGAAGTCCTCAACGGTGTTGCCGAAGAGGCCGAACTGGGAAACAGGGGCATTGAGAAAGCAAGCTTTGTCGGTCTCACGCATCTCGTTCAAGTTCAGCCACAGATGACATTCCTGGACCACGAGCGTGGCCATCACCTGCCCGAGTGACTGCGCTGTGACCTTCGTGGCTCTGAGGGCGAGGTCGGTCGCTGAGCGCAGTTCCTGCAATACATCGGGATCAGGGCTTCCCCCAGTGGAGATCTTTAAGTGCCTTGGCCTGGTGGACTTGCAGGAGGGTCATGGCGTGCAGGGAGGAAGCAGCATGTCCGGCGGCGCTGTAGGCTTTGGCGGTCAATGAAGACGTCGTCCTACAGGCCTTGGAGGGGAGCACAGGGCAACCCCGCCATGTGGTAGGGTTTCCGGGGCACAGGTGGAGCGCAACAGACCTGTCCACCTGGGGAATCACTGTGTACCCGTGGGCTGCTCCGCCGTCGAGGGTAGCGAGAGCGGATGAGCGAGTGGCTTTGTGACGAGTGGAGAGGGGTGACACACGAGACAACGCCTGTGGCCGTCTGAAGCGGAGAGCACTCTACCGCATCCAGGAACTACACAGGGACGGAAAGGATGTTCAACGCCGCTGTGTATTGCTCTATTAGAGGAAAATACTCTTTTACAAGAAATATCACTCTTTAATACTCTTTTAGGCTCTGCGCTGTCGAAGTGCCCAGGGGCAAACTGCACTGCCTTGCAGGGAAGGAGAAAGCCGCTGTAGTGTGCCGTAGATCCAACAGCAGAGAGCGTCAGAGGAACAGGAACGGGTGTGTGACTCGCAGCTCACTGCAAACACGACCATCGGCTCTGAAGAAAATTTCTGAATGAACTCGACGTATATCCCCACCCTTATACCCGTATGTCCGGGGGCGGGCTATGCAAATACTGTCTGCCAACTTCTCATTGGCCTTTTTTCATAGATCAGAGGCATATTCGGCGCTCAAGAGAGACCCCTAGTGTCGCTTCTTTGACACAACGTCGAAGTGAGTGACAGACGGGGAACCAAGATTAATAATTGCTGTAAGAGTTTTGTTTATTGTTTTTATTGTTCATGTTAACAAGTGCTGTTAACTAATGTTAACAATTGGAACCTTATTGTAAAGTGCTATCAATGAAGCTCCATACCTGCATTCTTCAAAATTGCTAAAACTAGAACAAAACTGCATTGGTAAACTGACAAGAATATATGACATATACACTACCGTTCAAAAGTTTGGGGTCACTTACTCATTCTTTATTTATTTATTTATTTCACATTTTAGAATAATAGTAGTCAGCAAAACTATGGAATAATAGAAATGGAAATATGGGAATTATTTTGTGACCAAAAAATCCAAAATAAATCCAAAACTATGTAATATTTTAGCATCTTCAAAGTAGTCACCCTTTGCCTAGATTTTGCAGACATGTACTCGTGACATTTTCTCAACCAACTTCTTGAGGAATCACCCCGGGATGCTTTTTAAACAGTATTGAAGGAGTTCCCATCTATGTTGGGCACTTATTGGCTTCTTTTCTTCATATTTTGATCCAAGTCATCCATTTCAAAAACTTTTTTTTTTTAGGAAATTTTAGATTTGTAATTAAATAAATGTATATGTTTTGGCAGAATAATATTTTGTCTACAAAGTTAATTTCAAACTTTTAAGCATACACCTTCAGATCAAAAGATTTTTAAGATCATGAGAAACATTTCAGACAAGTGACCCCAAACTTTTGAACGGTAGTGTATAATATCTAAAACCTATATGTACTTATGTGTAACGGGAGCCAACTGATAGATAGCTGTGCAATGTGTATAAACCTCACTATCCTGACCTCAAGATGTGCACTAGCGACTAATGCTAGAGGCTGGATCCTTTAGCCTCCTTGTTAGTGCACCCGTCTCTCATGGCAGATTCGAGTCCCTTATGGAGCGGGAAGAACAGGAGCGTCACATATGTAAAACTAAATACATTGGTTGTTGAGATAGTGACTTAAATTCATTGTATTTTCTGACTAAAATTAGACTTAACTGTGGGAACAAAAGTAAGCAATAAATGGTTATACAAATTGTGACATCTGAGATGAGTTGTTATTTAATAACTGTGCTGAAAAGACATCAGTTTCTCCAACAATAACTGAACTAATGCACTAAAAGAAACATCCCTTTTGTTTAATCGTAAAAATATTTCTGTTGCATTTTATAATCCTACAAGTAAACCTGAATGAATCATCCTCAATGAATTAATTTCTATGTGAGGACTGTCCTTCGTGAGCTGTCATCCATGAAGTGCTCTCCAACATTAGTCAGGAAAATTATCAGTCACATAACCTTGACACAAACACAAAGAGCATAATTCTGTTGATTCATTCCTAAAGTTCCCAAGGCAGCAGGGCTAATGTTAGATTTTCTGTAGGAGATATTTTTTTTTGGAAGAGGAAACGAAAATGGTGCACATTGCTATTAATATGGATATGTTTGATATTTTTATCAGCACACAGGATGTTTGATTAGTTAATCAAACAATCATCAAGTCATAGTGGCCTGACTTGGTTAAATAAGGCTGTGAACAACAGCCAAATGTGCTCAACTGTCATGCAACAGTTTGAATCTTGCTAAACAAGTTAGTTAGCTAGCTACCTAAATAATAACACAGCTGGCATCTCTAATCTTAAATTGATAACTGAGGATTGTTACCTCCACAAATACGTAAAAAATTTACATTAAAGGGTTAGTTAACCCCAAAATGAAAATTCTTTCATCACTTACTCACCCTCATGCCATCCCAGATGTGTGTTATTTTCTTTCTTCAGCAGAACACAAAGATTTTTAGAAAAATATTTCAGCTCTGCACGTCCATACAATGCAAGTGAATTGTGTTCAGACATTTGTAGCTCCAAAAATCACATAAAGGAAACATAGAAGTAATCCATAAGACTCTAGTGGTTAAATCCATATCTTTAGAAGAGATATAAGATATATATAGAGACATATGTGGCTCAGGTGGTAGAGCAGGTTGGCTACCAATTGCAGGGTTGGTGGTTTCTTGGCCCACACGATTCCTCATGCCGAAGTGTCCTTGGGCAAGACACTGAAACCCAAGTTGCTCCCAATGGCAGGCTAGCGCCTTGCATGACAGCTCTGCTGTCATTGGTGCATGAGTGTGAGTGTGAATCTGTGTGTGATTGGGACACAGTGTAAAGTGCTTTGGTAACCTCTAAGGTTAAAAAAGTTTTATATAAGTGCAGACCATTTTTTAACTCTTGATCTCCACATACATAACCAACCAAGGTCTGATCACCATTTACTTGAATTGTAAGAAACTACAGAGATGAAATATGATTCTAAAAATCTTTGTTTGTGTTCTGTTGTGAACAAAGTCATACACATCTGGGATGGCATGAGGGTGAGTAAATGATAAGAGAATTTTCATTTTTGAGTGAACTAACACTTTAAGTATGTTCAATAGGATTATGTGCTTGCAATGTGTTGGCCATTCATATCTGTGTACTTGTGTTATCAATGTTTCTGTGTTAATTTATCTGTCTGCACTGCAAGTTAAAATGCATTGTGATTAGGGCTGGGACAATGCGTCGAAGTAATCGATGATGTCGACGCAAAAAATACGTCGACGCAAAATATGCACGTCGATTCGTCAGACCCAAAACAAAGATGGCGGCGCCGGAGAGTATTAGCAACTCGTTCCTCTAAATTATGGGAATTCTTTCATTTAAAAGGAAACAATTCCGTGATATGTTGTCTTTGCAAAATGGAGATGGCCTTCCATTCTGGCACCACGGCAATGCACCAGCACCTGAAGAGGCGCCACCCGGGAGCAGCTGCAGATGACAGACCACCGTAAGTTTTTTTTCAACTCCCCACTTTGCACTCGATGTTGGAGTAGGCTATAATACATTGTCGTCACCTAAAGTTTTCGTTTATAGCTATTAATAATGCGCTTATAGCTATGAATGTCATGAAAAATACATAGAGGACACTGACAACGCGCTGACAGACAGGACCAAGCAGGTAACATTTAATAAAGTCTCAACTTTCAAATTTGGTCAGTAAAAGAAAATTAAACCTACTATTTAATAGGCCTACTATTTTGTGGCTCTTTAATGTGTCGTGACAGATTGCCTCAGTTAAAGCTGCTCGTGAACCGATCATCTTTTCCTTGGTTAATTTATAGCATCAAATAGGCTAAACATGAATGTAGCCTACATCAGAAGGACTGTTGTTTTAACCACGGAAAGACGTCAGTACAGTAGCCTAAAATCCATTATTCAAATTCAAATCCACCGACGTTAATCTTCTCTCTCCTGATTAATTTGTCGGACAAAAATGGCGTATTATGATTGATTGATCAGATCGCCTGTCAATCAAACTCCCGGCGATTTTTTTTTTTTTTTTTACATTTTATAATTGAATCGAAATCGAATCGGACTGGAAAAATTAATCGTTAGATTAATCGATGCGTCGAAAAAATAATCGCTAGATTAATCGTTTAAAAAATAATCGTTTATCCCAGCCCTAATTGTGATACAATACAATCAGAACCAATCAGATCATATCTGATGTCTAATATACAGTTATGAGTTTTTTGTGGACGGAGCCAGCAAAACACCAAAGAAAAACCAAGCGACTGATAAAATGTCCTGTCGCTTGTCATGACTGGTCAAGAAGACAAACAAAGACAGATTTGCATAGAAGAAATCCCAGTGACGACAAGCTTTTATTGCAGGTCACTTTATTGTGCCACGTCTTGTTAGGACACAGTGTTATAAAGTTTAAAAGTGCACTCAGTAGTTTTTTTTGCATATCGTCTTCGACTTACGCTGACACCTAGGGGCATGGATGCAGCATCAATCAAACACAATTGTTTTCAGTTACTGATGCCATTGTAGAAATTCACCATTCACTGTCAACCATGATTAATTTAATTCATGACTGAAAGTGTCCAATAGCAGAGTGGTTACTTTAAGTGATTAAGCGACTAATATTCTGCTGGTAATGTGATCCTAACATGGCGGCCCCATGAGGGAACCCTCTAAATGTAGGATAAAAGTTTTTTTATAAGGTTGCCGATATGAGTGGAGTCTTTAGCTCATGGGAGTGGTCATGATTTTATACATATGTTTTGAAATTACAATTCATTTCTTAAGAAGTAATAGTTTTTCATGAGGAAAAATTACTGATTGGTGGAATGAATAATGATAAAATATTTTAGTAATTTACAAGAACATCGGATTGATTAATATTACTGTTATCTCCTATATTTTAGGTTATGACTCAAGAGTATGTAAATGTTCACTATGTGAAATACATTCTAATTTGAATGTCAGTAAAAGGTTAACAGAGTTCACAGAATGTTCATTCAAATTCCTTTGCTGTGCGGTATCTGATAAGAGGTTATTTAAAGGCTCAGTCACATTACACGAGCGAAATGCAGTCAACTTCACGCGATCAGGAATTTCACCTGAATTTCCATGCAATCAGGACTGGCATTGGTAAAGAAATTTCCCTACACAAATTTTGAATGTGGTTCACGCATTAATTTGCAGTGTTGACCAATAGAAAATTGTTTGGTTTGGAAGAGACCTACTGTACGTAAAGTGAATGGATGAGGAAATAATTTTAGCGGTACATCCACCAACATCGTCGGCTATGGAATTTCACTGTGCAAAAGTAAATGTGTTCACTTACGGAAGTGTAAACACCGTAGGGCAAATTCACTAAATGGTTGCGGCACTTTTGCGCATGGTATTTCAGTGCAAAAAACCTACATTTTTTCACTAATCACCTCCATCAATTGCACAATAGCGCTGCATCTTGAGTATTTAAATGAAGACAATGACATTCCATGCAAACATGCCTCCTTACTATGTACATTAGGCATATACAGTATCCAGATGCATTATTTTGTCAAGCGCACTTTAGGCATGTTAAAGAGATGCTACAGGTGTCTGGATCACAGTAGTGGATTTATGCTGTTCAGTTCCACCAGAGTGTGTCAGACCACAGTAGCCTGATGCATCCTTCGTAATATAGCACCTAGAAGCAGTCCACAAGATTGGAATTGCGCATGTAAATTGCGTTTAGCACAGATTTGGCATGTTGCCTGATCTTTTAGTGAATAGTATGTTAAACTAGCGCAGACATCATGTGTAAATAACTGCCGCTTTTCCTGGCCGCAATACATTCTTAGTGATTGTGGATATCTAAACTTGCTGTTTGTTTGAGTGGTCCAACATGTTCTTCTTGCTTAGCTAATGATATGACTTAGGGGCAGGACTTAACAATTTGGTAAACAATTGCTAACTGTGTGATTTGTGTAATGTGTGTTTTCTCACCTGCATGTGTAGTTAAGATTACGCCTGATGCTCCTTTTAAAGAAACTCTTACACCCCTCGCAGGTGAAAACGCCATAGTGTTTCCCACTAGATTTGTCCCCACACACAACACAGTCAACCACACAGGCCTTGTCCTCCTCGCCACCTTCCACGTCACTGTTCCCTGCCCGTGGCGAGCTACCATCCTCCTCCCCCCGCAGGTAACCTTTCTCACTGAGTCCATTAGTGCTGCCGTTGGGGTTGGCCCAGCCCCCGCTCACCATAGCCATCTCTGTGTACACCGGCAAGAGCTGTGTGAGAAACCTTCCTGTGAAGAGAATTCAGTGTCACCCCAGAGTGAATCAGTTTAAGCTGCAGACAGTAAACCGAACAAAGACAAACAAGTTTAACAGTACTCTGAAGGACTGGAAGGCTTTCAACATTGATGTGGTTTTCCGACAAATGTCTTATCAAAAACCCTTCAGGAAGCCAAGTGCTCATCCCTGCTATTTTTCTTCCCTTGTTGATTGTATTCTTATTAAAAAAAACATCCAAAGATCTCAAAATTTCTTTAATGCAATGATAAGTTCAGAGTTCTTCATTAAGTAACTCACCCGTCTTGCACATTTCAGAGGAAACTATAAATGACACATAAATACACCCAGACATGGGGAAAGAAGATGTGCAACTCCACATGCTGCACAACATTGAGACATGGGTAAAAACTCCCTCTCATGTAGCAGGCATTAGAAACTGTGACATTACAGCAGGAAAGCAACAATGCATGCCCCCTAGTAACCAACAAGTCAAACCAGTTCTTTCTATGTGGAGAAACACGCTGTTGTGTTAAAGTGCAAACTGGATCGGTTTAGAAAAGTTGGGGGTATTACAGGTCAAACAGATTAGACTCAGCCTGCCAATGTATTTCTTGTTAACTTGTTTTCATTTTGTTAAATCCTAAATTGGATCACTTTAAAATCTCTTGAAGATTGTTTCTACTAGACATCAATGAGATTAAATGGAGTGCAAGAGTTTTACAGCAGTTCTTGAAATTTCTCTTGGGAAAAAGACTCCATGTGTTAATTCCACATTTGTCACCTTCTGAGTTTCAGAAGATATCCCAACATTGTAGATGTTGAGAGTCATGCTACCTACATTTATTTTAGAGCTATATGTTAACAATTGTCTAATTTGATGCCTTGTATGTTTCTACTTCACAACAATGAGATTAAATAGACTGCAAATGGAGATGTTTGTTTACATCTCCTGCTTCTCATGAGTTTTCTCCTTAGAAAAAGAATCTAGTAATCTCATATGTGTCTCCTCTAGGCTTTCAGTAGAGATCTCAACAATGTAACCTATTGTGACTCCAGCAAGGTCTCTTCAGCAACCAAATTTACCCGGTTGCTAGGGAGGGTAGAGTCACAAGGGGTAACCTCCTTGTGGTCGCGATTAGTGGTTCTCGCTCTCAGTGGTGCGCGTGGATATTTGTGGTGGATCATGGAGAGAAGCATAAGCCTCCACATGCGGAGTCTCCACGGTGTCATGCACAACAAGCCACGTCAAAAAATGCGTGGATTGTGGATTGACGTCTCAGAAATGGAGGCAGCTGAGACTTGATTGAGGTAACCGCGCCACCACAAGTACCTACTAAGTAGTGGGAATTGGGCACTCCAAATTGGGAGAAAAGGGGATATATATATATATAAACAACAACAACAATGTAATATATTGTGCCCAGGTTTGTCAGGATCCCAAGATATATAAAATGATGCCTAGATTTACAAAGATATCAAAAACTACAATCAAAAGTCAAAACATCATGAACATATTCATTTACAGTTCTGCGTCTGTACTCTTACTTGTACTCTTACAGTATGTCAACAAAATTGTTTCATTTGTTTCTGTCTTCATTTCCCCTAAGGAATTTTAATAGAAACATCTGAAACAAAGTTAATATTTAAATGAAACAACTGATATATCCCCTGAGTGACCTATGAGCAGTACATTGCTCATGCAAGAGATCTCAACATTTTATGTTGAAGCAGATATGTTGAAGTCCAAAGCAACTGCATTTAAACTGCTAGTAAAGCCCTGCTTTCTGAACAGAAGACAACCACATAGCCAAATACACAGAGAACGAACTGGGTAATGATAAACAGAGCTCAGCCCCCACCCTTCTACTCAAGGATCAAAGTTCAAAGGAAGTTCCTTGGTTTCTCTCCCTCTTTTTTGTTGTAAACCAACACATATTCACACCTTGACATTTCCACTTAGGTAAGTAAAGTAGCAGTAAAGCATGAAGCAGCTATAGTGCATGTTTTCAGACATCTCAGTAAGTCCTTCCGTACCTTGATTCTTCAGTGCTGGTTTGTCCAGCTGTGTGGTCTCTGGGGCTTCAGCATTCCCACAAATGGACCTGAAGGTCTTTTAGATGTCCACTACTTCAAATCCCTTGCCTTTCTCCATTCATCAGTAAATCATGAGACCTGACGGTCAGGAGATACAGCTGACCTGAGAGCGTCTGTGACTTGCCAACAAGCCTTGCTCTGTTCTCTTCTCTCTCTCTCTCTCTCTCTCTCTCTCTCTGACTGGTGGAGAGTGAGCAAGCGTGTGTCTGTGTGTTTAGGGATTTGACACTGCTATTCAAGCCCTCTGGTTGCCATGGTGCCATCTGCCTTATAAGGGTAACAGAGTCAAAGATCAGTGAGTGGGCTGTAGTCGCTCAACACAAACAACCAGGAATGCGTAACAACACATGGTTAACCCCTCAAGGGATGACCACAGGTACACATAGCATGCATCTAAGAAAGGTCTAGTTTAGTTTACACAAAAATGAAAAATCTGTCATTGTTTAATTACCCTTATGTTTTTCAAAATCTTTATGAGTTTCTTTATTCCATGGAACACAAAAGGAGATATTTTAAAGAATGTTCTGGACTGGTTACACTTTCCACACAATTACATTGAATTAAGGCTATCCTTATGAGGACGCTCCATAGACATAATGATTTTTATACTGTACAGGGATAGATTTTATCCCCTAACCCTACCCCTAAACCTAACCCTCAAAAAAAAAAACGTTCTGCATTTTTTAATTTTCTTTAAAACATCATTTAGCATGTTTTTTATGCAGTTTGAATTATGGGGACATTAGAAATGTCCTTGTAAAGGGATTAATGGAAAGGAGGAGGTGAGAACCATCTTGATGATATAAATAATAGTTTAATAAGAAACTATCAAAAAGACAAACACACACAGGTGTTGGACAGCTGCTCGTAAATCTCTCTCTCTGACGCACTGCCATCTTCGGTCAGCCTTTATCCCTCTCGAGGGCTAATTAGCCTGATTAGGGATCGGGTGTGTAGCATCACGACCTGGCCCCGCCATCCGTCCAGCCACATTCCTCCCTTGTTCTCTCAGGCCGGGGAGCCTCCAGCATGACGTACACCCCAACCCCCCCGCCACCCCCCCCCCCCTTCCTGCCCAGTCTGCTGGCTGGTCATTCCCGTCTAACTGGACGAGGGAGGGGACAAGGGGAGGGAAACAAAAAAAATGTGGCACCTACACGCCGTAATGGTGATCGTGCCAAATTAAAAAAACATTTAAAAAAGAGAGGGAAAGGCCAACACGGAGCAGCAGTGTGAGAGAGAGAGGGGAGAGAGAAAGAGAGAGAGAGAAAAAAATACTTACTCGCGGTTCTCTGATACGCTGTAGCTTGGTCTTCGGCCACTCCTAAACACTCTAATGGACGACAGCCACACCTCGCCAGGCGGATCAGAGGCAGACCTCCGGCCCCTGGCGGACAGAACGCCCCGCCACATTTTTAATGTTGATATAAATAATAGTTTAATAAGAAACTTAACCAAAAAGACAAACACACAAAGTATCGGACAGTCGTATATCTTTCTCTGTCGCACTGCCATCTTCGGTTGGCCTTTATCCCTCTCGAGGGATAATTAGCCTGATTTGGGGCCAGGTGTGTAGCATCACGACCCGGCCCTGTCCTCCACCCTGCCACAGTCCTCATAGGCTACATTTATGTCATAATTCACTTTTATTTACCAGTTTGTAACCCATAAAAAAAGTCATTGTAAACCTGAATTTGTAATAATGTCACTTGACTGTACATTTTCCTGCTTATTACATGTCTACTTACCAAATAAGTAAATAAATGGACATTATTGGAAAGTTTTTATTATGTAAGAAAGAGACAGCAGAGACATATGAGAGACATGAACAGTTTTAGTCCTTTAAAGATTTTCATTCTTTTAATTTTGGCATTTTTTTCCTAATAGAATCCATATTTAAGAATTTTAAATATGATAAATGTTGTTGTTTTTTAATTTTCAGAAAAAAGTATTTGGTGGCTTTAGCCATTTGGTGTCCACATTGGTTCTGGTGATAAGGAATTTTGTGGGTTTAAACTTTAACCATTTCATTGGTGTAAAATCATTTGCTTGAGCAGCGTGTACCAAACTCAGTTTCCATTAGCATTGTTATGCTCTCTGACCCATATGAGTGGTCTGTCTCCTGACGTTGTGGGACCTTTGACCTTCACAAAGAGATTGAGCATCAGACACTGACCAGCACAACGCAGCAGGCCATACACAAACATCTGCTGGGGCCACATTGGAGCACGGCAGGGCCTGAAATCAACATCCTCTAGCCTGAGAAAAACACAGCAAACTGCCCTCATTTGGTGGGAACGTCACACTTGAGCAATTGTAATTCAAATGAGTTCACCTCTGTATTGATTACGAGTTTTTTAAAGATGTCGCACGCCAACTAAATATTTAGTCAAGTGTACCTCTTAACAAAGGTGGAATTGTTAAAATAATTCTTGAATATGTTCTAAACATATTTCTTCCACATGCACTTAACCAACACGTAAAATAAAAACGCTCTGCTTCAACACAGATTTTGTATTCTGTGTACTCATTGCACTCTTGTAATTTTGTATTGTGCCACTGCTAATATTGTTAGTTTATTTATCATAGATTGTATTAGATAAATGTGTAGGTCACTTTGCATGAAAGCATCTGCTAATTGAATAAATTAAATGCAAAGAAATTTATTTGAATTTTACAGAATATGACTCCCTAATTTTGCTGTTGCAATATTAAAATCTATCTGTAGCCCTAGTGATTTGAACAGGTAAATGGGTAGTTGATGCATGACCCAGAATATGTTTTTCAAATATAAATTATGTTAATGTTTACATGAATGTACAAGAGATTTCATTAAGTTTTCCCACTATATTAAAAAAAAACGTTTTGCTTCACTAGTTCTTTTTAAATGGCCCTTTAGGTGTGATAAATGATTTCAATATTTCCATGCAGTCTTAGATTGTTTTAGATGTGACAATGCAGGACACATCAACTTCCTGAAAGCATTTCATGTCATGTACTTACCTCCCACTTAAAATACAACACATCTATTTTGCAAAAGAGAAAACAAGGGCCAGAGAAAGAGAGAGAGAGGCAAACATAAAATAAGGTCACCTGGGGTTATCCATGGGGCTCTAAAACGCTCAATGAAGACATCTTATTAGGTAAAGAGATTACAAGCCTGCTCCCTTCACAAGCCCCATGCTGCCTGCTTTCACCTTTAAGATTCTTACTCCATTAATCCGTCAATCATTGGAAAAGAGTTGGGGTTTTACTTAAGGTCGGTGTGTGTGTGTGTGTGTGTGTGAGAGAGAGAGAGAGAGAGAGAGAGAGAGAGAGAGAGGATTGTTGTTTTTTGGGTCAGGACTGCACACAGAGTCTCCAATGCATCCCATGTAATCCATTGAGGTGTTATTTAAAGGTGAATAGTGAATTAATGAAAAAAAAAAAAATCATTATTCAGTCATTATTTAATCACCCTCATTTCATTCCACACCCATTCCAAACAAAAGTGTAAGGTGATTAATTCTGCCAAAAGTACCTTTCAGTACTTGTGTAATTTGTAAAAATTACGAAAAAAGTTGAAGTGCAATTACTTGTATTGTAGTGCATAATAACTGAACATGCAGTAAGAAAGCAAATATAATAAATACACAAAAATATTTCATACAGTAGGCTGCATTTAAGACATGACACCATGATAAGGCTTATATGAGTTAAGTGGAAGGCCCGTTATTATTTTATATTTATTTATGTATTTTCAGCCTCAGCTAACAATGCAATTAAACTCTGGTAAGGTTAAAATATTATGATGCAAAATTATTAAGCAGATTAATTGATTTGGACACAATCAATTGTATAAGGAATAACAAAACTTTAATTTGTGAAATGCAAGAATAGATGTTAAATAAATTTAGTAAATATGTACGTATGGTTATACCCGAACAACTGAATCTTAAACTAAAACTAATACCGGTCTTGTCTAATAGATGAAGTCAGGAAATAGAGAAGTGAACCTGAGATCACAGTAGGTGTGGAGCGAGAGCTGGCAGCAAAGAGAAAAGTCTGGGTTCACTTTGTCTAGGTTTATTTTTAATGTGTGTGCATGCAAAAAGCACTTCCTTAAGTGTATCATCGTTCTGTAAGATGACAGTTCTAGCTTAAAGAAATTGAGGTGCGAAAATTGTGGTAAGTTTAAAGGTCCAAAACAGACCCACTTGTGTATTTGTGCTAGCTAAGTTTAGTAAATTACTGATCTCAGCAAGAAAAGAAAAGCAATCAAGACAACCTGTGTCTGTCTCAATTGCACAAAGTTTAGACAATAAAGCATAAATCCAGAAACTAAAGACTCTCGCCCTGACTCTGAGGCCTCTGGAGAACATATAGATTACACAAACTCTCATACTATATCATACAAAGAAAATTACTTAATTACTTAACATTACAGCATACATCTTGAGTATTATCGAGTACACTGATATGAATGAATACAATGAATACATACAGTAAGTGTAGGTACTGTAGGTACATGAATACAGGTAAAGGATTACATGACATGAATACGTAAGTGGTTATTACGTCATTATATTTCATAGGTAGAATATATATAGAAAACTAAACAAAGAATATAAAAGAAAAGAAAATAGTCTGTTCAAATACACAGTACTAGATCTATAGTAAAACTAAAAACACAAATAATGAAGATTCAGTAATGATGGGGATACTATACAATAATTAAACATGAAAATAATGTGGATAATAACAGTAAATACAATAATAAGCATTTTTTGTAATTTTTTTTTAATTTACATTGTAGTAAAGACAGTGATATTGGAGAGTGTGTAATAAATTTGAATGACGAATTGCTGATATTATGAATAATCCCTTTGCATTTGAGATTATTTAAATGGTAAATGGTCTGCACTTATATAGCACCTTTTTTAACCTTAGAGGTTACCAAAGCGATTTACACTGTCTCTTTCACCCATTCACACACACATACATACACCAATGGAGGCAGAGCTGCCATGCAAAAATAGCGTGTTATTAAAATAGCAGCATGTTTTTCTAATAAGTACCAAGTGTGAGAGGTTAAGAGTGAAGGTGGGGGGGGGGTTGTTGTTTTTTTTTACAGAGGAAACAAGAGAGGAAGACAGAAATAAAGTATAAAAGGAGAAAGAGAATATTGACGTCTGTGAGAAAAAAAAGAGCATCGGTCAGCCACGATCCATTCACACTGTTCGGGGGGTTGTGTATTTAAATGTGACATGATGTTTGAATTAAATGAGCTGACCTTAACCCCGTGGGTCAGAACCCACTGTGTGTGCATGTGTGCTTTAGAAGCATAACCCATGCTATGATTGACAGCTCCTGATTTTGTGAGTTTTTTCCCAGGGATCTGAGCATCCCTAACTTTAGACAACACCCAGACAGCAGTATTTGTTTAAAATCCTCTACTTAGGAGTGGGTGAGTGCGGCCCCCCCCACCCTCCGGACAGAAGCCTGATAACCCCATTGGCCACCCCATTTACAGCCACACCTCTCCATCCCGGGTGTCACTATATCCACTCCCTCCGCTTTTGTATCCACCCACCTCCGACAAAGACGCAATGATTTCAAAAAATGTTTGGGTGGTTTTAAACACATTTCTGTGATGTTGTTCTTGGTGGTTGATTCCAAGCCATTTTATACTCAAACAGATGAAAATTTCACTAAGAAAAGTAATAGCACACCTCAACAAGCTGTAGTACAGATGGTGGAGGGCATGCCAAATTAGAATATTTGGGGCCCTATTTTAAGAGTGCTAGCGCTAAGAGCAGCGCTATGCAACACATGCAAAGTCAATGGGCATGGCCATGAAGTTTTAGTATTTTCACACAAGCATGCACTATAGGCGGAAGTGGGATTGGCAAAATTTTGCACTCAATGCGCTAATGGGCTAGGTCAAGTGCAATTTAATTCTGAGGTTCTTCTCCAGTTATACCTCTGCGTCCTATTATATAGTCCATTCCCTGTCAAGCACCAGCGATATAAACAAAGATTGCTCATTCATAAGAAGTTGAAAGTGTAAATGGGCTGTATGCAATAAATTATATGGACTTACATTATTTTGTTCATTAACTTCGTCCTTGTTGATTGTCTTGTCATATTTCTATGACAGGGAAACACTCTTTTTATGCGCATTGAAAAAGTAGTTCTATCAGGAAGAATCACTGACGAGTGAAATTTAAGATGACATTTATTTGATTATTATTGAGTGGTGGTGGCGTAGTGGGCTAAAGCACCGAACTGGTAAGCAGAAAGTTGTTGGTTCGATCCCCACAGCCACCACCATTGTGTCCTTGATCAAGGCACTTAACTCCAGGTTGCTCTGGGGGGATTGTCCCTGTAATAAGGGCACTGTAAGTCGCTTTGGATAAAAGCGTCTGCCAAATGCATAAATGTAAATGTAAATTTGATGAATATAAAACAGAAATGTAATATCTCTCTTTGGCGTATTCCCCTTCTGGCGGTCCGAAGTTGTTGTACTCAGAACTGTCATATCCTGCCGGAGATATGAGGAGCCTGCCCTCATGCAGGACGTGACTCAACTGTGTTAGCACGTTGAAACAGCAAAGTGATCAGACTTATAAGCAATGGCTTGCATGTGACTGGCTAGGAGTTACCTAGCTAATGGTGCGATGATGTACATCTGCTAGTCTTCCCACTAGAACAACACTGCATTTACATTTCTCGTCAGGATGTAGGCTCTATTCAATTATAGAGACTGTAAGTATTATTAATAATTTTGATGAATTGACACACAAATCATGGCAAGTATTAACAGTGATTGTAGCAGCCTTTCAGGTTAGGCTGTGAATTTTTGCAAGCACTTCAGTTCTACTGGTCAATTTTTTTCAATATTTGCAACACACAGAAAATTTAATAAACCAAAAATATTTCTAAAATCAATTTACACTTCAAAAAAAAAAAAAAAAAACATGCATATATATATATATATATATATATATATATATGTGTGTGTGTGTGTGTTATATCAAAATAACAAAGTGGTCAAAAATCCTATATAACGACCTCCCGTAAAATCCAAACATTTTATCCTCTCCAAATTCTTCCAAATACGAATACAAATTAGATCATAAATACAACTGTAAATATAAACATAATAATAATAATAATAATAATAATAATTGAAAAACAAACCACAACCTATCTAATAAAGTTTTGATTCATAAAATGGCTATAACAGTGATTGTCAGAGTTTGGACATTAACTTTATTACCACCTGCTGGTGGAATCTTCAACTGCAAATGCATGAACTGATTTTGTGCTGAGATTAGACATGCTTCTAAAACATCTTAGTGTTTAATTATCTTTTTCTCAGGAAGTTAGACAATTGTACATTGTTCTATTAATAAACAATACACACACAGTTTGTGTGCATACACCCACATATAGCGCAAACACTCACACCCATGGCTGCTTGTGCATGAATATTCTGCTTAGAATTAGCGCTCAAACAAAAATTACATAAGACGTCATGCAGGATCATTGTGTGTAATGTGTCATATTCATATGGTCATAAAAATAGAGCCCTTAGGGTTTGACCTAAGTATGAGCAATAATAATAGGGATGCTTAGCAATTATCTGTTATTTCATTTTGATTGGGGAAAGACAAGAATGATTCTTTCAGAAAAAGAGTATCAAACTGTTCAGAAAGATTTTTCAAAACAAACAAGAACTATGTGCCGGTTTATTCAGGAGAGCTATTGATGATTGGAGACGTAATCATTATCTTTATCCACAATGATCACTAAAACTCGGATCTATCCCAGCAGGGGTGTTCAGGATAGAGTCTGTGTTCAACGTGACCCCCTGACCCCTTTTATTCACCCGCTCCTGAAAAAGAGAGCAAATCCTTTAACCTCAGGGGTGTGACACTCAACCTTTGAAACAGCTGCAGTCAGCTGGCCCGGGCAGCAATGAAAGACGTGGATCATTGAAAAGAGAAGACAAACGTGTGAGTCAGGCTCCACTGACCTCTCGCTCTATTGTGTGTTCCCCCCTCCCCCCCCCCCCCTTTCTACTGTGAGAGCAATGGAGTGGCCAGATCTTCATAAGAATATTGGTCTGTGCTGGGAAAGACGCACGACCTCTGACACACACTGACCCATTTTCTGTGATCTCACTTTTTCTTCCACTCTCAAGCAAAATACTTTTAAATGAAAATGATTATGCAGCTGCTTTGATCGTAGAAGTAGAGCAGTTTTGGGTGTGTGGGGGGCATTCTGTTAGCTGGACAAGACTGACAGCTTGTGCACGCACCTAATGTTTGTGTTGTAGCCTAGTTTTATACAATGAACTACCAGTTCACAGTAGCTTCTGAATTATGTCAATAAAAAGTAGAACTTTGAAACTCTTTGTATTCCAATTATTTTTTCTTAGAGTATTATTTAGAAAAACATAATGTTTGAACAAAAAAGCATTTACTCAAAAGAGCACCAAGTAATTTTTCACCAAAACAAAGTTTTACAACTACAGAAAGAAATAGTGCTTTTGGAAAATATACTTAATATCAAGTACACTCACACGTGATGAAGACTCCAGACATATTAGGCCCAGAAAAAGATGTTTTATTCTACATAAGCTTAACCAATAGCATTTCTGTATGAATGGACCTTGTAATCAGAATAGTTTGAAAGGAATATTATTTCCATTTTATCTCTGTATTCAGCCTCCGAAGGCAGCCTTTTCCAGGTTTCAGACGCAGCTGTCATGTCAGAACTACCATAAAGTGTAAAAAGTATGTAATTTTACCATTTATTTTCCATAGGGATTTTATGCAGTACTTCATAAAAGAGTTCTAAGCCATGAACCAACTCAACCAGCTCAGAGGTGAATCACAACATTACAGATGTTGATTTAAAGCAAAAAATATCAGAAGAAAAGACTAAAGTACAAGACTGTGTACTTAATGTCATTCATTAATTTTATTTTGGGGGTCTACTAGAATAGGTTTTCATGCTTTAATGTAAAAAAAAACATAATTTTTCTCATACTATGGTAACAGTGCCATCGGAACCACCTTCGAACGCATGACTTGAGCAGGATAAGTTTACACAGTGGTAAGTTTTAATTTAGCAGATTTCTAATCAAAGTACACCGTTGATTATTGAACCTGATAAAGCTTAAAGTAAAAGACACATAGTGCATCTAAGTTAGTCATCTTTTGCTGGAATGGGTGTAGCCAAACTTTTTTCATCCGAGATGTGAATGGAGAACAGATGCTTACCCTCGGTTGGACATTACCATGTGCATTAGAGAGTTGGTGAGCAAGTTAGCCTTAGACAACCGATAGAGACCGAAACATTACAGCTTGTAATTATATAAGTTCTTGAGATCAACCATTTTATTACACAGTTTAGGTAAAAGCCGGCCCACAGTTGAATAGTAAACCCTTACCAAAACAATAACATTACATAGCAAGTTAGCCGTGCACTACCGTGGATTGTAAATTTAAAATTACTGTTTGTAAAAACAAATCCATCTCCACATTTGATCACTACTCATGATAGTAAGAACGACAAACAATCTGTATAATTCTAAACAATTGTAAGTAAAAGTAGCATGCAGCTGAACTATTAGCAAAACTATTACAACACAATATTATTAGCTAGCAGATTAGCAGAGGCCTACAGCTGTGCACTGGGTGTACACCGTAGCTGCAACACAAAATGTCTAGGTTACTTAACCTCCGTTCCCTGATGGAGGGAACGAGACGTTGTGTCGAAGAAGCGACACTAGGGGTCCAATTTATATCATGCCATGCGCTGAGCAGTGTACGTGTTCTGCTGACGCATGAGCGGGCAGGTATTTTACGTGCAAAGGCGACCAGCTGTGTCAGCTGCACGTACCCTTCCCCAATACCCCAAAAAAGTTGTCGGAATCCTTCTGGTTACCCTAGACAGGGGAACAAGGCGATGCTTGCCAACCTGGGAACGGGCCGAGCCTGGCTGGGCCTCTTTTCTCTCTATGTTTCTCCGCATAGAGCAACAAACGGCCGGGGCCCTTACACGCATCGAGGGAAGGGGGTCTTAACCAGTTTCCTATTCTTTCAGGGGGAAAAGACACTGCAGAGACCACACCTGCCCTGAAGGGGCGGTAAGAGTGGTGAATAGATCACATGGGTTTTTAGGTGGCATGTGGAAAATGGCACAGTAGTAGATCCAGCCTCGCTAGGAGGGGGGAGTTGCTACAACATGGCGACCGGAGGGCAGCTGGGACTGGCACCTAAGGGAGACGCGGTTCCACTCGTAAGGGGACCATCCCGCGGACAATACACACAGGGGGAGTCCACGTAGGAGTCCTGACCTGTGGAGCACCTATTCCAGTACAGGGTAGATTAAGTACCCGCAGTGGATTGGGTCGGCGAGTTCCTCCGCTGAACTGCGGACCCAAAGGGCTAGGGTGGAATCATCCAGGGATCCGAATGAGTGGGATCTCCTGGGAGAGAAAGCGCACAATTTTACCTCGGTCGAGGGAAAGAGCGCCAGGTGCAAGCGATCCACCCGGTCAGTCTACCGGCTCGGACCTGAGAAAACACGTGACGATACTGACTCAACCCGGAGATGATGAAATGGCGTCCACGACCCAGTGGGAAAGCCTCTGTTTGGAGACAGCGTTCCCTTACCGCTGTCCGCCAAAGCAGACAAAGAGCTGTCAGAACATCTAAAGCTCTGTGTGCGGTACAAGTAGGTACACAAAGCACGTACCGGACACAGCAACGAAGGGGCTGGGTCTGCCTCCTCCCGGGGCAGCGCTTGCAGGTTCACTACCTGGTCTCTAAAGGGTGTGGTCGGAACCTTGGGCACGTAGACCGGTCGTGGTCTTAGGATCACATACGTGTCTGCCGGACCGAACTCCAGGCAAGTGTTGCTAACAGAGAACGCTTGCAGGTCCCCGACCCTCTTGATGGAGGCGAGCGCGATCAACAGGGCAGTCTTAAAAGAGAGGGCCCTGAGTCCAACTGATTCTAGAGGCTCGAAGGGAGGTCTCTGGAGGCCCGCGAGGACCACTGAGAGATCCCAGGAGGGGAACAGGCTTGGTCGTGAGGGATTCAACCTTCGGGCGCCTCTTAGGAACCTGATGATTAAGTCGTGTTTACCCAAAGACTTGCCATCTACTACGTCATGGTGGGCCATGATAGCAGCGACATACACCTTCAGGGTGGAAGGGGACAGCCTCCCCTCCAGCCTCTCCTGCAGAAATAAGAGCACTGACCTAACTGCGCGCTTCTGTGGGTCTTCAGCCCGGGAAGAACACCATTTTGCGAACAAGCGCCACTTCAGGGTTGCACGTCAAGTTGCCTGGTAGAGGGGGCTCTGGCTTGGTTGATCGTGTCTACGATGGCAGGTGGTAGAACAGCTAGATCTTCCACGTCCCATCCAGGGGCCAGATGTGGAGGTTACAAAGGACGAGTCGCTGCTGGCTCCAAAGGAGGAGACGACAGGCGAGTAGTGACATGTGGCGGGAGCGTACGCTTGGCTATTTATGTATGCTACCATGGTGGTGCTGTCTGACCTGACTATGACATGTTTGTCTCGAACTAACAGGAGAAACCTCTGCAGGCCAAAGAAAACAGTCAGCAACTCTAGGCAATTGATGTGCCAGCGCAGTGGGGCCCCTTTCCAACAGCTCGTGGCTGCTTGCCCGTTGCACCTGGCGCCCCAACCCAATCTGGAGGCATCGGTCGTGACCAGGACCCATCGGGACACCTGTTGCAAGGGTACTCCTGCCCGCAGAAAACAGAGGTCTGTCCAGGGTTTGAATGTTTGGCGGCAGGCGGGGGTGATCATAACACGGTGCGTGCCGTGGCGCCATGCTCGTCTCGGGACTCGAGTCTGAAGCCAGTGCTGAAGCGGTCTCATATGTATCAACCCCAGCGGCGCGACCGCCACGGAGGATGCCAAATGCCCCAGGAGCCTCTGGAAAAGTTTTAAAGGGACCGTTGTGCCTGGCCTGTAAAGCGTCGGTGTCGAGGCAGAATTGAGAATTGAAAGTACGTGTCCTTCAAGGCCTACCGCTGCGAACCAATCTATATGCCGGACGCAAGTTAAGATGTGTTTTTGCGTGAGCATTTTGAATGGGAGTTTGAACAGAGCCCGGTTGAACACTCGCAAGTCCAAGATTGGCCGTAAGCCACCGCCTTTCTTGGGTACAATGAAGTAAGGGCTGTAAAAAACCCTTCTTCATTTCATATGGAGGGACAGGCTCTATCGCGTCTTTGAGTAAAATAGTAGCGATTTCCGTGCGTAGGGATTTGCACACTCTCCGGTGCAGCGGCGAGCTCATCCACCTTGAGCTCTAGAGGATAAGCAGTCTGGCTATGAGGCGAGCCGTTGTTGCCTCGAGCATGGACGGGAGTCAACAAGCGTGCTGGGGGGCAGGTGGTTCGAGGGGGCGTACCCGGCGGAGCTGCACCCGCTGCCATCCCCAGATCGCCTCCATCGCCAGCCGCATCGTCCTCAATCCTGTGGGAAGGAGCAATGCGGGGGGCGGCTGGAGTGGCGTGCTTTCTATTGAAAGCGAGCCGTGACCACAACGTTGCCATGGTCATGCTCTCGCAGTGAGAGCATGAACCATCCACAAACGCTGCCTCGGTGTGATCGCTGCCCAGACAAACGAGACAACGCCTGTGACCGTCTGAAGCGGAGAGCACTCAACCGCGTCCAGGAACTACACAGGGGCAGAAAGGCATCTTCGGCGCTCAAGAGAGCCCCCTAGTGTCGCTTCTTCGACACAACGTCGGAACTCCGCTTTTGAACTCTCTGTAGCAGATAAATCCACAAATAATCATGCATACATACAGGTTGTGATCCTGAAGCACCAGATTGTCCAAACAAAGTAGGAACTGCACCATCTTTCAGAAGTAACTGACTTGAAAATCTGGCATTAGTTGTGGTTGTACTGCTGAGGAATAGTGGTAAAAGTTATTTTGAACAACTTATTCTTCAATAGGTCTGCCTTTGAATTCCAAACAAAGAGGTTTTGCTTGTGTAGTGAAGCAAACAGCATCTTCTCGACATGGCGACAACACTGTACATCGACTATAACTAAGTTTGTTTGAGGGCGGACCAAAGTAGCCCATAGGCTGGCATTATGAAAATGTGCTACACAGTGACGTAGATACTTTATGGAAGAAATGGCTGGTTTACAAATTAGTCAAGACATTTTGATCGGCAAACTATTAAATTGTTATTGACTATGTCATAGCTCGTGCCTTCAAGTAAATCATACTTGAAATCAGACAGACAGAAGCTAAACTGAAATGAGTACCTGCTGGTCGGCTATCCTCTCACCCACTTCTTCTCACCGACTCTCAAAGATTAGGGTTCCAGCTGAATCCTGACCACTCTGGACCATCAGCACCAACTCCAGGAACTGCCTCTCTTTCTCCAGAAGTCTGAGGTTCCCACACAAGTCTGACATCTCCTCCTGTGTGATATGAGCTCTTGATGCATGATAAACTACAGTCTATAGTAAAATCAATGGTGTAGAAATTACAGAATTTATACTTAAAGTTTGTATAATGTATCAAAATTGAAATCAATTCAAATTCAATTTAAAGCATCTAGCCAAAACATATTTGAGGACAGTTTTAAAAATGTCCACATTTATTTGTTCTTAAAAGGATAGTTCATCCAAAAATATAAAATTCTGTCTGGAAAAGAATGTCAGTGAAAATGAATTGTGATTTGACTTGTTAGCTCAGTAAAAGGATATAATTATTTCATAATGACCAGTGAAATATGCACTTTGATGGTCTAAATGAAATAAGATGGGTAAAAAGTATTCTTTTGAAATGTAAATTAAGGAAAGTGTTCAGCTTCAGTGGTACACGAGTAAAGTAAATTCCCCCAAACATTTCTTAAGTATAGTAATGGAGTTCAGTTATTCAAGTAATTTACATCTGTGAATGTAATTTATATATGATAAAACTACTGTACCACAAGTTTAAAATTGGTTCTGAATTTCGATGTCATGTTAGCCCACCCTGACTGTCACAGCTCATACAGTAGAGCTGTTTGTGGAATGTGAACCGCCACGACCTCTGACTCCTGCAAGCGTGCCAGAGTCAGGACTGATCTTGCCCTCACCTGTCTCGCCCTGCTGTGGGATACACAGAGACGCACAGAGAATACAGAAAGAAAGAGACTGAGAGAGGCTTTTCAAATCCTAGATGACGTCTGTTTTATTATCACAAGTAAATAATTGGACTAAATAATTTGGGAAGGCTATGACATGTTAAGCCATTGTAATTAATCTAATTTGCCACTGAAAATTGGATCAAAGGTTTGTCAGGATACTTGCACTCAGATTTAGGCTGCACCCTCTTGTGTTTCGGAAGTATAAGGGTTTTATGATGTTTCTTTTTCAGGCCTTTCTGTTTAAGAAATATGGGAAATGGTGTGGAATGTGAGGCAGAAAAAGTAATAATCTAAAATCTAAAAGTAATAATGAATTTTAAGGTTATGAATTTATCTAGATGAAATTGCATAGTATGGGAGTCTGTATGTTGTGGTACTATAATATGTCCTTATACTTTCTGTAAAAATTCATAACCTGCAATTGTTACTCTAAGGAGCTGACCTAACCCTTAAAATTATAAAAAAAAAATTTTGGTTGAATAAAACCTGTTGTTTTAGATGTTACCACATGAAGCAAATTTTTCAATTAACATATTTTTCAATGTACTGTCTAACTCAAAAAGTATGTACCATCAAGTAGTATGCACCATCACTTTTAGTGTATAGTAGAATTAAATTGGGATTGCAGTCTAATCTTGCATTCTATATAGGATGGGCAGAATTTGAATTGGGATGCAGCCTTGTATACCCCTGTCTCTACTCCTATATCCAGTGTCGGGGAGTAATGGAATCCATGTAACGGGAATACGTATTTAAAGTACAATATGTAAGTAACTGTATTCCACTACAGTTACAATTTAAATCATTGGTAATTAGAGTACAGTTACATTCAAAAAGTATTTTGATTACTGAAGAGATTACTTTGCATTTTATTTTCATTTGTTTCATTTAATATTTAGTCCTTTCAGATGGAAAACATTTATGCATATAAATGATGCGATCCAAATTGCATTTGAACAGCGGTGAAACACTTTCTTATGATGCGTTACATTCAGACAAGCAGACAGAGAAGTAAGTTTGAAGCAACTTTGCAGCAGATGAAATATAAATAAACCTTGTGCATAATGTCAGCTTTACACTAAATGCTATTTCTAGCCACATGCACATGTTACCAGACATGATAATATTTTTATCAAGAAAATTCACATTGGATCATAATTTGATAAATTTTGATATTAGGGCAAAAATCATATTCTTGATAATATTTTTTTATTGTTATCCTGTAAACATATTTAAAAATCCTTCAAAAAAGATCAATTATATTTATCTTGTTGTAGAAACAACACTGCATAAGATATTTAATTTTTATAGTATGTGTGTGTGTGTGTGTGTGTGCTTAAATGTGAGAATTAAGAGTACTGCACCTGCGTACTCATATCATACAGGGACAGCAGGTCACTGTAAGCCTCCTTCCACTCTTCACTGTCAATCAAAGAGCCATTATCAAGATACCATACACACAAACAGACATTTCATGCCAGGAGCCAAAGGTGTCAGAACATGAGACAGACAATGAAAGGATGCATTGGGTCAAGGTTTACATTAATGTTATGAAGATTCAAGAAGACATGCTGTTACAGGAGGTTAGGTCCAAGGGTCAGAAAACCACTAAAGAAAATGCTTCTTTGTTGCATTTTTTTAAATTTAATACAAAATATTCAATTACAAATATTATCAGAATAATGATTTCAGTGATAAATTGAAATGAGAATTTTGTATTATCTGCTTTAGCATGACAGCATGAACTAGACATGGAACAATTATAGTCAAATTAATTATGGTAATTGTTTGTATGTTGTATATTAAATTGCAATGTCCATACTGCACATTTTTAGCTTACAGTTAGAGTAACTAACTTCTGTCTATAACAAAATAATTCAACGATTGAATTACAACTTAAATATTACATAAATGTTTCTCATAAAGGTAAATTATGACTACACGCATAAAAGTCCATCCAAACTTCAATCCACTTCAATATTAAGTTTGCCAGATGTCCAAATTACTTAAAGAACACTCTCCAGTTATTTGCCTGTCCAAAAATTAATTAATATCATGAAACTATTATTTTTAAACATGCCATCAACATGGCATTTAAGCTACAAACTCTCAACAACCAAGGTTGTGCATCATTCAGAAAGGATTGAGATAGACGTTACTTACATACAGGGCCATAGTAAGATATTCTGGACCCCCTGACAGTATTTTGCTCATGGCCCCTTTCCTATTAAAAAAAAAAAAGTTTAGAATAGTTACCACCTTTCACCTCACTAGCTACGGCCCTGCTTACTGACATATCAAATAAAGTTCAGAGCAAAACATTAAAACACGTTATATTTGTACATAACATAATTTTATTTAAGATGGAAGGGTCAAATAAAATGGCCAGTATAACTCTGCAGCAAAGTAATTTGTATACTTATAATAGTTCAAAACTTGTAAATGCTTACTTCAATACTACACTTAATATTATAAGAATTTGGGGTGTTGGCAAATACATCAGAGCCCAGCACCACACCATCAGGATTTTCTGACTGAAGGTAAGAAGAAGAGTGTATCTCTCTTCCCATAAAAGCAAAAAATCAAGGTTATGTGAGTAACCAAGACATTCCCTTTCAAGAAGGTAACTTTAACAGAGTGGCAAAGGTGACGATATTGGTGCCATATACCATAACGCCATAGCACTGATGTGCAATGCATACTAGCATTTAAAGGGTAGTCAAAAGCATTGCTGTAGCCACCCCTTTATATTGAGTAATAGGAAGGAAAGTAGGAACAATAAACCAATGGCAAAGTGAGACATTCGCCATGTCGGGAAGTGGGCAAATGTCTGAACACATTTTCCTGGTTAGCGGGAAGGCAGTGATCAAACCTCTTCCTCTGTGAATATGTGGAAGGAGAGGGAAGATACATGCAAGTTGTAAAACCTGGAAAAAGTTTTAGGTGAAGCCCATCCTGCAGCCAGACATACCTGTACATGTCTTCTAGTGACATGCCCTTAGCCCATACCTAGGAGGAGGCCATACTCCTGAGCTTTTATGCCCATGAGACACTATGTGCCTTGCAAATTATACACAAGTGCAATGGCATCCACAAACAGTAGGAAATTATTTGTTTGAAGACTGCCAAACCCTTTGAGTGCCCTCCATAACAAACAGATAGCTGTTCTACTACACTGAGTTGACTCCTCCGGACAGGGTACAAAATCAATGCCCTCAAAGGGCAGAGCATATGCAGCCTCAGCCTCATCACACTCTAAGTGAGGAGGAGAGAATGCTTGCAGGGTAACAACCTAAGCCCTAAAGAGGGTTGCCAGTACTTTGGGTACATAATCATTTTTGGGCTTGAGAATGGCCTTTGACAAGCCTGTTCCAAACTGTAGGATTTACTGAAAGGGCCTGAAGGTCCCCAGCACGATTGACTGATGCCAAAGTAGCAACACAGTCTTCAGTGAGAGTATAAGCCTACCGCCTCTAGTGGATCAAACAGGGGAGCCGTAAGTGCATCTAATACCAGCGCTAAGTCCCACACCAGGACATTAGCAGGGCAAGAAGGTCTCAGACGTCTTACAGCATGCAAGAATCCACTGACCAGAGGGTGTTTGCCTAATTACAAGCCCTAAATCAAGTCATGTTTAGCCAATGTGTGAGTGGATGGAGTTAGTCCTGCATCCAAACGCTCTTGTAAAAAGGAGAGTATTGTCTACACAAAGCAATAATTTGGGTCTTCACCAAGGTAAGAACACCAATCAGCAAAGAGTCATCACTTAAAAGTATTATGTCACTGTGTTATTTGTGTTGTAAAGATGAGACTTGGTCTTTAATTCACAATGAGCTTGTGCTCAAACTTTAATGTATGAATCAACATTATCACCACCAGCTTGCCTCTTCTTTCTCGTTCCTGACCTACCTGTGGTCATCCTACTAGACCGTTCCCTCTGCTGGTCACATTAGGTATTACAGTTGATTCGTTGCATATCAACACAGTCACCTTGTTGAGGGGGCCCTGGCCCTTAGAATGGTGTTTAACACCGGTTACGACAACCCTATTGTTTCAGACAAGCCCCATTCAGGGGCCAGACATGCAGTCTCCATAGCTCTGGCTGGGGAAATCAGATCGAGCCTGCGAGAGGATTCTCAAAGGAATTTCCCATGGGGGAGCCACAAGCAGCTCTACCATCTCTGGGAACCAGTATCTTTTGGGCCATTTCTCAAATGACCCAACATGGTTACCGAGTCGAGTTTCATTCATAGGAAGGAAACTTTCTAACTGGGCACCAAGAGACTTTTTTCCAGTTGACCCTCAGTCCCACCTGCTCCAAATCCATGATCAACAGATCCCTGTGCTTGAATGACTGTGCCTCTAATTAAGTTAGCAACAGCCAATTATTGAGGTAATTCAGTACACAAATGCTGATCAGCTTTCATTTAATGAATGCGTGAGGAGACAAGGACAACCCAAAGGGTAGGACTTTGAACTGGTATGCAGTCCCCTCGAAGGCCAATCTCAAGAATGGCCTGTGATGAGGGGTAATCTGCACATGAAAATATGCATCTTTCAGGTCAATTGATATAAACCAGTCCAGAGGGTATCTGTCTCTGAATCACCATCATCAACAAAGACAACTTAAGTGTTCAATTCTTTTTGGTGATCAAAAGATAACTTAAAAAGATACTTGGTGAGGAGAATCTGTACCTCTGAGCATAGAACTGGCATGTCCCACACCGGCAAAGCAGAGGAAAGTATAGCAATGAATTATGGTGGCCGGTCAAGAGCTACTTCCAAAACATACACAGAACAGAGATGGCTGAACAGCACATTATGGGTGGAAATGAAAAATTTTTTTGGGAACTTTGTTTTTATCAATCATGGGACAAAAATGTGAAGAGTGAAGACAATAGAACAGTTTGCAAATCTGCAACAAATTTTGGCTGTTTCATTTAAACTTTTGAGAATTAAGTGAGAACACCACTCAGTACAGACATTACCATAAAAACCAGCACTGCTATGAGACTTTACATTAATTTATTGACATTTATTCTTACAAGGAGTGCTTCTAGTTTAATACAAGTTCTATTGACAGCATTTGTGGCATAATGTTGATGAACACAGAAAATTATGTAGACTCATCCCTCTTTTTCTAAAGAAAAAGCATGCCAAAAGGTACATACAATAAAAGAAAACTAGTCCAATACATAGAACATTAAATACACACTGTTTTTCAACAATATAGCCACAGTATGTGTTAACATTGTTTTTGGTTTTTGGTTTTCATCTGTATCTTCTGTTTTTGAACAAGCCCTCAATTTGTCCTATCCATGATCAGACACATGGAGAAGATGCGATGGAATCAGCACTCTGTCTAAACAACAGCCTCCCCTCATAAACAACTGCTTCATGTCAGCAGCCAAGAAATAGAGCTTTAGCGACTGAAATGGAGCTTAAGCGAAGTTCAGGTAGACCATGGTACTGCCAGCAGGCTCTTCAACTGACGCTCAGCTGATCTCTCAGCTCTACCTCCTACCAATTAGGCAGTACATATAAACACACCATCCAGAACACATACCTGCAATAGTCTTTCACACAGACGTTCGCTACTTCCACCTTAGTGCAGGCTAGTGGACTTGCTTGATTGCTGGCAGCTCTGACACCATTCTACTGGAAGGAACAGGGTTAGAGATGGTAGGGGGGGGGGGGGGCTCCCATAGTGTAGCTTCTGATGTAGCGTCAAAGTTACGTTCTTGAAAGGGAAATGCACCCATCAAGCATTTTCATGGGATTTTTATGGAATGTATTAATGAATGTTTAAGGAATGATTTGGTAATAATGTTGATTGCCACAAACAATAATTTAGACTCGTCTCTCATTTCTTTTCTTTTTTTTTTAAAGAAAAAGTTGTGGTTACAGTAAGGCGCTTACAATGGAAGTAAATGTGTCCAGTCTATAAACATTAAAATACACTGTTTCAAAAGTACAACCACAAGACATAAACATTACATTGCTAACATGACTTTAGAGTGAGTTATATCCAATATTACAAAGTTGTTGTCATAACAATACAGCGGCGGTAAACCCTATAGTCTGGTCAATGCTCTAATGGCGGTAAATCCCTGTTTTTTTCTCACCAATTATAAAGTGTATTTGATTTTTTTAGGCATGAACCGCATTAGCTCTCAAACAATAGCCACCTGTCAATCAAACAGCAAACAGTGACAGATGTCAGGAAATAAAAAGTAAATATTTTATATTTCATTTAGATCAACCAGTGCCAGTGGTTCTCATGCTATCGCGATTGATGTAATGAACACCCCTGTTCTAAATGTAGAAAATAGGCTAAATATAGAAAACTACTAAAAATTTAGATAAACATCTAGATAATTTTATTGTCCAACCCTATTGATATCATTGCATTAATCTCTCACAGCAGCCCAATAATCTCAGTGATAGATTACAGGCCATGTTATAGACACACAGAATCTAGTAAACAGAAATATGAAATTTACATCGATATGTTTAATCAAATTAGAGGCAGGATTAATGCTGATATATGGCTTGAGCAAGTTAAACTAACATGACATGATGAAAAGCCCTTCCAGGTTCAGCCGTGATGTTCAGCTGTAAACTAAGCTTGAGGCATTCTCCACATCCATAACAGTTGAAGTTTTTTACATGTGATTTGATTTGACTGGAGTCACAAGACTCTCCATAGCCAATCATGTTGATAGATAAAAATAAAATCAGGACAGGGAAGTAGCGAACACAGACGGTGGGAAAATAGTGCAGTAAAAGTACAGTTACAGCACTTAAAATGTATTCAAGTAAAAGTATACATTTTTTAAACTACATAAAAAAAGCACAATTCTTGGGAAAAAGTATTAATTACAGTAACATGAGTATTAGTAATTTGTTACTTTACACCCCTGGTTAACAGACAAACAAGTGTCTGCAACACTTGGTAATGCTATCTTAGAGATGGAATCCAGCAAACATTCGGCTCCCAGCACAACACAGACTACTACACAAACTCACAAAAAAAAAAAAAAAAACATTTATCTACTGAATCCCATCTGGCTAAATGGGAACATGATTGTGTAAAAACTAGAGTGAACATTGGCAGGGCATTTAATCATGGAGGGACCTGCATTCGGTTTAGGGGATAAAAACTGACCCTGAATTGGCATTCTTCTTATTGGACAGGTAAGCTTATATAACTACAAAGCATGTGAAATATAGTGCCATAAGGATTGATCTGTGTAATTTTAGCTAACTTGATCTTTCCTGCTAACCCTGACAAATTGCAAGCTATCTTGCTTCGTAACTTTCAAATAATTTAAATGATTTTCCCTTTATACTAAAAGTAAGTTTAATGTCAATGTTAATCTGTAATTATTCAGCAAGGTAAATAGTAAAGTAAACTGTTTGAGTGGACTATTGGATGTTGCTTGGACAAAGTTACATGCTCAACGGACGCTATTTCATCAAGATCAAAGCTTTGTTGTACAGCCACGGATGCCAATTCGTCAAACATTCAACATAGGGCTAAAAATGACGGATTCTGATTTATGGATATATCTTTTGTTGTGGATTATTTGCCATTGTTTCTGTTGGATTACATTGGATTTACTCTTGTTGTTTGCTTCTACGGAAATATCAAAGGAGGCCTTGCAGCGTGTAAGAGGTACGTGCATTGATACAACATATTAAATGTGAAATGGCCATTGACTATGTGTGCACAAATATTTAAAGTGTAAATTCAATGCATTGGTTGCCAAAAAACTAAGACATTTAGTTTGATTTAATTTATTGACTACATGGTGTTTGGGTATTGTGTGTAATATGGAGGACAAACAGTGTGTGGCTGCGGATGAGTCTGCTGTGACAGGACTACAGTATGATAATGTGTCTGCAAAACAAAAAGGCCAGTAAAACTCACTGCCAAGGCTTTGGTTGAAAAACTTGATTCATTACAAAAGTTAAGGAAAGCTAAATAAAATAAAATAAAAGCTCAGAAAATGTTAGTGACAACCAAAAAGTTGATTCACGATGATAGAGAATTTGAATCTGAGGTTTGTTCTGTCTTTGAAAATTTGGAAAGTCTAAAGATGTAGAGGTCAACTGACATATTGGTTTTGCACAAATAATAGATTTCTGGAACTATCAGTTATCGGCAAAAATCGTCACCGATAGTTTTTCCCTGTTACGTCCGTAGCTGGAGCAGCTGGGAAGGGTCTGCTGTTGTTTTACAGTATGAGAGCGGCCTCTAGAGGCAAAATAAAAACAGTCACTTCACTGATGCCAAATGGTGTTTGTTTTGACACGTGAGACTACACGAGACTACTCGTGGAACACTTCAGATGCAGATTTAAAACATCAACGACGAAAATGTATGTATATAATACACTACAGTACACGTTGTCATATCATTATTAAGTAATTAAAGAGCCCATATTATGCTAATTTACAGGTTCATATTTTTATTTTGGGGGTCTACTAAACTAGTATAACATCCTTTAATGTTCAAAAAACACATAATTTTTCTCATAGATGTACATTTCTTTACCCCTCTCTTCATCCTATGGCTCAAATGCTCTGATTTAACTCCTGAATTTTAAAGCCCCCCCTTTCTAAAAAGCCCAGTCTGCTCTGATTGGTCAGCTAGTCTAGTCTGTTGTGATTGGTCAACAGCGGAGAGTGTGTGTCTGAAATTCAAAGCCCCTTACCATAACCGAATTTCATCTCCCGAGTCTTCATGGGCAGCTCTGTAAACACTAGTGTAACTATGGTAACAGTGGTGTCAGATTTTGCCATTTCAGCTCTAGCCCGAGTCCGATAATGAATGAAATAATGAAAGTTTGGAAGAACAAGCTGATCGAACTGAATCACCTTCACATGCACGACTTGAGCAGGATGTTTCACAGAGGTCAATTTTAATTTTGTAGATTACTTACAAGAACACTGTTGGTTGTTGTGAACCTAACAAAGCTTCAAGTAAAAGACACGTAGTGCATCTATGTTTGTCATCTTTTGCTGTAATGGGTGTAGCTGAAATTTTTTCACCCGAGATATGAAAGCAGAACAGAGGCTTACTTCCTGTTGGACATTACTGGGGATATTAGAGAGTTAATGAGCAAGTTAGCCATGGACTACTGTTAGCGGCCGTAACATTACAGCTTGTAATTATATAAGACTCTTGAGATAATTTTTTTTACAATGTTTTAGGTAAAAGCCAGCACACATCTAAATAGTAAGCCCTTACCAAAACAATAACATTACATTACAAGTTAGCAGAGCACCACCGGGGATTGCAGATGTAAAATTACGTTTGTAAAATAAATCAATTTCCACACTTGATCACTATTTATGATAGTAAGAACGACAAACAATCTGCATAATTCTAAACAATTGTAGGTAAAAGTAGCATGCAGCTGATTAGCAAAACTATTTCAACACAATAACATTTGCTAACAGGTTAGCAGAAGCCTACAGCTGTGCACTGGGTTTACACCATAGCTACAACAAAAAACTCTGAATTTGAACTCTTGGGAGCAGATAAATCCACAAACAATCATGCATACATACAGGTTGTGATCCTGAAGCACCAGACTGTCCCAAAAAAGTGGGAACTGCACCATCTTTCAGGAGTAGCCATCTTGAAAATCTGGCACTGGTTGTTGTTGTACTGCTGAGGAATAGTGGAAAAATTATTTTTAACCGATACTTCAATTCGTCTGCCTTTGGAAATCCAAACAAAGAGGTTTTGCTTTCGCTTTGAATAAAACAGCATCTTCTCGACATGACGACAACACTAACCCAACTCATTCTGGCCTCGGCTATAACTACATTTGTTTGAGGGCGGGCCAAAGTAGCCCTTAGGTGGGAGTTATGCAAATGTGTTACATAGTGATGTAGATACTTCAATCCAGCCATTTCTTGAGCAGTGTTGTCTGTGGGAGAGAATAACTCCCTTTTGCATGGACTTTGTGCTTTGTAACTTTGCAGACCTTTTACATGCACAAAGAGCTGTTACACACTAAAGAAAAGGTAAAATTCCAATAAGCATAATAGGGCCTCTTTAATTTGTTGACTAAATGCTGCATTAGTAGAGAACAGCAGTAAGTTTGTCAACAAGGCTGAGAGGACGCTAACATTAAACCTAACCTCAATCAGTTAGAACAATGTGAAAATGTGACTACCCAAATGTTTAAATGCCACGATTGTTACCATCTATTTGCATTAGTTTATATCCAGCCAGTCACATTGATTCATTCATTAGCTAGCTAAGTTGCATATTTAAAGCTAGTGTTGTGAGAAAGCAGACATACACAGAAATATGGAACTTTATTGACTTGAAGCTCATACTGTATGGTGAGACACACACTGCATTCATGCTTGCTTCCCCTTCACTCCCTTTCTTCTTTCTGTGCCTGTCCCTTTTTCAGACATAACAATAACTGCGCATATCAGCGCGCCAATTCCCCATACGTATTCATAATGTCACCATTGCATTACCTATAAACAGCAACCAAATTACCCAATTTACATAATACAAAATAATCACAAAATAAATCTTACATTAATATCTTCATGCAGCCAAGAGAAAATCAGAAACACATCTGATTTTAAAAAAAATTATAATTATCCTCACTGTAATACTATGACATCAGATCGATTCCATTCTTGCACTAAAAAAGGCTAGACACAGCGCAACAAATACAGTTTAACAGAAAGCAGATGTCTCAATATGCTTTTAAAGTTCTTTTTAATGAGACACATCATCTAAAAAACAGCTGAACAAACAAAACAAAGGGAAACAAAGACATTCGTCTAGCACGTGTTTACATAGAAAAACAAATGTATGGTTGCAAAAGCGTTCAGTGTGAACAGCCCCTTACAGTTGATGGAGGTCTTTGGCCATTGCGTCTTGCTCTCTTTTAAGCATTTCTCAGACTAAGCAAGGAGTTGTTTAAATGCTTTGTCAGAAAATATGTATCTGTTTGAATAGCCCCTGGCTTGGGTTCATATTCTGACCACTGCTATCTGTGAATAGTGCTACTCTGCATATAACTGTCCTGAATAAAAAACAATGTGGTATTTCACTGTTATTATGAAGCTTGAGTCTGGAGTTCTAAGAATCAGTGCAGTGTAACACCATGTAAACTGTCTATTTAAGCATTCACCCCCCATTTATTTTATGCACATTAATTAAAAATTAAATACTCTTTTTTTAATAGCATGGAAGGAATGTTCTATGCAATAATATAATAGTGCTGAATGGTTTATTTGTGAACTAAGGAAACAACGTAAATATAAAAAACTTTCAAATTTGAATATTAGTTCATATATAGTAATATTTATATATTTATTTCATTTATAAAAGTACAATACATTTTCATGGTTTAGTCAGATCTGTTTATTTTTGTAATAAAGTTCAGAATTATTTTACTTTTGAGTGTTATTTTTTTCATTCAGTATCAATTTTAAAAACTAGCGGTTGATTAGTCAGTTATTAGCAGGTACTGCCCAACTTATTGGTTATTGGTATCAGTAAAATACACTATCGGTCGACCTCTATGAAGAAGTCCATGAATAATTATTGATTTCACTGCCTGATAATGAGGTTGAAAAACATGAAATATGGTTCAAAGCAAAAATTATATCTATCAATGAGTTTTTCAAACTTGTGAATGTATGGCTGTCTAAATCTGTGAAATGTCAGAAAACATCTGAAGGGTTGTAGATGTAAATAATGACGATGTTGTTCCTGATGACAGTGTTTCAAATGTAACAAGGGGGAATGTAGCAAGCACAGTGCACGCAGCAGCAAAAGCTCCTCTACTATTTCACCACGCATTCAAACAGAGGCAGAGAGAGCTGTGCTAATGGAGCACGCTGCAGCTTTAAAAAGCAAACACGCTATTGAAGCAAAAAAAAAAATTATATTTAGATGTTGAAATTGCAGTACCTACTGCAAGAATTGCTGTTTGCACACATCTGATACTTGGAGCAAATGTTCACACACCAGTAGTTCACATTCAAAAGGAAATGTTAAAGAGGGCCAAACCTCTAAGGATGTGAAAGGAAATGGAATTCATATCACAATATGACACTTCAACCAACAAACTCTCTTCTATCTCAAAGTGACCCTCTGCATGAAATTCTAAAAAGGCAAAATTAACCTAAAGCTTAGGCCTATCTTCTACAGCAAGTTCAACCTCACATTCTCCCAACAAGAGAGATTCTAGTCTTCAATGGTGATCCGCTTCAGTATATACCATTCATCAGAGCGTTTCAGTATGGTTTTGAGGACAGAACCAGCAATAAGAGGGATTGCTTGTACTTTCTGGAACAGTTCACCAGAGGACAGACTAAAGAGTTGGTACAATGCTGCCAGCACCTAGTTCCAGAAAGAGATTATTCATTAGCCAAAAGTTTATAGAAGCACTTTGGTAATGAATTCAAGGTGGCTACTGCACATATGGAGAAAGCATTGGGCTGCCCCTCTATAAAGAATGGATGTGCAAGGTTTACAAGCAAATGTATTGTTTTTACAGGCCTGTTGCTACATCATGAATGATCTTTCCATTATTCAGGTACTCAATATGCCCAGCCAAATGAGAAACGTTTTGATGAAGTTACCTTTCAAACTGAGAGAACGTTGGAGAGAAAAGCCTTGTGAGTTAATGGAATTGAATCAAGGTGAAGCCATGTTCTCATATGTTGAGTTCATTGAGAGGCAGGAAAAGGTGGCATCTGATCCTGTATTTGGATATATTCAAGATAAACAACAAAGTGTTTGAAAAAGTACACCTAGCAAGACACTCAGAGGAAAAAATTTTGCTACAAATGCTGCTGCCTTGGTTTTTCAGCAGGGAAAACAAGGCCTGTTTGTTTTGTCAAAGTAACCATGTTTTGGAAAAGTATTGTGCTTTCAAGATAAACTCACAACGAGGAAATATTGAGTTCTAAAAGTGAAAAGGAATTTGCTTTGGTTCTCTAAATTCAGGACATATGAGCAAGGAATGTGACAACTGACTTATTTGTGACGTATGTGAACAAACACATGCAACTACAGTATCTTACAGATTATCGTAATATACCAAATGTCAATCAACAGGTTGCAGAATCAGATAAAATCATTAAACTCGATTCTGCCCAAACTTGTGGACATAAAGGGGCCAGTAAATACAAGTGCTTGATGTCAATTGTACCAGTCCAATTAAATTCTGACAAAGTAATCCAGATTTATGCTTTTCTGGACCGAGGGAGTTAGCTACATTTTGCTCAGAACATCTACTGCAGGAGCTAAACGTAAGTGGTAGAGGTGTCAAGAGCAGTCTGTGTCTTATAGTGTCATTACTGATTTGGAAAGTGGCATCAACAACAATTGTTTCTTCTCACTTCCTGATATGTACACAGAGAATAATAAGCATGTCAATTTAGATGATCTTGTCACTCAAGAGGAATTATCCAAATGCCCATATCTTGATGGTAACAAGATTCCATGCATTGAAGCCAATGTGGATTTATTGATTGGAGCCAATGCATTCAAGGCAATGGAACCTTGGGAGGTAATAAATAGCTATGGTAATGGACCATATGCCATATTATTAATGGGCCCCTGGAAGGAAGCAGTGACTGCCAGGATGAAAATTATTCACCTTCTGTCACAGTTAACAGGATCTCAGTTGGAAATTTAGAGAAATTGCTCCAATGTCAGTATAATTAGGATTTCAGTGAAAATGCCATTGATAAGGAAGAAATGTCCAGAGAGGATTATCGGTTCATGTGGGCGACTAATGAACAAACTACAGGATGGACATTATAGATTGAAGCTGCCGTTTTGAAGGGATGCTGTCACACTACCTATCAATTTGTGTGTTGCTTAACAACAGTGCAGCGGTTTTAAAAGGAAATTGGAAAAGTACAAGAATTTTCATGAGGAATATACACATTTACTTTCTGATGTCATAATGAAAGGTTATGCGGAAAAGGTCCCACAGAATCAGTTGAAGTGTGCTGATGGCAATGTCTGATACATTCTTCATCATTACGTTTTTCATCCAAAGAAAGGAACGTTGAGAGTTGTATTTGATTGTGGAGCAACATTCAAAGGGACGTCACTCGACAGTCAGCTGCTGCAAGGCCCTAATCTTATAAACTCACTGCTAGGAGTTTTGATGGGATTTAGACAGGATCCAATAGCAGTAGTGGCAGGCATACAAGCTATTTTCCATCAGGTCAATTTGCAGAGGAAGAGTGAATTTTCTTCGTTTTTTGTTGTGGTCTGATGGAAACTTGAAGCCACTACATTCAGGATGACTGTTCATCTTTTTGGAGCTGTGTCCTCTCCAAGTTGTGCTGGTTATGCATTGAGACAAACAGCCAAAGACAACCAAGCACACTTTCCATCTGAAGTGATCATAACAGTAAATGATTGCTATTATGTGCTGAATAGGTGTCCCATCACTCTTTTTAACCCTCTTTGTTTCCAAACTGTTCCAAATAGATGGCACACTCAATGTGCATATGCCGAATCTGTATAAATATTAACAGTTTGATTTTTAGCCAATAGACAGACCTCAGTCAGTCAATGCATTTAATTCAGCAAATTGTGCTGAGCATGGCTGCTCACAATGTTGCAAACAATTGGGACAAAACTTAATTTTTCTCTCTTGACAATAGCATACCAAGCATGATTTCCTAGATGGTTTCTGAAACATGACCCATCTACAAAATAGTCTGCCTCTGCATCAATGATTGGTGTTGACTCTAGATCTGGTCTTGGTCGAGAAAAAGCTAGGGATTCTATTACACATTCATGAGGTGTTACCTCCCCTTCTTAAGGAATTAAATTGGCTGGGTTTATTGTCGTACATCGTTTTATGATTAGCAGTGTTGAATATGTAAAAAACCTGGCTTGAGATAGAACAAATCTGCCTTGCTCTAATAGCTGTTACTTTGTGATGGGTGTAAATTATTACTGGATAGCCCATATTCACAGTAGAAGCTACGTCATAAGCAAAATGCACTGCTGCAAGTCCATGATAGCATGGCGGGTAGCCATGTGCTATATTGTCCAATTTGGTGCTATCATAAGCTATTGGTTGCTTTTTACTTCCACTACAGGTTTCCTGCAGTAAGATTGCTGATGCATAGCCATCTTTTCTATTTGATACAGACAAATTAAATGGTTTGACATAGTCTGGGGTTTCTAGAGCTGGAGCTGTTTGCAGCTCTTTTTTCAATGATTCAAAGGCTATTAATTCGAGCTCAGAGATTCTGATGCACTGTCTGTTTCATCAGTGCCCTTAAGGGAGCTGTTTTGATAGCGTAATCTTCTATCCAATCAGCATTATACCCTGTCAAGCCTAAAAAGGTCATCATTTGTCCCACTGTTTGTGGTTGAGGTGCTTTACCTGCCCTCCAATAGTCTTTTTAATTCCTTCTACAGCTTCCTGTTTCAATGGTATTGTTGTTTTCTTGGTAGCTGCACTCCTGGTCTAAGTTGAATTCTAATTGGATTAGCAGATTTCACTAAACCTACATCTGTATCATGTTGAGACCATGGTTCAGCAGTTACATGTTTTTCCATCTCTAACATTAATTTAGCTGTTTTTGAATCCAGTTTTTCTTTTTCTTTATTAGTCACCACAATCCTTTTTGTTTTGTCTGGTGATTTGAAGATTAAAGGATTTTCTGTGACTCCCCACTTTTTCCTCTCTGCTCTCCTCATCATTGGTCCTAAATATTTTGCCTGACTTCCCTTACTTGCATATAAGGTAGCATGTGGAGCTGAATTTGGTACTTGAAACCATTTTTAAATTAAACTACATTTCTCAATTTGTAGTGCTGCTCCTTCTGGCCCTACAATTATGTATTGTGCACTCCACTGAACTTCTTGTCCACTTGTGTCATTCAGCCATTTTTTACAAGCTCTGGGTCCCTACCTGGATCTTATATTATGTATAATGGAACTCGATTTTTTGCAGGCTTGATTCACAAAGCTGTACTTTGATGTATTTTCTCCATTTGCATTCTGTCACTTCTACATCTTTCCCTAGATCTCCTAACCAATATATGTTTGCTTGTGGCTCTTGAGTTTCTTGAGATTTTGTAACAGTCATTTGTTTGATTCCCCTACTGTCTATGCATATTTCTTCTGGAGAGCACCATGTCTGTAAATTAATTTTACATATAGCATCCCTCCCTAACAGGTTAACAGGTGTTTGATCTGATATTAAAATTGGAATTTTTATTTCTGCGTCATTTACTTTTATGCTGACTGGAGCTGTCATTGGAATTAGCTGCGTAAATCCAGAGAATCCTACTATCTTTATATATTTTTCAGACTTGGGGTGGTGAGAGGCATAATTTGGATTTATACAGGTAACGTTGCTCCAGTATCTTGCATAACTGGTGTTGTCTTGCCTTCGATTTTAAGATGCAGCATAGGTTCTTGATCAGCATCAGACAATATCATTGGAATCTGATCCCTACCCGTAGGATCCTCTGGGCAGCCCTAGTAGCCCTGTTGTCCACGCCATGGATTGACTAGATCTGGTGCTTGAGCTTGATATTCTTGCTGCCATGGAGCACTGCTTGAATTTTGGGGTAGATTATTTTGCCATGGATTAGTAGAGAATCTCTGTAGTGTCCAGGCTGATTGCATCCCCAGAATATTCTTGGTGGGCCATTATTTCTAGGGCCACTGTTCTGTCCAACTCTTCCTCCTTGTGGTCTGTTCCACTTTCTGTTGTTTGGTTGTTCTGGTTTTACGTAAATTACAATTGGTGCTAGTGGCTGTGACACATTTCCAGATGGTGACATTGACAGATGCAGGTGGTGCCAATGCAGTCTTGGCAGCAGTTGCAGGCACATTCACAGTAGCCATTATTGCTGATTGTTCTTACTCTTTTACTCTGGCTTGAATCTTATAATTTTTTCCAGCTAGTTCTTCGAGTTGTAGTTGTGTCAGCTTTGTAGTTCTCTTTCTTGGTGTTTCAGTCTCAATTCATTCTTCCTGTGTTGTTCCACAGCATGAGTCACATGTTCACAGAACTCACTGTGTGACTTGGAGTTCAGTCCAACTACATCTTCTAATTATTCCTTCACTGGGGGTGGCATGGCATTCACTATAGCTGTTCTGAATAAAGTAGTCATCACTAGATCTGTTTCTGTGTTTCTCTCCAGCTCTTGTATCCATCTTCTCAGTTGTCTTTGAATGTAAGTAGTAGGAATTTCTGCTTCTATTGGTTCTCCTCTCAGGGATTTCGGGTCCATGCATGTTGGACATTCTCCTATCAATGCATCCCATATGTCAGTGCAATATCTGTCCCCCCCCTCCTGTCCCCCCCCCCCCCCCCCCCATATCAGTCGGTCAAGGTCCTGATTGGCCCATGGTATATACCGTCCTTGTACCCCTTTGATTAAAATTGGACACTGTTTTTTCAGATATTTACTGGGCATCTCAGCATCACACATGGAATATTGTTCCAATTTCTCATTGTGTGGATGCACATCGCTTGGATATATTCTGGGTTGATGCATGTGGCTTGAGTCTTCATCAGATATATCCATATTGTTTGGATGCTCATCAGGTAGACCCATGCTTCTTAAAAAAGCACTGGTTAGATGCATATTGATCAGGTACTCACTTGGTAGATGCATGCTTGTTGTTCTTGTTAATCTGCCTAGTGGGCTCCTTTTCCAGCATGGCTTCACTTTTGGGACATCCGCAAGTTCAGGACATCCAGGTTGTATCATATTTATATTCTCTTTTAGGGCTGTCTGAGCATGCTCTTGGAGTTAATAGCCTGCGTTTTTATCCAGATTCCAATCTTGTCATGTCTCTTCTCATTGCTTGTTTCTCTCTTGATATTGTTCCACAGTCTTTATTATTTCTTGCTCTAATTCCTTCAGCATTTTTGTTAGGTCTCTCTTAGCTGTAATTCTTACTAGTGACCTTTCATCCCATACTTTTTCTTGTTTAGTTTTTATTTTTATTATTGTATTTGTGACACACCCTGATCTTCTTGTGTCTTATTCATCCTTTCTGGTGCTGATTTTGTTGAAGTTTCACGTGCCTTTTTTTAATACTGACAACGACAGAGAGAAAAAAAACGAAGAAGAATAACAGAACTGTAGTGACTCACTTAATACAACAGTGACACCTATTGGCAAATTACTATATTACAACACTCCCACTTAATTTTACAATGGGTCTAAGCCTTTCTTAGTAAATTATATTAACAAAAGAAAACAACAACAAAAAAAAACATTTGTAGTTCCTTTTTCAATGTTAATAGTCTGACACTATAACATAGTTAACAGTATAGTCCATTCAAGATAAGACTAAACAGAATTAAATGAAACAAAGTCCAATCTCACTCCTGAAATACTCAAACTTCTGTCTCACCAATGGTTTGGTAAAGATATCTGCCGTCATGTCATCTGTGGGACAATATTTCAGTTGTATTTGTCCATTCTGCACACATTCACGAATGTAATGGTAACGAATGTCAATGTGCTTGGTTCTTGAATGATCAACTGGATTCTTTGCAATTGCAATGGCTCCTTGATTATCCTCCAGGATCACCACAGGAGTAGCATCCATCCCAAGATCACTCAGAAGTCGTCTAAGCCAGACACATTCTTGAGCTGTCTGGCTAAGTGCAACATACTCAGCCTCCGCTGTTGAAAGAGCAACAGTTGACTGTTTCTTACTGAGCCAACTCACAGCTCCTCCACCCAGTAAAAACACATTACCAGTTGTAGAGCGACGATCGTCCTGATCTCCAGCCCAGTCAGCATCTGAGAAACCAACTAAAGCTCCAAACTCTGACCGCTCATACTTGAGTGCAAGGTTCAGTGTTCCCTTCAAGTATCGTAGAACTCGCTTCACTGCAGTCAGATGTGACACACTTGGGTTTGCATTGAACTTTGATACAACGCTCACAGCTTGTGCTATGTCAGGTCGTGTGGCCATCGCAGCATACAGTAGACTACCTACCATAGACTGATAAGTACTTGAGTCCACAGATTTACTGACACCATCATCCTTTTTTAGCTTTACATTTGCATCAGCTGGAGTTGCAACAGGATTTGCATCATGCATACCATACTTTTGAAGAATGGCTTCAATGTAATGCTTCTGATGAAGAAACACACAGTTTTTTCCTTTGTCTTGGATGACCGAGATTCCCAAGATATAGGACAGTTCTCTCATGTCCTTCATCTTGTAGCGCTTGCTAAGAGCTTGTTTCAACTCTTCCATGCTTTCCATCGACTCTGTGATTAGAATTAGATCATCAACATACACAGCTAATATCTCCAGCTCCTGTCGAGATCTCACAAACACACATGGGTCTGATGTACTCTGATTGAAACCAATGTTCTTCATGAACTCTGTGAAAGTTTTGCTCCAGCAGCGAGGGGACTGCTTCAGTCCATATATTGACTTCTTCAGCTTGCACACCAAGTTTTCCTCCCCTGGTCTGATGTATCCCTCTGGTTGCTCCATATAGATCTCCTCATCCAGGTGTCCATTTAGAAATGCGGTTACCACATCCATCTGATGCACATGCATGTCATTCTGGACAGCGAAGGACAACAATGTACGAATTGAGCTAAAACGTACCACAGGTGAAAATGTTTCATCATAGTCAGCACCATACTTCTGTGAGTAACCCTTAGCGACAAGTCTGCACTTGTATCTCTCCACTCGTCCGTCACTATGATGTTTAACTTTAAACACCCATCTCGATCCTATTGCCTTCCGATCCTTTGGTAATTCCACCAAATCCCACGTCTTATTTTCAAGCAGTGATTCATATTCCAAATCAGCCGCCTCCTGCCACTCATTTGCATTAGGACTCATCATTGCCTCTTTCAGTGTACTTGGTTCTGCAACACAACAAACACTAGCATAATGATCAACAGTCACCAGGTCGGCAAACTCATCATAACCATATCTCTTAGGTGGTTTTCTGATTCTGCCACCTTCTCTAGCAGTGTCATCGACAGTTGCATCGATTGGTGTTCTCTCGTCAGTTTCCATGACAACTTCATTCTCCGAACAAGAAATGTCCACTTCTTGTTTCAAGTCAAAATCTGACTCGTTGAAGATCACATCCCGACGAATCAGAATCCTCCTTTTTTCTTCATCGTACAAGCGATAGCCCTTGGCATTGTTGGCATATCCCACGAAACGAAGCTTCACAGCCTTTTTATCCAGTTTTCTTCTTTCTGTGTCTGGGACATGTGCATAAGCTACACAACCAAACACTTTCATGTGACTCACATTTGGCTGTTTGTCGCACCATCTCTGGTAGGGCGTCACTTGTTTCAGTACAGATGTAGGAAGTCTGTTCTGTGTGTAAGCCGCAGTTGCTACAGCCTCTGCCCAGTACGACTTTGTTAATTTAGCATGAGAGAGCATGGTTCTCGCTGCTTCAATTAATGTCCTGTTCTTTCTTTCTGCAACACCATTTTGCTGTGGTGTGTGAGGTACAGTTGTCTCATGATGGATGCCTTGAGCCCTCAAGTATTCTTGAAATTCTTTTGAAGTGTATTCCCCACCATTATCCGTTCTCAGTCTTGCTATTTTCTGCCCGCACTCATTGGATAATGTTTTCTCAAATTCCTTGAATCTAGAAAGAACTTCACTCTTTTGTTTCATAAAGTATACTTTGCAACATCTAGAATAATCATCAATAAAAGTCACAAAGTACTTTGATCCACCTATAGACTCAGTCTGCATCGGACCACAGACGTCACTATGCACCAACTGTAGTTTACGTTTTGAACGAATTTCTCCTACTGGCTTATGTGGCTTCCTTGACAGCTTACCTTCCACACATGCTTCACAGAAAGGAACTTCTTTCTCTTCAGGAAAGTCTATTCCATTTACCAGTTTTTCCAGTTTCTTCAACTTAGTGGTGTGACCCAGACGCTGATGCCACAAACTGGTTGCTGTTAGTGCACTTGACGCACAATGCACACTTCCCTCTACATCCAGCTGATACAGTCCATCAGATCTTTGTGTTCCCATTCCTCTGAGATTTCCATTTTTGTTACGAATGTAACAGCGAGACTTCTTGAACTGCACAGTATTTCCCTTTTTTACAGCAGCTCCCACTGAGAAGAGATTCCCGGATAACTTGGGAACATACAGCACATCAAACATTGTGACATTTTTTACATCACGGATTTTTAATGCCATTCTCAGTTTAACATTACCAACTCCTAGAGCGTCAACCACTCTTCCATCACCAAGTTTCACAGACTGTGCTTTAGGAAATTGCTGGTAGTCTTGGAGAATTTCTTCATGACACGTCATGTGCTTTGAAGCTCCAGAATCGATCAACCACTCGACCTGTTGTGTCATCTTATCCTGATTTTCATCTCTAGCGATAAAAGCACTCTCAGACGAATCTTCATCATGGTCACATGTTACATTTTCTGCTTTGTGAATTTTAGTCTGTTTTTTCTTACTTGGACAGTCACGCTTGATATGTCCTTCTTTTCCACACTTGTAACACCTCCACGAACTAGATCTGTCATCTCTCAGTGTCTTGGAGATAGCCTGCATATCACTGCGAACTTGTATTGACATCGCTGACGCACTACCGGACAAAGCACCACTATAGTTACCATCAGCAGACACTCGTTTTTGTTCTTCATTTATTAATGCTTGCTGAACAAACTGCAGTGTTAAACTGTCCAACTTAGTTTCCAGTGCAGTGACAATTGTAGCATAGCTTGGTGGTAAGCTACCGAGCAGTGTTACAATCTGATCCTCTTCTTCAATCAATGCGCCTATTGCCCCCAGCTGGTCAGTTAATTCCTTCATTCGTTTCAAATGTTCAGTTACATTTTCTCCTTCTTTCATTTCACATCTAAAGTATTTTTTCTTCAGAAACAGCTTGTTTGCAAGTGTGTCTCTTTCAAAATGTCCTTTTAGTGTGTTCCAAGCTTCCTTAGGGGTCTTACAGCTTGTTATCAGATACAACTGAGGCGTACTTACATTCAGCACCAACACAGAAAACGCTTTTTCCTTCCGTTTTTCAAATTCTGCTCTTGCCTGTGCATTTGCTCCTTCTGCCACGTTGTCAGTCTCCATCACCATGCCCCATAGTCCTTTAGCTTTCAGCAAATGTTCCATTTGAAATTTCCACGTTGCCCAGTTCTCTGGCCCACTCAGCTTTTCAATAAACAGTTTATCCTCCATTGTGAGTTCCAGAACACTGTCTATTTCACACACAAAAAACACTGTGTAAAAGTATCATTTCTTTTTCTTTAGCGAAGATCTGGGCCCATAACCTGTTGAAGTTTCACGTGCCTTTTTTTAATACTGACAACGACAGAGAGAAAAAAAACGAAGAAGAATAACAGAACTGTAGTGACTCACTTAATACAACAGTGACACCTATTGGCAAATTACTATATTACAACAGATTTCACATTCTGATGGTGGTTATATTTTATATTTCCTTGTTCCTCTCTATTACTTACCCCTTCACTATCCCTGTCTTCATTTTCATCCTTTATGTCTATATTCCCTTTTATTTCTACTGTTCCTGATGTGGCAGGCATTTATTTTACAGATTGGTCAAGAGGTGGTGCATGGGGGGGTCTTTCTATTTAATTTTTTATTTTTTCAGTTTTATCATCCAATAATCTTTTAGTCTTTCAGCTCTTTATAACTTATAAAGAGGTATTGCATTAAATAAATGCAATACCTCTTCTTCTTTTTTCTCTTGTCTTCCCTTTTCCTCCTCTTATTTTTAGCCTTGTGGTTTTTTTTATTATTGCCTCCATTTCTCTATACATAGCCACCTCAAATATTCCCTCTGCTGGCAATTTTGTGTTTAAGCTTTTTGTTCTTTTTTCCAATTTGTTAGACAATTCCCTTATGACGTCCTTACATATTGGATATTCAGCTCTACTGGTCATTGTTGCTTGAAATTATTATCACAATGTGTGTTATGATTTTAACTGACCTCTTTGACCCCAGCTCGTGTCCTCATCAGGCTGGTCAGTTGAGGATCACTAAAAGTATCCTACCCCTGATTTCCCCTGGGCTTTTGCTGGGTTGAAGAATTGTCACAGTTCTTATAGTATTTTGTTAGTCGTTCTCAGATATTTCAGAACAGCATTTAGTTGTTTTCTAGTTAATGGTTTTACAGATAATTCCTCTGCTCCTAACCAATGTGAATTGATCTGCATCCAGATAATGTCTCCTCTTAGACTAATTATGTAAAAACTCCAAAGCTTATCTTTAGCAAACCAGCGGCCTGTGGCAGCTATTCCTTCTACCCAATGCACTAAAGTGAGAGATTGGGTTCATTCTACTTGACACCCTGCCCATATAACTACAGAAATATTACATTTCTCTTCAACTGTACTGGTCATATGTCTGTTCCGACTGCAAGGTAAACATTCTTTAAGACTGTTGCTCCTCCTTCTCCTATTCTCTCTGACTGATGGATCCCTGAATTCCATCTGAGATAGGGGATGTACACTGAGTTAATGGGTATTTCTTTTGGCAATGCCAACTGCCCCAATTGAGTAGGACTCAGCATATGAAGTCTCTCTAATTGTTTTATCAGTGGCTCAGCAGTCAGATGTTTATTTACTACTGCTTGCCAGTCCACATATGGCCATACATGTTCTATTTACTTCAAAGTTGTGACTGGAGTCAAATTTGTTCAGAAACTCTTTTTTCTTTTGTTCTGTCAGTTCCCTTGTCTGGCCTAAATAGTCTACGTGTTCAAACTCCAAAAAGTATTACTAATTCCTTGTGTCTCTATTAATATTCTTTCTAATTCTATCTCTTCTTTCACTTCAGCTACTGTAGCCGAGCGTATTCTTTCAAACTCGGCAATGGCCTGAGACCACGTTAGATTTTAGTTAGGAGGAAAACAGAGAAAAATCCTGACTGCCTTTTCTGACAGCACCTAATTTCTCGCTCTCTCTGTCTGCTCAGTCACAGGGCTCCACACCACACAATCAGACTTGCATTCTTCACTCTCACTGCATGAGGGAGAGCGAAAGAGAGAGAGAGAGAGAAACAGGTGCTTTTTCTTACTTCAATTTAGTTTCTTTATTAATAACTGTGTTCCTTTATCTGGATCACACCGACTACAATTTGGATGATGTCCAAATATTCGACAAAGCCTATATCTTGGAACATTTTATTTCTTGGAATGATTTTTCTAACTTCTTTCACACTTTTTTCATTATTAATTTTACAATGATCAAATACTGAGACTAGCACACCTGTTTCTTTATACCACAGTACTCAAGAGAAAAACAATTACATGGATATATATCAGCACACTCAACCACACACTCACAGTCTAATCTCATACACATACAACATAGCACAGCACAGTCAGTGTAAACACAGATCCTGACTTCCTGTCTGGTTCAGTTTTGGACTGTGTCGGGATCCGGACACTTGTGCTCCATGTCATTCCATTGTTGTTGACAGCGAATCAGTTTTCTTGCCACTAAAAACAAACATTTTCAAAACAAATTTTACAGGCTATTTGATGATTAAACCTGCTTGGAATCCCTGCAAACTCAATAACACTTTCCACGCATCATTTATCTTAAATACATCCCTGTACGTGGGCAGATACATATCATATAACACTGGTAAATTGCTAACAGGAAGGATTAGCCTTTCCTCCTTCTTTCCATCACTGCAGGAGCTGAGAGAGAGAAGGATCACTTGAGCTCAACCGTCTTCTCTCGTATTGGCTGTCGCTCCCAAAAGTCACTCTTCATTTGCATAAAGTAAAACATTTCTCAACTTTGTCGCATCGCTGGACATGCCCACATCTGGTCACCAATGGTTGCCGACGCTCGTCGCCTCTAATTGAAAATTAATGAGATGGTAAATGGTCTGAACTTACATAGCGCTTTTTTTAACCTTAGAGGTTACCAAAGTGCTTTACACTGTGTCCCAATCACCCATTCACACACACACAGAGCTGCCATGCAAGGCGCTAGCCTGCCATTAGGAGCAACTTGGGGTTCAGTGTCTTGCCCAAGGACACTTTGGCATGTGGAGTTGTGTGGGCCAGGAATCAAACCACCAACCCTGTGATGAGCAGCCGACCCACTCTACCGCCTGAGCCGCAGCCACCCAGATGAGAGTGTTGTGTACACGGTGGGTGACCCACGTGATGACCTTACGTGACATCAACATCTTGAAATTAGCTTGTTTTTAACTAGGTAAGGGTCATAACTGTAGTGATAAGAAGATTGGAAAATTTTGAGAGTTGGATTTTTGCGTCTCAAAGGCGTCATTCATTTGAGCAGAATGAAATTAAAATGTTACATTTTCAATAGCCAAATACCCCCCAACATGTCTACTTGTGCAAACTTTCATTATAGTCCCAAATAGGAAAAAATATAATGCAGCCATGGACAAATTATGAAAAACAGAAAGACTAGGTCACTTCTGGAATCTTCTTTTCCAAGTTGTTCATTCTATTGTCACGTGACAAAAGAACAATCGGCCAGATGACTCAGGAGGTGAACTAATCGTTTTTGTTTCCTGTGTAAACAATTGTTAGTTTAATATGATTCTGATGCTTTTTTATATCTTCCTCACAGTCACTCTTCAATCAAGAAATAAATCCAGGTGGGAAGAAATACTTGTCACAAGCAGTTATTTGATTTATTAAAAGCAAGCATGGTTCTTGTCACACAAGGCTGGTTACATCCTTTACCTTGAACATTCTCAATCCTCTATATATGGGGTTGTTTCCTCTTGTTTACATAAGTACATTCTTGCCAAGTACATTTTGTGAACAAGACAGTGCCAAAAACATACAACGCATATAAGCAAGCATCAGTTGTTCCATTTGAGGCCTATTTCTCACATTGCCCACTTTTTTTTTTCTCACCCATTCTTTCTTTTACTCATTACCATCATATGTAACCCAATGTGTCCAAAAACCATCTCTATCAGCATCTTCAAGGTTTATCACAGCGTAATTAGCATTCAAAGTGTTATCATAGTCTGATTGACCAAAGCTTTAGCACATGGAATCACACAACAAACCAGTAATGCTATAACAAGTAAAATACCCCTATTGGTATTAAAACGTTAAAAAATCCCAACCATTTATCCATGTCAAGAGTCATTGACATCATCTACAGTTTCTCTCGCTGTCAAGTCCGCTGCTATCTTTGTCATGTTTTTTAGGCCCATTTCTATGGCATGTCCATCTTCATTGTTTTTTGGAAGGAAAGTACAGCAACTCATACCCAGGATAACACATACTCCTCCACTGGCAGCTGTTAACTGGTCAAGGACCAGTCTATTTTGTAACGTTCTTAATCTTAGGCCTTTTACTTCTTGGCGTACCGTTTCAATCATTGTTTTTGTCGAATTTATGAATGATATCAATTCTAGACATTTCAACTTCTTGCTGTATTACTGCAAAACCCACTTGTGGCAACAGTGTTCCAAAGAATTTCTCTGTTCCTGTCCATAAGCTGTGTTCTCTCAGTGTGTTATTAGGTCTATTTAGACTATTTCTCCTTCTTCTGTTTGTTGTTTTCTCAATAGCTCGGACAACCATGTTGTGGTCACTTAATTCTACCATGGCACATCTACCTGTCCATAATTCCGGCAGAGCAGTGGACAAATTATGACCACATTGCCAATATCTCTCTCCTATCACTCGTGTTCCTTGTTTAGTAGGTTTTATGGGGTTACGTCTAGTCCCATTCTCTATTCCAGTTTTATCTCACTGGCAGGTTCTCGCTAGAGCAATTTTTGAAGCACAAGACTTATTCTTGTGACATGCTTAGCACCTGGTTTTCAATGGTGTGCAATATGTTTAGGTTCGGATGCACCTTACTTTTGGTGTGTATCCCATTGACCTATTACCTTACCCTCCTGTATTCCCAAATTGGGAATATGGGTTGTTCGGACAGTGTCGGCTATTCTATCAGTTTTACTACTTGTGGAATGGCCAGGTATGGGCCATAAGGGTCACATTTACCCCCTACAGCTGGATCTGGCATCCTGAATGGTAAGCTAAGATTGGCTTTCTCTGGATCAACACTTGTCCCCGGGTGTGTTGCAACTCCTAGTAAGCACACCAGCTCCTGTTCTTTTACTGGGGTTACCTTTACTGCTGGTGTAGATGTACTATGTGGCATTTGGGTACGTACATAACAACTACCCTTCTTTCCTGTATTTTTGGCTGTGAAGTTAGCTAGTTTCCATCACAAATTGGTAGCATAGGTATGTGGTGCATCACCGTCATCTATCCATGTCTTATTACTGCTATATATCCGGGCTTCGGCTACTGTCGTAAGACAGAGCGACATAATAAAGAACTTAATTCTTCATCCCTTCTAATTCTCTAGTTCCTGGTTAGGCACTGGTGCTGCATGTTCAGCTCCTCCAGTACTTTCACCTTTCACTTTCGAAATATTCAAGCTCTCCCCAGGTGCAGGCTTCATGCGGCTTGCGTGTATCCACTCTGGTTGCAGTACCCTTGTCCTTGTTACCGCCAGATACTTGGGCTCACCGAGCTTCGTTGGTTTCAGACACTTAACTAGGACCTGCTGATTTGAAACAAATGGGTGAGTCAGCTTTCCTGTGGGCATAGGGAGAGAAAGAGAAACATCACCATTTATGCTATTCAATATTTTAATAAGGGAATCCATTTTATCAGCTACTACCACCTCCAAATCACCTGTGGACAAAGACCATGCGCTGCCTTTTACCCAAGGAATGGGAAAGGACTACCCATTAATATTTCAAATGGAGACATTCGTGTTGTTGCTGATGGAGACATTCTTATTTTCTGATTCCAGCAATGTTCATTCCTTTCACGAAGAGTGAATGTGGTTACAAAACTCCTAATGACTGTTAGTGGAATCCGCCACACTTCATCCACAGGACTGGCCCTTTTAACAGTAATGCCAAGTAAATATTGTGAACAAGACAGTGCCAAAAACATACAAAGCAGATAAGCAATCATCAAGGTCACATTGTTCCAACTGAGGCCTATTTCTCACAGCAATGCATAGCGTATACGGCTGTCACGTGACAAAAGAACGAACGACTCGGACCAAAAGAGTTGAAAGGTGAACTAAGAATTTCTGTTTCCTGTACAGCGCCTATATGGTTTTCACATAACAAAGAACAGAGGTTGCGCAATGTGCATGCGTGGCCAACACAAAAAGAACGAATCACTCTCTGAGACTACTCATGTTGCTGAGTCACATAAAAGATATGTTCAAAATTAAAGAAGCATTCATGAACTACCTATCACTACCAAGCTGTTGTTTAAAGACTATAAATGGAAAATACAGGCACTAGATGTAGATATACTTAAAACATTACTCAACTATTTTTCCTGCATTCTGCTGTACTTCCCGTAATAAGCATTCAGAGAAATGTGTTGTTGGCTATTCTAAGTCATTCTGAGTGATGAACTGATAGCTAAAAAAAAGCTACCACCTGTCTATCATGAAATTGTCTGATAATTTTGAAAGAAACTTACCACATTCCATGACAAGGATCTAAAGTTCTGTTTTAATTTTTCAAAGGCAATGTGTGTGTGTGTGTGTGTGTGTGTGTGTGTCTGTGTTTGTGCATGAGAGTGTGTGAGTGTGAGCAAACATACTGTGCATACCTAGATACAAACAAAGTATTAATTCATTGCTTTCAATCTTTTTCATATTATTTTATTATTCACACATATATCACTTTGTAAAGTAGTTCAAGTGAAAGGAGGAGGCGAGAACCGGTTTGACAATATAAATAAGGTCTTTAATAATGAACTTAAAACAAAGGACAAACACATGACGGACATGTCCGTGAATGATCTCTCTCTCTCTCTCTCTCGTCGTACCACTGTCTGCCATCGGCCTTTATCCCTCTCGGAGGCTTAGACTGATACGGGACCAGGTGTGTATCATCACATCCCGGCCCTGCCCTCTGCCCTGCACATACATTTATATAATAATCTTTTTTATCATTTTTCATATTGTCATTTGTCATTGTTTAATTTTATTTTGTGTGCTATATTGTCTCACAATTTAGAGATAAAGAGTTTCAATTTCAAGGTCTTCAATGTCATGGGACAATGTTGTGAAGAAGTATTTGACCATTGACTTTGCATGGTATAGTAACACTTGTTGAATTAATTCTAGTCAAAGTCAGACTGAGCATTGAGAAAGATGCAATTAAGATTATTCAATAAACTCTGCTCACCATCACTTCATGTCCTACCTACTGCGGTATTCCTCCTGCTTACTCTTGGGCTGGTAGGAGAGTGAGTTAATATAGCAAGCTGTTGATGTTTACTGGTTTTGGATATCATACAGAACTCTGATATATGGATATCTTCAATGGAGAGAGGGGTCTTGTGTACACTAGATCTAACATGCATTTTCACTGCCTCTCATGTTTTCATATTCGAAGCATATCATTGAATACTGTACATGGCATCACATATCTGTGTATAGGCTATATACATAGGCAGTGGGTGAATGAATTGCAGGGTAAAATACAAATACATTTTTTCCCATCTGAATCCATATATTAATTAATTTCAAGATTTTCAAATTGCAGGATCTGCCCACTATACAATGTTCACATTCCATACAAAACATTCCATATGAATAAATTGTTGATTATTGTTATTTGCACAGACACCAGTATTCGTTTTGATCAATATATATCTGAAAGTGATGCCTATCAATCCATCATTCTTTATATATTCAGTCTCTTTATTAGGGTTGGATTTCGCCAGGCACCTCACGATATGACACGCATCACCATACATATGTTACGATTCTATATACACGATGCATCACAATATCATGATTACATTCAGTTATGATTCACACGCTCTTGATTAAATTCCAAATAATATGGGTATATTTCAGTTATAATGTCCATATTTGCTCATATATGAAAGAAATGAGGAAAGCCATTCTTAATTAGACAATCTACGTCATCTTTATAGAACTTCTGGGCATGATATAAATACACAAAATAAAAGTGAATAAAAATATTGATACAATAGCATGAGAAAAAGTATCAAGATATATTGATATTTGATTGAATTGGCATAGACCTACTCTTTACCCCTCTTTCCAGGAAATCTAGAGAATCCCCAGATGATGTCATGTGCTTTAAGAGAGCCTTTAGAGCCTTCTTTCACAGTTTACTGGCAAGACAACCTTTCCTTCTCCTGGATCTCTTTCTTCTGAGCCTCAAAAGTTTTGTCTGTAAAACATATTCATACATTCCCCCATTGTCTTTTTTATATTTATGTTTACAACATGTTTCCGTCGTTGGTTACATTTATGTTTAACTTCTATTCTAATTATATATTTTTACATTCTAAAACAGGTATATAATAAACAGTTTCAAGCATTCCAAACACTGTTTACTCTTTTATCTTTTGGGATTACACAAAAAAAGCTGTATATGGAACTATCTTGGTACATCAACAAACACTTTTCAATGTTATGTCTCAGTTTCAGTATTATTCTACAAATTAACAAATTGACGCCATCTTCTGGACACTCTACACTACATTATAATTATTTCAATTAAGGTAAACTACTACATCAAACTTGTCAGTTATTTATGGTATAATATTAAAGGTGCTATATGTAATATTTTTCTGTACTAATTCATAAAATGACAATAATATGCATTAGAAAATTAGGAAGCATGCTAAGTTGAAATTCTGGCATCTCTGATAACAATGCACCAGCTAGTATATTCCACTTTTTCCATTCCGGGCCAGAATTTATGTTTATGTTTTGGCCTGTGTGATCCCACCCACTGCCCACTCACCAATAGTATTTCGATACCGCCGGTTGTTTGCAGGCAAACAACACTGCGTGCTGCAGATATGGAAGCCAGCGAACAAACTGGATCAGAGATAACAGGTTCCATGTTAATTTTGTGAAGTGAGCATTTCATGTGGCGCGATAACATACAAAGTGAATGCAAAGATGTGAATAGATGCGAATTCGCGCCAGGGGGCGTAAATGGCGCGACTTGAACATGTGATATCGCTTAATTCGCATCAAAATTTGCATGGCGCGTTATCATGAAAGGCCTATCAGCATTGAGATTGTCCAGATGTCACTGACTTTCTGACGTATTGACGTATTAGCAGAAGAATTCTGGAAAAATTTATGAAAAAATTGTTGTAGCGGTGTGTGGGCACCCGGAATTGTATGACACAACGTCATACATGTACAGAGGACAGTTGGACTACCTGGTAAATTCTGACTCTGTGTAACATATCATAAGAAAGAGTTTCACTGCTGTTCGAATGAACTTTGAATCGCTTCATTTATATGTATAAATGTTTTCCATCTGAAAGGACTAAATATTAACTTAATATTAACCCAGTCTAACAAACAAGTCTACGGATTTTCAGCTTCACAGCAAGGTATCTTCTTTAACTTTAGTCATAAGGGACAACATAAACTCCTAAATATCGAAGTTCAGCAGCTTCACAGAACGTCAGATCTGTGTGACTGGGACTCTCTCTCCCTCACTGGCATTCTCGGCGGCCTTTTCAAGCCCATCTCAATCGTCACTGTAACAAGACACAAGTGTTACACATCATTAATCACCAGGAGATGGCCCTTACCACTTCCTCTCTCCCCAGTGACACACAAATGACCACACCCTGCTCCACAATCATGAAATTACCAAAAAGTACGAATAAATTACGTAACTGGTACGTCGTGTGTTAGCAGGGATATTACAATTTTACCTTATAAGTTTGATATAATGTAGTTAAGAATTACATTATTGTACAATTGTATAATGTAGAGCCTTTATTTTTCAGAAGATGGTGTCAATGTATTCGCTTTGATATTAATCCTGAAAAGTTTCTGAACTGCTTATGAAAAAGTTTAATACACAGTACTGTGTACAGGTTTTAGGCATTGCTAGAAAATGCCGTAAAGTGTGGTATTTTCAAAAATTATGTAATACATAGCTTTTATTTTTCAATTAAATTCATACAAAGTGCAGTAAATGTAAAAAAGCTAAATCAATATTTGGTGTAACCATCCTTTGCCTTTAAAACCACACAAATTCTCCTAGGTACACTTGCACAAAGTTTTTCAACAGTGTTGGGAAGTAGGCTGATTTAGCTGTTCCAAGATTAATGAACAACTTGACACAGTTCTTCTATGTATTTAGGTTGCCTTGAATACTTCATCCTCTAATCCCAAATTTATAGTGTGGTGTATTGTTCTTCTATTCAATTCTATGTGTTAAAGATTTTAAAATCAAATTGATATTTCCTACTGACACACTAAAGCAAAAGATAAATATACCATTCTTAAGACATGTTTTTGTGAACCATCTAATATGCCTCCCCCACGTGACTATCCTCCCTAGCAACCGGGTCAATTTGGTTGCTTAGGAGATAAAATATCTACATCTAGTACTTGTATTGTCCATTTATAGTCTTTAAACAACAGCTTGGCTCCTTACCTAGTTAAAAACAAGCTAATTTCAAGACACTGATGTCACGTCAGGTCGTCGCGTGGGTCACCCGCCCTGTAAGACGTTCAAAGCACAAGACGTTCGGTTAGGCGTTCGGTCGGTCAGTTGCTTGGTTTAGGCACGGAGTTCCCACCATACACAGGTGTCCTGTCTTGTTTTTGTCAGCGGTTGCGTGCATCGTGTGGTGTTTGCCTTGTGATGTACACTCAGGTTTCGTTTAGTGTAAGAATGCATGGCATCGCTTTGTTTGGCATTGATTTTCTTTCATGACCTATATTGTTCAGTGGTGTGATGTCCACCCTGTTATGTCCTGTCCACCCCATTTCCCCTCTGTCCACCCTGTTACCTCTGTGTTTTTTTGATGTTTACAAAATAAGTTCAACAAATGTTATGCATATCTTCGTGGTCACTTGTAGGGAATTTAAATGGCAAAATGAAATAATTTAAAATAGGGCCAAAATTCCATTGAAATAATCTTTTTATTCCAAAAGAAATGTATTGAAATTACACTGTGCTTTAAAATACAATAACTTTCTTCAAGATAATGCTTGTTTATGAACACTTTGTTAAATACATTTGCAGGGTAAAGTGAGGGACATTTTAGCACTTAGAAAATGTAAATAAGCACTTAGAAAATGTAAATACTGTGCATTCAAAACACTTATTAATTGAGATGTGAATGTCCTGTAACAAGGTGGACATTTGGCCTTTGCATGTGTGAAGAATTTGGTCAAAATGATAAAAGAATAATATCCTGAGCTGGACTAGTATATTTTTCTTGTAGTGTAACAAGCCCTTCTTCAGATAAAATGATTAAATCATGGAAATTTTTACTTTTTTTAAATTGACCAAGCTGAAATGCACCGAATAGTAAGAGTGACCCAGCCTCACCTGGCCCCTGTTAACCTGTTTGATTTCTCTCCCTATTTTAGTCTCCTCGTGTGTGCTGTCCAGTGCCAGTTCATCTTGTTTGTTCTCCTATGTCGGTAGGAGTTGATAACAGCTTGCTTAATAATCTCATTCAATTTCTGGATAATTGCTGCAATATCATAGAGGATACATTTCCTCCTCTATGATATTGCATTATATTAGTTTTGTACAGTATATTAACTTAATATCCAAAATACTTGGACATACGTGAATTAGAATAAACCTGAAATAGGAATGTGTTTCTGTCACAATCCACATTATGTAGTTTGGAGACGATCTAGAGACATTTAGAATGTTACAAATGGCTATTTCTATTTAAATAAATTATTAAAAATGTTCTGTTTGTCCAGTAATCCTCTTGCAGCAATGCAGGTCTTCGGCAGTTAGAAACTGGTAGTTTAAGACCTGTGAGACCTGTTTCTCAAACTAGAGACTTCGATTTACTTGTCTTTTTGTTGTGCATCTGGGCCGTCCACTTGCCTCTCTATCTGGATAGAGATTCTTTCAAAACAGTAATGTGTGGATGTGGAGTGGAGGGGGGCGGGGCCGGGCTAGAATGTTGCACGCCCGGTCCCCAATCGGCCTGATGAGGCGCAAGGGATAAAGGCGACCGGTGACGATGGTTCGAGAGAGAGAGATCAATCACGGACATGTCCGTTGTGTGTGTTTGTGCTTTTTGTTTAAGTTCTCATTAAAATATTATTTACGTTGACAAGCCGGTTCTCGCCTCCTCCTTGCCCATCCTAACCCCGCGTTACAGTGGAATAGCCTTCATTTCTATAAAGCAATAGACTTTAGGAGAAAATAGAATTTCAGGAGAAATTTGTTTCTTTTTGCCTATTTTTAAAACCAAAATTTGACTTGCAAGTGTAAAGCAATTTGTGAGAACTCAAAACCTCATCAAATGGTGAAAAACCACCACTGTATTGAGATTTCTACATAGTAGCGCAACCATTTTCTTGAGTACCAAATTTATAATTTAGAATGCTTTTTTAAGGAATTGGTGACACCATGTATGATTGCCATCACGGGAAAGAAGAAATGGAATAAATACCACTTAAAACAATTATATCAAACTGTAATAATGATTTGCAATTATCTGAATTTTTGGTAGTATTTATGATCAATTTAATGCATCCTTGGTGAAAGGAAGCATCAGTTTCTTTCAAGAACAATAATGTCGTTGTGTTCTTAAAATGGATGCATACTGTATATACTATATATAATATAATTTTCATAAAGTAACATGTATTGTAATTATTTTAGTTTTTCGGCAAACAACATATTCTTCCCCCATCTTACCCTACAGCTACAGAACCATAATTTACTCCATGGTTTTATTACTTTAATGCTTTGTTTACTCAAAAATGAACATTTGGTTTAATTCAGTCATCATTTATTCACAATCATCTTATTCCCAACTTTAAGCAGAATGGCCTGGTTGCTCTTTGAAAGTGAATTAATATCAGGGGCTGTAAAGCTCCAAAATTGACAAAAGAGCACCATAAAAGCAGTCCATGTGACGATATTGCGATATTCCCCTTCATATGAATCCATTCAATAGCTCTGTGTGATGAACAGAGAGCTACTGGCATAGGGGAAGTTTGAGACAGTGAATAAGTACTTCAAGCAACAGTTCACCCAAAAATGAAAATTCTCTCATTTAAATATTGAAGAAAGTCAAGGCTCTATTTTGTATATACAGTGTGTGTGTGTGTGTGTGTATTGCATCTCAAAGTACGGCATTTTGTTTTTTGATTTTACCTCCTCTTTAGTTTATTGAGCAACTTTTTTATGGCAATATTTTGACATTTTTGGAACTCAGTGGAGTCCCCATCCACTTACTTTGCACTGAAAAGAGCTGTGAACATTCAGCAAAATGTCACCTACTGTGTTCCACAAATGAAAGAGAGCTAAACGGGTTTGCAACAACATGATGGTGAGTAAATGATAACAGAATTTTATATGCATTGGGAGATTTAAAAAAAAACAACAACTTTCAACTAAACTACATTTGAAATACCACTAGAAACATCATGGATATTTTAACTGGGAACACAGCATTAATATTTTGTCTTTTTTGTATTTATACAGTTTGGAGCAAGGCAAGCTAGCACCTGCTGTGCGAACTGCCAGGCAACCACAACCACTCTGTGGTGGTGCAACGAGAATGGTGACCTGGAGTGCAGTGCCTGTGCGCTCTACTACAAACACCACAATGGAAGTATTAAGAGCTGTGTGGCAGCGGAGGCGTGGTCAAGCTCTTGTCCGGAGAGAGAGAAAGCGGTAAGGGTGCACACACACCATGAGCGCTATAATGTCTAACACCAGTTTCTGATAGCAGTAAGCACTGGGGAGAGTGATAAAAAGGGACAACACTAGAGACAAGGGAGTGAGAGATACCTGAGAGAAAAGACTGTGTTAAAAGTGTGATCTGATCTGATGAGTGTGATGCTAAAAAGCAATTTTGAGTTTGTTTATTAAAAGTTATACCTAAAAGTTATGTCCTCCTTCACTGAACATTACACTGGTGCCGAAACCCAGGAGAATTGGAGGAAATACGCTGGTATGGAGTCCTCGCAGTTGGTGGAATTCATCAAGTCCCTCGCCAGTATGCACCATGCACAACATCAAGCCCTGATTGAGCTATGCCAACGCCAGGATCACCGATTCCAGGAGGTGCTCCAAGCTCAAGTAGAGGACCGGCACACGATCCGGAGCCTACTACACCAGGAGAAAACCCCGTTTGTGACCCCGGACCCAGCAGCCCCCATGCCCCCTGTTGCCCTCATGAAGATAGGGGCAGAAGATGATCCTGAGGCCTTCCTGGATCTTTTTGAAAGGACGGCCAAGATCTGGGGCTGGCCAAGTGCCCAGTGGGCGGCCAGACTCATCCCATTTTTGTCCGGGGAAGCTCAACTCACGGCACAACAACTACCGGCGGTGAGTCTCCTGGTGTATGATGATCTGAGGAAGACCATCCTGCAACGGGTCGGTCGCAGCCCAGAGCAATGCCAACAACTCTTCCAGTCGATGAAGATGGGTGGACACAGCTCTTGCCACTGGTGGCCTCGGTGTCTCATCACTCTCCACCTCAGATGGATGTACCCGCCAACACAGGTGTGGCTGTAATGCCAGGGCTGGCCTGCTGGAGTTACGGGGACCCAGAGCACAGTTCCATTCTCCATCACTGTGTATTTGTCCCGGAAGTGCCCTGGGTCCACGCAACTCAAGCATGCCAACCTTCCATGGTCTGCCCCTGATTGAGCTGGAGCATACAGAATACCGGTGAGTGTCAAGGGGAGTACACATCAAGCCTTGGTGGATACGGGTTGTAACCAGACCACTATATACCAATGTTTGGTTCAATACAAGGCTTTGGGCACAAGCAAAAGTGTAAGGGTGAGGTGTGTGCATGGGGATATTCACAACTATCCTGTAGTGACACTCGTTAATACATTTCAGGGGAAAAAGCATAGAGTGGAGGCGGCAGTTAGTTCCCACCTCACCCATCCACTCATTTTAGGAACTAATTTGCCAGAATTTAAAAGTGTATTAAAGGGAATATGTGTGGATGGGTCCTGCAAGAAAGTTGTTAGATGTGAAATGTGTGATGCCTTGGCAGGGGAGGCAGAGCCACTGCGGTCCTCATCAGTGTCACATCAGGATAACATAAGGGAGGGGAAGGCTTCAGCCCCTCCCATCCTTGGAGCATTTTCCGAAAGCAATTTCTCTCTAGAGCAGTCAAGAGATGAAACCCTTAGGTATGCCTTTGACAAAGTGAAAGTTATTGATGGTCAAACATCGCACTTCCATATCCCTATTTTGCTATTATAAAAAGCAGTTGAATCGAGTGGCACTCAAATGAGGATACAACCCAGCTGTTGATACTGCAGAGCTGTATTATAATCCAATGGCAGGTCACTTAGGGCAAAAAAAGACACTGAACCGACTAATGGCCCATTTCTATTGGCCAGGCATGCACGGGGATGTTCACAGGTGGTGTGCGGCATCCCGTGAATGTCAGCTGGTGAATCCGCTGGCCACCCCAAGAGAGCCATTGTGCCCACTTCCTTAAATCGAGGTCCCCTTCAAAAGAATTGGCATGGATCACGTCGTGCCATTAGAGCGGACAGCGTGCAGGAATCACTTTGTATTGGTTCTGGAGGACAATGCAATGCAACATCCGGAAGCAGTGCCTCTGTGCAACATCTCAGCACGTAATGTTGTGGAGGCACTCTTCAGAATATACTCCTGAGTGGGGATTCCAAAAGAAATCCTCACTGATCAAGGCACTACATTTATATCATGAACACTACGTGAACTGTACAAATTATTGGGGATTAAATCGACTCACACCAGTGTTTGCCATCCACAAAAAGATAGATTGGTGGAACGATTTAATAAAACCCTGAAAAATATGATTTGTGAGTTCATGCACGAGGATACTAGAAATTGGGATAAATGTCTCAAACCCATTATTTGCAGTGCGAGAAGTCCTGCAAGCCTCCACAGGGTTATCCCCGTTTGAACTGCTGTATGGGTGGCAGCTGTGTGGTGTGCTCAATGTCATATGGGAAAGCTTGGGAGGAGGGACCTTCAAACTGTAAAAATTAAATTCAATATGTTCTTGATCTTAGAGCAAAACTCCACACTTTGGGTCAACTAACACAGGAGAGTTTGCTCCAAGCTCAGGAACATCAAAGACAACTGTATGTAGTCGTGTAACAGGTGTACACAACTATGGGAATTTGCATCGGGAGATAAAGTGCTTTTATTACTCCCCACATCAAGCTTTAAATTACTCGCCAAGTGGCAAGGGCCCTTTGAGGTCACACGACGAGTAGGAGATCTTGATTATGAGGTGAAACGAACAGATAGAGGTGACGCACATCAAATATACCATCTGAACCTCCAGAAATTATGGAGGGAGGTGGTATTGCAATGGTAGTCCTGGTAAGCCCGGACAGGGCTTAGCTCGGACCAGAGGTGAAAGTAAAAGCCAATCATGTTACCCTTGCAGAGATCATCTCTCACCATATCAAGTCACAGAGGTTGCCAAGTTACAGAAAGAATTTGCAGACGTGTTTTCGCCTCTGCCTGGTCATATAAACCTCACCCACTACCACATCAAGACGGAGCCTGGGTAGTGGTACGTAGCATTCCTATTGACTGCCCGAGCACAAAAAGAAAAAAGTTTGGGAAGAATTAGATGCAATTGCTCGATATGGGAGTAATAGAGGAATACCGTAGCGATTGTTCCAGCCCAGTTGTTCTAGTTCCTAAGAGTGACGGGTCTGTAAAGTTCTGTGTGGATTATAGGAATGTCAACGCAATGTCTAAATTTGACCTTGTATTGATGAGTTGCTTGATCGGTTGGGCAAAGCTCGCTTTTACTCAACACTGGATTTAACAAAGGGTAATTGGCAGATCCCCTTAACGCCAATATCCTGCGAAAAAATGGCCTTCTCCACACCATTTGGCTACACCAATTTGTGACGCACTCACAGGAAACCCCAAGAAGTGTGCAGTTGGACGGGTGGAGGTACGGTATCTACATTTCTGTGTCTTCCTTTCCCTTCCATCACTGACCATTACAAACATTACATTGCAAACACTGAAAGTGACAGCAAAGTGGTCAAGTGGGCAGACAGCTTTTATTAGTTTAAGAGAGGTAAAAGTGAGCCTTTAAACTCCAATCTTTCATAGCACTCCAATATGTGCTTACAGTAATGAACTAATGTTGATATCGCTCTGATCTCTGATGACCAATAACCACAGCTCCCCTGTCTTAATTTTCCCGGCTCTTTAGTGCTTGTCTGTCTTCTGCAAATTAATTTTCCTGTTTTTGTCTTAAAGCTCATCTGCAACCTGTAAAAACATTTTGTGAGAACTTTGTCTTTTCCAAATAACCCCCATAAATTAGACTTTCCACTAAGGATGGATTGGCAAGGAGACAATAGCCTGCAGGAAAACCCCTGACTTTATGTTCCCTCTTCCCCAAACACGACTGACAGCTGCGAGCGTCATCACACGCCCGGGATCAAACATGCTGCTGCCGCCTGGACTTCTGGGAGTGTTTGTTATTCGTTCCTGTGAGGAGGATGCAGAGTCACTATTGTTGTTCCTCCGATTCCACCAATAGTCTCTGTAGCTCTACAGGAAACTCTTTCAGCTGGGATGTTTTAATCATGTGTGTACCTGATCTTATCTAGGAAGAGTCTGCTTTAGTTGTTTACAGGACTATTGTTTTCCTGGTTTTAGTAGTGTACTTGATGATTGGATAAAATATGTGATTCCAAAATGAATAGAAAATAATTTGATTGCTATTATTTATTTACATTTGAAACATAGATATCAAAGCTGATAACAAGATCATCTAAACATATGTACATTTCTGCATTTGGCAGACACCATAAAAGATACATTTAAGGTATGCATTTTATTGGTTTATACATTCCCTGGGAATCAAACCCTTGAAGTGACCTAGTGCCATGCTCTACCAGGTGAGCTAGAGAAACACATAAACCTCAATTCAAGACATTGTTCACAATCATTTCATGATGACTGATAAATATAAAAAAATTAAAATAAAAAACATTTGGGGTATACATTTTATCGGTGCCTGAAAGGATGAGATAGGAATCAAACCAATGACATTAACAGCAAGATGAACACAAACCATAACTGATCGGTGCACGCTTTCCCGGCTAATCGAAACTCATGACCTTATCAGCTACATGAACACATAAACCCCAGTCAAGAAATTGTTCACAATCATCCCATGATGATTGATGAATATTAGGCTTAGGATCACTTACACATTGATAATCAGAAAACTTTCCAGATGATTTTAGGTCTATACCTCATTTTTTTCCCCAGATGTAAACAGAGCAACTCCTTACACAAAAGTTTTTGTCTCTTAATACATATTTCTAAACTCAGCATTAGTAAAGTGGGAGCAGCAGGCTCACGATGTCCTCTAACATGTTTTGGAAAAAGTGACTCTCCACCACATTAAGCAGCTGCATATCATGGACTATAACCTTAGCTACACAATTTGTTAGCTTCTTGTCCTATGACAAAAAAATTGATAAACTTCTCCTAGGGTTCAAAGCTTTTGCAAGGTTCTACCTACAACATACCTTGTTCCTTTGTTTGTTGCCTTTCGCTGCACACACCTGCTATTTGCCATGCTATCTATACATATGGGATATTGGCCAGCTCCATCAACTCCAAAATGACTACCAATCAATTTGTTTAGACACCATAACATTATCCAAAATGAACATCAACCACCAGCTGCACAAATGTAGGGGTGGCAAAAGTGATAATAGCTTAGTATTAAGTACAGTAAATGTTATACCATCCCCTTGTGATCTCCCAAAGCTATTATACCAGACTACATTAAACGGAAGGCCAACTAATCGCGAATGAGAAAGCCAACAACATTAGGCTTCTAAATTAAATGTTGGCTAATGTTAATATATTGATGCCTCTAAAACATATAAGATAACATGCCGATCAATAATTGATGTGTTGACATTTTATGAGATTCCTTATATCAAACAAAATGATTAAAACAGTGCATTTGGTGTATACATTTTATCAGAGCCTGATAGGATTAGAATTGAACCCATGACCTTGAGAGCAACATGAACACATAAACCTTGAAAATACTCTACAGTGCTATTAAATGACTAAAACAGTGTGTTTGGGGTATACATTTTAGAAATGCATGCCCTGGGAATTAAGCCCTTGGCTTTGACAGCTACATGAACATACCTCAATCTAAAGATTGTTAAGCATCCTATGATGATTGATAAAGATAAAATAATTCAAATGTTATCAATGTCATTCATTCAATAGCTGGGGTTGTGGTTTACATTGTCAGGGTCTGGTGTAGTGATAACCTCTGGGGTTGTGTCTTGGGGAGGGCCCGGAATGAGTCACAGCACGGGAAGTGTCTCTCTACATTTATAAACACAGCTACTGCCCAACGCTCTGGTACAATTGTTTACATGTCATTGACCACACAAGTGAGACAGCACTGCAGAATATTTTCATAACCTTGTGACCATTATTTTTACATAAACATTTAGACTCGTAGTCTTCACACAGTGCTTGACAGGGCCTGTACTGAGTCCACCACTTTCTTGCAGCTGAACATTGAACACTACACTGCAGAAATGTATAACAGCTACTCTCGGGCAACGTTTGGACTGGAGGCTAAAAAAATCCACAAGGTGAAGGGGAAAAGCTGTGGCTACTACATGAGAATAGTGTTCTTCTTCTCTTCTCTGATCCAGTCGCTCATCATTACCAGTCTGGTGCTTTTCCTCGTCTACGGCCAGCCGGAGAAGACCGCAGAGGAAAAGAGGATTGAAGAACTTGAAGTGGCCTATAACAAACTGTCCATAGACAACAACAAACTCCGTAAAGAGAAAGCTGACCTCATCAGCACCCTCAAAGCGAAAACTGGAGAAAAAGATGCAGCCGACAAAGAAATGACAAAACTGAAAACCGACTTGAACACAACGACAACTAAGAACAAAAACTTGCTTAACAGTCTCGTAAGTCCTTTATTTTTATGCGTGTGAAACTTGGGAAAACATGTTCAGGTCATTTTTCACCTTTAAAAAAAAAAAAAAAAAATCAAAAGAAAACAAAAAAAAATTATTCTGATTTTAGAAATTTTCATGACAATTAAGACATTTTTCTCTGAAATTATCATTACTGTAATGCATCTGGAGATTTAACTATTGAGTTTTTTTTTGTTTCTATAATTATCATCATGTTCAATGCTGATTGTCATTACCCTAATTGTTATTATTATTATTATACAATAATGCATTATAATAAAACAACTAAAATTATTGCAATAAGATAGATCAGCAGTTACAGAAATACTCAAACCAGCCCATCTGGCTATATATATATATATATATATATATATATATATATATATATATATATACAAAATTTAAGTGAAATATGACCTGGATATCTTGATATACTACCAAAAGCCTTTTTGAGGGTTTAAAAAGACAATTAAACACTTAATTCTCACATATTATCAAGTAAACATTGTGTGAATACATTTTGTAGTTAATGTATCCTTGATATTTTAATCTCAGACAGCATCCAACAGTGAACTCAATAAACTGAGGCTTTCAGCCACCCGAAATTCCCCAATCCAGTGTCCACCAAGCAACTCTCAAAGTGGTGAGTGCTATAACTGATCAATAAAACATTAACATACTGAAACATCATAAATAAGTAAGCTTTCCATAGATATGACTCAATGGTTTCTTTTTTCAGGTGAAGTAAAGACTTTGCGGACTCATTTGGACCAGCAGAAAGCTCTGCATGAAATCCTTCAGAAGAACTTCAGCCAGACTGTGCAGTACCTTAAAGCTGACTTGGACAACACAGTCAAGGACAAAAGCAACCACCATAGCATGGTGTTAAAACTGAGGCAAGAAAACATAGATTTAAAGTCTCATCTTGATGGTTACACTAAGAAATGCAAAGAAGACTTTGCCCAATCCCTCCAAGGCATCCAGATTGTCACGAGTGCCTTCCTGAACAAGATCGAAAACTTCTTCCCCCACTATGCCACATTTCATCTCACCTGCCAGAAACAGCACGACCAGATGGAGAGGATTCGCTCCAACTGCTCCAGCCTCTCCAAGGAGGTAGAGGACAAGTTCCAGAGCTACCTGGACAAGGTGGGAGAGAAAGTCTCGTCCATTCAGATGGAGAGCAGCCGATTGGAGGTGCAGAATGAGTATCTGACTTCAGAGTTGGACAAGTGCAAAACAGGTCAAAAGGAAGAGGCTGCAGAAAGCAGCAAACAGTTGCAGGATGCCAAACAGTTGTACGACAGCCAACTGGAGCAGCTTCTAATGGAGCAAACCAGACTGAGGGAAGCCAAAGATCTACTTGACACCCAGCTTACCATAAAGGATACCACCCTTATATCTATGCAAAAGAACTGTGTACAACAGGTAAAAGCACTTTAGAGTGGGAAATAGTCATTTCTGCACCTACAAATGGCTTTCTCTGCATTAAGCTGGAATATAAGAAATAATTTTAACATTTAAAATATTACACATTAGCTTTAAAGAATCAGGAACTATATTGCCATAGATAACAGTGAAGGTTTTTGTGCCAAAAGCATCTCAAAATATGAAAAGTTGCTGAAATTTCTCCATTTTGGCCTTTCTTTTGGCATGAGTGCATGTTCAGATGTTGTAGTGTGGACTGTAATTTACACAGTTGAACATTTCTGCATTTTGCAGCCCAAAACTGCTGGTCTAAAACCCCCTGGTCTAGTGGGCTTGCAGCCTCCTGCACCTGCTCGGAGCCGCTAACTACAAGAGGTAAGTGATCTTCAACTGTCAGGGGGCTGTCATAAGCATCACTAGCTCCTATCTAGAGTCAGAAATGTACTTTTCCATAAAAGGGCCAGTTATTACATTTTATTCAATTACTTCAGTTTAATCAATTTATTAACACAAGTTCTCAATCTGTATAATTACATTGAGAATATATTTCCACCAACCCACACAATTAATTTAGCGAAAAATTTGTAAATAATAAAAAAAATAACAAAAAATAAGTGTTTTACTATGCTTATAAAATATTAAGAAGAACAGATGTTATACAGTAAATAGAAAACAAAAAAATATGGGGCATTTTTTGCACCCACATTTTGAATTTCAGGGTATTTTCCCATTTGTCATTAATTCAAATGTATTTCTATCTGTACTGTCTCTCCGTTCGTGTTCGAAAGAAACAAACCACAAAAAGAACCCCAAAACAAAATATGAAAATATGCAAATATGTAAAGGTATATTTTCTTGCTGATAGATCTTGAACAGACAAGAGCAATTAAATTAAAATAATATTTAATAAATTGATATTACATTAATATATTTTATCTTTAAATTAAAGCAATTCAATGTATTTTAAATGACCTCAAAATAAATCACAAGTGTCACCCTGGATCACACGATCATAAACGACTAAATTACTTACTTTAAGTAACCAATGTACAGTATGTGTACTTCACTGATAGCTTTGAGGAAGGGCCCTTCATTAAGGCATTCCGTTGCTCACTTTCATTTGCATCGACACTAGTGCCTATCCTTGCAGTGCCCTTTAAAGAATTTGCCCAGTACACTTGACTTCACGTTAATAACAACCTGCATTTTCAGGGACACCAAACATACAATCTTTTATGAAATGCTTTATAAAGTTCTATTACTTCATCAATGTTATGCAATATATAAGTAATTATATTAATGTATAATTAATAATATATTATGTTAATGTAATAATTATTACAATTTATTTAAACATAAACATGAGTTTAGCCTTTGTTTTAAGGACTGACACATCTCAAACAGAGTCATTCCGAATTGTTTAAATAAAAGTTGTTTTCCTTTTTTTCCGTAGGTTGGGTAAGGAGAAGGGAATGATCTGAATCTCAAGGCCGGACACCGTGTTCGGAGTGTCTAAGGGTTTTACGTGTGGGAGTTTCCTGATTTTGAGCCTACGATCTCTAAATAATGGCATCACTGTGGATTAATGTAAATGTACATGCACTGAAATGTTTCGTTTGATGTATAGATATATTTAAATGTCAAAGGCTGTGAACTGATAAAGAACTTCTGTGGTCCAATTGATCTGTTAGAGTAGTGCAGGCATAAAAAATAGGTGCTTCCTGAAACATTGTTAAATAAAAGTCTGCATTTCTACAAGCACAAGATTCTCATTTAATATGAAATGTTTGGAGTCTGATTCTGAACTCCCGGAAGAGGACACCTCAACATGTGCTGTGATGTACTGTATATAATACTCTTTGCATATTAAGAATTGTTTCAGTGATTGTTTGTTTAAACCATTTGCAGGTTTAATGTCTTTTAACAGTTTCCTTCCAAATAACTTGCAAACTTTCTTCAACAAGTCCTTGTTCAAATGTTGATCCGAGTATTTTGAATAAATAATTCAATAATTCATTTTGTTCAAGTAGTATGCATACTAAACTCCAACTTCATATTACATTTATGTATAAGTACTTTATGTAGTGGGGTCCAAATGTCTGAGAAAATATTGAAAGAAAATGGGAAATAAATTACCTGGAAATAAATGTTTTCAGATACATTTTAAGATTCAAACGTTATGATGCAAAATATTAAGATTCTGCAATATTTGCAGGTCAGTAATCATATTTAAGTAAATTTGAGACAATGACCATGTTAACTCATTTGTGCAAAGGGTCAGATTTACACTGAAGCACACAATGCTGATAATTCAACCTTTGATCTGATGACATAGTTTGTAAATTAATATTTCTTATTCAATTAGAAAAATACAGAATACATAAATGTACACCAAATTACTTGTGGTCTCAGAGATTTGGACCCCACTGCATGTACTATAACCTTTCCCACATTCTAAATGTGATTTTATTTTTTTATATTTTTTATTTATGTAACAAACCTTGGAATATTGTGCAATAATGTCAATATGACTGACAAATTATAATGATTCCTAATTACTTAATGAATAATTAAAGGCTAATATAGTACAAAAAAAAAATCTACAGCATTCACTCTAAAGACATGCTCTACAATTTAACGATTTAATTTCTGGCAGTGGTGTTTGTATAAAGTTTAGTATTAGATAAAACAGAAACTTTCTCATGCTGGGAATTTTCAAGGTGGGATAAACATCTTTGCTTATGCATTGATAATTAAATATATATTACCATTCCATAGAAATCTGTATGTACCAAGACAGTTGTTCATAAACACGTTGGCTTCTCCGCCAATCAAATACAGTAAAACAAAGGCCAGCAGAATACATGGGACCCTTTTAACCACACTAATCAGCAGAAATAACTGCTCAACAGCATCATGAATGAGAGGAAGACAGAAGGTACAGCACGCTGTGCAAAGCTCCTCGCACCCTGATGTCGTCAATTGGGTGAAGAGTTCAACGAGCACACATAAATATTTAAATTAATGTCGGATTGACAGGAGAACAAAGGACCGTATGGAGCATTTTTGAACACCTCCTTCCTACACAGCCGGTATTCGAACACAGAGAATGCTCAGTTACATCAGGATGCCGCCAGTAAGCTTGAGCTTAATGTAGCAAGAACAAATACAGATGCCCCTTGCCAAGGTTGGTGTGAAGTCATTCCTTTGAAATGAGACATCGGGAGGAAATGTAATTGTTTTGGGGGAAAACCAGAGATTTGACACTAACTCCCACATGCAATAAATAAATAAATAAATAAATAAATAAATACACATTTCTTCAGTGAGGTTTTTTGATTAGACTGTATACACCGGTCAACTTTAGAAAGTTCACAATAAGATTTTAAACCTCATTGCAGAATAAAACCTTTCAATTTAGCATCAACTTAATTCCAACAGACCAATGTACATGAGCAATTGAATTAATCATGGTTCCCATTCATTAAGGCATTACTTTACCTTTTATGTGGACAACTGCTGTAATATTTAAGGGTTAGGGTTAGCTGCAAAAATCAAAAAAATCATTTTTAGCTGTAAACATTTCTGAAACTGTGACTATCCGTCATAAAAGAATGTCTATGATCATGCTATGCACACATGACACTAGCAGCAATAGTTAGCTAGCAGAGTTGGCTAATCTATCTTATTTAGTTAGCTAGCTAACATTACTAAAATTAAAAAGCTAGCTAGTTTAAAGATGAAAAAACATACTTTTAAAGTACTGCATATGCTTTTTTTATGAAATACTAATCAGAAAATGTCTCAAGCTGAACGATATCAATGAAATTGACTGTGGGGTGCTAAAGCAATACGGTGTGAGAGGTTGTGCTAAATTGCTAATATAGTCAACGTTAAATGACACTGTTTGACACAACATTGCAGCAGTATGCCTTGAGTGCCTTATTGTTTTATAAAACAGATATTGTGATTGAATTGACCAATTAAAATCTAGGACCAGAACTATCCGTTCAGAAGAATTTGAGGTGTCAATTGGCTGTCAGTCAATTTGAGCATTCAAGTTTACTGACCTTTTTTTGGAGGGTGTTCTAATTCAGTGGCTAAGTCTGGTGGAGTATTTGTCGTGAATGAGTGGAGACTGTGACCTGTACTCACTCGTGACTGGGGTACGTTTATGAGAGTAATAATTTTAGTGTCATTACAAAATGTGCAACCACCAGCTGTGGCAAAACTATATGACTTTGCAATGTCAGCTTTAATGACAGGCTACACCTGAACAAACCCTTTTCTCGAGTCCCAACTGGTCCCATGATTTCTACATTTAGCTAAAATCTTGATAGCAACATGGTCAAAGTTTTATTTGCAAAGTTGCACTAACAACATTCTTCAAGAGCAAAAAATGTAGGTCATTTTCTCATTGTCATAACTGGAAAATGACTTTAGCAGGACAACTTCTAAATGTTTCAAATTTTTCTTATACGATTATAATTAAACTCATTACACCCCAGAAATAAAAAACAAACATGAATAGCTTTTTTTTTTTTTTTTTTTTTTTTTACTCCATTTACACTCATAAGAAATACGATTCTATTTCCCAATACAAAAGTCTTTGAAAATCAAATCTAAAATTTCCTCAGCACCAACTCTACCAGTGATCCTTCCCAGGCGGTTGAGGCCCAATCGAAGGCCCTCTGCTGCCAGCACCAGGTCCACGTGCTTGTATTGATCGTACTGATGTAAAGCCTCTATGCTCTTCTGCAGGTGAGTCCGGTGCCGGGTTTGAGTCAGGCTCGGGCTGCCAATCAGTGGGTCGCCACACCTGGGATAGACCGAGATGCAGGACTTCAAGAAAGTGTCATAATTATATTGTCTTGAACAAAGCAACATACTGTTATTTTACAAACTTGGGTAAGGGATTTTCCAAAATCCTTGACCAAAGACCAAAATTCATAAATGTAACTCCTAGTGCTCTCAAGCTCCATCCATCCATGTATCTTCTAACTATCGGAGGCCATGATGCTGATTGACACAGCAGGTCTGTCTATAAGTCTTATCCAACCCTTAATGCTGTATAGATATTAAGAATAGAATGAAGTATTAAAGGAACAGTTCACCCAATAATGAAAATTCTCTCATCATTTGCTCACCCTCATGCCATCCTAGATGTGGATGACTTTCTTTCATCACCAGAACACAAATGAAGATTTTTAGAAGAATTTCTCGGCTCTGAAGGTCCATACAATGCAAGTGAATGGTCATCAGAACTTTGTAGCTCCAAAAATCACAAAGGAAATAAATCACAAAGTAATCCATACAACTCTAGTGGTTAAATCCATATCTTCAGAAGCAATATAACAGGTGAGGTTAACAAAAAGATCAAAAGTCTTTATTTACTCTAAATCGTCTCTTTCACATTAATGCCATTTGACATCTGAGAGTCACATGTTGTACCTGGTTTGTTTCACTTTCACATCAGAAAGTGAAAGTTAAAGTGGAGATTTAGAGTAAAAAAGAACTTAAATATTATTCTGTTTCTCAGCCACACCTATTATATTGCTTCTGAAGATATGCTCCAGAGGATATGGACTTAAACACTGAATTACTTTTGTTACCTTACATGATTTATTTGGATTTCAAATGTCTGATCACTATTCACTTGTATTGTATAGGCCTCAGAGCTGAAATATTTTGACAAAGTCATACATGGAATGGCATGAGGTTGAGCAAATGATAAGAGAAGTAAAATTTTTGTGTGAACTATCCCTTTAAGGACAATTAATTACTATTAAGTAGTAAGTAAATAGGGCCTAAATAACATTCAAATTTCAAGACTTTTTAATCTGCTTTAAACTTTCTCTTTTCAGGCTCTTTTATTTATAAAAATGTATAGAACTGCTTCCATTTACACTCACAGTGTCTTCAATCTGTCCTGTAATACAGTCAGGAGGCCATCCAGGCCATCTTTGGTGTGGCATGACAAAAAACATGCAGGAGGAACATCACCAGCCTGCCAGAGGGATGCTCGGATGCTGCTGTTTTGCTCTGCAGAGATGAGGTCACTTTTGTTGAGGATAAGGACACAGTGCTGCCTGTGCTCCAGGATATTCCTCAAGTATCCAGTGAGGAAGTCAGGCACTAGCTGAGGGTCTGAGGGAAGCTGCGTCAAATCCACGACCACCAGAGACAGATCTGCCTGCTCCACCCTGCAGGCAACAGCGGAAGAATATTTCTTAAACCTGTTTCCTGAGCCTTGTCAGCATCTTATGACCTTTTGACCTGACTGAAACAACCCTAACAAAAGAAGAGCTATGGACACTTCCTGAATGTCTAAGATTTCTGTTTAGTACATCACACCAATTAACAGTATAGGAAGAAAAATATTATTCATTGCAACACATTAAGGTAAAGGTGACAAGGACAATGTATGTACATATTTCTGAAGGAATGAGGCACCTATATATACTGTGTGTGTGTGTATATATATATATATATATATATATATATATATATATATATATATATATATATTATATACACTACTGTTCAAAAGTTTGGGGTCACATTGAAATGTCCTTATTTTTGAAGGAAAAGCACTGTACTTTTCAATGAAGACAACTTTAAACTAGTCTTAACTTTGAAGAAATACACTCTATACATTGCTAATGTGGTAAATGACTATTCTAGCTGCAAATGTCTGGTTTTTGGTGCAATATGTACATAGGTGTATAGAGGCCCATTTCCAGCAACTATCACTCCAGTGTTCTAATGGTACAATGTGTTTGCTCATTGGCTCAGAAGGCTAATTGATGATTAGAAAACCCTTGTGCAATCATGTTCACACATCTGAAAACAGTTTAGGTCGTTACAGAAGCTACAAAACTGACCTTCCTTTGAGCAGATTGAGTTTCTGGAGCATCACATTTGTGGGGTCAATTAAACGCTCAAAATGGCCAGAAAAAGAGAACTTTCATCTGAAACTCGACAGTCTATTCTTGTCCTTAGAAATGAAGGCTATTCCATGCGAGACATTGCTAAGAAATTGAAGATTTCCTACAACGGTGTGTACTACTCCCTTCAGAGGACAGCACAAACAGGCTCTAACCAGAGTAGAAAAAGAAGTGGGAGGCCGCGTTGCACAACTGAGCAAGAAGATAAGTACATTAGAGTCTCTAGTTTGAGAAACAGACGCCTCACAGGTCCCCAACTGGCATCTTCATTAAATAGTACCCGCAAAACACCAGTGTCAACATGTACAGTGAAGAGGCGGCTGCGGGATTCTGGGCTTCAGGGCAGAGTGGCAAAGAAAAAGCCATATCTGAGACTGGCCAATAAAAGAAAAAGATTAAGATGGGCAAAAGAACACAGACATTGGACAGAGGAAGACTGGAAAAAAGTGTTGTGGACAGATGAATCCAAGTTTGAGGTGTTTGGATCACAAAGAAGAACGTTTGTGAGACGCAGAACAAATGAAAAGATGCTGGAAGAATGCCTGACGCCATCTGTTAAGCATGGTGGAGGTAATATAATGGTCTGGGGTTGCTTTGGTGCTGGTAAGGTGGGAGATTTGTACAGGGTAAAAGGGATTCTGAATAAGGAAGGCTATCACTCCATTTTGCAACGCCATGCCATACCCAGTGGACAGCGCTTGATTGGAGCCAATTTCATCCTACAACAGGACAATGACCCTAAACACACCTCCAAATTGTGCAAGAACTATTTAGAGCAGAAGCAGGCAGCTGGTATTCTATCGGTAATGGAGTGGCCAGCGCAGTCACCAGATCTGAACCCCATTGAGCTGTTGTGGGAGCAGCTTGACCGTATGGTACGCAAGAAGTGCCCATCCAACCAATCCAACTTGTGGGAGCTGCTTCTGGAAGCGTGGGGTGCAATTTCTCCAGATTACCTCAACAAATTAACAGCTAGAATGCCAAAGGTCTGCAATGCTGTAATTGCTGCAAATGGAGGATTCTTTGACGAAAGCAAAGTTTGATGTAAAAAAAATCTTATTTCAAATACAAATCATTATTTCTAACCTTGTCAATGTCTTGACTCTATTTTCTATTCATTTCACAACGTATGGTGGTGAATAAGTGTGACTTTTCAGGAAAACACAAAATTGTTTGGGTGACCCCAAATATATATATACACTACCGTTCAAAAGTTTGGGGTCACTTGTCTGAAATGTTTCTCATGATCTTAAAAATCTTTTGATCTGAAGGTGTATGCTTAAAAGTTTGAAATTAACTTTGTAGACAAAATATTATTCTGCCAAAACATATACATTTATTTAATTACAAATCTAAAATTTCCTAAAAAAAAAAAAAAAGTTTTTGAAATGGATGACTTGGATCAAAATATGAAGAAAAGAAGCCAATAAGTGCCCAACATAGATGGGAACTCCTTCAATACTGTTTAAAAAGCATCCCGGGGTGATTCCTCAAGAAGTTGGTTGAGAAAATGTCACGAGTACATGTCTGCAAAATCTAGGCAAAGGGTGACTACTTTGAAGATGCTAAAATATTACATAGTTTTGGATTTATTTTGGATTTTTTGGTCACAAAATAATTCCCATATTTCCATTTCTATTATTCCATAGTTTTGCTGACTACTATTATTCTAAAATGTGAAATAAATAAATAAATAAATAAAGAATGAGTAAGTGACCCCAAACTTTTGAACGGTAGTGTATATATATATATATATACATACACACACACACACACACACACACACACACACAGTATATAGTTCATTGTATAACTTCCAATGTTTATTATTTGTTTCTGAAAAAAAAGAGAATAAAGAAAACTCTACTCATACCTATCTAAATCTGTGAATAAGCAGATCATTTCCCCTCACACAGCACAATGAATGGCAAAAATCCCCTCCAAAAGTAATTTTTAGGATAGTAATATTTAACACTGGAATGTGTCCACAAAAATGCTTCACTGTTTATTCTGCAATGATTTTCCCACACGCATCCCTAAATACATACCGCTGGCGGGCGCGCCGGACACCCTCCTGCTCCACACTATCTGTGGTGTCCCGCAGCCCTGCGGTGTCGCTCAGCAGCACGGGATAGCCCCCGATGTCCAGAGGGACTTCCACCACATCTCTTGTGGTCCCTGCTGTGGGAGAGACTATGGCAGAAGGACGCTGAGCTAAAGAGTGAGAGAGAATGCTCAAATTAGTTCTGAAAATAAGGAGAGCAAGATCAGAGATGCTAACAAGGAAATGTTTATGTACTGCCGCTCATGCAGGGACAGACTGGGGAGGATAAAGTGTACCAGGATCAGAAATTGATTGCATTTTTTAAAAACTTCTATTTAAAATACTAAAATGTAATGAATGTATTAATACAAATTCCAAATTAATTCAGTAAGGTTGTTACCCATACATTTAAATCAGCATTAAATCATACTTTGTAATAATATGTATTGGACAAAATGCTAGAATTTTACATTTTTTAAATTTTGAGGGCATTTTTGTCACTTTTTGTGGCATTTTTGCCACAAGCCCCCATTCATTTCTGATCCTGGAGTATCCTTTGATGAAGTCACTTTAAAAACCTTAAAAATACTGTGTGATATTCCAATATCCTTTATGTTCTATGAAATATCAGATGAAGTGTTTTCATTCTTGTCAAACTAAATTGCACACTTAAATTCAGGTGTGAAAATCTAAGGTGAAATTGAAAAGTGAAGGGTGTAATTTTTCGAAGTTAAAATAATTTCTCCCATCCTGTTTAATATGGCAAGAAAATGCAAGTAAGCCATTTGTGGGTTGACTTCCCAAAGAGTGTTCATACTACTAGTTCATGTTTTCCTCTTTAGGGGCTGAGATTTGAGGCAAGACATTTTGTTCTTAAAGAGTTTCAAGTCATTTTCTCAGGATGGAGGGCAGAGGGAATTACCAAGGGAGCTCAGTTCCAAGAAAAACAAGATGTGTGAGAGGTTTTTGGAAACATAAATAAGCTTGATGTCTTTGTATGTTTTACAGAATATGGCCACTATATGATGATGGTCACTTCTCTTTATGGGTGGACAAAACCCTTTTCATAAATGATTGCAAGTACATAAAAACAAAACAAAGTTCACATCCTGCAGAAACTGTAACACATGAGAGCAGCATTACAGGCACAGCATGTAAACAAATGTATTATTGGATGACTTTTAAAGCTTAAATGATGTAAGGTGTTCAGAGTTGTTCTTAGCATGTTGCTATGTGGTTGCTAGAGTGCTCTGGGTGGTTCCTTACTGGTTCAAGTCAAAAAGCTAACCCTCAAGTCTCCATGATATTCAGATAATTTCTGATCTTTAGATATGGTTTCTAAATTTTCAGTGCAATTCTGTGGCATTTCTTTGCCAGTTTTAATCGCACACCAGGTAAAAATCATATGTCTGATAGCTTACATAAGCAACAGCACATGAGAAACAGTAGCAGTAATGCTTGCCTTAGCAAACACCATCTAAATCCATTGAATGCATTTACAAATGTTCCTTTCTGGTCCTTTCCACATGAGGATGCCTTGTAGTTTGTTCTCATTCCTGCGTTTCCAACTTCTACTAACTGTATTAAGCCAGCGTAACACTAGCTGATTTTTCCAGTGATTTACAGGAGTGAACTTCATTAACATAATCGTTGGTCAGACAGAGGGAGACAAAGCGTGCATTAGCGTCTTTCAAGCGGGAGGTTGTTAATCACTTGACAGTCGGGACTCCCTGCTGAGTTAATGGCTCCAAAAACTGAAAAAGACGAGAATTTACAAGATATCAAGCTGATCTGAATTTTTCATCACACTCAGCTGCATATCATCTTGAACGCTGATTGTAATCCAAGGTGATTCGGTCACCAAGCGTTTTTCCTGCCTCTTTTCCCTTCATTAAACTTCCATCAGAAAGTGGAGCCACAACAGTCTGTTTTAATTGAACATAATTTCTTTACTCACTGAAAGCTGCATATGGACACATTAATTCTACAACAAGAAATAAAAGGTAGTACGTCTTCAAACTCATCATTTATATTTCATTGAGATTTGGTCCACAATGTATTATTTAAAAAGTTGTGTCCTTAAGTTTTGCATCAACCCTGTTACCATCAATCCTCTCCTCTTATATATATATATATATATATATATATATAAAAAAAAAGAAAAAAAAAAGGGATTATGATATAAATCATAGCAGCATGTAAATCCACTAGCATTTTATACAACTGACTATTGGAAAGTGAACATTTGCAGAATTTTAAGCATCAAACACTCCAGTAACACTCCAATAACAGGGTTCGCACACTATTTGACCAATGAAAAATGACTTTTTCTTGACCATTCCAGTCATTTGTGATTACAACATAAATATTTCTGAACATCGTAAAAATTTAGAGCGATTCGTTTTTCTTTTAAATTGAGAATGTCTGACCAATTCATAGATAAGAACAAACTCGGTGTTGTTCACAGGTCAGACATCATTATGGCTTGTAAGCAAGTTTTACTTGACAGAAGAGAAATATCTAGCTGATTAAATATTAAGAGAACAAAACAAGAAAGATGCAGAATCACAATAGCAATTTCCAAAAATATTCCATGACTTTTACAGGCCTTGAAAGCACAATTTTAAAAGGTGCGGACGGACGGACGGACGCACCTTTTAAAATTGTGCTTTGACGGACGGACGGACAGATGGGTAAGGTGGGTAAGGTGTGTAGATAACCCTAAACGAATTCTTGGAATAAACCACTTGAGTCGTATGGATTACCTTTATGCTGCCTTTATGGAATTTGACCCCACTGACTTGCATTGTATAGATTATAAATGCATCATCTGTCATCAGAAATATCTTCATTTGTGTTCTTCAGGCAACAGAAAGTCATAAGAGTTTGAGACAGCATAAGGGTGAGTAATTCTAGAGAATTGACATTTTCAGGTGAACTATTCCTTTAACTCCCCTGATATTATATTCCCTGATACAGGTTTTCCATGACTTTTGCAACCCTGTAATAAGTGCTTTGCATCATGAATCATGACCTTTAGCAAGGCTATTTATCTAGAAGTAATTTAAAACTCTTTTACAATTATAAAGCAATAGTTTTATCCTAACATATATCTATTATCTTACATTTATCATAGATAATTACCTAGGATCTGTCTGCAACATAATAACTTTGATTATACATGGTTGGTTAATTTTCTATAACGGCATGGCTATGAAGTAGATTCAGGTTGACTGCATTACAGTTCAATATCACTTCACCACATTCTTTCCAAATTGTTATAATGTTTCAAATGAACAAATACAAACAGTCAAAAAAAGAAACAGAAAAAGATAGACACTGACAGTGCTTGTCAGCATTACTCTTTAGGGTATGCATTAATACTTAGTAATTCAATGGTTCATCATCAATTTCATATCTTTAAAAAAAAAAAACTTCAACAGCAAGCCTTTGGCTTTTGGTCTCTTCTGCCAAGCATTGAGCCAAAATAACTGCACATATCAGCACAATAATCCAGTTTTTTAACAGATAAACGTTTGAAGAAACGTTTTACTTTTGTACTGATGTGTTCTATTGTTTGCCATTCTGGTTCAGTCTGGTATTAAGTATATTTCCACATGTGCCCTGGAAGGAAGAGGCCAGTTTCATCCAAGTGCTCTTTGTGTGAACTTCCTTCAGTAGTTTATAAAAATGACATTTTAAAATCGTTTAGTCTGTTTTCTGTTGAGCTCAGTCCTTCAGTCATAACACGTTAAATGAATAGTTTGCCAAAAAATGAAAATTCTGTCATCACTTGTGTTGTTCCAAAACTGTAAAATCTGAAGACTCTACTGGTTGCTCTTTTCCATGTAATTGTAATGAGTGGGGACTGAAGCTTTTAGGCTTCAAAAAAAGGATGCAAAAGCAAGATGAATGCGTCATAAAGTGCCAACATAAAAATGGCTATTTCAAGTCTTCAAAAGTCACATGATTGCATCAGAAACACACAAAAAATAATTATTCAATAACCTTCTCTAGTAAACGTTTAAATGTTTTTGCTGGATTAATGAGTCACTGAGTTAAGAACTTAAGATCCAGATCAATCTGATTTAATAAACAAATCATTTAGACTGATTTTGTGAACCCGATCAACCGATTCATTAAACATCTGATTCAAAAGAACGAATATTTCATGAATCAAATATTTCTACTTCTCTCCTGAATGGTCCAAAGAGAACAGAAGGGCTAAAGTAAGGCAGATGTCACGATTTAAGTGAATAACAACTTAAATTTCGGTCTTCAAGCTTTTTTATATCTTTAAAAGGCTTTATAGCACACAAGTCAAATGGAACACTTACAAGATACTTTGAGTACAATCTCCATTTATTATAATTTCATAGAAAAGCACGACCAGACTCTTCAGTCTCCCATTGAGTAAATAATAATTTTTGGGTGACCATTTTAAAGTTTTCATTAATACTTGAATCCAAATTATACAGGAAGTGACACCGCAAAATGTTCCATGTTCCACAAGAGCACAGCACTAAAAGTCGGTCGGCAAACAATAACAGACCTGTTGAATGTGGAGCAATTAAGGGCAGGAAGTACAGCGATTTCCACACATCTCCCTCTGCTACTGAACAGGTCAGAGGTCACAGATAAACGTCATTAAAGGCCAAATGTCTCATTTTATGAGTGTGCATGTTAACAGAGGTATTTATCGTAAAGATTAACCTCCTAACAATACAATTTGCCCCAAAAACCTATTAATCTATTTTGAAATCAAAAAATAATATATCCATAAAATACAATTATCTCGTAAATGTTCCCCCCTAACCTCTGAGTAACTTAATCATATCCAACTGAATAAATCTTATTTAATAGTGTGTGTGTGTGTGTGTGTGTGTGTGTGTGTGTGTGTATTATATATATATATATATATTTACACACACACAGTATATATAAACTGTCTATTCTTACTATCTTCCACAATTTTCCCTCTCAAATAAATGTTCTCATCTTCATCTTTATTTGAGGATGTTTAGATATAAAAAGGTGCATTCAGTAATTTTTTCCACAATAAAAAGTTTTACTCCAAAAAAATTAAAATTGTAATTTTGAATCATATGTATAAAATCATGCACACTCACATGAGATGAGGATACATATGCAGTCATATCAGTAACCTTATAAAAGCTGTTTTAATCTACATGGGGAAGGGGCACCCTCATCGGGGCTGCCATTTATGAATCACATGACCAGCTGAATACTACTCAATCACAGTAACCGTCTTGTTATTGGACATGTTCACTCTTGGATTAAATTAATCATGGCTGATTGTCAATAGTCAATTTCTACTATGATATCTGTAACTGAAAACTATTGATTTTGAACAATGCTGCATCCACACCACTAGGTGTCACAGTAAGTCCAAGATGACATGAGCAAAAAGTTACTGAGTGCACATTTAATTGAAAAACAAGGATAAAATTCAGATTTTCTAAAACTTTTGCAGTGAACTGATAAACTACAACATAAAAAATGGCCGATAGTGATTACAGTACTCTAAAAAGCATGCTTAAAAATCACATGCATGTCATACAGTTCATAATTCAAGACTCCACACAAGTCAGGTAAGTTAGATCTTACTGAGCATGTTGAGCAGGCTGCTCTTGCCCGCATTGGTGCTTCCGGCAATGACCACTTGAACACCGCTGCGCAGGCGTTCTCCTCTGCGTTGATCCAAGAGGTGGTTTTCCATCTCTGTCTGCAGCTGCCGAACTGCTGTGTCCACTGAACCAGGCAGAAAACACAAAACTCAATGCCTTATGACTGAAGAACATTACCAAATTGGATGGGGACTGTGAATTTGCTCCCCAGTATGGAACGCCCAGTTCCCAATGCACTCCAAGTCCTCATGGTGGCGTAGTGACTCACCTCAGTCTGGGTGGCGGAGGACGAATCTCAGTTGCTTCCGCATCTGAGATTGTCAACCCGCACATCTTATCACGTGGCTTGTTGAACGCATTACTGCGGAGACAGCATGTGTGGAGGCTTCACGCCATCCACGCACAACTCACCACGCGCCCCACCGAGAGCGAATCACATTATAGTGACCACGAGGAGGTTACTCCAGGAGTCTTTACTCTCCCTAGCAACCGGGCCAATTTGGCTGCTTAAGAGACCTGGTTGGAGTCACTCAGCACACCCTGGGATTCAAACTTACGAACTCCAGGGGTGGTAGTCAGCGTCTTTACTCACCGAGTTACCCAGGCCACCATGAACAAATTTTTAATGTTTCTCACACAGAGCTCTCATACTACATAAGAAGAACTGCACTATAGTGGACAAGTCATATGAACTACTTTTAACAATCATTTTGGAGCTCGAAAGCCCAGTCACCATCCATCTTAATTTTAAGGAAAAGAACAGCTTTCGCATTTTTAATGATATCTCCTTGTGTGTTCTACAAAAGAATAAAAGAGTAAATAATGTCCAATTTTCAATTTGGAGTGAACTGTTCTTTAAAAGTGCTGAGCTTTTGCCCACTAGTGTGTTAGTGGAGGGATGCACTATTTTGAATGACCTATTTCTGTGGCTTTTCATGCCATCTGAAACTCTCAGAGGAAGTAGATGTTCTGTGACAAACCTGTTCCTTGATGTACAATCACTCAATTCTCCTGAGAAATACACTCTAATGTAAATAACCAACAACAAACCATCAGGTCAGAGGGGACAAATGATGTCCTGGGCATTAAATAACCAAATTTAAACAGCACTTATAACAATGTATTCCTGCACGCATCCAAGATTTTGAGAAAGGTTTTACAGAAATAAGACTCATGCCTGCTTTGTGGCACTACGATCATAGGGCCTTTCCCACTGGAGGTACTTAAGCCTGTTTTAGGTACTTTTCCCTGGGACTAGTGCTTTTCATCACTTTTGTACCCAAGGAACTATAGTTCGGAACTAATAGTTATTTTGTTAATTTTTGGTGATGTCACTACGGTTGTTATTTTGGGAATGCGAATGCAACGGGAAAAGTATCCTAGGTTGTTCTGTTCCTCATAAGAGTTCTCATCCAGAAGGTTACTAAGGGAAAAGTATCAGGACTGTAGGTGGAAAAGGGACACTTGACTAAGCGGGATTTTGGTAATTCTGTTTAATTTCATCTGTTTTAATCCCTGCCTTCTGAATTGCTCACAGGAAGATGGGACCCACTTTATATTAGGTGGCCTTAACTAATATGTATTCACCATTTGATACAATGTACTTATTATGTAAATACATGTTGTTGCATTGTAATTACATTTAAAGTACTTGCATTTTATTACATTTGTAGTTACACTGTTAACTTTACCCCTAAACCTACGACAAACCTTACCCCAAAACCTAACACCTAATCCTAACAGTACATCAACCTCCGTAGCAAAAACTGTGGACATTTTGCAGAGCAACATGTAGTTACACAGTAAATACATAGTCTTTTATTTATTTAATGTTAGTACATAGTAGTTAAGGCCACCTAATATAAAGTGTGACTGGAAGATGTATAAAGCTATAGTCACTTGTATGACTTTCTTGTGTGGAAGATATTTTGAATGATGCGTATTGTGTTTATTCCAATACAATGCAAGTCAATGGGGTCCAAAACTTTCAAGCTCCAAAAAGGACATAAAAAGCAGCACGAATGTACTGCATACATCTCGAGTGGTTTAATCTACGTCTAATGAAGCAATACAAGTCGTATAGATTACTTTTATGCTGCCCTCATGACCTTTTTAAAGTTGGTACATTTTGGACCCCATTGACTTGTATTGTACGAATATAAACACATCCATTCATCTATCAAAATATCTTTGTTTGTGTTCCACAGAAGAAGGAAAGTTATTTGAGTTTAAGATGGCATAACAGTGAGTAAATAATGATTGATGAATGATGAGTAAATATTGATCTAAAGCCTTCCTGGGAATAAATCAGTATTCATCAAGTAAGACACATACCGTCATTTAAAATTCCATCCTCTATGAGTTCATCTTCACTGAAGTCAATAAATGCCTCTACATGCGCCAAGCACTATAATGAAAACACACACACACACACACACACACACACACACACACACACACAAACATAAATATTATTGCAACAAATTAAGTTTTAGTTCCAGAAAAAAAGGAGGTCCTCTACTGATATAACAATTATTTCAAACACTGAATTAATTATGTTTTCAGCAGTTTATATACATATATATATTACACACACACACACACACACACAGACAGACACACACAACCAAATTTTAAATAATGTACAGATTTTGCTCTTAAGGAAAGAAATTTGTACTTTTATTCACCAGTGGCATTCAACTGATCACAATGTATTGAAAGGACATTAATAACGCAACAAATTACTATTACAATTTGAAAAATACATTTCAGAACTTCAACAATGACAGCTTTGCAGATCCTTGACATTCTAGCTGACAGTTTGTCCAGATTCTCAGGTGGCATTTCACCCCACAATTCCTGTAGCACTTGCCATAGATGTGGCTGTCTTGTCGGGCACTTCTCACGCACATTACAGTCAAACTGATTCCACAAAAGCTCAATAGGGATCCATAACTCTCTTTTCCAGTTATCTGCTGTCCAACGTCTGTGTTTCTTTGCCCACTCTAACCTTTTTATTTTTGTTTTTCTGGTCAAAAAGTGTCTTTTTCTTTGCAATTCTTCCCATAAGGCCTGCCCCCCTGAGTCTTCTCTTTACTGTTGTACATGAAACTGGTGTTGAGCAGGTAGAATTCAATGATGCTGTCAGCTGAGGACATGTGAGGCATCCATTTCTCAAACTAGAGACTCTGCTGTACTTACCCTCTTGTTTAGTTGTACATCTGGCCTTCCACATCTCTTTCTGTCCTTGTTAGAGCCAGTTGTCCTTTGTCTTTCAAGACAGTAATGTACAACTTTGTATGAAGTTTCAAGTGATTCCTCAAAACAATTATTGACTGACAAATTTCTAGAGAAAGCCGTTTCTTTTTTGCCATTTTTGACCTAATATTGACCTTATTGTTTGTGTGTGATGGCAGTACGACAGAGAGAGAGATTTACGGGCAGCTGTCCGACACCTGTTTGTGTCTTTTGGTTCAGTTCAGTTCTGTGTGCGTATCTCTGTCTGTCTGTATGCATGCATGCATGTATAAGAAATATATATATATATATATATATATATATATATATATACACTCACCTAAAGGATTATTAGGAACACCATACTAATACTGTGTTTGACCCCCTTTCGCCTTCAGAACTGCCTTAATTCTACGTGGCATTGATTCAACAAGGTGCTGAAAGCATTCTTTAGAAATGTTGGCCCATATTGATAGGATAGCATCTTGCAGTTGATGGAGATTTGTAGGATGCACATCCAGGGCATAAAGCTCCCGTTCCACCACATCCCAAAGATGCTCTATTGGGTTGAGATCTGGTGACTGTGGGGGCCATTTTAGTACAGTGAACTCATTGTCATGTTCAAGAAACCAATTTGAAATGATTCGAGCTTTGTGACATGGTGCATTATCCTGCTGGAAGTAGCCATCAGAGGATGGGTACATGGTGGCCATAAAGGGATGGACATGGTCAGAAACAATGCTCAGGTAAGCCGTGGCATATAAACGATGCCCAATTGGCACTAAGGGGCCTAAAGTGTGCCAAGAAAACATCCCCCACACCATTACACCACCACCACCAGCCTGCACAGTGGTAACAAGGCATGATGGATCCATGTTCTCATTCTGTTTACGCCAAATTCTGACTCTACCATCTGAATGTCTCAACAGAAATCGAGACTCATCAGACCAGGCAACATTTTTCCAGTCTTCAACTGTCCAATTTTGGTGAGCTCTTGCAAATTGTAGCCTCTTTTTCCTATTTGTAGTGGAGATAAGTGGTACCCGGTGGGGTCTTCTGCTGTTGTAGCCCATCCGCCTCAAGGTTGTGCGTGTTATGGCTTCACAAATGCTTTGCTGCATACCTCGGTTGTAACGAGTGGTTATTTCAGTCAAAGTTGCTCTTCTATCAGCTTGAATCAGTCGGCCCATTCTCCTCTAACCTCTAGCATCAACAAGGCATTTTCGCCCACAGGACTGCCGCATACTGGATGTTTTTCCCTTTTCACACCATTCTTTGTAAACCCTAGAAATGGTTGTGCGTGAAAATCCCAGTAACTGAGCAGATTGTGAAATACTCAGACCGGCCCGTCTGGCACCAACAACCATGCCACGCTCAAAATTGCTTAAATCACCTTACTTTCCCATTCTGACATTCAGTTTGGAGTTCAGGAGATTGTCTTGACCAGGACCACACCCCTAAATGCATTGAAGCAACTGCCATGTGATTGGTTGATTAGATAATTGCATTAATGAGAAATTGAACAGGTGTTCCTAATAATCCTTTAGGTGAGTGTGTGTGTAATTATATATATATATATACACACACACACACACACATATATACACACACACACACACACACACACACAATACAATAGATATTGTATATAATATATACACAATCTTTCTACAAAAACATCTGACTGCTGAAAGCACAACTTACCAATCAGAATCAAATACTCCTGAAAGCCTTATAATAAAAATATACAGTATAATGGACAAAAAACATTCACTAAAAAAAGTTTTCTAAAAAAAAAAAAATCATCTTTTCAGGAGTCTTAACACAAACCATTAGCCCTCATCATATTTGGATCACATAACCCACCCCTCCACCTCAGCTGCCCAGGACTCTGACAGCTTGGCACACACCCTACTCAGGATATCCTGTCTCCAACACTCTGCTCCTCAATGACTCAAAAAATACACTCACACACAAACAACAGCTGCGACACAAGCTGTGGCACATAGACAGCAACACTGGCCAAAAGAGCAGTAAATTCCTGAATTATATAAAAGACCTTATTAAAAGATTAACCTCTCTTATAAACACACTTGGAAACAAGTGTTTCTTTTGCCATGTAAATCATGTTAACACCCAATTCAGTCTGTTACTCTCAGCAGAAAGAAAGCAGACTCTTCCTATCACCACATAGGTGTTTCCTAAGAGCCCGTTTAACCAATTACTCACACACTTACTCCTGGCTTTCCTATGCAATGTGGTCACAGACCCTCTGCCTCTAAACTTTTACATTTAATTGGTACTAGGGCTGTCAAAATTTTGAAATTTGGCTGATGATTAATTGTCAAACAAATAATTGCAATTATGACGACTAATTGTCTTTTTTAGTCAACTTTAATCTTGGTCCATTTTGCATTTACACTGTTGTTGTTGGAACCCAGCCAACCTGAAAAGCTACTGTATTATGCAGTATAATATAACAAAGTATACAATTGTAAAATATTTCTGTTCAAAGTTCTTCACTTTCATATGTTAATTTAAAGGGATAGTTCACCCAAAAATGAAAATTCTCTCATCATTTACTCAACTTAATGCCATCCCAGACATTCTTTCTTCAGCAGAACACAAAGATTTTTAAAAGAATATCTCGGCTCTGTAGGTCCATCAGAAGCTACATAAAATGTGCAGTTGAGAAACAGATCAAAAGGTAAGTCCTTTTTTTACTCTAAATCTCCACTTTCACTTTTTCATCTGAAAGTCACATGTGGTACCCGTTTAGTTTCACCTTCACATCTGAAAGTGAAAGTGGCGATTTAAGAATAAAAAGGACTTAAATGTTGTTCTGTTTTTCACCCACACCTATTATATTGCTTCTGAAGACATGGATTTAACCCAATGGAGCATTATGGATTACTTTTATGTTTCCTTAATGTGATTTTTGGAGCTACATAGGTCTGGTCACCATTCAATTGCATTGTATGGAACTGCAGAGCTAAAATATTTTTCTAAAAATCTTTGTTTGTGTTCTGCTGAAGAAAGAAAGTCAAACACATCTGGGATGGCATGAGGGTGAGTAAATGATGAGAGAATTGTTATTTTTGGGTGAACTATCCCTTTAAGGCTCTTCAATTAACCCCACGACCCCATGAAGAATGAAGCTTCACTATTTCACAAGAAGAAAGAGATCTGAGATTCTGTTTTTCTTCTCTCTATAATCTTGGGCGTGTCACTGCATATCATTAACACTGCTCAAGATCAAATAACCGCGATCAGACGATTATTTAATAATCGCAACAGGCCTATATGGTTCATTATAAATGTGCACATACATGAACAAAAAAATAAGCACCACAGTGTATCTTTTCAATCACAGGTTCATAGCTGATCTGCAGTGGTGAATAAAAGATTTGTGTGATTTCTATACTATTAATGAAAATGCTTTGCAGATCAATAACTTGAAGTAAGCGAGTCTAAATTGTCAGTAACTGATCCTATTGAAGCCGGTGCTTTGTGTTTAATTTTAAAAGTGACCTTTGCAACATTTATGATGTTAAAACCAGAACTTCTATTAACTATTAATAGGTTTTTGTTTTTTTGGAGTCTGTGAAAGCTGTTTGTCATTATTTTATTTTTTTAGTGACATCAGTAGCAATTGAATTATACATCAACTTTACCATTTTCATTTTAACTTACTTAAAATGTTATGTTACTAAACATTCTAAAGACATGGATAATATACACTAAAGTCCATAGTTTGTATAATTTTTTATTTTACATTTTGTATAGGGCAACTTACATAGCACTAACTGCTCTAAATTAACTGCGCTTCTCCTGAAGCAATCAAAAGTGTACTGCTATTGTGCTCAACAGCGACCAAGCACGATTAAGATTACAGTAACTCTCCAAATTGGGGTTTACCTCTGCCAGAAGGCTTCAAACCCACAGGTTTAGTATTTGTAGTAATGATTCCTAACTACAAAGCCCTCAAACACACACACACACACACACACACACACACACACGCACGCACGCACACGCACGCACGCACGCACGCACACACACACGCACGCACGCACACACGCACGCGCACACGCACGCGCACACGCACACGCACACGCACGCACGCACACACGCACACACACACGCACACGCACACGCACACCTCTAAACAATGTGCACCATATGTTGCTGTTGTAGCACAATCAATATTTTTCTAAAATTCCCTGTCCGTTTCAGTCCTTTCCTGAAAAACATGTTAATGTAAGATTTCCACTGTAATACTTCCACAACACTGAGATGTTAATTTTGCCTCTGGAGTGCAAATGATGTGATGATCTGGGGGTGAAAGGGCATGTAACTTTCTCTAAATCGGATGCTTTTTTTCCCTATGCTTTCCTTACTCGTTTAAGTCGATCACTCCAGTCTTGATAGACACGACCCAGGTCTCCTGCCATTTGTCGTAGAGCCTGTCTCCTCTGTGCCTCTGTCTCTGCATGTATTAGGTCACCCAGACCCTCGACTTCAGTGAGGTCCAACTTCCCTGCATAGAACGCCCGACGGGTGAATTCACCTGACTCCGCAGGTCGAAGCCCTGGCAAACTCCCTAAAACACAGATAATATGATGCATATACTATAAGTTCTCTTATCATAACTCAAAAGCACATTACTTCTATGCTCTCTTTAGAGTGGCATTTATACATTCATGCAGATATAGGCCATAAGAAAGATCATCTTGTGTAAAATCAAACTAAGTTAATTCCAAGCACAATCAGATGCTGCCATCTGCTGGTCAAATGTTTAAACAAAAAACTGCTGTAATGTGATTGTGCATGATTTTAAATTCATCTGATGCTATTCTAACTATGATTTTATAAATTAGGTTTAGAGACACAACTGTTGCACATTTGAGGACAATTTGGGACATACAGCAGATGTCTCGTACACATACCAAGTGCTTGTAAGACTCCATTAATAACAGCAGGACCCCCGTGTATGTGGAACTCTGCGCTATCCTCCCCGGTGAAACTACCAGGACCTGTATGTCATGAAAGGAAACACAGATATAAAAGGTACTATGGAAATCATTATGACAGGATCTTATTTAATTCTTTGAACACTTGTTATTTAATCTTTAACAGAACCATTCTTTATTACATTACATTGGATTAAGGTTTTGCAACTGGACAGTTTTGAAAATCTGAAAGATTTTCAATTCAAATTCACATTGATGCCCCAGATCAGATATAGGGAACATCAGGCCTCACTTATAATAATTAGAAAAGAAAAAATGGCCTTGATCCGATTCACTTAAAAACAATACAATATATTGCATATTATATTGTGGAAAATGTAACTATTCAGCATAATCAGTAAAGTGAACACTGCTTTTCTAATTGTTCTGTAGCATTTAATTTCTATATGTTTCCTTTTTTATTCATTTTAATACATTTTTAATTCTTACTTTTTATTTTTACTTTCATTTATTGTCCTTAAATCATTATAAAATCGACTTTTGTACTTTTTATTTACTTTATTATTTATATGTAAACCACTTTGAAATACCATTCTGTATGAAACGTACTATATAAAGAACTTCCCTTGCCAATAATAGACAGACATTTTTTATTTTTGAAGCATGAGCACGTAACAAAATGTGTATGTTCATTTCAAACTACAGTCAGAAATTGTAAGCAATTGTATGGTCCACAAATATATTTTTAAATACTTGAATGGCCCTTAATAGGAAAAAGATTCTCCACTCCTGCCCTAGACAGACATTTTATCCTATTGATAATAATAATAGCAGTCCTATAAGGAACTTAGAATTCTAAAAGATCTTGTTTCTGTTTTGGAAAACCCTTTATTATCTATAACAAAAAAAATATATATCAATAAATTATTTCAGAATATACATGAAAATCAATTAATCCGAGTTGGATTGACATTTAAGTATTACAATGTACATTACTACTGGTAGACTTAAGTTTTACTGTCCCTTGTTTTGTGCTTGAATCAAGAAGACAACTTTTAGAAATGTTAAAGATCCCTAAAAATTAGAATAATGTAATAGTATTGAATGCATTTGGAAAGCTAATTATTACTATTGGCTGAGTCACATTCACATTTTACCACACAGATACAATTTCAGAAAAATGCTTAATTTAATAATGCATTGCTATTCTTTGGCCAGAAAACTTGCATGTTAAACGTTTTTAGATCTTTATAAATGTGCTTGCCTTGCCAAGTACAAACATTTACTTTCACATGAAAAAAACATCTCTCATGTTCAATGATTTTAGTGTCCCATTTATATGATCATTGGTCACGTGACAAAAACATAACAGTTTCATAGATAATGGGGACAACATAACCAACCCCACTCTCTTAAAAATAAAGAATTCAAACCTGGAAACCACAGGACAAGTCCGCGGTCCAGCAGCTCTTGAGTCTGGGGGTGCTTAATATTACGAAGTGTGGCGGTGCGGGCTGCGGGGAGTCCCCGGGCCGAAGAGGTCAGACAGCGGATAGCGAGCGCTGATGCCGGACCACTGACCCTAATAACTGCCACCCCACACCTGCCCTGACCCGACGATAGGGCAAAGATTGTGTCCTCCTCCGAACCGATAGAACACAACAATCTTTTTACGGGAAGAGATCTGCCAAAGAGCTCAATCGCGCTTTTTTTACACTTAAAAAAAGAGACATTCTTACAAGAAAGTACTTGAATACGGGCAAACGCAAGAGACCTTATGGCGGTTATGAAAGGGGCACTTCTCCTCCAACATCTAATGAAGTGCATATTACTGAACTCTGACTTCACCCACGGGTTATTATTGCAGGTATCAATGGTCCGAATTTATCATTGTCAAATTGCTAAAACACCGCTGTCATGCGGAATAAACGCGGTCCATTTTTAAATATTCATCCAAGCCGCTTCCATGTGAGTTTTGACATGGATGTTTTCCAGTGGGTTTGTTGTTGAATTTAATTGGTCCGCGTGCTGACATTTGCGAGCACCGAGATGTATTATTCGCCAACTTTACTGTCACTCACGTAAAAGTCCCTCTCCCTGTGCGCCGTAAAATTGTTCCGGAAGGAAACCAACAAAATTAGGCAAATGCTCATAATGTGTTGTGTTTCCGTGATTTAATTTTTTTTTATATAGTAACACTTTTGGTCTGACGTCTTGAAAAAATAATTAACTAAATTTACCAGAAATAATAAGAAGTATGTTTATTTATACATGAAAGTGCTTTAAAAAACATATTATCTAAAACATCTCAAATATTTATTTAATAAATTAAAATAAACGTGTAAATTTTTATATGTATTTTAAAATGCCTTACTGCAATCATGGGTTTTTGAGTAGATAAAAATTGCAACAGCAACAGGAACTGACTGTGATCGCGATGGATGTTTTTTCCATATATGATAGGATTTTTCAACTAAGTTTTATCTGGTAAGTGTATAGGATAAAATGCTTTTACCTCTGCCCTTCAAGCACTGAATTATTAAACTAGTTACGTTGGAGATTATGAGACATTCCAGTATGCAATGATTTAAAATTTCTAAGAACTTTCGAAAAAAAAATCAGTTTTACATTTTTTTTTTTTAACAATATGGTTTGCTCTTTTAGTTACTGTTACACCAGATAATCAGCTAACATATGTTTATTCTGCCTATACATAATGAACGTAAATGAAAAATATTGTGATAGGTAATATATTCCATATTATATGACTACGTTTCTAAGTCCCTGAGATGGGTTTCTGTTACATGTTTAGGGCCATACAGTGTGTGCTGCCTGCCTCCTTTCAGTGGTGGTGTGGCTGAGAAGAGCATCGATGAATGCTTAAGCAATGAGGCTGTTAAAAGGTTATTGCTTGGCTTACCATTAGTTAAGGTGTTTGCTTGTGAAAGCATAGGGCAAGACTAATATCTTGAAACCTAAGTTATTTCAACTATTGATCAAACCTTTAACACCTTCTATAGTTTTATATTCTTGATACTTCTGGTATTATACATCACAATGTATTTTATAATTTTCACCATGCAGAGCCGAGCCCAGAGAAGTCCGAGCCCAGAGAAGTCGGTGGCACTTCTTGACTGTGTTGATGTACACTCACCTAAAGGATTATTAGGAACACCATACTAATACTGTGTTTGACCCCCTTTCGCCTTCAGAACTGCCTTAATTCTACGTGGCATTGATTCAACAAGGTGTTGAAAGCATTCTTTAGAAATGTTGGCCCATATTGATAGGATAGCATCTTGCAGTTGATGGAGATTTGTGGGATGCAGTTAATGAAGTTATTTACATAACTATCTTTAAAAAATTAATTCAATGACTTTTAAAAAATGTCAAGTGGTGTGAACAACAAATAAAAGGTGTTAAAATACTTTCATTGCACATACACATGAGCGTACACAACTTAATTATTGATTTAAACATATTTTTCAAGGTGAAAAATAGCAATATCATGTGTCACAAATAACAAGACTTAAAAGGTTACTCCATTTGACTTAAACAAAATATGCATTTTTATTAAAAATGTAAAAATATCAGATTACTTTTTTAAACTGAGGGTCTAAACATAAGGGTCTGAAGGGTTCTCTTTTATTTATTTATTTGATGCATGACAATAAAATGACTACCTGCGTGTTGTTTACACCAACCGGCTTTGATTTGGTGGACAAAGGTTTTTAAAATATGAACAATTTATATTTTAAGTTGTTTCAAATCTTTTTATTTTTTAAGAAATAATTATTATTCCAAACTGTTTATGCCAACATTTATTTATTCAAGAGTTTCGGAATACACAAAAATACACACACACAAAATAAATAAATATTTTGAACTCAGAAACTGAACACATTATTTTTGTGTAAATTGCATTTTATTTTTAATGTTATCTTTTAATAACTTGCGCGTCACGTCATTGACCCTTAAAGAGATTTGACAGACTAAATGTTGAACTTTATATTATACAAATGAGTCAGTCAATACATAAATAAATCAAATGCTTACGTCAGCCAGCTACATGCACACTTCAGCGTGAGACTAATGTATGCATGTCTCCTGCGAGTATGAGAACACCAGACATACACAGAGAGAGGCGGTGTATCTTCCCTTCTTCTTTGTCCCTCCTCCATCATAGTCCTCCTCACGCCGCAGTCAGTCTCTCCAGCATCCCGCTACAAACAGGATGACTCACAGCAACCTTCACTTCACCCTCACCTTCATTTAACCCAGCCAGTGTGTATGCACGCACACTGCGCCCCATTTCCACTTTCATTCCCCGCTGAATCGGCAGCAGCATAATGCCCGACACGGCGGTGGCAGCCACTGCTGCATCATCGGCGAGTAACTGCAGCAGCGACAGCGAGAGCTCACGGCACAGACATCGAGCGCAGGAAGAAGGCGAGCGGACTGAGCAACATCAGCAAAGCGCAGCCACTCAGCCCACATCATCGGGCGTTTTGGGTGAGTTTCGGCACCACGAAGAACGCGGAGAGTGTGATAACAGATAGGACAGGTGGATGTGACGGGAGATGAGAGCGCACTTAAGGGACGGAGCAGAATGAACAATGCGGCGCTTTGTTATGCTGTCTGCCCCTTATGTCCATTCTGCTGCCTGCCTCAGTGTGCTGTTCCCATATTTCGATATTCGCCGCGGTAAGCTAAACTGCTGATGTGCTGTATCTGAGGCCTAAAATGGTCGAGACGTTTTTTACGACAGCAATTTTAAATGCAACGATGCATGCATGTGAGACCTGTGCTTGCCTACATGGTCTGGGCCATGCGCCGCATTTTTGCTCTCTAAAACCACTTTTGTGGTCTTTTGGGCATTTGGTGTTTTGGGGTTGTAGTTGCATGTATGGAATTCTTGTTGTGGCTGGACTTGTTATGGACCATAAACATCAGTGTCACCAGTGCGATTGATACTATATGAATAGGTTAATTTATGGGGATGGTTTGTGCATTATAATGCTTGTATTAGATTGGCCTAAGGTGTTACTTGAGAGATTTTGTTTTGTCTTGCAGTTTGATGCAGTGGGTTTTAGACAGTAGCCTACAGTGCATCAGATAGACTTTCAGCTGATTTAAATAATTTGCTAAAAATATAATGTTATTGCCTCAGCTGTTGTTTCATGTTGATATTATGTTCATTTAAATTGTGATGTATAGCAATCTCTGAAACTCATTCTGGTATTCTACATTTTGTTTATTTCATATCTGGTGATTTCGTAATCAGTACAGGTATCGCTTCCCTGAATAAAATTGTAGGCTTACAATATTAGATGCTCTGACTTTGCTTTAGTTTCTTTGATTTAAGTGAGTGAGAGAAGTTTGTGAAGTTCCAGAATATATTTTGTAACTTTAGGATTATGTTTACTGAACCTAAATAATTACAAAGACAAGTTTATATGTTTGTTTTATTACCATAACGAACACAGTATTAAAAATTACAATTCTCTCATAATTTACTCACCCTCGTGCCACCCCAGCACCCCATGTGTGTGAATTTCTTTTATCGGTTGAACTCAGATTAAGAGTTTTAGAAGAATTTTTCAGCTCTTTTGGTCCATACAATGCAAGTGAATGGGTGCCATATTTTGAAGCTCCAGAAATCACATAAATCAGCATAAAAGTAATCCATAAACTTCCAGTGGTTAATTCAATATCTTCAGAAGTGATATGATAGGTGTGGGTGTGAAACAGATCACTGTCACATTCTTCTTGTGTTTTTGGTTATTCACTTGTTTCATACATATTGGCCCCTACTGGGCAGGGAGAAGAATTTAAAGCAAAAAGGGACATATATTGATCACACCTATCATATCACTTCTGAAGGTATGGATTAAAAAAACTAGAGTCATATGGATTACTTTTATAATGCCTTTATGTGCTTTTTGGTGTGTAAAATTTTGACACCCATTCATTTGCATTGTATGGTCTGAAAAACCATAATATGTGTTCTGCAGAAGAAAGAAAGTCATAGACATCTAGAATGGCATGAGAGTGAGAAAATTACTGACCGATATAGGTTTTTTAATGGCCGATAGGCCGATGCTATGTTGATATAACACAAAATTTAATATAGTAAATTACACACAGGTGTCCAAAAGTTTTGAATAATGTACAGATTTTGCTCTAATGGATAGGAATTGGTACTTTTATTCACCAAAGTGGTATTCAACTGATCACATTGTATAGTCAGGACATTAATAACATGAAAATTTACTATTACAATTTGAAAAAATTAAACTACTTCTTAAAGTAAGTTCTTAAAGTTCTTAAACTACTTCATAGAGTTCTTATCAAAATATCCTCACATACAGCAATGACAGCTTTGCATATCCTTGGCATTTTAGCTGTCGGTTTGTCCAGATACTCAGGTGACATTTCACCCCACGCTTCATGTAGTACTTGCCATAGTCTTGTCTGGCACTTCTCATGCACTAGGGTTGCAGCGGTATACCGGTTTCATGCCCCTCTAACCTTTTCTTTTTCGGTTTCACGGTATACCACGATATGACAATTGACGGTTATCATACCATGTACATTTGCTTATGTACGGTATTGATTAAAAAAATGCAACCGGACGGAGAATCTCACATGCGCGTGCGCATCACCTTTCCTTCTTGTCTGCCTGTCAGACTTGTCAACTTGCGTCTCACACACACACACACACACACACACACACATGCAGCGGAGAAAATGTCAGAGAGAAGCGAGGCGAGGGGGTCTGACATAAGTGAGTGTGTGTGTGTGTGTGAGTTAAAGCAGTGTTTCTCAACTGGTCTATTCGGACTGGGTCACGGAAAGCAGGGAAAGAACAATGCCATGGTTCTCCCATTGAAGATATTTCGGCGGCAATGGATATTTTCAGATCTTCTAGTGAGACTTTTCTAGTTGAAAGCGTTACCGAGGAAGTCAAGTCGAAACTCTCAAACATTAGGCAGCTCTGACCTGCCAAACAGCACTGTGGAGGAAAGAGCATCACTGTGCTATGCGGCAAAAAAAAAAAAAAATTATAATAATTACACACCATCACCTTTACAAATTTGTTTTACGATTTTACATGAGTAAAAGTAACTGTTATATTTTGACAAAATGTTATAGTTTCATATGAAATAATCTAAAGGTAGAATCTATTAGACCTCATTTTAAATCGACAGTGGCAGTTGTAGTTAAAGCTTCACGATGTGTTTCAGCTAGTATTTATTTTTCATAAATACTATAATTTGTTATTATATTACTATTATTTAAGACTAGCTACCCACCTAACAGGGAACGTTCCAACAACTTTGGCTAACATTATTTAAAGGTTTGGGGGGAAAAAAATTATATAAAACGTTAATGGAACATCCTTATAACGTTATTAACCTTAAAAAACGTTCTACTAATGTTAAGAAAACTGGACATTTTCATGTTCCCACAACCAAATACTAACGTTAGGAAAACGTTCTTAGAACATAAAATTGTTAGCTGGGTACACTGTCCTAACCATGGTAATGAGTAGCCTTTCCTCCTGTGTAAAATGTATGTTCTGTTTGAACGATGTTTGAAATTAGGAAACAAACGGGATAATAATAATGAGCTCATATAAGTAAATATGCTCTTAAATTTTTAAAAGGGGGGGAGAAAACTTCCTGTAGATTTTGACATCAACAACAAAAAAATGCATGTCCTTGTACTGGAAAACCATGAAAAAAAACTATGCAACATAAAAGGAAATGCGACCCAGGATACATTAAATACAGGTTACATTTTTACTATTGTGGGTCGCCACTTGTTTTCCAATGTAAAATCTGGTCCTGAAGCAAAACCAGTTGAGAACCACTGAGTTAAAGGTACAGACAAGAGCAGTCTGGCCTCACTGTCACACACCTACAGTATATGTTAATTATTAATAATCATAGGACATTAATTTAAAAGCTCACGCAGCTAATGTTATTTTTCATTTAGTAGTTAATTTAACATGTAAACTAACATGCTTTAGTTATATAACATGTTATAGTTACATGCTATTTTTATCATGTTTATAATTCAGTTTATTATTATAATTCTGTTAGCTTTCTTATTTTTTCTATTTATTTAAAAAAAAAAATCAAAAGGGAGACTTGGTTTCAAGTTTACATTATAATAAAGTGTTTGCTCAAATAAATATATAAATAAATAAAATAACCCTTCTGTTTTCACTGATAATAGTAATTGTGTAATACCGTATACAGTGATACTGTGAAACTGTGATTTTCAGAGACCGTTATCATACCGTGAAAATCTTACCTACCGTTGCAACCCTATCACGCACATTACAGTCTAGCTGATCCCACAAAAGTTCAATGGGGTTAAGATCCATAACACTCTTTTCCAATTATCTGTTGTCCAATGTCTGTTTCATTGCCCCTCTAACCTTTTCTTTTTCTGTTTCAAAAGTGGGTTTTTCTCTGCAATTCTTCCCATAAGGCCTGCACCCGAGTCTTCTCTTTACTGTTGTACGGGTAGAATTCAATGAAGCTGTCAGCTGAGGACATGTGAGGCATCTATTTCTCAAACTAGAGACTCTGATGGACTTATCCTCTTGTTTAGTTGTACATCTGGCCTTCCACATCTCTTTCTGTCCTTGTTAGAGCCAGTTGTACTTTGTCTTTGAAGACTGTAGTTACACCTTTGTATGAAATCTTCAGTTTTTTGACAAATTCAAGCCTTCATTCCTCAAAACAATAATTGACTGATGAGTTTCTAGAGAAAGCTGTTTCTTCTTTGCCATTTTTGACCTAATATTGATCTTTTGACTACTGGATACTGTGGCAACTCAAAAACAAACACAAAGACAATGTTGAGCTTCATTTCAAAAAAACAAATAGCTTTCAACTGTGCTATTGTGAACTGAACTGTACTAGAAAATCACTTGCCATTATATCAAACACAGTTGAAAGCTATTTGGTTTATTAAATGAAGCTTAACATTGTCTTTGTGTTTGTTTTTGAGTTGCCACAGTATCATGTCACACATCGGTTCTTATTGAGTGTAGTCTTTATTAAATTATTTAAAAAAAAATCCTTATCCATTAATCACAAATGACTGGACAAATTATGGAAATTGATTGTTTAAAAAGAGTAGGAACCCTGAATTAAGAAGTTCTTGGATTTCATTGCTTATAGTTTAGAAGCCACCTCTCTCTCTCTCTCTCTCTCTCTCTCTCTCTCTCTCTCTCTCTCTCTCTCTCTCTCTCTCTCTCTCTCTCTCTCTCTCTCTCTCTCTCTCTCTCTCTCTCTCTCTCTCTCTCTGTGTCTCGTGGTGCATGTTGGGAGGTTGTGGGTGAGAGTGGTGCTGAGCGAGTGAAGCTGTGAAAGTTTCCTTTTTCCCCCCTTTTTTTTTCTTTTTTTTTCTCTACTTTTGCATGGTTCGGTATTAGTTAGTTTTTTTTTGTGGAAAATTGGGAGTCGGTTAGGAGGAGGATGGCGTTCAACGTGGAGACGCCATCCGTTTCTCTGCGCAATGGTTTCAGGTGTATGCCGGAGGACGGGGTGACGGTGGAGGATGTTCTAGTTGCGGTAGGAGAGAAGGTAGGCCATGAGAATATTTCCTCTGCTTCCAGAATGAATAGAGCGGTAGTCGTTTTTTTGAAACAACAACAGCTTGTAAATCAAGTGATCGAAAGCGGGCTTGTCATTAAAGATGAGTTGGTGCAAGTTACACCGCTGCATAATGCATCTAGTAGAATAGTGATTTCGAATGTACCGCCGTTCATCTCTGATGTTGTATTAGAGCGTGAATTAGTGCGGTTTGGTAAGATTGCGAGTCCGTTCAGAACGATCTCTCTGGGGTGTAAAAACCCGGCTTTGAAGCATGTCATGTCTTTTAGGAGACAGGTTTACATGTTTTTAGAATCACCAGATCGTACACTTAACGTTTCTTTTCGTATAAAACATGAAGAGGGAGCATATATGATTTATGCAACTACTGGAAGTTTGCGTTGTTTTGAATGCGGTGATGTCGGCCATAAACGGCAGATGTGTCCGCATAAAGAGCGTGGACAGGAAAACATTAGCCCAGTGACAGAGGCTGAGTTTCAGGCCACTCCAATACAGACGGGTCAGGAGGAGATTTCAGGCCTCATGGAGGTAAGACACTCAGAGGTTAACATGGCTTTAAATGTAGCGGCGAATACCTCAGAGATACCAGTGGTAGTGGCAACCAGTTCAAATACTGATGATGATGATGCGGTTAAGAGTAAAGAACTCTTGGTAGTTGAACAGGACAGTGAATGTGATGAGAATGTGTATCCGAGTACTAGTGCTGATCAGTGTGTGTGTGATGCGGAGGAGAGTCGAACAGTAGAGGAGGATCTGTTAGATGAGACTGCTTCTGTGCAGGACATGGATTCCTGTTCACAGAATGGGTTTGAGGAGAACTCTCAAGATCCCCATAAGGATCTTTCTTTATATACCTTAGAGGAAATTGATCAGTTTCTAGATAATACTTTTGGAAAGCAGGTTGATGTTAAAGAATTCTTTCCTGATGTAGAGAAGTTTAAGTCAGTTACTTTTCTTCAGAAGACTGTGGGGGTTGATCTCCTTAGTGAAAAGAAGCGGTTCCGTCTAAAGAAGCACCTGACTACAATTAGAAAGTATAGAAAAATAGAGAAAAAGAGAACGTCAAAAGTAATGTTGTAATTTTTCTTTTTTTTTTCTCATGCAACACATGGTGTCTTTTTCTTTCTTTTTTTTTGTCTGCTCTTATCTTCCAGTATTTTCTATGGAGGTATTGAGGGTTGGCTCACTTAACATTAATGGTGGAAGGGATGAACGTAAGCGTGCTCTGGTTTCTGAAACAATAGAGCAAAAAAAATTAAATGTTGTTTTCCTTCAAGAAACGCATAGCAATATTGCTAATGAAGTTGAGTGGGGTTTATGGTGGAAAGGGCAATACGTACTTAGCCATAAAACAAATGTGAGTGCTGGGGTGGCAATCTTATTCTCTCCAGCTTTAAGAGTTAATGTTTTAAAAACAGAGGAACCTGTAAATGGAAGACTAGTAGTAGTAAAGGCAGATGTTGATGGAGTTATTTTTTATTTTGTAAATGCATATGCACCTAATCTGGGACATGAACGAGTAATTTTTTTCAGTCTGTTAAGAAATGCTTTAATGTTGTGTGCTGATGGTAATATAATCATGGGAGGTGATTGGAATTGCACTGAGAATTTTACTATTGATCGTACAAATGAAGAACCTCATCTTCAGTCTTCATCTCAATTATCAAAAATAGTTAGAGAAATAGATCTTTTAGATATGTGGCGGATTAAACACCCTCAAGTGAGACAATATACTTGGATTAAAATGACAGATAACCGAGTCAGTGCTGCTCGATTGGATAGGATCTATATGTCTAATCACCTTAGTAGTCGGAGTATTGATTGTTTTATCATTCCAGTAGGGTTCACAGATCATCATTTAGTTTCTCTTACTATAAGTATGTCAAAGTGTATAAAAAAGTCTTCTTATTGGCATTTTAATATTAAATTGCTTCAAGATCTTAATTTTTGTAAACATTTTGAGACTTTTTGGCAACAGTGGAAATTGTGTAAAGGCACTTTTGAAAATTTAAAACAGTGGTGGGAAATAGGGAAAACAAACATTAAAATGTTTTGTTTGCAACATACTGCTAATTCCACTATTAAATTAAGAGAAATTATTCAGTCAATTGAAAAGGACATATCAAAGATGGAGGTGGATTTAATTAATAGATATGATCCTAATCTGTTTAACAACCTGCAAGAGAAAAAAAGGGAACTGGGGTTGTATATGAATGAGAGGGTGAAGGGTGCTCTTGTAAGGTCTCGATTTGTCTCTGTTAATGACATGGATGCTCCTAGTGTTTATTTTTTTTAATTTGGAGCACAAAGTGGCACAACAGAAACAGATGTCATGTCTTCGCCTTCCTGATGGGAGGGTGACCAGTAATATTACGGAGATGAGGAATCATGCAGTGACTTTTTATTCCAGTCTGTATACTACTGAACAATGTGATATTGATTGTGCCGAACAGCTGTTTCAAGACTTGCCTCAAATAGACACAGACTCTAAGACTGCCATGGACACTGAACTATCTCTTCAAGAACTCACTACTGCAGTTGGTCAGCTTGGTACTGGAAGATCTCCCGGTATTGATGGGCTGCCGTCTGAATTTTATAAGCGTTTTTGGAATTGTATTGGGGAAGATTTATATGAGGTTTTCTGTGAATGTAACAAAGATGGCTGTTTGCCTATATCTTGTCAACGTGCTGTGTTATCTTTATTACCAAAAAAGGGAGATTTATTGCTTTTAAAAAATTGGAGACCTGTTGCATTACTAACCACGGATTATAAAATTTTGTCTAAGTGTCTTGCTAATAGACTTAAAAAATACATCACTTTAATTGTACAAAAAGATCAAACTTATTGTATCCCAGAGAGAACAATAATGGATAATTTGTTTTTAATTTGGGATATTTTAGATATTTGTAAAGGTTTTGAAATGAAAGTTGGTTTATTGTCTTTAGATCAAGAGAAAGCCTTTGATCGGGTTGACCATGGTTATCTTTTTAATGTTTTAAAAGCTTTTGGTATTGGTGAACATTTTTTGAATTTGGTAAAATTGCTGTATTCTGGTGCCGCTTGCATTGTTAAAGTGGGAGGTGGGCTAAGCCGGCCAATCCCAGTTTCAAGGGGTATCAGACAAGGTTGTCCTTTATCAGGGCAACTATATAGCATTGCTATTGAGCCTCTTCTTTTTAATTTACGTAAAACTTTGTCTGTTTTTTTTGTTCCTGGTTTATCTCAGAGTTCAAGTATTACTGTAAGTGCTTATGCTGATGATGTGACAGTGTTTGTGAATCATGAAAAAGACATTAAGGCCCTGGTTTATGCACTTAATGTGTATGAAAACGCTTCATAGGCGAAGGTGAACTGGGACAAAAGTGAGGCTTTTTGGGCAGGGCAGTTTTCTGTTGGAAATCTTCCACAGTTACCAGGAGGTCTTACGTGGAAAAGAGAGGGGTTAAAGATTTTAGGTATTTATTTTGGGAGAGATGAGTCTCAAAAGTTAAATTGGGAGGGTTTAGAGGAGAGAGTGTGTACCCGATTGTCTCGCTGGAAATGGTTGCTACCCCAGTTGTCCTATAGGACAGGACAACACTGGATCCGATCAGCTGTTTTGTATCTTCCAGTATCAGAAGGTGGACAGGGATTGGTGGATATAAAGTCCAGGATAATGACTTTTCGGCTACAAACAGCCCAAAGACTCTTGTACAATGAAAACTCATGTGCCTGGATGGACACTGCAACAGCTCTTTTGAGGAGGGCAGGAGGAATGAGCTTTGACAAACATTTGTTTTTAATGCAACTAAAAGAGAAAGAAATGGTGGATCTCCCCCCCTTTTATAGATCTGTGCTGGAGGCCTGGAAGGTCTTTATTGTATCAAGATCACCTAATACACCTGCTGGTCATTGGTTGTTAGAGGAACCATTGTTTTTCAACTCTTTTTTATCTTCAAGACTGTTGTCATCTGAAAATGTGCGAGCACGACTGTTAGTGGCTGGGTGCAACAAGCTGGGACATATCATGAGAAGTAATTTGCAAGATTTGAGCCAAAGAAGTGGTGTGAAATCGAGCCGGTTTTTACAACAGTGCATTGCAGAGATTTTTAAGGACTTGAGTACAGATTACCAAGTTTTTTTGAAAGATCCAGATGTCCTAAATGAATGGGTTGAAGGGTATGGTCATTGTTTTCCCTCAATCACTGTAAGCGCAGCTGTGGAAGACTGGGTAGAAGATGAAAGCTTTTTACTGACTCTGAAAACACCAGCTCTGGACAGTTTTGATTCGGCTGGAAAGAAATCTCTGTATTTGATATGTATGAAAGTCTCTAACTTGCAATTTTTGAATGGAGTTGTTTCAACAAGATGGACACACTTTTTTGGATCTGTTTTTTCTCCTAAAGGCAGCTGGCGTACCCTGTACAAATGTCCGATTGACAAGCGGACCGGTGACCTCCAGTGGAGGATTGTACATGGGGCAATAGCTACAAACAGACATGTGGTACACCTCAATCCTAGTGTTGGGGTGTTTTGTCCTTTTTGTTCCGAGACAGAGTCAATTTTTCATCTCTTTGTGCAGTGTTCGCGATTGGGTAATCTTTTTGATTTTTTAAGCAATTGTTTTTTGTCCCTGGGGGAAGTTTTTTCTTTTCAATTGTTCATTTTCGGGCCAAAGTATTCTGTTCAAAAAAAGAATGTGTCGGTTTTAATTAATTTTTTATCTGGCACTGCAAAATTGGCTATTTGGAAGACAAGGAAAAACAGACTGTTGGGGCAAAGGTCAATAAGCGTTGTGCCTATGTTTTTAGGTTTGGTAGTTTCTCGATTGAGGGTGGAGTATGCATATTATAAGTCGGTGGAATCTCTGCCAAAGTTTATAGAATTATGGGGAATAAATGAAGTATTATGTACATTGTATGACAATGAATTGGTTTTGAGGTTTTAAAAAAAAAAAAATCCTTTTTACAATTTTTTGTAATTGTTTTTTAATAGCAATTCGATTGTAATAAAGATGAACTAATCCTCCTCTCTCTCTCTCTCTCTCTCTCTCTCTCTCCTTGATTCTGGAGTGGATATGTTGAATTGTAGCAGCATTGGCATCACTCCTGCATTATGCTTTGCACTCTGTATATAAATAAAGTTTAGGAAACCGAGCCAGTAGAAGCTGACTGATGCTTGGCCAGATCACATAGAAGTCTTACGAGTGAGATAATATTATTTGACTACAGACAAAGTAGTAATGGCATTTATTTCATTCTTTGTTTGTGAATAAGACAGAGATGGAGAGAAAGAGAACTTAAGCATATAAGAATAGGGGACATCTTGACCTTTGAATATAGACGACAAATTGAGCAACTTTAAGATGTTTTGATGTGTGTGCTTTATTTCCAGGTTTTCTTAGTTTCATGATGTAGAGGTGGTGGCGTAGTGGCTAGAGCACAGGGCTGCTAATCAGAAGGTCGCTGGTTTGAACACCACGGCCACCACCATTGTGCCCTTGAGCAAGGCACTTAACTCCAGGTTGCTCCGGGGGGATTGTCCCTGTAATAAGGGCTCTGTAAGTCGCTTTGGATAAAAGCGTCTGCCAAATGTAAATGATCCTTCACAGTATTTAAAAAAAGTGTAATATTAAAAAGAATTTCATTACAAATGATCTTATTATTCAGTAAAATGCCTGGAACACATGATTGTGGTGATTGTATGTAGACTGTGTCCTACTTTCTGAAGGTCATGCATCAGTGAGCAGGAAGCCATGTGAACAGCAGTTTAGAGTGCGGCTATTCAGGACAACAGGACACTGCCCAAATCTGAAGAGAAGCTCTTCATTTATATTTTGAATGTGTTTGATTTGATATGAAATCAATATGACCCTATTTACTCTCTTATTAGAAATATTTCAGCCTGATCTCATGACAAATCTGCAGTTTCCCAGTGAATTGTCCAGCGGTGAACACCAAAAATTGATTCAAATTATGTCAATTAAAGACATTGGTTTTAAGGGGAATTTTAGATGGAGGTTTTAATGAGTACAATGTACGTCCCTTACCTAAAACTTTAGCCTAAACCTAACCAATAGTGTCCTTAAAGCAAATGAGAGGTTAGCAAAACAGAGGTTTTCTTTATCCTTAACCAACACCTACCCTAACCAGTGATGTTTTAAAAGGAAATGTGGCATGAAAGGCACATTTCCTAAAGCAACCACATCAGTTCGTGTCAGTTCTGACACTTTAGTCTCACGGGTTAGCTTGTGTGCTTGACTTGTCTCGAGCCATTTACGTACGAATCCAAAGCCAATACTTTATCAGGTGAGCTACCATGCAAGCTAATCACATTGAAATAAGTGTGTGGGTGTCCAAACAAAAAATCAAAAGTTCTGGCAAAATTGACACAAATTTGCCACTCATTATTTTAACATGCAAATGAGCATGTGATTCGCCGCAAATGTTTGCCATAAGTTTGCAGACACCGTTAGTGGTGAACCTACAGCAAACCTTCGGCAACAATGGGAAATTTGCCATAAGTTTGCAGCAATGCTTATTTGCATGTAAAAATAATCAGTGGCGAATTTGCCGCAAATTTGCAATGAACTCTACATTTTTGTAAGAGTGGGTCTGTAATACAAGCATTAAATTGTGTATTAGAATAAAAGTGTTTCAATACCATAATGTAGGAAAATATGAGTGAAAGAGCAAAAAATAATTAGCTATTGTAGTCATGATTTGTGTGAAAGTGAATAAATGCACAGTTGTAGGGCCTCTAGTGTTCATTTCACCAGGAAACTGCAGCAAAGGATAGAACAAGGCACATAAAAGTCAGTTTGCACAAAATTGTTTTATTACTGGAGTTATACATATGATCAGGTTGTTTTCAACCCATCCCATCCAACCATCTGACATATAGAGACCATTTTGTATAATCCAATAAATTCCTGATAAGTTAAATCAAGTCCCTGTTGCAGTATGGTATTGCCATTTTCTGTGAGGAAAGTCAGACGTTTTGCATTGCAGCAAGTCTCTATCACTCTCTCTTACTGAAAAAATTTATCCATCAATCTGTGCCATATTTACTCTGGTTCTAAACCAAACATGAGGATTTAACCAAAGGTCCACCAAGATTACCAAGAGCACACAACCACAGTTACACACATAGGTTATTGTTCATATTCAGACACTGTGTTGTCAGGGCTCTGTGACTGAACATTCAGTTATAAGTGGTCTTCTTATGTTTCAAGGGGAATGAGAGTGACATTTAAACTTGGCACTGAGAGCAAGGGGAAAGAATGAAAGGCTTGGAGTGGCTCTGTTTGTCCATAGCAATATATAGCGAAGTGACTGACGGTTCTTTTATTCTCTCTTTCTTTGTTGTTTTCCTCAGATAAGCTGTTTGGGAAGCGTCTGCTGCAGGCGGGGAGACACATCATGTCCCATAAATCCTGGATGAAGACAGTGCCCACAGAGAACTGTGACGTCCTTATGACTTTTCCAGGTGCCTCAAATCACTTACTCTTTCTCTCTCTGTCACTTTCTCTCCCACCCCACCCCCATCCCCCCTTTTCTTCTCTGTTTTCTCACATTGCATTTCTTTTTTAACTGGCCCATTCTTCAATAACAGTTCCTTTGCAAAGCTTGAATCATATTATGACTGGATCACAAGCAGTCCACGCTGATATTACAAACACAGTACATAGCATAGTAAAACATAACGCACACATAGAGGTGCACTGAGGCACAGATCGCCAGAAACACATAGAAATGGTCAGACATCCAACTAGTGCTTGTTTACATACACCAAAATGTAAAAATAGAACAAATGGGGGCAAGAACAGCAAGACGCAGAGCAGCTGAATGAAGTTGAACAAAGTCTCCTTTTCTGAGTTGTAACATGATATCGTGTCTTTTAAAAGCAGCATGATGAGCATGACAACGGTCGAAGACGTCTGTCCAATGCATGTGTAACAAATCAGGTTCTTAATGTGGAAAGGCGCAAGCGGGGACCAGTTGAACATTCCACGTCAGACATTTAATGAACAATTTTCAATGTGTAACAAAAGGTTTCTTTTCAGCATCACATTCAATACACATGCTGCTTTTCAGCAGATACGTTCAACATAAAGACACACACACACACACAGACAGCTTTGTGCGTCTCTCTCGCGAACTGGTGCTCCGACTCCACCTTATCCCTCTCCCGGCTTATTGCGATCATTCTCCCTCAGTCATCCCTCATCGCTCGGTCACACCCCCCTGCTCGCCACAGCATGCTAAATGGAGAAAAAATAAATGGTCCAAATGGATCCCCTTTGGTGTTCAGGAATATTTGGTCACACTAGGCCTGTCTCTCTCCCTCTCTGTTTACTAAACAGCAGTGGGCAGGGTCCAAAGGTGCAATGACACATGTTATCGGGTGTATAAATACAACTGAGTAATGTCTTGTGACATCACAAACACACAGTTTTGAAAATGAGATGTTTCAGCAGGGTGGAAACAATAAATGCTCTTTTTAGACTGGGTGGGAATTTTTGAGTTCTAAAATGTACATTATGTTTTTATAGTAGTTATATACTCTTGTATGTCTAAATATCATCTAAAATTCAATTTTCCATTTCATGTCCACTTTAAATTCTGGTGTGTAACTCGTCCAGTGCCAATTGTGCTACAGATATACCTCAAATCATGCAACTTCTTTTGAAGGATTAGACTTCATGATTTTTTGCTTGGCAGATAATAATGCGGCTCACATAAATGTATATTATTGGAGGGGCCTGAGCCATATCTAGAGATACCAGAAAATCATAGAGACTTGGGGGTGGACTACTGTAAGCAACCACCTGGCAACCACCAAGAACACCCATGCAAAACATTAAAAACCAATCGGAAAACCTGAGCAACATGTTAAAAATGGCTAACATTGCTAACAGCATTATTAATATAATTCAGTCCTGTGAATTGGTCCTGCGTGCACGCATAAAGATATGCAACACATTGTGCCTTGGTTATTCTGCTAAAAGACCAGCAAATGTATCAGATGTTGGTTCACATCAAGGGATGGTGGTAAGCTAGAGCTTTATACCCCTTCAGCTCTGCATATTTTTGGCTGCCAAAACCACCAAATTTAAAAGCTCACCTTATACACGTACAGTATACTAATTGCAAAACATTGATATTTTATTTGATTTTTTTTAAGAACCCTTTTTCTGCTGGATTGAATTTTTGTGTAATGTTGCGTAATGGAGATGAAATAATGTATAATGGAGAACTGCAAAGGAGTGTTTACAATTGTCTTCATGTAGACAGCACAGATGACCACACGCTGCTCTGGCTTCTGAACCATATACGGCTCGGCATTCCAGAACTCATCATCCAGATCCGACATCACAAACACACCAGAATGTACGCCTTCTTCGTTACGGCCACATATGAAAAGTAAGCGAGGGAGTGGGAGCGTATAGCATCTAAGTGGTGTGTCCTCTTTGTTTATGAATGATTTCTTCATGTTTGTGTAATTATGACTGTGCAATACGCATAAAAATGTAAAGGCCGTGAAGTATTATATGGTTGTGTTTTAAAAGCATGTTAAAGCCGTGTGTAGTTTTCTTAAAATAAATAAATAAAAGGCAGAAGAGTTAAGTAGATACTAGTTTGATGTTTATTGTCATGTTCAAACATTGCTCTTAAAAGAGCGCCTGAGAAGTATAATGCATCAAGACAATGGATAGTTTACTAAATGTATAGTTGACATTAACATTAACCCTTTAATGCCTACATTGGGTCTTTAGTGACCTGGAACCTCATTCCACCACCTTTACCTCATCCATTTTTTTGAGTAATGCCCCCACTTCTTTAGTATTCCTCAACCTTTCTCTTATGAATCATCTACCAATAAAAAAAAGCTAAAATTTAACCATTTCTTTTTTTAATAACAATCTATTTGTTTAAATACCAAAAAGGGTTTAGGTCTTAATTGACCCGAGATGTGTAATAGTATCGCAATATACTGTATGATTCCACTTCTATAAATCATTATATTTATGATTATTTCATATCTATTTTAGTTTACTATCATAGGATATTGATTTCTTTTTTATTACAAGACAACTAAGTGTCAGACTCATACACACAAATGACTTATCATGTAGATTTTCTGTGCAATGGTGGTACATGATCAGTATCCCATATGCGTGTACGTGTTTATGTTATACATGCTACTTACTCAAGGTGGAGCTGTTGTTTCAGTCATTGACTTGATTTACGTTTGACATTGGTGTTTGATGAAGAGGCAAGTTGGAAGTAAACTATAGCAAGTGTAACACATGAACAGGAGGATATAGCTATTGACATTTGGATGATCTGCTGTAATTATGTAGTTATGTAGTTTGAAAATACATATGTGTAACTTATTTGTTGTGTCTTCAGTCTTTTACGAGGGGCTGAAGAGATGGGACTACAGAAAGCTGTGAAACCGGAGTTTGGTAGCGGCTCTCGCAGTTTCTCCTGTGAGGAAGACTACATCTATGAGAATATTGAAAGTGAACTCTGTTTCTTCACCTCGCAGGTCCTTCACTATACTGAGCATCAGAGATTTGTCTTGCCTGTGTAACTGTGTTAAAATAACTTTAACTGTGTTAAACTGTGAGGTAAATGTGGGGTAGTATGTCAACAATCTAAAGAACCATTGTTCTTTTAGAAAGTGTGCACTTTTTCCTCAAAGAATTGAGACATTTCACTGTGCTTGGCTTTGTATTTTTATTTTACATGCAGAAATAAACCCTATGCCCGCTTTATCGCAGGAACGTCAGGGTATAATCAAATACTGGCTGGACAATCTCAGAGCTAAACAGGGCGAGGCTCTTCACAATATTCACTTCCTGGAAGGGCAGCCAATCAGTGAGTTCTTCTATTTAGACTTCCTGACAGCCCTGAGAAGTGTGTGCCTGAACTGTACCAGTGGCCTGTATGTATGTATACAGTACGTAATCCACACCTGTGCGATATTTGTGTATCGTTGTCTGGATGGAGTTTTATTGTGCAGGCTTTTTATGTTGCTCGTGACAGATATGTAGTCAAAGTTTCTAGCAAGGAAAAGTTTTAACAAAGTTTTGAATACCTGTTCATGTTTTGTGTGTGTGTTAGTGAGCGTGCACTGTGTGTGTATGTTCCAGTTGCCGAGCTGACAGCGCGAGGTGTGATCCAGCGGGTCTTCCCACTTCATGAGCAAAGGATTCTGGGGCAGCTGATGAAGTCATGGGTGCAGGCGGTGTGCGAAAAACAACCATTGGGTTAGTAGTAGTTATAAACAGGTTTTCAAAACTGAAGGATACTTTAGTTATAATTTTTGTTGTGTTTGCTGGTTTTGCTGTAAATTAAAAGGTGGTATTTGGCTATTATGGCCAGGGTTGGGAGGGTTACTTTTGAAATGGATTCCACTACAGATTACAGAAAACATGCTGTAAATTGTCATTTGAAATGTATTCTGTTAGATTACTCAAGGTCAGTTACATATTCTAAATACTTTGGATTACTTCTTCAGCACTGGAAGATTTTTTCACTTGTTTTGACTATAAAAATTCTGCCAGTACAGAAAGACAAAATACATGTTAAAAATACACTACCGTTCAAAAGTTTGGGGTCACTTACTCATTCTTTATTTATTTATTTATTTCACATTTTAGAATAATAGTAGTCAGCAAAACTATGGAATAATAGAAATGGAAATATGGGAATTATTTTGTGACCAAAAAATCCAAAATAAATCCAAAACTATGTAATATTTTAGCATCTTCAAAGTAGTCACCCTTTGCCTAGATTTTGCAGACATGTACTCGTGACATTTTCTCAACCAACTTCTTGAGGAATCACCCCGGGATGCTTTTTAAACAGTATTGAAGGAGTTCCCATCTATGTTGGGCACTTATTGGCTTCTTTTCTTCATATTTTGATCCAAGTCATCCATTTCAAAAACTTTTTTTTTTTTTTTAGGAAATTTTAGATTTGTAATTAAATAAATGTATATGTTTTGGCAGAATAATATTTTGTCTACAAAGTTAATTTCAAACTTTTAAGCATACACCTTCAGATCAAAAGATTTTTAAGATCATGAGAAACATTTCAGACAAGTGACCCCAAACTTTTGAACGGTAGTGTACATTCTCTGAAAAACTAAATATCTTATGCAGTGTTGATTCTAAAACAAGATAAATCAAATAAATCTTGTTTTAAAGATTTTTAGATATTTTTACCGGAAAACAATATAAAAATGATTATCAAGAATAAGATTTTTGCCCTAATATCAAAGGTCTTACTAGAAAAAAAACTAAAAATGACTAGAGTATTGTGCTCCAAACTTACTTCAAACTTACTTCTCTGTCTACTCGTATGAATGTAACACTTCATAAGAAAGTGTTTCACCGCTGTTCAAATGCAATTTTGATCGCATCATTTATATGCCTAAATGTTTTCCATCTGAAACGACTAAATATTAAATTAAACAAATGACAATAAAATGCAAAGTAATCTCTTCAGTAATTAAAATACTTTTTGAATGTAACTGTACTCTAATTACCAATTATTTAAATTGTAACTGTAGTGTAATACAGTTACTTATATTTCGTATTTTAAATACGTAATGTATTCCGTTAATCCCCAACGCTGCTTATGGCTTGTTTAAATATCCAGTTCAACATACCTGAATGTTTTGTAATGTTGTCTTTAGCACTTTTGTTGTTGTTCAAAATATGTGCCAAAATATGTGATGCATAACAATTAGTCTTTTTTGTCTTTTGTTTTCCGTGTTAGATGATATTTGTGACTATTTCGGGGTAAAAATTGCCATGTACTTTGCCTGGCTGGGTTTCTACACCACCTCCATGATGTATCCGGCTGTCATTGGCTTTGTACTCTGGATGCTTACAGAATCAGATCAGGTATTGAAACACCTCTGCATTCTTACCATATGACTCTTAAAGGAATAGTAGAACTAATATGAAAATTCTCTCATCATCATGGAAAAATAAATAGGACTACCTTACTTGTTTCATGCAAGTGCTGTCACTAAAAGACACAGGGGAATGGATGAGTTAGGGACTTTTCACACCGAACGTGTTTTTGCACATGCCTGTGCTGGTTTTCAATTGTTTTCCTATGTAAACACATGATGGATGGACGTCTTTGACCATTGCACCGCATCCCGCTGTTTCTTTAGCATCTCGAGCAGGACCCCTGTATATTGTAGACATGTGTCAAGTTAAAAAGGACTTGCATCACGAGACACCTGCATTCTGTTTCATTTGTTACCCTGCGTTTAGCTTGTTTTAGCACAAGTGTCAGAAAGATTTGACATTCTGAAGAAAGGTCTTCATATGAACGTTAATCTAATGGTACGGGTGGGGGGAGGAGTCACACCGTCTTGGATGGGGTCGGGTTCAGTCTTCATTTTAAGACCTGTACAGACCTCTAGTCAAGTTGCATCACGTCATGTTTGAAGTCAATGAAGGTCAGTTACAAGACACAAGAGAACCAATAATATCTGATGTCATTGATGTGCCATATTTGAATGACAGCAAAGGGTGATTTCTGCAAATAACCAGAAATCCACATAAGAAATTAAATAGTACAGATTTGGAACAATATGAGGGTGTGTATGTAATTATAGAGTTTTAATTTTTCTGTAAACTATGTTTCACAGAAACTCAGTTATGTAACCCTCAAATATATGTTCATATTCCATATATCTGACTGATTGATATTCCTACGATTGTCCTCTCAGACCAGCAGGGACATCTGTTGTGTGGTGTTTGCTCTCTTTAATGTGGTGTGGGCTACACTGTTCCTGGAGCGCTGGAAACGCAGAGGGGTGGAGCTCGCATATAAGTGGGGTACTCTGGACACCCCAGCAGAGTCACTGGAGGAACCTAGACCTCAATTCAGGGTAATGACACTGTCATGAATACATCTGAAATATTGGTCCTGATCTGTTCATTTCTAAAAGGGAGAAAAAAAATACTTGAATCGCTCTTTTAATCTCTTTTTCTCTTTTTTTGACTCTTACAAAATCTTTGGATCAGGGTGTAAAGCGGTGCAGTCCAGTGACGGGCTATGAAGAGTTTTATTACCCCCCATGGAGGAGGAGACTGTTCAGATGGCTTGTCAGCTTTCCTGTCTGTATTTTATGCCTTTGCTTTGTATTTCTGGCCATGCTCGTCTGCTTTGAGCTTCAGGTGAGTTATACGCCCAAACACATGTACTCATATATCCACAGTTTCCTGAATAACTTGGCAGCACCATAAGGATTGTAATTGCCGATGGTCTCCATAAGAAACTACCAATATGAGCATTACAAAAGGAGAGCATTAACTGTTTTAAATGTTAGTTGGATTATAAAAGAGTTCAGGCTCAACTTGTGAAGTTGTTGGCTGTCATAACAACTTGAAGTAACATACCTCAGTTCATATCTTCACATCATCCACCCTCTCCTTAAACTTTGATGAATGAGAAACTATTATCGAGACTCTCTAAAGTAATAGCACTATGGAGCCATATGCTTTTATTTTTACAAATATGATACGCTAAACATGACATTATCCACTATGAATGTACGCAGATGCAATGTCCGTCATGAATCGTGAAATTCTTAAATTCCACGACTCGCATGTTGTGGTATTAACACTAATAGCAGTTTTTTTTCTGTGTCCCTTGAGCAGTGGCGAATTCTCAGGGCCAGCAAAGCCTTCTCAGCTGGCCTAACATGCCAAATAAATCAATATTTTCAATCATCTTTTTGCAATCATTTATTTTTAATCGCTTTCCACTCTTAATTCATCTACAAACAAATAAAAAAAATATATCCTGTCAGAATTTATTCCTTGATGCTTACAAGCAAAGTGTGACAACTGTTTCACAAATCACATGCCTGAAGCAGCACGTGAGTTTGAGTCACCCCCTCAGACCTTCAGAATGTCACAGAATCCATCAACAGTGCAAATGAATGAGCAACTGAAGTCAGATGGTCAGATTCATCAGCCAATCAGATTGATTTATTTGTTTTTGGTGAGTTTGATCTTTAGGATATGTCCCAGTCGAGGCCTTCTAGCTGACCTTGAGTGATGCAATCACGCTTTAAGTGATGTACGTGATTCAAGACCCAATAGCGTAAGATCAAGCTGTCTGACGAGTCAGCTGTCACTGCTGGTGTTGCTGTTAAGAAAGAAATCCTAATGGATTTAAAAACACAAGATGTTCTGCATGAACGTGTGATTGCTAAATTTATTAAACAGGAAAGGAGGGCTGATTTTCACTTCAAGTAAATTGGTAAGTGCTTTTTACATTGTTATATCAACATCAGGAGATTTCTAAGTGTAATTTAGGCTGCTTGAGAATTTAGTTTCGGAGCAAATTTTGAAAAGTAGTGCTGTCGGATTTTCCAGCTTCCCACTAGGAAAGTGCAATGGGATGCATCTTAAAGTCCAAATTCTCAACTCCGATTTTGCCGAGATGCAGGTGCATGATGTCACACAAGCATGTCGACACTCGGGGAGATACTCGGGGGGTACAAAGTGATAAATGTTCTTTTTTATAGACTTCACTTTATTAAGTAATATTGATAAATGACTTCATTCCACATTGCATGATATTAAAGCTTGTTTAACAAACACCTGTAGAAACAGATGTATAAAACATTATAATCTCTTTGGATAATCGTACACCTGAAGCACAAATGCTAGCGCTGAAGCATTTATCAGTTGGGTTGCTAGGAGACATCTTTAATAAGAGTCAAACACCTGCTAAGCTAACAGGAGAATTGCAGTTTTGAATATCGGGGAATGGAATGCATTTATGGTCGGAGATTTCAAGTAGGAATATCCCACATCCAACTTGCATGGAACAAAGCATATTCGTGTACCCTGACAAAACAAAATTTATTGCAAGCAACATTTAGATAGATTTTCCAGGTATTATAGACCTCCTTTTAGATTCATATGAAAAATTATGATTTTTGAATGTCTGTTTGGAAGACGTTCATTTCACAAAACAGTCATGCTGCTGTTAAAATTCGGCTTGCTTGAGCAGTAAGTGTCATTTCAAGTTCTGGCTTTTGTGGATGGATGTGTTTTTAAAATATCAATTGGTATTACTAGTTAGCTGCGACATAATGTATGAATCCCAAAGGCATAGGGTGTCTTATTCGTTGTGAAACTGTTTTTTCTTAATGGCATGAATCACTGAAGGCTTAGACTTTAAATGTATGGCCCGCCACTGCCCTTGAGTTATTGTCCACTCCAGTACCTGTCGTGGTTCTGCAACTTTTGTCGAAGATCTAGATATGTAATGACATAAGGTAGGTGACATAAGCAAAATAATGCTGGAATTATGAAAAATTTGTATTTCTTCTGTTATAATTATGATTTCCTTAATTTTGCTATGTTAGTAATTTGTGTTCAAGAATGACACTCTTATGGAAAAAGATGTAAAAAAAAATTAAGGTCATTTTAAAATAAAATCATCAGTAAGTTTACGAATATGTTACAGTAGTCATTAAAGGGATAGTTCACCTAAATGAAAATTAACTTATCATTTACTCACGCTCATGCCTTCCAAGATTTGCATGACTTTCTTTCTTCAGCAGAATAAAAAATAAACATTTTTAAAAGTATATTTCGGCTCTGTTGGTCCTCACAATGCAAGTGAATGGTGATCAGACCAATGTAGCTCCAAAAATCACATAAAGGCAGCATAAAAGTAATCCATCTGACTCCAGTGGTTAATTCCATATCTACCATAAATGTAAGGGGGGAAATCAAAAGAGACTAGAGAAAACAAATGTATGAAATGAACACTTTAAGTAGGGATTCACTTAGTATTCACTTCACTTCGCAAACACTTGTAAAATTGTTCATGAGATGGGGTGACTTGTAAATAATGTTTGACAGGAATTTGTGATGGGGATCAAGGAGCTTCCACGAGTTGCCAGATTCATCCCTAAAATCATGCTGGCCATCACTGTGACGGCGTGTGATGAGGTGTACAGAAAGATCGCCTGCTGGCTAAATGACATGGGTGAGTCTATCAGACATTATATTGAGAGAAAGGAAGAGCTGTTGTTTATATTTGGGCCAGTGATGTGACGGATCTATTACATTATTTAAACATGCTATAAAAATGCATGAACATGGCTCACATTACTACATGTAGCCTACATGTTTTCAGTTTCTGAGTCATTTTGATATTTTTTTCTGTAGCTTAAAGTAAAAAATGTCATGTGGTGTCCAAAGTCCAATAATATAAAAGCTAAAATTCTTGGCACATGTAGCCATAAGAAGTTTGAACCTTTTTTTTTTTTAAAAGCATGAATATTATTTGAAATTTTCAAATCGAAGTTTGGTGTAACCAACATGACCCATTCTGTTGTTAAGAAAAACCTAATGAGTGTCAAGGGCATTACCTTTTTTAACAATATCAGCTATTTAGACATTTTTTGAATAGGCATATTTCATTCTGGTCAAATGGAGTAACCCTAAGAAAACTTCGAGATATTCATGATGACTAAATATTCTATTAAAAAAAAAGTTACCTTGGACAAATACGTTTGAAAAATTTTGAAAATAGTGATTATGTTGTGAACACTTATTTATTCAAGGCAGTAGTGGTTCTAACTTGTATGGCGCCCTGGGCAAAACACACCTCAGCACCCAACTCTCTAGGCACATTTGATAAATCGGTTTTAAACTAAAAATTCATATTTCAAATTTTTATCATCTCCTACAACCTTATTTTTAAATTACCCATTTACAGTCACTCATGCAGTGGTCAGGACTAACTAGTAATTGTACTTGTACCTTTGAGTCATTTGCTTAATTCGACTTTTAATGTGTTTGTGAACATTGTGTTTAACAATACAATTGTAGAAGGGAATTATGCATCAAAAAAAGGAATTCAGGAAGTTTAAGTCAATACTGAAGGGTGAGAGGGCTGAAAAGGATGTTGGCCTGAACTTTGTGTATTCAGTGCTCTGGAAACCAAATGCAGGATTTAAGAATGCAGTTTAACACTGTGTTGTTGTCAGATGTCACTGAGATCAATACTAATCTCTTTATTGGTTCCCACAGAAAACTACAGACTCCAGAGTGCCTATGAGAAAAATCTCATCATCAAAATGGTTCTTGTAAGTATCGTTGAAAAATATATACATTTTAGACCAACTGATATCTACAATGTGCAGTTATAATTATCATTATCACCAGATAATTACTGGGTTTCAAATCTTGCACAAACTTTTATATTGTTTGTCATTATGCTGTTGCATATGAATTAGAGGTAAATTTCACTGTTTTACTGTTCCACATAATGTTGTTTCTGAAAGATATGACCGTTCTCTCTCTTTCACAGTTTCAGTTTGTAAATTCTTATCTCAGCCTTTTCTATATTGGATTCTACCTCAAAGACATGGAGCGTTTGAAAGAGGTGAGAGACTCTGACAGGACCAGGTGAACATTAGCTCTGCTCTAAAAAACACACAATACAAACACAAATCACTCAACAGAACATTTAGCAAGAAACTGTTGTACATACATGCTGTAAAATTTAGCCAGTTGGTCAGGAGGGTTATGTCGTGTTGATGGATAGATGTGTGGGTGAGTAGAGACAGGAAGAAAACACTCTTGTTTAAAAGGTTCTGGGTTGATTCTGTGAATGCGTTTTAGGTAAAACTTATCACTGGACTTGCCAAAGTTTGCAAGGTTCATCATGGCATCAAGTATTTGGCAGATATTCATAGTTTTGTTTGAGACACTCAAATAATAACAGTAAACTAGCTTTCCAGAGGAAGAACTGCAAACTTTGAAATAATCACATTCTGCACTCTATTGACACATTTATGGCCAATTTTGGATATTTTCTGTAAAACCAGAGAGCAGGGTGCCGAAAGCCAAACAAACTGTGATTGGTCACATGATGGTCAGATGATTTCTCCCTGTCAATGTGGGTTGTTGACAAGAATTCAAGTGCAAAGTGGACCAGACGTTATGCCAAAAGTTAAAAGAAAAGACTTGTGCCAGTTGAAAATATAATCAGGGTTCCCATGCGTCCTGGAAAACCTTGAAAACCAGAATTTTTGTAACACAGTTTTCTAGGCGAGAAAAGGTCATGGGCAATGCTAAAATTACCTAAGTGTCCTGGAAAATAATTAGTTGTCCTTCAAAATTATAAAAGTATAATAAAACTTTATATGTGCATGGATAATGGACTTCTAGGCACAGACAAGACCAGCAAGTCTGACTTAGTGGCAAACCATTAGAATATCTATTTCAGATGGGGATGGGATATTACCCATCAGTCATCTGAAAAATTTGTGGGGGAAAATTCCCATTTCCCCCAAAAAATCAAATTTTTAAGGGCTGTGAACATTGCAAATTTGCAAAACTAATCTCTCTACTATATTGTGGTTATTGGCTTGGCTGTGATGCCCAGTGATACCGAAAAACCACAATATAGCTTTCCCTCTCGCAGGTATTTCTTAAGTTACAGGTGATGATCAGATAAAATTTCTTGGAATCCTTATGTCTTGAAACAAGTGGGAACCCTGATAACCCAATGGTAACACACTGTGTCCCTGTCCCTGTAGATGCTGGCCACGCTGCTGATTATCCGGCAGTTTGTGCAGAACATGAAAGAAGTCCTGCAGCCCTACCTGGCCGAGCGCCACCGACTAGGCGAGCTCACGCTGCGGGCTGTGTGGGAACTGCTGGTCTCAGCACTGCTCAAGTACGGGCGACTTGCAGCAGGACGAGCACAGGTCTCACCCAGTGGCCCCACTGTGCCCGGGTCAGGTCTGCGGGGCTCACAGATGGGTGAGGGTAGCCCACAGGAGAGGCGAGAACGCAAGTGTCTGAATGGTGGCTGTGGTGTCCCGGATGCAGAGTCAGAGGAGGAGCACGGGGAACGACACAGTGAAGAGGATAACGAATCAGAGAGCCTCATCGACTGCGGGCTGAAGCTGCGTAAGGTAAGCTTCATTGAGAAGGGAGAGCGCAAGTCTACAAGCTGTGTCAGTCCAGTGGACAACAGCTTCATGGAGGAGGGGAGCCCTACTATGATGGAGCGGGGCATGGATCCTACCTCTGTTTTCGAGATATGCGATGATGATGATGAGAACGGGCTTCCAGAAATTAAGGAACTTGCTGAGGAGCCACTGCCGATGGGGGTGGAGAGCAGCACGTCAGTCAGGTTCAGGAAGAGGGGGCGGAGCTTGGAGAGGGCCGACAGTAAGACGAAGAGAGATTCATGGATGGATCCGCCAGTGGAGAAAGAAGCAACCACACTCACGCAGGCCGAGATGGAGAGCTGCATGCAAGCATACCAGGTCAGAAGGCACTTAAGCATTACTCGCATTTGACATCGAATTATTTTTACTTGTATATTGAACAAACTTGAACAATTATGGTGTTTATCCCCTTTGGCACCGGTTGGGTCACGGATATGAATGATAGCTAAAATTCTGACTTGTTGAGAAGAGGTGTGCTATGCTGTTTAAAAAAATTATAATTTTTCAAACAATTAGACTTAAAATGTACACTTTGGATATGACAAAACAAGCAAAAAAAAAAGATCCCATTAATTTACATGGGAGGATGGACCTAACATATCTAAGAATATGATAGGCTGCATTTAAACTGCAAGGCTTGAATGCAAAAAAATCCAATCTTTTGACCATATCAGATTTGTTTTTCCTGCCTGTTTACATTCACTTATGATATAACTTTATGTAGCCGGAGCCAGCTGGTACGTGATAGCTCTGTGATATGTGTAAGCCTCACTCCCCTGGCCTCAAGAGGCGCACTAGTGACAAACACTAGGGGCTGTAGCCTTTAGCCTCCTCGTTAGCGCCCTCCTCCTATGCTGGCTAACACCATTTCGAATCCCCCTCGGAGCGGACCAAGCAGGACCGGTTACAGTGGTGCTGTTTCCCAGATGGGAGTGACATTTAGGGGGGGTGAGGGTAATGTGAGCCAGCTGGTACGCGATAGCTGTGCAGTATGCTGTAGCCTTAAGCCTCCTCGTTAGCGTGCCCGCCTCCCATGCTGGATTACACTGGTTCGAATTCCGCTCAGAGCGGGTCGAGCAGGACCGTTTACATTTACATTAACCACCCACACACCAGGCTTTCAATCAGCACTATTTAGTATTGAACTAAATGAACAGCAACAGACATGCCATTATTTTACCTGCAAAGGTTAAAACGACTCACAAGGAAAAGACGATTTATACGTAAGAATTCCCACGCACGCATTCATGTATTATACGGAGGCTACCAAGCTACAATTTCACTACCGAGCCCACTGTCTGTTGTCACCAATAAAAAGGTAATTAAATGAACTTCCAAAGTTTTGGCAGGAGCCTGCTCATCTAGGCCTGCCAATCATATTCCAAGGATATAAGTGGCTGCTCCCCTCACACAAGTGACAATTCTTCAAGCATTCCTCCACCTCGCCATCTCCACCTTTATATTTCATAACGCCTATACCAATTATTATTGCAAAATTGTCTTTCTCTTTCTTGATTTAGTGAGATAGGGGAGGGGGGGCGAGGGGATAGGGTAGTAAGCCCAGAGCATACTGTCATAGACAAAGTATCTAAAATACTTATAACATGACGTTTATCTAAGCCATAGTACTGTATAGTGCAAAACAGTATTGTGCATTATGAAATATATGTGCATGTAAAAAAAAAAAAAAAAAAAGTCAATGAATGTTTATACATGCTACCTATTCAAACCCATGTGGTCAAATTGAAAAATCTCTATTTTTACAATACATTTTTCATATATATACTGTTAAATCTAGAAACCCATGTCCATTTGAACATGATTTCCTTTTCACATTCCTGTGTAAAAATGAAAACATATACTACTCATCTTATACTGTAATTCTTTCTGTCTAGCTATTGTATTTCTGTATGTACTAGATGCTTCTGATCAGAGGTCAAATTCTTTGTGTGTGTGTGTATGTGTGTGTGTGCACATCTGGGCAATAACAATGTCATATCTGATGGTATCAGATCGTAATACCATGGTACTGTGAGATAAAATTAACATATTTATGTGCTGTTCTGTATTTAAATGTGTACATGATCTCAGTTCATCTGGGAAAGGAGGAAACATGAGCCGGATCCACATTTAACAAGTCTTTAACACACAAAACGCTTAACTGAAACATAACACACGGACGACCACACACGGTGTCTGTCTCTCTCTCTCTCTCTCTCTCTCTCTCTCTCTCTCTCTCTCTCTCTCTCTCTCTCTCTCTCTCTCTCTCCGGCTCTTCCCTTAACTCCCTCCCACTGATTAGGCAACCACACCCTGCTCCGCGTCACACTCCTCCACTGCCTGATTCATCCAGACTGGCTGTAGATCCACTACAACCAGCGTTATATTTATTTTCTGTATTTTCAAATATTCTGTGAAAGTTTTGGCAAGTGAGAGCATGCACCAAATGATTCAGCACTGTGCTTGTGAAAAAAAGCTTTTGAGTCATTCAAAATGAATCATGAACCGATTCATACCACTTTGCATGTGTGACCAATTCATTTTAAAGAATCAACTCAGATGAACGACACCAGGTCTGTACATGATCTAGTGGTGTAGCTTTTGTCAAAGCAGGTCGCAACTTAATCAAAAATATCGCTTTGCAAATGAAAAGCTACTTGATTTAAAAACTATCGAAGCTACCATCTCGCTACTCAGAAATGTAGTTAAGCTAATAGCTTCGATATTTGTAGCAAAGCTACAGCCCTTCACTGCTAACAAAAATTCAGTGAAGACTTGGAAACAACTGAGAAATGTTCTTTTTACCTCTAATAACGTTTTCATTGTATCTGGATTAGCTGTGCATGTATATGTAGTATTTATACATAGTTGTTAAAAAGGTCTTCATTCAGAGAATGTGAGACACACAACAGGCAATTAAGCAAGGATATTAAGATATGTGTGATGCAGTACTTTCCTTCAGGATCAAAGCACGTTTCATTTGGGCAACATGAAGCGGTATAGTTATGGTGATAAACCCTTTGGCCTTTGGTGTCAAGAAAAAATGATCAGAAAATAATTAACCGGTTATAACCAATTACCACGTTTAAAAATGACGTTTTCACTTACATTTACATTTATGCATTTGGCAGACACTTTTATCCAAAGCGACTTACAGTGCACTTATTACAGGGACAGTCCCCCCCGAAACAACCTGGAGTTAAGTGCCTTGCTCAAGGACACAATGGTGGTGGCTGTGGGGCTCGAACCAGCGACTTTCTGATTACCAGATTACCATTTATGTGCTTTAGACCACTACACCACCACCACTCGGTTACGTTCTGCTAAAAACGTCGCTGGTTTTCATTTTTCGTTTATGTTCCATTTTTAGTCCCTGATTAAGAATGATCTGTACATGTGGTTATGGATAGTTGGTGTCCTCCTTATTATGGTAATATATGTGTGCACACAATCAAACTTGAGTGTACCTTAAAACTTTCTGATAGACTTAGTGTTGCTTTCACCCATTGGTATATTTATTTATGATTTATGCTCATTTCTTTTCAAGTTTGAAATGTCTCCTTGTTGCAAAATGTGTGCTTGACATTTCACAATTGCTTGACATCTCGTAGCTCCAGAATAACATTGTTATGGATGCACAGACATATTCAGCATATTTTAATGTCAGAAATACGAGGAGAATCAGATACGAGTGTTTGGACGTTGTAAATGTAAATAATCTTGTTAAATATATAATGGAAATAAATTTAGACATGCTTTCGGTCTCAGATAAAATCATTATGTTATTAAAATAATAGTTTACCCCAAAATAATAATTCTCTTATGATTGTGTTATAGAGACATCCCTGTCAGATATTTGAATGACATTAAGTTGCTGTATTTTCAATATTAAAAGATTCAGAAATGGCTCTGCAACATACATTTTCTATTTGGGAAAACTGAATATCTGCGTTCTAGATTACTCAAATTCTACTGCCTGCGGTCAAACAGACCCTTATGACTTAGTTTCTAAAACAAAGTCCCTACACTGCTTTCCAGAACACATTTCAAGACTACCAGGAGATGTTTGTCCAGTTTGGATATGTAGTGCTCTTCTCTTCTGCCTTCCCATTGGCCGCCATGTGTGCCCTCATCAACAACATCATCGAGATCCGGAGTGATGCTTTTAAACTGTGCACCAGCCTGCAGAGACCGTTTGGCCTGAGGGTGGGGAGCATCGGACAATGGCAGGTTAGACTACACTGAACACGGAGGACAAATGTGAGTTCATTTGATGCTATTGTAGGAGTGCTTGTTTATGTAATAAAGTTGTGTAAAAATGCTATGTCATTGTACAGACAGTGATGGATGCTATGGGTCTGATTGCCATCATCGTGAACTGCTATCTGATTGGTCAGTGTGGGCAGCTACAGAGACTGTTTCCCTGGCTTAGTCCTGAGATGGCTATTATCTCCATCGTCATCCTAGAGGTACAAACACACACACACACACACATTTAAGCACATAACACACCGTCTCTATGCCTCATAATTAGTCATAAATTTTGATTAAATTATTTTGTATTCATAACTGTTTTTCAAAATATGCCAAAGGCAAAAATACAGCAGAACACTAACATTCTGTGTTTTGGAGGGGTATTCAATACAGCTAAGCTGTGTTTTTCAGCAGGGTTTGTAATTCACATCAGTCACTTCAAAAACCTCCTCAAACATGGGTGCCAGCAGTGTTTCAGGAGTGGAGTAGTCTTCCACAATTGACTGCAAACTCACGTTCAAGTCTGGGTCAATTCTTGAATGTAATGCCCATATGGGTTGCCAATGTAGTCTATGAACTTGAGATATTTTCTTCACTGTGGCACCAGGAGACACGGTATTCCATTTTTACAACACAGAAGTAGAGAAATTACAAAAAACTGATTTGACATTGATTTCTGTTCTTCTTTCTATGTTTGCTCCCCTGACCAGCACTTTGCAGTACTACTGAAGTATATCATTCATGTAGCAATACCAGACATTCCCAGTTGGGTGGTAGAGGAAATGGCCAAACTGGAGTTTCAGCGCAAAGAGGCATTCAAGGTAATATCCTATTGAAACCTGAGGCATTGTTACTCCCACCTGAGCGGTCTTTGATGGCCTACTGTATGTGCTATATATGTAAATGTGGCCCAGTGGTTACACGTTTAAATCCTCCAAAGGTTAGTTGGATAAACTTGCACTGTGGAGAAAAGTGTGAACTATATGTCTACTTGCAGTACATTTTATAAACAAGACTGTGCTTTTGTGTTGTTAGTGTAATGGCGTTATAGTTGTAAGAGCCATTTCAACATGCCATAACAATCACTGTTATTATTTCTGAATTATTCATTTGAAGTAATAGGTAATAAATGTGTTATTTTGTGTTTGTTGAAAAATTATTTGATTATTCTTATAATCATTTTTGTATTTATGTATTTAATTTCTGTTTTATTTAATCCTTTTATTCTGAGGTTGAAGTTTTTTACTCCAATATCCACTCATGCCAATAAACCAGTATATACAGGTTATGATTTGAATTTTGAAATTACAAAGGCAAGAGGAGGAGTAAGAATATTAACAAGGCTAGGTCATTTTAGACCTTTTTACTAGTACTGATGAGTCCAGCATAAATGCTTGTATTATTCATTATGTGTGTGTGCGTGCGTGTGTGTTATTTTAGAGGCATGAGCGACAAACACAGCAGCATTTCCAGCAGCAGCAGAGGAGAAAGCGCGAGGAAGAGGATCGGCAACGTCAGGCAGAGTATCAGGCCCGGCGTGATAGAGACGATGGCCGCCCGGACTCCTCGGGTGGAGATCACCACCACGACAAGAGCCAGAGTGGCAAATCCAGACCAGGGGGTGGGGGAGGCACTTCTGCAGGGGAAAAACCCAAGCGGCCCAGTTCACTTCTGGGTAACAACAATGTCATGAAACTGAAACAGATCATCCCTTTGCAGAACAAGTTCTCCTCTGGCACAGCCCGTTCCCCACAGTCGCCTACGGGGAGTGAGCCCAAGCTACCGGGTTTCCTAAGCTTCAAGTTCCTGAAGTCTCCTGAAAATAAGAAGGAGGCAGCAACTGCTTCCACAAGTGCATCGACAGTTCCTCCACTCCAGGAGAGGGCAGAGAGGTCCCAGTCACCCAACAAGTCCTTCAACCCTGGGAAACTTTTTAACTTTGGGAAATCAGAAGGAGGGGCATGTGCAAATGGGGCTCAGCCCTCAAAACCAGGGGAGTCGGCGGGACAGGTGCAGGACAAGCCAACCACAAAGTCTGACCTCAACGGGGTTCCGGATGAGATCCCATCCCCTTGTGGAGAGAATGTGGAGAACGGATCCTCATCTGATGCTGAGCCATCAGGCACAAAGATGTAACTACAAAGTGATTGCCAGTAAAACGCATGTGTGTACAACTACATAGTAACACAGAGGAAGGGAGAGCGGGGAGAAGAAGGTCCTCTCCTGTTCTTTGAGACTGCCCAAGACCTGACCTGGAAGCTGTTAAGAGAATAGAAAGTAGGGGGGGAATTCACTAAGAAATAATTGCGGCCACTGATAGCGTTGTTTATTTAAATCTGATGTGTACATTGTCCAATGTAATTTTTTTTTAATCTTATCCCAGTTTAAAGGAATAATTCACCCAAAAATGAAAATTCTCTCATCATTTACTCAACTTCATGCCAACTCCGATATGTATAACTTTCTTTCCTCTGCAGAACACAAAGATTTTTAGAAGAATATCTTAGCGCTGTAGGTCCATACAATGTAAGTGAATGGTGATTAGAACTTTGAAGCTCAAAAAAATCACATGAAGGCAGAATAAAAATAATCCATGCGACTCCAGTGGTTTAATCCATGTCTTCTGAAGCGATCTAATCAGATTTGGGAGAACACGGACCAAAATATAACTCCTTTTTCACTTTTTATTTCACCATTGCCGTTTCTAGGCACGATCATGATTTCGAGCTCTATTACATTTCATTGCACTTGATGCATGCGCATAGCGCAATATATTTATATGTGAGGTTATATGTATGGATTATTTATATGCTGACTTTATGTGTTTTTAGGAGCTTCAAAGTTTTGGTCACTATTCACTTACAATGTAAATACCTACAATGCAGCTCTATATGGACCTGCAGAGCTGAGAAATTCTTCTAAATATCTTAATTTGTGTTCTGCAGAAGAGAGAAAGTCATACACATCTGGAATGGCATGAGTAAATGATGAGAGAGTTTTCATTTTAGGGTGAACCATTCCTTTAACATGAATTCATGGGTCAACTAAGTAAGCCATTTGTTGGTTTACTCATCAAAAAGTGGCTCTGTTGCATTATCAAATTTGTTTGCTTGAGCGGCCCGTCCCACCCGATACAGCAACATTGGCTCAACCAATCATGGAAGTTTGGGGCGGGACTCTGTGCAACCACATTTCTGTTTAGTGAGCTAGTGGCACAACAATTACACACTTCAGCTTTAATGTACAGAAACACCAATAAGCAATTCATTGCGTATGAATAAGACCATGTTTTTACTGAAATACTGAACGCTAAAGTGGCGCAACTGTTTAGTGAATTCGCCCCATAATGCTAACTGCTTTGCTATCTTCCAGAAGAATCCCCTCCACACACATGCACACTTATTTACACACACACATTGCTTTTTGCATTGCAACCGCATTAGGAATGCATGAGTTGCATTTCTGATCATTTTTAAAGTGCAATGTTTAATCAATAGTCTGATAATTGTCAACATTTTAATGGGTTGCAATTAGGAAATAAACAAAACTAAAAATCAGTTCCCACAAATTTTATACAAATCCCACCATCCAACCTCTAAAATATCACAAAAACAATAATCAGACATGCAGCAGTTCTGACTGTGAGTGACTTTAGGCCTGAAACTTTTGTATATTTAAAACAGATGGGTTAGTAGAGCAATAGCAACTTAACATGCAAAAAAGTACAAGTGGTTTAGTAAAGTCCATACTGAATACCAGGCCATGCCCTAAATGGCAATATTTTCACGTTGATTATGTGAGATGATGGTTTGTTGAGGGATGTTTGGAACTACTATGTGGACATGTAAGTAAAGAGAAAAAATTATATGAAACATAGGGGGGGCCTGGGTAGCTCAGCGAGTAAATACGCTGACTATCCCCCCTGGAGTCACGAGTTCAAATCCAGGGTGTGCAGAGTGACTCCAGCCAGGTCTCCTAAGTAACCAAATTGGCCTGGTTGCTAGGGAGGGTAGAGTCACATGGGGTAACCTCCTCGTGGTCACTATAAAGTTGTTCTCGCTCTTGGTGGGGGGCGTGGTGAGTTGTGCGTGGATGACGCAGAGAAAGGCTTGAATCCTCCAAAGAGTATATATATATATATATATATATATATATATATGATGACCCATAATAATGAAAACTGCAAAGAGAAAATGCTAGAGTGGGGTGTGCGTATGTCTGTGTGTGATGTTGATTATTTATGTCTAAATGCTTATATCTGTTTTATCCAGTTGTTCAGCACTATACATCCTGGCAGCAGGGGAAGCCAGTTTGTAGGTTTTAGGATCTACCTTTGAAAATAAGTGGCTATATTCGGAATGCAATACTGACATACAACTTACTACGTGTGTGTATCACATTGCATGGTACTGTAAAAATTAAAAGAGACTTGTCAATAAAATTACTGGCTAAAATGTTAATTGACAAAGTCTTTTAATTCAGAAACAAAAACAAAGTAGTATGTTAGTTTTCCATTCTGAACATAGCCAGCATCTCCTGATTTTGCTGGTCATCACAATGCATTTCACCACAAATACTGTTATCATTATAGCTCTGTTTTGAACCTTTAAGCTGATGCATTACCATAAGAGCAGACGTTCCTTGCTAAATATTAAGCAAGAAGTGTTAAGACATCTTAAGACAAATGTGTCATTGCACCATGGCGGTTAAGTAGGAAAACAGATTCAGAGACATTGCGTAATAAATGAGTTCATTTGCAAGAAAATTAAAACAGCGACTACTACCCTGCCATATTGCATAAAAAAATGCTGGATTTCATTTATAAATACACTACTTAACTATTCTACTGTCACTTAATTTTAATTATTTGTTGCCAACTTGAATTTTTTTAAGCCTACCTTAGTTTGTTCTTATGTAGTCTAAGTCTGATATTTACCTTTGCATTGTTTTGAAAGTCTCATTATTTTATCGAATCCCTCAAGGATGCTAAGCACATGCTTTGGATTTAAATGTGAAGAAAAAAGGAAAATGCACTGGTCAGTTTGAAGATCAGTTTTTGAAAGAAATTAATTTTTACTTGGTGTCCTAAGTACATTGCATACAGAAACATTTTAACATTGTGTTGCAGACTTATGCTAAAATGCTTTAATTTATTTATTTCACATCAATCTACACTCCATACCCCATAACGACAAAGCAAAAACCAGATTTTCGATAACTTTGCAAATTTATATATATATCACATTGACATGTTAACATTCACTGCACTGTATGTCCTGAGCAACAAATGGAAGGTATTATCTTAAGACAATGTGCTTAGTTGTTGCTCTAAAAAAAAAACACAACACATTTCACAGTGTCATACCGTGTGAAGGGTTTCTGTGAAGCAGTTGAATCAGTGTAAAGGTAATGAGGTGTTCATTTTATGGTTGGGAAGAAATGAGAGGTGCCTGAACAAGAAAGTGGAAATTACATTTTTATATTATAGTTTCTTATAGGGGAAAAAAACATAAACTATGCATTTGTTATTTATTTGTTTGCCAGGACAGAACTGTTTGCAATAATATTTTGGCCTAAAAGGTGATTTGGAAATTGCTTTTTTTTTTTTTTTTTTTGGTCCTTAAATTTGTACGTTTATTACGTTTAAGTCATTCAACTTGATAATTGTTCAAACTGTTTGTAATGATTTTATTTAATTGACAAATTCATCCAATATTACAACCACCCGGCCTCAAACAGCAGTATGCTTCCTTTGAGATCCTTGCATAACATGCACTAAGAATCCTGTGATATATGGTACGTACGTTTTTGTGCAGTTTAGATATATGATGGGGGTTTTTTCTGCAGAAATGGCAGCATCCATTTCCTTTCCCAGGAATGAGGTGTCTGCCACCTAAAATTCACCTTCATTTTGATTCAATTGACCTCTATTGAACTGAAGTATTTAGCTGTATGTAATAACTCACTAATACGCATTAATTGAAAGAGTAACTCAGGTTTCTTAATTGATACACCAGAAGAGTCACATTCAGCATAGAGGGAAAGATAAAGTTGCTGAAGGAAAATTGTTGAAGTTCAAGTGTAAGAGACCTTTTTTTGTTTGTTGTTTTCTGTAATAAACTGAACTCAGCAATATGATAGATCAAGGTATGATCTCAGAAACCATGAGCCTTCTGTAATATTTGGTCATTACTGTTTCATCAAGACACATCATGAACATCTTTCCAGTTTAAGTCAAACACTTAGCTCTGGCCGAAAAACATTCACATTTTAGTTGTCTTTAAATTAATGGTGTGAATAGTTATACTACAACTGATAGTTGGAAGCATTATGAGGCTGCTTATGTTTGTTGTGTAAGAACTGCTTTGCATTCGGTCTAACTGTGAAATATGAAGTGATTGTGTTGAGAGGGGCCACATGTGTGCGCAGAATTCCCTCTCTGAAGGCAACCTCACAAACCTATCATGAGCTCTTCCAATGTTCCACTGTAAAACTTTTCTTTATTAAAGAAAACAATATTAGGAAATGGAAATATTTCTTTTATTTTGTCATATTTTTGTAAGAACTGAAATGGGATAATAAAATGATTTAAATGTATTGTTTTTGTAAGTTGTCTTAATGAATGACATGTTGGTGAATTTAAATCTTTCACAGTTTCTGAAATGAACCAGTTTACAGTTGTAGCATCATAAACACTTTTTTAAAAAGCTAAGAAAATGAGAAATTGAGCAGTAGTATTGGGAAATTACAGAAAGAGAATGAGCAGAGAAAGAGAACAGGATGTTCACCAGCCATATGAGCAGATGTCCCTCCTGGAGGCAATGAATGCTGGTTGCCTGGCAATAGGTGCAGAGGACTGCCAGGGATGGATACACCATGTAAGGAGGTATTTCCCTCTGTGCATTGCAAGGGAAAAAATCCAATGCGATGTTGATGAGAACTTGTGGCATAATCGTCAGGAACGAATGGTTTAAATATGAAGTTCTGAGTATTTCAACTCTTTATTTTGTTATTTTGATATTTCCATCCATATGTTTCCTTTGGTTGTTGTTTTTTTTTTTTTTACAGTATTCGGCATGTCTGAGTTTGAAAAGTATCATATATTTCATATTGATGGCTGTATTATGTATTTTGCTGTACACTGTGTATTGTAAATCACTCCACCATGGATGGTCCCAAGCCTGGCTGAGAAAGAAGGAGGGTTGGTCTCCCGCCAAGGGGCCGTAAAAACCCAACAAGAAACCATCCGGGGCAACCAATGCGCCTGCATTGGGGTCCCAGGGTACTGGTGAGAAATGGACTACTGGCCAAAATATCAAAGCAATCAAGCCGAAAATAGAAATTCAAAACGTACTGACAGTACATCACGTTAGGCAGAAAGAGATCATTGCCAGGGAACTTACAAATTGCTAAATTTTGATTGCCGCTTTATCTGAACTTCGACTCGCTCTGGAACTACGACCATCCACGTGCCAGACAGCAACAAAACTATGATATTATACAATTCCGGTGGCGATAAGAGACTAGGTGTTGTTGGGTTCATGGTCGACAGCAGGACAACGTGAAGCGTGATAGCCTTCCAACCATTTTCAAACCGTCGACGACACAGTCACGACACACATAGTCTCCATCTATGCGCCCACCGATGTCAGCCCTGACAACATGAAGGATGACTTCTACACCCTGCTACAAGATGTGCTGGGTACGATCCCTGGATGTGATTTGGTCACGAACCTACAGTTGATGAAGTGAAAACTGAAGAACGGAAAGGCACCCGGAGTCGATCAGATCACCACCGAGGCGTTCAAGGCTGTTTTGAGATGTCCTGCTGCACTGACTTCATGCACGCTTGTTACTTATCTGGCATTCCGAACGAATACCATCTGCTTGGAAAAAAAGCCATGATAGTGCCAATACTGAAGAAAGGTGACAATCGGGAGAGCATCAGACTCCTGTCCATTACCAGCAAAGCTTTTATGAAGATTATCCAATCCAGGCTGCAGAAACATCGTGAACAGACCAGTCAAGAAGAACAGGCGGGATTTAGGCCAAAGCGTGGATGCTGTGATCAAATCTTCGCCATATGTCAACTGATGGAAGAAAGGATTAGATGCGGGAAGTGTATCATCATCATCTTTATATACTTCAAGTCTGCATTTGACTGTGTACACTGGCCAGCACTATGGAGAGCATTGGAGACTGAGCATGTCCCCGACAAGATCGTTAGACTCCTAAAAATGTCATACGATGGCTCAACAAGTTGCGTGTTGATACAGAATGAAATATCAGAGGAGTTTCCCATCCAAGCCAGAATCCACCAAGGAGATGTTGCCTCTCCTCTGCTCTTCAACACCGTGATTGACACTGTCATGAGAAAAGAATTCGCGGGAAGGCATGGAATCCAGTGTGGCAAGAACACCAACGTGACCGATTTGATGTAGCACGATCTTTCGCGATACTGACGCCGAAGCTACTGACATTCTTTCTAGCATCACTAGAGCCATTCTTTGAGCCATATGGTCTCAGAATCAACACAAACAAGACCAAAGTTTTGACAACGAAAGGTTCTCCGGCCAATGTCCACCCCGACGGAGCCTAGATCGAACAGGTTCAGGAATTCAAGTACCTAGGATCTGTGGTGCAGGAGAAGAAAGTGGCTTCTTCAACTGATATTCATGGCAGAATCGGCAAAGCAACCATGGCATTTGTTTAGCAAAATTTGTGCCTATGGAAAAGGGCCAACATCTCCATTAAGACCAAAATATGCCTTTTCCGGCCATTGATCCTGCCAATTCTCCTATACGGGTCAGAAACATGGACTCTACTGAAGCAAGACCTTAACAAGCTCAAGGTCTTCCAAATGTGATGCCTGTGACAGATCCTTAGTATTTCTCTCCGCGACTGCATCTGAAATGAAACCATCCGAATAAGATGTGACCACCAGCTAATGGTCGAGGAAGCTAAGAAGTCTAAGATGGTTCGGGCACATCTGCAGAATGAGCATCACCAGGACATCGTACCAGCTTCTCTGGCGAAATCATCCAACAGAGTGGAAAGTTCAAAGTGCAGCGCCCAAGAAGACATGGTCAAAACATATTGAAGAAGACTTGAAAAACCGGCGATCTACCCTCTGTGATGCCAAGGCCATTGTCATGGATCGAAAAGCATGGGAAAGCATTCTGAGCAAAGTCCAAAATCCAGCGGCACCCACAGTAGCGTATGGGCTCCGGAGGATACCCCATCCTATCGCTGACTAGGGATCAAAGAAGAGGAAAGAATAAGACATTGTGTAATGATTAGTTGATAGAATATATTAATTTGACTACAAGTGGTGTTTGATGGAAAGTTTTTGTTGCAGGTTTTTAACGTTTCGCGAGTGTTTTGCAAACACAATTAGTCATTTTGGCCAGTGAGCATCAGTTTAAGCCTGTGTGCTAACTGTTTTGAAAATTTGATGTCAGAGTGGACAAATGTGTTTAAGCAATTGAAGAAAAACTGTAATCTAGGGGATAGATACATAAAAAGTTGGGTCCTAGCCGGAGTTATGATCGGCAGACAGATTATTCTAAGGGGATGGAATTCAGCTGGAGCACCCCTCGTTTCAGGAGTGGTGCACAGAGATGGACAGGGTGGAGGCATTCGAGGAGGTGACATGTAGAAGGCTGGGAAACTTAGATTTGTTGACTTGTGCTTTGGCAACACTGTAACATACAGTCATACCAATAAAGCAATTGAAATTTGAGAGAGAGAGAGGGAGGAGGGGAGGGAGGGGGCAAAAATGTATGCATGTATTATTGATTTTAAAAAAGCATTTGATTCCATTTGGCATTATGGTCTATATTATAAAATTCTAAAAAAAATCTATGTATTCGGACAACAGGTGTGCAGTTAAAATTGGCAGTAAAAGAACTGAATTCTTCATGCAAGGGCGTGGAGTGAGACAGGGCTGCAGTCTGAGTCTTTTACATTAATGAGTTAGCAGTGCTTCTCAATGCAGATGATCTGGTGCTGCTGTCAGCTACTCAACAAGGGCTACAGCAGCACCTGGACCTCCTGGAGAACTACTGTCAGAACGGGGCCCTGAAAGTCAATTTGAATTTTTTTAAAATTATAATCTTCCATAAAAAAAGACAGATTACAGGACACCAGATACACATTCACTCTGGGGAACACTGCAATAGAACACACCCTACATGAGTACCTCGGTCTAAAAATCAGTGCTTCAGGGGTTTTTGGTCTGGCAGTGAATGCACTAAAAGAGAAAACTAAAAGAGCATTCTACGCTATTATGGGCAAATTTACCCAAATAGACTTTCCTGTACTTTTATTTTCTTTAATAAATCTTCTTGTTCATAATGTGGTGTTAAAGGCTTATTTTATTTTAAATTGTATAGTGTATATTATTATAGTTTTTATTTTATTCATTACCTGGCACCTTATTTTAATTCTATTTTTTATTATTATTTGTTACAATTTAATTGTTATTGTTTGTCTTGTCATTATCTGTTTTGTGTATTAATGCGTTGGCAATAGTGTATGTAAACAATGAGAGAGAGAGAGAGAGAGAGAGAGAGAGAGAGAGAGAGAGAGAGAGAGAGAGAGAGAGAGACTCACTGACTCACTCACTCTACCTTAAGCAGAAATAGAACTTTGCTTTGGCTGTAGCTGACTGTACTGTGGCGCCGTTTTCTGTATAGTTCTGTGGCGCTTTGTGTTCACGTATATCTGTGTGTGGTTCCTTCGGTGTGCGTTCTGTTACTGGTCTCGGTTCTGTCGGTACCGGGTCTTAGATCTGTGATCTCACTCAGTCAGTGTTCAGGCCTGTCTGTCTGAGAGCACAAACACACTTATTGGACTGAACTGAGCTGACATCACCATGGACAAAGTAAGTTCCTGTACTCATTATTTCCTCTTCTTTTCATGTCACAGCAGTTTAAAAAGACTGAACATTGAAATGTTGTCTTTAATGATTAAGTTTGAGCTAAAAGGTGAACATGTTATTTATGTTAAGCAGCTGTCAGGCTGTTGAGTGTGTGTGTGAGTTAGCGCGCTAGGCCGCTTCATGGACTCATGGCTAGTTTATATTAGCAGTTTTTTTTAAAACGGCTGTAAAATAAAGACATTTTTCACATTTAAATACGGCCAACGTGGTTGAGAAACTGTTGTTTTATTTTTCTCAAGCGAAATGTTGTTTGAGTAATCATAAATCCTCTCACTCGTGTCATGTATGGTTGCTAATGTGTTAGCATGCTGGGAAGCGCGAGCTCGATCAAAGTCTATCTAGCAAGTCAGTCCACTGTCGGCCATCATCCAGTCATGATAGTGCAGCTCGTATCTACTTGAATGGAGGAACGCCGAAATCTCAAGAAATATTGGTCAAGGTTACGATCAAAAAAACATATTTTAAATCGGAAATAAAATCGGACAAAAGTTGAATAATAAAATTGTGATTTTTTTTTTACCTCTTATTACGCTAAAAATGCAATTTTCCCGCTTGTATAGCTAATGCGCATGCACGATCCAAAGTTGATTGACAGGTAACGTCTGTATCTAATAGGTGATTGGCTCTTTAACTGTAAGGCGGGACTTCCTTGGTTGGGCTTGGTTGATTCATTTTAAGAGAAGTGGCCTATCTCTGCCAAATACTCTCTGGCTCGATACACTTCAGCTTTCGTTCAGCAGTCACGACATCATGTGTTTATTTTATTACTGTTATTATTTTTTATCAAATTTAATGAAGCATTTGAATTAAACAGATAAAGCTCATCATAACCCCATCACATTCAGCTGATCACACTGGTAACGCCCAAAGGTTTGCATGCATCTGCATCATCATCATCATCCTCTGTTAGCCAAGCACTGAATTCCAGCAGATGTTTGTAAATAAAATGTATTTAAATGCTCATTTTTATTTGGGTATTTCTATAAGAGCTCTCCTGTCGTGGATTGCCAACATTGTTGCATGTGCCATGCTTTCTGTAACTCACTGTATCTTATCTATTTTAAATCCAAAACTAAACTAAAAGATGGCTGACTGATGGATATTATGATCAATCAGTGTACCATCATGAGCAATGGTAGATCAGCTATCGTCTTTCAGGCTACTAACAGTAGCTCTCTACAAATTGGAAGAGATATTTCAAGTGCATGTAATGGAAAAGGCTGTGTATTTCTCATCAAATCATGCCTCCATAAAAATTATAATAATTCTAGAATGAGAACAGATTACCAAGGGAATGGTGTCTTTCCCTTCTAGACTGCAATCTGTTAAATTTTAGATATATTAATTAGCACCTCTGGCATGTTTCTAACTTGTTTTTTTGTCCCTGAACTATTTAAAGGCAGATTTCCTGAAAGGACTACCCGTGTATAACAAGACTAACTTCAGCAGATTTCACGCAGACTCTGTATGTAAAGCATCGGTAAGATGTACAGTCCTAAATTATGAACAGTCTTGCAAAGCTCTTTATGCCTGAACTGTCAAACAAAATCCTCTCTGAATATTTAATGAGCATTTTGACACAGCACTGTGAATTACAATTTCGGGTTTCTTTTATCACACTCATCAATGGCTATAATTTTCTCTCACAGAACAGAAGGCCGTCAGTCTATCTGCCTACACGGGAGTACCCCTCTGAACAGAGTGAGTGCTTTATAGCCTCAAAATGGCATTAGAAATGGGGAAAAAGTATGGAAAATAGAAACTCTAAATACTAAACCTGAGTGAACACTATTTCCATCTCAAGCCTAATTTTATATATATATATATTTATTTATTTATTTTCTTTCTCTCCACAGTCATTGTCACAGAAAAGACAAACATTCTTTTGCGCTACCTTCATCAACAGTGGGACAAAAAGGCAAGTGTCTTTTACTATCTCCAGGAGCATCAAAAAAAGCATTTTCTTTCAGCATGTTTTTATTGTTGCTTTTTGATCTTGGGCCAATCAGAATCTTTCTTTACAATGGACAAATGTACTTATTTCATACTCCGCCATAAGTTTCCTTTAGACTCTGAGTTTAGAGACAATCATTTGGCACAAAAAGGGGCGTTGACACTGACAGTGATAATCAATTACTGGAAATCATCCATTTTCAATGAGAGTTGGCAAATTGAGACGTCATGGGTAGTACCAGAGATCATGTGATACGACAGGTACCGACAGATTTTAAGACCAAATCCAACCCATACCAAAGACCGTGTGACCTGAACAGACCGGTACTGTCAAATTTTGAGTCTGATCCCAACACGTACTGTCAGATTTTAACCCTAAATTGCTCTTCTTTATTTTTCATTTTAATATGGCATGGCAATCCCTTAGCACACCAGAGCAGAAGGGAAAAATAATTTACCTAACTTTAAAGCCGCCTTTTTACTGTCTACAACAATCGCATTTGACTATCGTATTTCTCCCTCTAGTGGAAGTCATGATAAATTGCTCATAATGGATTTTGTTAATTGAAGAAGCTACCTAAGATTTACCTCAGAATTACATTACTGTGTGTGATTTTGTTGAGCAGATGAATGAATTCAATACAATTCAGGATTAATATTCACTCAGTATTTATTATTAATAGTATAATGTGTCATAATTACTGTTTTATAGTTAATATTATGGTAATTAACATCAGCAACAACTTTAATTCAGCAAATATGAATCAGAAATTCATAGATGATTCATAGCATCATTCAGGTTCCTGGGCTGTACCATCTCTCAGGACCTGAATTGGGACACCCACATAGACTCCATTGTGAAGAAGGCTCAGCAGAGGTTGTTCTTTCTTCGCAAGCTAAGTAAGTTCAACCTGCCACAGGAGCTGCTGACACAGTTGTACTCAGCCTTAATTGAGTTTGTCCTGTGTACATGTATAACTGTCTGGTTTTGTTCAGCCACCAAATCAGACAGAAAGAAACTACAACAGCAGTCGGGACTGCTGAGAGGATTATTGGTGCACCCCTGCCCATCCTCGTAAGACCTGTACATCTCCAGAGTGAGGAAATGTGCAGGTAGAATAACCCTGCCCACTCTCTCTTTGAACTGTTGTCCTCTGGCCGGCGCTACAGAGCACTGAGCGCCAGGACATCCAGGCACATGAACCCTCAGGCCATTTTTCATCATGAACAATTAAACTGCCTCAGGAATCCCCCATAGTGCAATAATATCTCGTGTACATATAAATTCACATATTTAATTCAATAACTCTACATACCACTACCTTGCACACATATTACCACTTGCACATACACCATTCTGTAATATGTCCTATTATTTGTATGTCTATTTATACACTTACCTTGTTTTATATTCCGTGTCTCACTGTAATGTTATGCATACACTTGTTTCTCCTCTCACTCCAAAAAAAATCCTTGTGTACGTGAGAACAATAAAGCTCATTCTAATTCTGAATTGTCCAAAATACAGAAGTAGCAGGCATTTAGAAAAGAGTTTAGGACAAAATCTATTGATATTTCTCACTTTGCGCTGAGAGTTTTGCATTAATATATCACTTCTGGTTTGGGGGGGGGTCGCACACGGTCTAGTCGCACGAATTGGAATATTTTAACACTGCTGAGGCTTAATTCTGATCAGGAGACGGTTGGAACCTCACACAGCCCCTGTGCAACTCCATTGGAAATAAATTACTTCCGGTCTGTTGTCTGTCATTTGTCAGATGCCGTGATAGTTGGCTTAATCAAGTGCTGATACTTTGCTTGAACATAAAATCTTTGTGACTCCTATGCTAAAGAAAGCTCGAAGCAGGGCCACGCAGGTGTCTTGAAATGCATTTTAAAAAATTGAAGCTCTTTCAATTTTACATGGTGTCTAAAAAAGGGGGAAGCTTGTGCTTCCACCTCCTGATACAGTTAGATACTGTAGTCAAGGCAGTCTTTGGCAAACACATCGCTGTCAGTGCGAACGCACTAAGTCATGTTGGTATATTGATTTACAAAAAGATACTGTTGAGAAATGCAGGGTTGCAACCATTTGGCAATGTTGGCAGCTGCATAGCTATCTGAAGTTTGAAGTTAAATGTTTGTGGGGTTTTTTTTTCCTGTAATGTCATGCAGAATGCAGCAAAAAAGCGAGAACAGGAGCAAGCAGATGGAGAGGGAGGCAGCCCAGCACCTCCTCGTAAAATCGCCCGGACAGACAGCCAGGAGATGAATGAAGACTCTTAGAGAAACCTGCCACCCTACAGCACAAGGACAGACACAGCAAGCCCAGCTCTCTCAGAACATTTAAAATCCTGCACAACACAAAGGCATTTCATCTCAGAAAGAAAGAAATGGATAAACACTTCTTATATAGCGCTTCCTGTTGCAGTCAGTGCCCATCAACCAGCCTGTCTGCCCAGTTCTGAACACATGGGGGCGTAACGGGGTGCCACTGCCAACTTCGATGAGTCTGCTGAACTCTGTCCTGCCTTGATACAGAGATATTTACCAAGCACATAATAAGGAATGTCGAGAGTGTCTGCTATGAACCTTTATAAGAAGATGTGGCACACTGTGGTTTGTTAAAACACTATTAGTGCAATTTAAAAGTGTATAAGCTCTCTCGAAATCTTTGCTGTGGATTGTTGCTTTCCTTATACACTCCACCACAGGCACTAAAAACACAGTCTCTCTTCAGTGTCCAAAGAGAAATGTCTGAAATGTACGGTCTTGTTTGGCAGACTTAGATGTAGTATTTTGTGTTGGTATACTGTGATGGTCTTCCTAGCAGATGTGTACGTGTGCATGAATGCACTGTTAGGACTCTATCTCTCACCAATATCACAGTTTGAGGATGACAGTGCAGTTCTGATGAGGTGAAGAAATACAAATGGTCAGTTACAAATGTGTAGTCAATGTCTCTCACTCTCTCTCACTACCCTGTCTTGTCATATAAGATTTCAATGCTGTGTTAGTTTCAGCAGGCTTTGCTCTGGGGGTCATCAACTGATTGATTGCATTCAGATGCTAGGCTTAACCATTTACTTTGATTCTCATATGAAAGAATCCTTATGTGCCAATCCACTTATGGTCGTTTTGCCTACTACGTATGATAGAACCTCTCCCAAGTTAATGATGCCTTTTGTTTGCTATCTGGATTTGAAAAAATGTGTTCCCTAGTTCTGAGATTTTGGGGCATAACTATGCAGCAGTTCCTCTCTTAACCTGCAGAGGGAGTCAGTGAGCTGTGGTTGTGAATAAGGTTACACAAACAGGAGCTTTAGGCATGCTGCTTAATACTGTGCTGCAGCAGGTGTACTTGAGCTCACAACATATCTGTAATACTGTGTGCTTTTACTGTGTCTTGAGGCACAATGTTAGGAGATGTTAAGTCAGCTATGCCTGTGGTTTATTGTATTAAAAAAGTGTTTCAAATCTTTTTTTTTCTCTCTCTCCTGTAAAGGTTTATTGGTGTGTTCTTAAACTTATTAAAGCCATCAAAATAACAAAACAAAGAAAGCATGCATACATGCATGCATTATCTTTGACAAATATCTTGAGTAAAGGTGGCTTTTAAAAGCTGTCAGAAGATAAAAATAATAAGGGGGAAGTGTGCAAAGAGCAGACCAATCTGAATCTAGCTACATGGGGATAGCATTACTACTTCAATGACTAAAAACACCCACATTTGTATTTATTGTTCTTTTAAAGCCTTCCAACTTTTTTCTCAAGGACCTTTTTTTTTGTTGTTGTTGAGAACAATAAAAAATAGTGACTGTTAAATTTGTGTCGAGCAAAAACTCTCTCATTTGAGCGTTTTAATGAAAACTATAGATTGTGACTAGTTAATTCTACATAATATCGGATAGCCAGTGTGACTGGTCTCTATCAACATATGCTCGACAGGTGTAATCCTCTTTAATCCTGAGTTCTTATTGTGACCATGTTGACTCTTAGATTTGCAATATAGGAAGAGAATGAAAGCAAAAACTGGTCAGTTGTCTGTCGTATGTATTTTATTAGAGCGGATGAAATCTCTGAACAATATTTGAAGGAAATTTTTATGAGTGGGACAAATTCTGTTTAGATTTGATTATTGGATTGAGCACAACAGATTACCGACCCACATTTTCTTTACACTGGGAAGAGAAGCAACTAGAGTCAACGGTCCAGCTTTTTCATGTATTGGGAACATTGGTAATCAGGTAAGATATTTCACTATATATATATATATCAGTGAATGTATATTTATTTGAACAGGACTGTATTTAAAATTGATGGTATGCTAGAAAGTTCATTCCAAAATGCTTGTGACATGACATAATTTACAGTGCCTGTTTTTCCTCATTCTGTTGTTTTGAGAGTCAAAAGAAAGCTATTTAAATTCCCTACAGCTGCTTAAGTCTTTATAGTCGAAATGAAATGAAATGAAAGGAGCTTAGTCTACTGCCAGTAAAATTCCGCCTGTAATTCAAAGGTGGTAATAGTCCAAAGTTTGGAACATAAAATGACTATTTTTAATTTTTAATAAAATTACTCCAATAATTAAAAAAAATACTTCACCCTTTTAACAACATAAATTGTATGAGGCAATCAATCAGAGTACATTGTGTGTGTTTTTTTTTTTCCAAACTTACCATTGGCTTCAGTTGCAACATAAATATTTAGTTTGTTGGGTCACAATTGAAATAGCAGAACAGATTTTGCTCGTCATGAAAAATTTGGAATTCCAAAGGTTCAAGAAGGAAGTATTTGGAAAAGCTCAATACCTTCTTAGGAGCACAGAATGAACAAATATACAGTACATGGCTACTATTGAGATGCGACTGTCTTACTAAATTGAGTGACTAGCTTAAAAGATAATTGTAATGAAAGTGACTCAGATGTCAGCTACAACACTGGCTAAAATAGAGAGAGATTGTCTAAAGCAATCAAAATTTTTTCCTGAGTGTCAAAAACAAAGTCCCCTTTAAGTAAGGTGATGTGACAACACCCAAAGCTTTTTAGACAAAAATGTTTTGGTTAAGTGTAACTAAATTCTGTGGCTGGCAAGCAAAGCAATATGTTTAATTCCAAACATCTACAGGCCAACATCCAGGTATCGCCATCCTTTCCATATTGCATGATGGTGCATCATGATCTGGAGTTCTTTTCAGCATGAGCATCTGCAAACATTCTGGCAATAATGGCAAAATTATTAGTTAAGCCAAAAACACGAAAATATATCATGGAACCTTTAATTTATCCAGGTCCAGCAGGACCATCACACAGAGGAAATGGCAAAACTATATACTGTAAGAGAAGCCAATAAGACTAGTATTCAGAATGCCCCAGCTCCAGAAAACTAATATCTCAAATATCCTTTATATGGATATGACTCAACACCACTTCGTGAATGTACAGGGGGCAGGGCCGCCTTGCCATATATGCAGATTTTGCAGTCTACATAGAGCACCAACCCACCTACGGGGACACAATGTTAACCTAGGGGCATGTTGTGCTGAAATCTTATTCCCTGACAGATTCTAACTTACCGCTACCTGACTGATACCTCCCAATAACCCTTAACCATACTAGGAAGTCATTGGTCCCTATCCCTAAAGGCCACACCTACACCTTCCCCTATACATAACCATACTAGGGAGTCAGAAATTGGCACAACACTTGCCCTGACAGGGGGTCGCTGACTTTATACACCTAGAAGGAAGATGTCAACAAACAAGAGAGGTAAATCATTAAACAATTATGTGTGGTTCCTGGATCAGACAAAGTGTGCTGAAGTCTGTAGTATTGCTTGAAAATTCGAAGTACTCCGTGTTGTTAATAGTTTAGGAGGAGCCCATATACCTTTAATGAAGCATTGATTTTGTGAGAACACAATTGTACTTATTCTTTTCCCCAGGTGTTCACCATGTTGACCAGTTTTGTGGATGGAATATTCTGTTGCTTCACAGGCAAGTCGACCAACGTGGTGGTGCCTATTGATTCCTCTGAGCCTACAGATGGTTTTGAATTTGTGGAGGTGAAACCAGGAAGGGTTTTGAGAATTCGACATATTATTTCAGACAGACCAGTGGTTGAAGAGCCAGGGACTGGGGAAGGAGGTACCGTGAGCTGCAAGCGTAAAATCTCAGTGTACCAAAACGGACAACTTCTGATTGAGAATGTGAATGAAGCTACGCAGCCAGAGTTGGTCCACTATCAGAATGGAGACAGCATTGTGGAAACTGAGGTTATTGATCGTGATGGTCCGAAAGCAACGGGCCAAACTGCAGAGCCCATGCCAGGGTCAGCTTCAGATGTCAAACATGCACCACAGCGCAGACGGCGCAAACCCAAACGCTCCATTGTAATTGACTGTGAGCGGAAGATCACATGCTGCAAAGGCACTCACCCTGATGTGGCCTTGTTTTTCATACACGGTGTTGGAGGATCACTGGACATTTGGGGAAGCCAACTGGACTATTTCTCCCAAATTGGATATGAGGTCATTGCCCCAGACCTGGCCGGCCATGGTGCTAGTTCAGCTCCTCAAATCCCTGCTGCATATACATTTTATGCTCTAGCTGAGGATGTTAGAATCATATTCAAGAGATATGCGAAGCGGCGGAATATTTTAGTAGGGCACTCATATGGGTGAGGAGTTTGTTTTTTACTCATTTAATCATTTGGCTGGTAAATGCAGATCCCTTTGATGTTTCCTCTGATTTTGTGCATTTCCTTTCTTTGAGCAGAGTCTCATTTTGCACCTTCCTGGCTCATGAGTATCCAGAGCAAGTTCACAAGGTTGTAATGGTTAACGGCGGTGGTCCTACAGCGCTCGAGCCCAGTGTCTGCTCTGTCTTCAACTTACCCACTTGTGTTCTTAACTTCCTGTCCCCGTGCCTCACCTGGAGCTTCCTTAAGTAAGGATAAAGCCAGAACCTCATGGTGCACTGTATCCATTAGTCCTTGCCTGGAGTTTACACTGTGGGAGTTACATTTGCCATTTTAAACAAGAATGTCTGTCTGCCAACAATTTGCTCATTTATTTCAATTTTGTTTTTACTAACAAAGATGCCTTTTCTTTCTTGAAGGGCTGGATTTGCCCATCAGGGAGCACGAGAAAAGAAATTACTGAAAGAAAACAATGCCTTCAATGTATCCTCCTTCGTTCTACGGTCCATGATGAGTGGACAGTACTGGCCGGAGGGTGATGAGGTTTACCATGCTGAACTCACTGTGCCTGTTCTGCTGGTCCACGGCATGTACGACAAGTTTGTACCGGTACAAGAGGACCAACGTATGGCAGAGGTAGTCATTTTATGTTCCAAACTTTGGACTATTACCACCTTTGAATTACAGGCGGAATTTTACTGGCAGTAGACTAAGCTCCTTTTATAAGATGATATTTAGGTCCAAAATTGCTTATGTATTTTTTCCTTAAATTTAAATTTTTGAAAAACGTAAAAAAGTAATGTACTTGCATCTTAATCATCCTTTACTCACCTTCTTATAGATCCTCTTGCTGGGCTTCCTGAAGGTCATTGATGATGGCAGTCACATGGTCATGATGGAGTGCCCTGATGTAGTTAATACTCTCTTACAAGAATTCTTCCTGTGGCAGCCAGCAACCAATCAAAAACCAAAACAGGAAGCAACCACTACAAAGACCACCACCAAACCTCAAGAAGACACAGCAAGGCCAAAAACTGCCCCTAATCACCCCCCAAATCTCAACCAGACTTAATTAAGGCCAACAACTGCACCAAGGATAAGCAATAATGGGACAGAGGCCCTGGCTGACAGCAAATCTAAGGGCAAGAAATAGCTGATTTACAGGAATTGGTTAAGAATGCTCTATGCTGGCGAATGGCCAAAATGTAACAGAGCTGTTTGAAAAAAGGACATGTTTGCACAGTCACCTTCTGATCTGTGTAAGACTGCAGTGAAAAGTCTCAAGGGACTGCTATGTGCAGGACATTTGTCCCAATCTGGGTTTTGCCTCAACATTTTGATGTTTTGGCAGAGGAGATTAAGATCTTAAGAAGATGTGAAGGTTCTTTCAATTACAGGCAACAAAACAGCCAATAAAAAAATTATTTGTAAATACAATAAAACAAATTTTATGATACCATCATTCCAAAAGGTTTACAATAAGTAACAATCTCAGTAGTATATATTATTCCAAGTGTTGCACAGTTTAACATGCAATGCAGGCTTTTGGTCTAAATGGAGCAATTTCTTTCATTTCTCAGCATCATCTCAGGCTTTTATTTGACTTGTGTCAGTAAATATCATGTTATGTATTAGTAAAAGCTTCACTGAATAAGTTTTTTTTTTCTTTCTTAAAAATAAGACTTAATTTGCTGTCTTTTAGTGTTAAGTCCTCTTGCAATGTCTGCTATAAAGGGTGATTGGCAAAAAAAGCTATACTGCTCTGCCTTTACCATAACTTCAGAAATATTCCCTGCTTTCTGTTTGCCAGAATTACCTACAAAGAGCCATTAAGAGGGATATAGAGTTAACACAAAACAATTATTATGCTCTTGAGTGTTGGAGCACAAGTATTTGTACTTCTACATTTATTGTGTTGAATACTGGGAAATGCCTCCCAGACACTTCTTCAGGTAGTAAAGCTGGAAGCAAGAGGTTCAGGACAAGGAAGGAAGCAAGACCTGAACTATTCCTTTTATTCTGCAATTTAGACCACCTCAATTAACACTAATGAAAGTCTACAAAAAAAAATATTCTTATTCCCCAGCAAATTATTTCACTATCTGCCTCTAACAAGTTTAATGGGCAAATCTTATAGCAGTATTTTCCAACTAGTTGTTTTTTGCTTCCAATTTAAGTATAGGTGACTTAAGCTTAGTATTATTACAATACTTTTAACTCTCCAGAAGCCACAACAGATGATTTTGCACACACTGCGAAGCACGCAATTGCCCAGGAAAAATAAATGGAGAAAAAACTTGAGCATTTTCTCAAGTTTACATTTGCATTAAAGTTAAATTTAACCACACTTGAATGTCAATGAAAGCTTTAAAATGATAGTTATGCCAAAAATGGAAATTCTCATTATTTACTCACCCTCATGTCATCCCTGATGTGTATGACTTTTTCTTCTGCAGAACACACATTATGATGTGGTTGAGAAACAGATCAATATTTGCCATTTTTTGCTTGAAATTCCTCTCCCTGCCCAGTAGGGGGCAATATGCATGAAGAATGTGAATCAACAAAAGCACAAGCATGTGAAAGTGATCTGTTTCTCACCCAGACCTATCATATCATTTCTCAATACATTGATTTCTGGAGTCTTATTGATTACTTTTATGCTGACCTATGAGATTTTGGGAGCTTTAATTTTTTTTTTAACTCAAATTCACTTACATTATAAGGACCAAAAGAGTTGAGATATTCTTCTAAAAATCATTGGCTGTGTCTCGTTTTGAAGGCTGCATCCTCCAGAATTCACTTTTGCCACATATGCATACGTCCTCGAGGCTGTCTCGTTTCAGAAAAGGGAGGACACTTCAAATGCAGCCTTCTTTCACGGGAATTCGGAGGATGCATGAGGTGTATCCTTCGTGGACACTCATAACTCTTTGCTTAAACGGAAATGTCTAAATTAGTATATAATATGTATAATTATATTAAATTTATACTTAAAATAAATTATTAGAATAAAATTACACCTGTAAAATCTATTTTCCTTTCTCTTTACATTATCTCTCCTAAAATGTACCTCATACAACCTTCTAAAGGAACTTTCTTCCCTTCTCAGTGGCGTGCTGTCATAGAAACCATGTTCCATTCGTCCTACAAACCATTTCATTTAAACAAGGCTTGTTTAGAGGACACTGTATACTGCAGCCTTCAAAAGGACACGTCCTACCTAGCATGCAGCCTTTCAAACGAGGTACAGCCATAATTTGTGTTCTGCAGAAGAAATGCATACATATCTGGGATAGCACATGGTTGTAAATGAGACCATTTTAATTTTGGGGTGAACCATTCCTTTAAATCCCTTGTTAAATGTCACAGACTGTGAAATAAGCTTAGTATTTTTTTTCTCCCTTCAAAACAAAACTACTGCTTTCAAACAAAACATGAACTGCACCAATTTAGGAGGCAGGACTTTAGTTTTAAGTCCTGCAGCTTGGACACAAAGGAACAAGTAAAAAACAAAATATATTAAATGGGGGCTGGAATAAAAGACAAATTCAGAGAATAATTTTGAAGCTTTTATTTACAGACTCATTTACTCTTTATTTCAGAGGAATAAAGCGAGAAGAGTGAGTGGCTCCAATACCTGGACGGCCATGCTTAACAGGCTTGTATGTGATAGAGAACTCTCCAAGGTAATGACCAATCATCTCAGGCTGAAAAGAAGAAATAAAATATTAGCCGGGTACACGGATTCACTCTTTGCTTACAAAAATGTATTATTAGAAATATTTGTAAAGTTAGTCAAATACATTAAGCTATTCAATAACAGATAATACAGGTTTTAAATGGCTCAATGGGACAGTAAGATTTGCAACAGGCATTTCCACATTCCAAATCAAACATTTGGCACTTCTACTCAAAGCTTAGTATATTTATGATGCTTTATTTTTTGTTAGTATCAGGACTGCTGAGACATAAATGGCAAAAATAACAAGGATGAAATGCTACTTAACTAATTAGCACTGACATTAATTCCTTCTAGAAACATCTACGCATCAAAGAATAAATTAACAGTGCATTAATCATTTTCAAGTCATCCTTCTCACCTTGATTTCAACCTGGTTGAAGGTCTTGCCATTATACACGCCGACCATGGAGCCAACCATCTCTGGCAGAATGACCATGTCTCTCAAGTGAGTTTTCACGACCTCTGGTTTTTCCATGGGTGGAGCCTCCTTCTTGGCCTTGCGGAGGCGCTTAAGGAGAGACTGCTGCTTCCTTCTGAGGCCACGGTTCAACCTCCTCCTCTGCCTGGCACAGTAGAGCTGCATCAGCTGCTCACTGGAAACACAGACACTAGCTTAACCCTTTTGCAACCTTCAGGACATTTTTGTCTTTTTAATTTTTTTCGATCATTTTGGCTGCATTAATGCCACCGGCATACATTTTTGGCGTGTATTTTTGGGCGAATTTTGATATTTCAAACTCGGTTCCTATAATACATCTAATGCACTGTGTACACAAAATAGTTACAGTCAGGACATTAAGGACAAATATGTCCCCACTGAAACAGGAATATCTGATCCAGTGCAATTAAAGCATAAAATCGTGAATTCTATGATATTATGCTTTCATTCCAGAGCCCTGGCTTTATATTTTCCACCAGATGGCACCATTTTTCTCATGTTTAGCCCATGGAGCAAATACATTATTTTTTCCCTATTTTCTGTATTTCAGAGCACTAAATGCCAATTGAATAAATGATGCAGCTAAAATTGTGTGGTATGGATGTCAGTTTTTTTTAAGAAATGTATGTGTGTGAGAGAAAAACAACAGTGACATTATGTAAACAAACTGGCATTTAAAGAGTTAAAGGCCTGAAAATTAATATTTTTTAATTATCAGTACTGATATTGATTAAAAAAAAAATCTAAGTGGACATATAAATCTTAATATTTTTATGGCATTTTTTTTTACATGGACATTTTTGTCCTCTAAGGTCCTGAGTATGAGGTTTTTGTTTTTATTATCTGACACTGATAAAAATAATAATGCAATGTTGCTACTAATCATTGACATATCCCAGACTGTAATAATCCACCCGCTCCCCACAAAAAAACCTTCCCTTAGCATTCAGTAAATGGAAAACAGTGGCATTATATAAACAAACTGGTGGTTAAAGGGTTAAAATCTGGAAAATGAATGAATATTTGGTAGTTATGATAAGAACTGATGTTGGTTAAAAAAAATCTAATTTAAAGTGGAAAATAATAATAATAATAATATTATGGCATGTTTAAATGACGTGAAATTTTTTTCCATGGACCTCTGAGTAACTTTAAATTGAAGCACAAGGGTTAATCAGCATGATCAAAAATCTACTGCTGCCATTACAAAAACTCTTCAAGAATGCCGAATTTTTGTTTTTCAAATGTGCAGATTAAAGCTAATTGTTTTCCTCTTATCATATATGTTTGGAACACCATGAGGGCGAGAAATTGACACTATTTTTTTTATTTTTACTTTAAACACTTCTCACACGAACGCCATCGTCAGGGCGAGTCAGTACTGTATGGTTCTACTGAGCCTTCGCGTCAATGTGCAATAAAGTTCTTTGACTCACTAGGACATATCCAGCAGCTGGTCCAGGTCCACACCTCTGTAGGTGAATTTCCTAAAGGTGCGCTTCTTCTTTTGCTCAGCGTCCGCCTGTGAGAAACACAACCATACTTAGCAGCTATTCACGGGCCTTTCATGTACGGTAACAAGACAGACTACTCATGTCACTTCTAAACAAGCGCCAACGATGGACAAAACGTACATTATCACACAGTTAAAGCAGAACACAAGAACAATTATAAACAGTCATGAGAGTTAATCTTGCTAATGTAGAGCGCAGAACTGACGCTAAAAGTCATAGTCTCAATGAATACATTGTTTGTGAAAAATTAAGGCCTGAAAGCTTGACCTAATATTTAGGATTAACAAATATATAAAAATTACTCGGACGTGAATTATATTAGTAGCTGATTAGGTTGGATTGTAATATTTCAGTAAATCGCAAATCATATGTGAACCTACCATCTTAAGAGACAACCCGGAAAAGGAAAGCGTTAGGGGAGGCGCAGTAATATCGCGAGAGTTCAGTGAAACTTTATGATGCATAATTTACAAAGTCGCCCTCTAGCCGAGAGGATGGGAAACAATTATTTTGCTATTGGATCTTTGTATAAGTATAAATATAAATATATATATATATATATATATATATATATATATATATATATATATATATATATATATATATATATATATATATATAAATATATATATATATATAAAATATATTAAATTAACTTATCAGTTTTTAACTAATTACAATAACAAGAAATCGTGCACTAAATGCACTTTAGTATTGTTGATGAAACTGTTCTGCTGATAAATTTGGGCCTGAGAGTTGTATGATTTCTAGTATGACAAGCTGCTTGTGAAGACTTTAAGAAAATATAAATAAGGTTGTCCGGGATTTATAAATTATAAATCTTTTATTTTAATTGTACTTTAATACAACTTACTTAAAATGCATACATTTATTTTGTATAAGCATAATAGTTGTGTCCTTGGTTTAATAAATTCTGGAACATCATTTACAGCATTTTCTACCAAAACAATTAAATACATGTGTGTGTGTGTGTGTGTGTGTGTGTATTTATCACTTTGTGGGGACCAAATGTCCCCATAAGGATAGTAAAACCTGAATTTTTTGACGTTGTGGGGACAATTTGTCGGTCCCCATGAGGAAAACAGCGTATAAATTATACTATTTTGTGTTTTTTGAAAATGTAAAAATGCAGAAAGTTTTCTGTGAGGTTTAGGGGATAAAATATAATGTTTGTACCCTATAAAAACCATTATGTTTATGGAAAGTCCTCATAAAACATGGAAACACAACATGTGTGTGTGCGTGTTTCTTAAAGTACTTACTCCATTTGACCAGAACAAAATATGCCTTTTCAAAAAATGTCACACAGTCATGAGTCTAAAAGAGTCCTGTAAGTATATATTGGGTGACACATGATTTTGATTTGGAGGACAAACATTTTTCAAATATTAATAATATTTTAAAACAAAAATAAAACAATAGTAAAAGATTATTCCAAACTACCAAATGTCAATATTTTCCAGTAAATAGACACTATGCTCAATCACTTCCACGTTTTGCTTCAAGGGCCGCAATTATGTTCGGTGCAGCGCATGTGTCGTTCTGATTTCTGACTTCCTGTCGCTGCATCCGAATATCTATTTTCTGAGTTCGGAATGGCATACTATTATACAACTATTTCTGCCATAGACAGATATGGTAAAAGTACTAGTATGGGTTGTCTGTCGTTCCGAGCTCACCTACACTTCCCTACTATATAATATCCCAAAAATAGTATGGCCATGGATATGTCTGAACCCTCAGTATTCATAAAACAGTACTCAAGAAATACCCAGATGACCCAGTTCTGAAGTACGGATTGACTGGGCACTTTACAATCCCATAATTGAGGAGACTGGAGACGTCACATTTAAAATGCAGGATTAAAAGAAAAGTGGTGAACCACAAAGACGAATAGCTCTGTTAAATTTTCGCAGTTGTTGTTTTTACATCATACTTTATATTTAGGTCACTGGTCAAAATCCATGTCCCCGGATGATGTCCAGAATTTATTCATACTACTCCTATGCACGTCTAAAAGAACATTCTATTTTACCGATCGATAAGTGAGTTCTTAACCGTACATACTTGGATGCAATTTTGGATGCAGGGTTTGTCTAAGATAACCGTCCAGATTCCAAAGTCTTACAAGAGTCGCATTTGCTGTTATTAAGGGGTCTAGGGGTCAGCTTCAGGGATAGGGACCAAATAGTAAGGAGTGAAGCAGAGGTCAGACTACTCTTCATGCTTATATATATATATATATATATATAAATTATTTTTTATTCGTGAAGTGTTATTTAAACCAGAATCCCTCCCGTGTGACATCACTTCCTGGTCCGTTGTGTTGTCAAAAATAGTTTTGCAAGATCGACGCATCATGTGATACAATAATTATTACAAGAAATATTTTCACAGTGGTATACTTTAACTAGTAAGATTATCAAAATAATTAGATGCATAACCTTCCCCTAACTCTAACTTTAACAACAACAAAAAATGCAAGACTCATGCAAGGCTTTGACATCTGGATGGTTTCCTTCTAGACACAGCCTAGGGAGTCAAAAATTGGCACAATAGACCAGTGGAGTTTGTGGTGTCCCCCTAGGCCTAGGGGATTGGTGCCCTATGCAAGCTGTGTAATCTACTTATAAGGAGCCGCAAACCTAGGTGTAGTAATATGTGTACATTGTCACTTTAGCTGAATTCGAAATGGCATACTACCATAACTATTTTTGCCAAATACAGTAAAAATCTCCACCATTGACCAGCCCCGACCAGTAGGTGGCGATATGCACTAAGAATGCAAATCACCAAAAAACAAAAGTAGTCCTTGGATGTGAAAGTGGAGATTTATAGTAAAAAGCACTTAAATATTGATGTTTCTCTCCCACACTTATTTGATTTCTGGATTTAACCACTGGAGTGGAATGAATTACTTTATTTATGCTCTCTTTAGATGCTTTTTTTATGTGTTTTTTTTAAGCTTTAAAGTCCTGGCCACAATTCACTAGCATTTAATGGACCTATAGAGCTGAAATATTTTTTTAAAAATCTTAATTTGTCTTCTGTAGAAGAAAGTCAGTCATGTACATCTGGGATAAATGATTAGAGAATTTACATTTTTGGGTAAACTGTTCCTTTCAATTCAAATTGCTTTATTGGCATGACATACATAAGTGCATATTGACAAAAACATATAGCCATATTACATTGCAGAAAAAAAAACAGCAACAAAAAACAAATTAATACAATATAATTAAATGAATAGTAATAAGACAGAATAATACTAAGAAACAATCAATTAAAACAAGATAATTAATAAAACAAAGACATGTAAAGTAATTGTGCTTGAAAGGTTTCAGTAAGATGTAATAATAACTGTAGTTAATCTAAACCAAAGTAAACTACTGAAACAGGTGGTGGATGTGTTCACTTTACATATCTTAGTTTGTGGCATTTATAAATGTGATCGGCCACTAAGGAAGAAGTGGGTCCTTCACAAAGGAAGATCTTTAGTTTGTCATTTTCATCAAGAGTGTGGAACTCTGGTAATTCCGCATACAAAGAATCTCAAGTGAGAGTACTTTTGGCAGTTAAGGAGGAAGTACATCTCTGTCTCAAATTCATCTAATGTACAGTGGCAACATATTCACTCCACTTTATGTCACCATGTCCATTAATGCTTTCCTATTTCAATGGCCAGTTGGTGGTCACCAAGTCTGTATCTGATTAATAATCGTCCGTGTTTGACATTTCTGAACAAGAACAGATATTCAGCAAGTCTGGACACTCTGCTAAGTTAATAGGTAGGGCTGTAGACGACTTTGGGTTTTTGTTTGTTCCTTCCAATGATCTATGTATACATTTCGAGATTAATTATTTATTTTATTCTTATATATTGTTTTGAGGCAGTGATTTTGGGAGCTTAGTAACTTGTGACACTAGTAGGCAGAGAGGACTTTGTGTATTCGGTTCTTGTGTTTTCAGTGCTTTATAATGAAGTGAATCTGTAGAACTGGAAAGAATTCAAAATGTGAGCGAGCTCTGTGCACTTTGCTAATTTTTAATTATTCTTATGTTATAGTCTGGTGAAATTAATTTAATACACCCAGTTACACATTTGATCTTTGAGGTAAAACATGGCAAAGAAGTCAAAATAATGTCTGGGGACATTAAAAGACACTTACATGTTTGGGATGAAAGCCCCGACAGGCCTACAGACTTGATTTGGATGGTGCAGCGGGAGAGGAGATCCAGCATCAACTGTCCAACATGTCGGTGATACGGACAAAGGTTCTTGCTGACTTGGAGGATATCGCTGTAATACGTCGACCAATTACGGCAATGGAAATAAAATTCTCTGAGATAGTTACAAGAGTGGCAGATGTTGAAGTTAATCGATTATCTGGAGTCACCAGAGAGGGAATTATATGCTAATCCGCCCGCGACCAAAGTTGATTTGGAACATATTCTTGAAAAGCTTGAAGATTTTGAGAATAGAAGCCACAGGAATAATGGCCGTATTGTTGAAATTCCAGAGCATGAGGAGGGCAGAGATGTGGTGAAATTCCTAGACAAGCTTTTCCCTTGTTTCCACTTTACATAACAAGGTGGTAACTCTTTAATTTCACATTACATATAATATAAAATAAATAACTGGACACACAGATTTTAGTTTTAAAACGGTTTTATTAGTTTTTTGACATTAGTTATCTATTTGGGTGCACACATTTAGTTAACTTTGTCAATTTTGCTAATTTCAGGTTCATTATCTTTGTTTGACTTAAGTTACATTCTGTGAAACTAATACTTTTCTTTTGCGTTACCAGTTCCTGGGGAGTTGCTGCTGGGGGTCTCTGGCTGGCTAACAAAAAAGACTTCCAACTAAATTCAAGCTGTTTAAGTAGGGGATGGATAATTGGACTGCACCATGTTCTCCCATATCATGGGGGTGGCAGGGTTGTGTTCTTTTCTTTACCAGTTATGCTTTTGTTATAATTATTTGATTGATTATCCTTAGTTTATATTAGGTAGCATTGTCTTCACAGGGTTTGTAGGTATTGTGGTTTGTTTATATATTATGTGTTTGTCTATCCCCCTTTGTGTCAGAATGGCCTGATCAGCCACAATATAAGTTTCCCCCATGTCTCAGTCTAGAAGGTTTTGTTAGTGGAGGTCTGTTTTGTTAGGAACTTCCCTTTTTGTGTAAATAATTTTTTATTTGTTTGTTTAGTAAATAAAAACCTATATTTTTGGAAACCTATTTTCTGATGACTGCAAAATATCTACATGTTGACACACTTGAGTAAGTCATGGTATATACTTTTATGTGGCCTCCGAGTGAACTGACTTGACCATCCAAGGAACAGGGATGTCTGTTTTGTTTCTTTTTGTGTTGGTTTCGCTTAACGGCTGGAGCTTGTTCTGTTGAATAACACTGCTCCGGAACAGCTATGGATGATTCTGTTCGTTCTTCATGCTTATGCCTCCTGCTGGCTGGAGTTTGTTTTGGAGTATTTTTATGGGACATTGGAATGATTATGTCTGTGACAGGGCGGAGGGCAGGGCCAGGTCATGATTTTACACACCCGGCCCCTTATCTGGCTAATCAAGCCTCCGAGAGGGATAAAGGCCAACTGCGGATGGTGGCGAGACAGAGAGCGTTTACGGGCAGCTGTCTGTCCTATGTGTGTTTGTGTCATTTGGTTTCAGTTATTTATTAAAAATATTATTTATATTGTAAAGCCGGTTCTCACCTCCTTTACCTTTATACCCCTTTACAACATCATCTGCTGAACTCATAACAGCTGGCTCACTGAGCATTAGTTTGTCTATCCGAGGAAACTGAACGGTTTTATATCGGCTGGAATTTGTTTTGTGGAGGACCACACCTTTGAGAGAGTTCTACGTATGGCTCTACACATTCTTGTGTTCATTCTGCCGATAGACTGGGGTTTATTTTACAAAGCACTTTCAGTTATGTAATTGAGCAATCTGATGGCAAAGTTGTCATGAGGGCTCATGGGCATTCATGGACCTTTTGTGTAGAGGGCTCGACACCAGTTGGCACTATCGTGTACGGGGTTAATCCGCACATTTTTCTTTTTTCCTGTTTGTTTTGTTCAGGGTTTGATTATTTCACTAATGGGTAATGTGGTCTGTATAATCTTGTTTTTGACACACAATTTTTTTTTTTTAATTAGATCAACATGTCAAATGTTAATGAGTAGGCTATCTCTCTCTCCACATGGAATGTGAATGGGTTGGGGCACCCCATAAAAAGAAAGGTGGTTATTACTTTTCTTAAACATAAGAAATTTGATATAGTGTTTCTTTAAGAAACGCATCTTTCCCCACAGCAAGCTGGAAGATGTGGGGTGGAAGATGGGGTGGAAGATGTGGGGTGGACACAAGAGTAGGGGAGTCATTATACTGATAAATAAACATCTACAATTCAAATGTCTCAAACAGTTTAAAGATAAACTAGGGAGAGTAATTATTGTTTTAGCTGAAATTCAAGGGCAAAGTTTGATTTTTGGCTAATATTTACGCACCTAATGCTGATGATCAGGGCTATTTTATTGATCTTGAAGGTATGTTGCAAGCCACTGGCACCCCTCATGATATAATATTGGGAGATGACTTTAATCTATTGATGGACTCAGTCCTTGATCATAGTGAAGCAAAAGTGTGTAAGCCCCTTTGAGCTACGTTGATGCTTCACAGGATATGTAAAAATCTTGGTCTTCCAGATATTTGGAGACTTTTGAACCCATCTGGTAGGGACTATAAATTTATTCATCAGTTCATAAGATTTATATTAGAATAGATTTTTATATATATATATATATATATATATATATATATATATATTATACATACATACATACACACATGCATACATACATACATATATACACACACACACACACACACACACACACACACACACACACACACACAAATCCCTAATTTCATCTGTTGTTGATTGCTCAACTGGAAATATCTCAGATCATGCCCTGGTGAGTTTAGAGGTGTTTCCACATTCAGAGAAAAATAAATCATACAGCTGGTGCTTTCATGAGTCCCTTTTGCAAAATCCTGATTTCCAACGAACGTTAAAGACTGAAATCAGTGTCTATATGGAGACCAACTGGTCCTCTGTGGGCATGGCTTGGGAGGCACTTAAGGTGATTCTTAGGGGTCGGATCATAAAGTATGCCTCATTCATTAAAAAAAATTCCAAAGCGCTAGAACTTGTGAAGTTGGAAGGAAATATTAAAAGTGCCGAGGCAGATTTGAAGCGCTGTATGTCATCTGATGGCCTTAGAGAATTGACCAGATTGAAATATAGATATAATACTATTTCATTGTGGAAAGTGGAGTTTTGGTTATTCAGGGCAAGACAGAATAAGTCTTGAGTCAGGGGACAAAGCAGGGAAACATTTGGCTATATATATATATATATATATATATATATATATATATATATATAAAAATATATAAAAATATATAAAAAGCAGAGTCTTTTTCTGCCATTCCCTCAGTGAAATCTGCTGGTGGTGACATTTTTACCTCGGCCATTGATATTAATAATGATTTTAAAGAATTCTACTTTGATCTCTATAGTTCCACGTCTTCGGCTACTGATAAAAATATTAGAAACATTTTGGAACCATTAGAACTCCCTAAACTGACAACTGAGCAAAAAAAAATTATCTTGATTATGAGATAACATTGGAGGAGCTTAATGAGGTAATTAAGGCCCTGCCTGCAGGCAAGGCTCCAGGGCCAGATGGCTTTGATACTGAATTTTTTAGATTTTATGCTACAGAATTGTCTCCACTTTTGTTAGTTCATACGGAATCATTAAAGAATGGAAAGCTTCTGCCATCCATGACACAAGCTTGGATTAATCTGATTCTTAAAAATGACAAAGATCCAAGTCAATCCAATTTCCCTGATCCAGTTATATATTAACTTTTATTTAATTTTGTCAAATTCTGGCTAACCGATTAAGTTATGACATCATTTATACATAAAGATCAGGTAGGGTTTATTCGAGGCCATAGCTCTGCTGATAACATTAGGCGTTTCATCAATATCATGTGGTCAGTATTGAATGATCAGACTCGGTCACTCCCATCTCGCTTGATGCCGAAAAGCCATTTGATATGGTAGAATGGGAATATCTTTTTAGATTTTGGAAATGTATGGGTTCAGGAGTACTTTTAGACACCCAGTAGTGGCGGTACCAACAAATTTACTAATTTCAGACTAATTTATTTTGGATAGGGGCAAGTTCCACCATGTACTGTACCGATGGGAAGCGCATTTAATGCTTTAAAAGCATTTTTGGGGTAAACCACTGAATGCATTACTGGAATTCCACACACACACACACAATAGGCTTTTATTATCAGTTAGGACTAAGAGTAGCCTTCATTTTAGCTATCTAGTGCAAAGTGGCCATTTATAACAAAGTCACACTGGAAAAATCATGCTGGGCCCCCAGAAACTGGCTGTCACGGATACAACACTTTCTGGCTGTAATGAAATCCTGGTTGGAAAATGCATCTCAATTCTTATCTTAAAGGTGCATAAAGAAAAATATATATATATATATATATATATATATATATATATATATATATATATATATATATATATATATAAAAAAAACAATGTACAGTCACAATAGATGAAGGCTCCAGTCATTTCAAAAAACAGATAAAGTTCAGTTTAGCATGGAGCGGTTCACCCCTCAAGAGGTCTGCTATGGGACAAGCAAAAGCCAGCTAAAATCTTACTTTGTGCACCTTTAAGTGTATTCACTCTCTGTAATTAAATAAAAAAAAAAAAACACCTTTGGTACCCTTCATTTCACACATTAGGGTACACAAGCCCAGCCAATACTAGCATCTTCAAACACCAGCAAGTATTGTTTTCATAGTAACTTTGAATGGAATAAAAGGCTTTATTTTTAATAAACAGCATTACAGTATATTACATTATTTTCACAGAGGGTGCTGAAACAGTACAAACGAACAGGATACTTAACATGATTAGAAACATGATACTTAATAATTTTACATTAGCTGGTATCTGTACTAAGTCGTGCATAAACAGTATACAGTAAAAGACACTTTACAAGACAGTAATGGTCCTATACACAATGTCCAGGGGATATAGATGTGAATTTATAGACAGTTTGTCTATAATTTAATGAAGAAAAGTCTGTTGTTCTGGGCTTTGAGTTCATTTCTTATTGGAGAAAGATTGCTCTGGCATGCAGCTAACCTCCCCCGCTTGGAATGTCACCGATATCCACTAGTTGCTGGACCTTGTAAAGACAGTGTAAAGGCTTGATAATGATCAGTGGGTGAGCAGACATTACAGAGTCGGCTTGGGCCTACTTGGACCTTTGCTTGTTACAGTTTTGAGGCATCTGTTGGCTTATTCATTAAATAATGAATAATTGTGTGTCTGATTGGTACAGATGCTACACTTTCAATCTTCACTTTCACATACTTTTGTTTTTTCATTCTTCGTGCATATTGCCACATACTGGGCAAGTAGCAGGGACAAGAATTTATAGTAAAAAAAAATGTCTTGAAGGTACACTATGTAACTTTTTGTTCCCTACAGGTTAAAAAATAAAGCTGCATGCATCTTGCGGAAGGACATTATTTTGGTTGTGGTTCGGCTCTTCTCTGCAGAATGTGGTTCGAGGCGCCGGTGTACACATGAATACAGGACATCTCATCAAAGCGAATGGACAAATAAATAACGAAAGAAAGATGGATATCCAACGTCATCTGAGAAGGTAAGTGCCATATCTTATGCTGTTGTTTTGACTTATTGGAAACATTGATTTTTTTAAAAATAAATTACATTACAATAGTTAACATAATGACACAATGATTGGTAGTCTGATAAGATCAAATGTTGTAACGTTTTCATAACTGCAGGATATTCTGACCAAATAGACCACAGCAGTAACTATTTTCTATAGATTGTCATTGTTACCAACAGTGGTCAACATCATTTCAAGACTCACATGTCCTTGGCAAGCCTAGGACTAAAGGATTTATAATATACATTTTGAGATGATGTTAGGAGTTATCCTCACAGGCGTAGCTAATCTCTGAAACTCTTTAAAATCTCGCAGTTTTAATTGCCAGATAGCACTTTGTGCTCCTCCTCCCTTGTGTGTGTCAGTGAGCGTATATATATGGCGGCACACAGCATAATCTCTTCTGAATTTTCTCATTCAGTGTAGCAATCTCTCTCTCTCTCTCTCTCTCTCTCTCTCTCTCTCTCTCTCTCTCTGTCTCTTGTTCTCTGCATGTAAACTGGATGTTCTACAGGATTCACTGTCAAGATCTGCAACTCTCACAGCAATTGGATTGGAGTTTTCTTCAACCCCCTGTGGTGCTCCAGCGATCATGGATTACTTCCTTCACCAATGGCAGTGTGTGGAATTTCCCTCCTGTGGGACTGCGGGTGGATGAGACAACTTCACTGTTTTCAGAGCTTCACAGTGAACAGATTATTCTGCGGCCTGTGTGCCTCGACAGAAAGAATCCTTTAAATTATATTACATTTTCTGTTAGCGTTTAACATAACCGCTAGAGCCTGATAGTGTTTGAATGTGTATTTGTATACTGTTCACAGTTGTAAACATTGTTAAGCATTGTTTGCTTAACAATGTCATTATAAAGATGGCATTTTGTAAATGTTCCCACAAGCATATTTCCCTCTGTCTGGCAGGCAAGAGCACTGTTTTATACACAGTGCCACTCGTTGAGACTAATTGTGTTCACTGTGATTGTATGAATCTCAAGATGCTTTGCTCTCGGCTCCTTTTCTGTTCTGAAAGCAGAAGCCGTTCCCCTCTCCTCCCACTATACTCCTGCTGCTTCCGAGGAACTGCACGAGGGAGCACAGAGAACTTAAGGGTGTTTTGTCACTGGCTTGCAACTTGCGCTTCTTTTCTCCATGTAAAGCGGCTTTGCTTGCCTAGTATGTCCACATGATGCTACCACATTCGGTTATGATTAACTTTACTGAGTTATGATTAGAGAGGTGCTATATCACTAACATTATCCCTACCAGGCACGCAGCACTCACTGAGATTGATTGTGTTTATTGTGATTACGTGAGACTTAAACACTTTGCTCTCTGCTTGCTTCTGTGAAAGCTGAAGCCATTCCCCTCTCCTCCCTATATCTAATGAGGATGGGATACCAAGCACAAAGAATTTGAGTGTGATTTTTTTTTTGAGCCTGCATCTCTTCCCCATCTCCAGCGGCATCGACTATTCTGTGGTGATTGACGGCTCACACTAGCATGCTGCAATTGTTCACGGTGGTGTTTTTGGTGTACTTCGTCACTAGGCTTCATTAGTGGGACATGTACATGCTTTTATGAGATGTTTTCCGAAATTGTCCCCCGAGAGTGGGAAAATGGGACGAAGCAGACAGCTCTGAGACAGTGATGCTTGTAATGTGAAGATTGTTCACCGTGTTGGTGCCTCCGAGTTTCACCACTGGTGATGTTATTTCCAGAGTTGCACGAACAGCTTATTATGACATGACATTCTCCCTAGTTTGCGTTCAGGTCTCTGGCAATATTGCCTTAAACACGGCTCGATTCCCCTACCGTTGTGAGCCGGGAACGTTGTATAATTTCCTCAGTAACGCAGAATGGTTCGCCCTGTTTTTACTAAGGTTGGATGTATGCCAGAAGACTGCCTATGTCACAACACAGAGATTTTAGGTGCCTCCACATCACCTAATAGCCTTACTTTCCCCCCCACTACAAGCCAGGAAAGAGTTTGTGACTTGACAGGTTTAATGTTGTGATCAGCACTGACAACATGGCTGCTGTTGCTACACAAAGCACCAAGGGGGAATTCGATCTTGGCCATTGATGAACGTGTGAAACATCTTCTGTCTATGTGTTAAAAACGTGTTATCTTATTTCAAGACTGCTTTGCCAGATAAATAAATAAATGCACATGAAACATTGAGTTTAAATGATTTTATTAGCTTACCTGTAGAGAACATAGTGATCCAAGAAGAGGGAACAATGGCGCACAAATACCCGGATGAGTAGTCTGATTTGACCAATCACAACTGAGTATTCCAGAGAGCCGTTTAATAATAGTAATTAAATATTCCCTCCTCCTACATCTCTTAAAAGAATGAGTGCTGTGCACAGCAGTATCCCACCCAGGCTTTTTGTGTTTGCCGCATCCATGGAAATAAATGTTCTTTTGTTCCTTCGTCCCGACAAATAACAGAATAACTGTTTGTGAACACTCGGGGAAAAAACAAATATTACAAAAGGTCACTGTGCACATATTTAGGGTAGTACAGCATCTTTCACTTTATCATTAATTAATGCATGCAGGACTTTTTAAACTGCATCTGGCAACATTTTAAAGTACTGATGTACGAATTCTGTCGCGTATATGAATTTAAACCATCAGCTTTGTACACAGCCAGGGTAAACTGCACCTTATTTCTGTGTTTGGAGGCATTTTGTAAATCAGACGCTGTTCTCTGCAGTCCCTCAAATAAATGCACTGCACCTGTGAGACGCAGATTTCCTGAGCACGCACTCCAGTGCCGGCGCTGATGTTGTCCAGCATGCGTTTAGCTGAACAAGTGGTATTTCACATAAGGCTGAAATTTACATATTTTATTTATAATATATATATTAGACATCTTATATATTTATAATAGACATCTCAAAGTTAAGAAATAAATAAATGATTTAGAGCTCTGGGACCTTTTACTTTAGAGGCCACTGGGCAACGGCCCAATCGGCATGGTGGTTAATCCGTCCCTGCCTGAAACATACATTCTTCACATTTCTAACCTAACTTTTATGTGCATATGCCAACTAACCATAAATATACTTAATGTACTATAATAAAATACTTGGATAATGACAGACTATATAAAGCTGTGGATATTATCCCAATTGTTCTTACTCATATTTGTGAACATCAAAGGCAACACACACCACAATGAAACTGCACAATGTTCAGCTTCTTTAAATCATTTATTTCAAATAAACTCTCATTTTTGTATTTTTTCTTTTTTGCATAAGTGCAAAGTGCACTACTAGCCACCTGAGGGAAGTCTACATCCTTAAATAATAATAAAAAAACAAAAAAACAAAACAAGAAATGCGCACATATATTAGTACAAAATTCTTTAAAAAATTGCACAGTTTAGGTGTATAATACACATTTTTTTTTTATCTATTTCAAACTTAAATAAAATGGTAAAAGGCTCATCGAGTAAACAAAATTCACAAAATTGAAAATAAAAACATTTCCCCACTAACAGAATTAAAGCTGATATTGGGAGACCCTGTCACTGACATCTGCCATGTCTGTTCTGTGCTGATGTCTCACCAGACAATCCAAATATATTGATAAATACTTCAGTAGTTCCATCCTACTACAAAATATAGAAGAAGAGTATGGTGGTCTCCTATTATCGGAGTTCCATTTCCACAATTTACACACAATAAAACCCCTTATATTTGCTCGCAATGTTCAGAAAGACCCAAATCCAGTTCATTATGCGATCAAAACGACTTTATCCCTGACGATGTGTATTGCATTTGGGGGGAGGGTGGGGGGAGATAGGAGCATCTTAGCGTCGATAGGGGTGGAAGCCCTGTACATTGTGGTTCTGTCCTCTTCCAAAGCTGCCCACTGCCGGTTGGGCTGCTGACGAGGGTGCGGAGGGGGGTGCAGCGAATGAGGCAGTTTGCTGGCTGGGGTCTGCAAAGCTATGACCAAAAGCACTCAGGTCCTGCCCATAACCTGTCTCAACAGACATGAAAACATGGGACGGTATGTTAAACCTCAGCAGACTCAAAACATGTTCAATATGTGACTAGGCTTTCTGGGCATTTCTCATTACCCCTCAGAAATTTTTGTTCAGGACAGAGTTTTTTTTCTTTCAAAACAAAGGCCATGTACACACTGCAGCTAATAATGATTATCACTCCTCTTGACAAACAGACAGACACAGACACACACAACTGCATTCTAATAATAATTATTTTGACTCGTCCCTCCTCTCCTTTAAAGGGGTCATGATGAAATGCCTTTTTATTATTTTACATTTTATTGTAAAACATTATAATTTCCCACCCTTTTTTTGACAGTCTGTCAGAAACGCACAGTTTTGGAGCTGCTTCTCCTTTAAGACTTGAAAGTAAACACCCACTGTTATGACTGTCTCTCTAGTCTTGACTGACCTGCTCTCTTCTTGCCATCTCACTGCTGACCACTACTGGGCGGGGCGGAGCTACGGAAGTGATAAGGTAAAGTAGGCGTTGATGTTGGCGTTGACCCCTTTAAAAAAAATACAAAATCAAGGTTACAGTGAGGCACTTACAATGGAAGTGAACGGGGCCAATTTTTTTATTGTTTAAAGCAGAAATGTGAAGCCTATAATTTTAGAAAAGCACTTATATTAATTCTTGTGTTAAAACCTGTGTATTGTTTGAGCTGTAAAGTTGTTTAAGGCATCGCATTTACAGTCGTTTTAGGGTTTAAGGCATCATCATGCCAATGAAGTTGAAAAATTGGCTATAACTTTACATAAAGTTAGTAAGGGATTTTATCACACTAAATCATGTTAACATGCATATTGTTTACGTCTTGTGGCTATACTTTTGAAACAGTAAGTATTTTTAAGTTTCTGGATTTGGCCCCCATTCACTTCCATTGTAAAGTGCCTCACTGTAACCTCACTTTTTGCTTTTTTTTTCTCTCTCTCCCTTTTCTCCCCAATTTGGAATGCCCAATTTCCAATGTGCTCTAAATACTAAATACTGGTGTAGTGACTCGCCTCACTCGGGGTGGCGGAGGATGAATCTCAGTTGCTTCCACGTCTGAGACCATCAATCCGTGCCTCTTATCACGTGGCTTGTTGAGCACGTTACCGCGGAGACACAGCGTGTGTGGAGGCTTCACGCTATTCTCCGCGGCATCCACGCACAACTCACCACGCGCCCCACCGAGAGCGAGAACCACATTATAGCGACCACGAGGAGGTTACCCCATGTGACTCTATCCACCTTAGCAACTAGGCCAATTTGGTTGCTTAGGAGACCTGTCTGGAGTCACTCAGCACGCCCTGGATTCAAACTTGCGACTCCAAGGGTTGTAGTCAGCGTTTATACTCGCTGACAAACCCAGGCCACCGATTTTTCTTTTTTAAAGAAAAGAAGGGATGAGCCAAAATTAATTTAGTTGTAATCACCAAGTCAACTGAGCTTAACTTGTATTGAACCTGGAATATTCCTTTAAACAAAAAAACAGATCTTCAGCAAAACATGGCGACTCATTAAAAAAATGGTAGTTTACTAAATATGTCTTAATGCTGTATTTCTTTAATCAAAAATAGTGAACACCAAATGGGCTACAATTTACATCTATGTTTCTTATTTATAGCCACGAGATGCCAAACCATTGCTTTGGATGTCTCTATATCAATCATTGTGAGCTTGTGAGTGACTTCTGTATTCCACACACACCTGGTACGATAATTTAAAGGATTCAGTCCCGTTCTAAATGTGGCAAAACTTAGCATTGTGTACGTGGCCAAATAACCTTTATCTACAAAGGAAAAACTCTAAACTGAACAGAAAACATATAAAAAACAAAGACGGGACGATAGACAGGTCATGAAAACAGGTTTCTAAAACATTTAAAGCATTCAGGAACAACAACAAAAATGATCACAAGGCTACTGAAATACTGAGGCAGAGACGGTTTATTTAAGTCTCTAGAGATGAAAGTGGAAGGTTAGACTACATGACTACAAATGAAGAGAAATTGATTCTTTGGAGTTGTTAAAGAAACAAACAGCATTTAACGTTCAACTTTCACCAAATCCGCTTAGATTTATTCAGGTGTGACTGTCACACACTTGCTTGAGGGGCAAAAAATCCACAGAAAACCCAGTAGAGACACTATTAGATCATCCTTTCGGCAGCAAAGCAATGCACTGACCAAGACACAGAAAACAACAACAAAGCCATCACTTGTGTTTGAATAGTAAACTACAGCTACAAGCCATACAAATGACATTCTTAAATATTGTCTAGAGCACTATTTCCTAATCCCAAAATCATCTAACACCAAGATCAAAGTGAACATGCATCTTTTAAAGACTCTTATATGACATGTAGCTGTATTTTAGTATATCATATGGAAAACTAAAGAGATATACCTCAACTGTACGTAGAATATGCACACAGCATATGCATATTGTACATGCACTTAAATTTGAGATGCATGACAGAAAACAGAACTGAGATGTTTGAAGCCTCATGAATCTATAGGCTGTTCTATTGGGTTTGAGTGGTTGTAGGATGCAGTTGCTCACCTACCTGCACTATATCCCTGCTCTTCCTGTACATAAGTGTGAGAAGGACGCGTTGGTCCGTAGGCAGAGGGATCCTGAGGATAGTTACCCAAGCCTAGCAGGGAGATGAGGAGACCAGGTTGACTCGACCCAGAGAGAGTCTGACTTAACTACTATCTTAAAGCTCCTATTCCCGTGAATGCTGCCCTCTCCTGCTCTCAGAGCTCATGAACACAGCAGATGGATGAATCAGCCCTGCGCTGTTGCTAAATGAGTGTGTTTATCAGGCTGCTCGCTCGTCGCGATGCTGATGAATGGAAGTGAAGCGTGACATACAGCGACTGATGACACTCATCTCATAACACTACACCTCTACTACCCACAACATACAACCCACACATGCGCCCTGACCCTCACTCTAAAAGCCCACTATATGCATAGGCTACTTGTCTCTTAGTTATACATCAATCCTACAGAAATGCACAAAGAACTGGGGACTAACTCAGATTTAAAGAAATAGCTGACCTAAAAGTAAACATTTTGGCATCAGTTACTCACACTCAGGTCATTTCAAGCCTGTATGATTTTCTTTCATCCATGGAACACATAAGGAGAAATTCTGAGGAATGTTCACACCACTCTTTTCCATAAAATAAAAGCATACAGTAACCAAAGGCTGCCAAGCTCCAAAAAGGACAAAAAGCAATATTAAATACCATAAAAATGCATGCTATATTTTATAGCTTTGTCAAAGAAATAGACTGAACTTTTGCGGATGGCAGGATTTTCAGACAATAACAATTTCTAAGTCTTATATATGCATATGTGTATTCACACTTAATGCGTTGAGACTTGTCGTAACAATTTTTACGTTACTGACAACAAATACCATTGGTTCTTGTGTGTTTCGTAACCAAATGCGATGTGTATTAGGTTTAAATACAAAAGAGTACTGAGAGCTACTGCGGAAGGCAAGATTTTCAGTGAATAAAGGCTTAAATTTCAGTATGTTCAGCAGAATTGGAATATAACGAAAGACTCTTTCCTTGTACTTTTTTTTGTGTTTTTTTTTTATTTATTTTTTTAAGCTTGACAGACATATTCAGCATGAACTGTTGTTTTATAGAAAAGAGCAGCGCGCAAATTCTTAAAAACATTTGTCCTTTTGTGTTCCATGGAATACAGAAAGTAATACAGGTTTGGTGTGTAAAAGACAGAACTTATATTTTTGGGTTGACAGTTCCTTTAATGACATCCAATCCAGATAGATTTTACTTTAACTTATCTGATGTAACAATTGTTTTAGAAAAAATGTTTGTGTTATTTCCTCAACCCCTTCCAATGGAATACAATGAAAAGCCTTCTATTCTCTTATTAGACTGATATTAGGCAGATTGTGAGCCTGCTATACAGTGTCCCATATTTTACCGTCCTCCTGGATCTGGCTGTTCCTGTGGACCCCAAAATTACTCAATCTATTTCTGTAGTCAGTTCTACTTTCTATAGTCTAATGCATGCTCCAGATTTTCTCTGTACTTTGTTGGCACCTGCACAAAGATAAATTCCTGATATAAACTATACTTCTAAAGTAATTCAAGTTTACTTATGAAATGACTCACATGCACTGCGATTTTACACGTTCCCACCTGCCCACCCCAGGGTTTAAACATCATTTCAATCCTCCATATTACTGTACAGGTTGTGATAAATATCCTCTAAAATTTTTGTGTTAAAGTGCCATCTGATAAAAAGCAGCATTGCAGTACAGGATGATCTAATTCACACATACCACTGGATAAACCTTCACAGACCACACAATATAATAATTAGAGTAATTAGAGTGAGGGTCTGTGTGGAAGAGTGTGTATGTGATGTCATCATGCCCGTTCAGCCATGTGAACAGGAAGCAGGGGCCCTCTACAGTGGTTTGGTGCTACTTTACTGTGAGCTCTTACCATACTGGCTGTAGGAGAAGTCTGGCTGTGCTGGGGCGGCTTTGCTCATGTCCTGAGAGGGAGTCGTTGCCGGGGCGAAACCCAGAGGTCCTGCCCCTGGTGTGGAGGGAGGGGGAGGCACTCCCTGTGCTACAAACTGGTCACCTTGAGGTGTGCTAAAGCTATATCCTATGTTCATATAGACACAAAAGAAAAACAATGTAGAAATCATTACAATTCTTTTTCAGCATATTTAGAAAGCTGTTTTGAAAACAAGGTTTATTTTTGCAATTCTGTTAGGTAGTGCTAGAGTCACAGGAATTACATACTTAAGCTTTATATGTCAAATTATTTTTCTTCCCCAAAAAATATGAATGTGAAAAATGTAACTAAAAATATTGATTCACCTACCAAACTGAGGTGTGCTAAAGCCCTGTTGGGGATATCCCTGAGGTGCCCCGAATCCCCCTGTAGGTGGCGCTGCGACTAGAAATGCATTAAATGGAGAGGGAGGCTGTGCAGGTGCCCCTCGGCCAGCAGGTAAAGGAGCTCCATATGCAGCTGAGACATAAAACAGGTTTCTAACATTTTGTCAAAACTCACTTGAGCAATGAGTTAAGGCCTATTCACACCAAGTCTGATGCAACACGCAAGAATGAAAAAAATATATATATATTTTGTACCAAAAATATTACTGCAAAGTCTGATGTCAAACTTTTGTCACTGTCTTAAAAATGTTTGGACAACTGAATTAAAGGTGCTGTAAGTGATTTGTTCATGGAAAAGTAAACAGCAAACAAAAATGTGTCCGCGGACATTGAAACATCATGTGTCAATCCTTTTGCTCGTTCTCATAGTGTTTTATTTGAAGCGGATCATTCAGGCTATGATTCATAATGTTTGTCAGTTGAGGACGCTATTGTGCCACTGTTGAATTTGATAGCCACAGGAACAAACAATGCAGCTCTATTGCTGAATTTTGGTCTCAAAATTATCTTTGGGGGCGTTTTGGAATGAGGGGGGGCGTGGCTAATTCAACAGCTCAGTCACGTGAAAGCATCAGAACACTAAAAATGCTCACAGCACCCTTAATTGTTTGGCATACAAATAATCAATAAAAATGCTTTAAAACTAAAAAAAACAAATCGCTACCGATTGTTAAATGCATTGAAATAAAAAACTATAGATCATTACTCTATTTCCACCACCAAATAAGTTCATAGAGATGCATAGTTTTTTTTTTTAATTTGTCGCACGTGTTAAAAATTCAGACTTGGTGCGAACAGGCTGATAACAGAAATGTCTCAATAACACACAAAAAAAGAAAGTGGTTTAGCTTTGTAACCAGGTTTTGACATTAACACCTGCCTAATGTGGGTAGAAATCATTTGCACAGTCCCACTAGCGCAATGCTTTGAAATGCTCAGCGCTATCCCATCTCTGGAGTGAGCGCAGAATTATGTCAGAAATGTTTCAGATTTATATTAAACCTATTTGGAAGAATCTATTAGATCTATTAATCTATTACTTGCCCAATTCCCAATGCGCTCCAAGTCCTCGTGGTGGTGTAGTGACTCGCCTCAATCCGCGTAGCGGAGGACGAATCTCAGTTGCTTCTGCGTCTGAGACCATCAATCCGCACATCTTATCAAGTGGCTTGTTGAGTGTGTTACCGCGGAGCCATAGCACATGTTGAGGCTTCACGCTATTCTCAGCAGCATCCACGCACAACTCACCACACGCCCCACCGAGAGTGAGAACCACATTATATCGACCACAAGGAGGTTACCCCATGTAACTCTATCCTCCCTAACAACCGTGCCAATCTGGTTGCTTAGGAGACCTGTCTAGAGCGTCTTTACTTGCTGAGCTACCCAGGCCCCCAAAAAAACTAGTTAAATAATGGAAGAAAAATGGTAACTGTGGAGTGGAGGGGGGCAGGGCCGGGCTGGAATGTTGCACGCCCGGTCCCCAATCGGCCTGATGGGGCGCGCGAGGGATAAAGGCGGCCGGTGACGACAGTTCGAGAGAGAGAGCTCAATCACGGACATGTCCGTTGTGTGTTTGTTTATGCTTTTGTTTTAAGTTCTTCATTAAAATATTATTTATATTGACAAGCCGGTTCTCGCCTCCTCCTTGCCCATCCTAACCCCGCATTACAGTAACCTTTCATAAGGGCTTGTCCTGTACAATTTTGAATGATGGTGCATAAAGTCTGGACTTCTGAGAATTATGGACACATTATTGACAAAGTTTTCCACCAGTTCTAGCATAATCCTGTTCTGACTGGTCAGATAATGCTTTCAGAAATGACTTAAATCATTAGGTCTGTGTCCTGCTGAACATATATAATTCTTGTTCAAATAAAATGTGCAAACATATCCGTGCAGTTAAAGGCTCCAGTCACTTTTTGTGGGGTGGGGATTTTGGCTAGTGAAAATGATGAATGGCTGATGACTTTGGAACACCACTAGTCAAAGTGGCCAGTGAGCCAAAAAGTGAATGTCAAGCCCTGGTTGTAACCTAGCAAAGACATGCCTGTTGCTTGTTTTTGTGTATACTTTATTCAACATTTGAATAACAAACGGACAATGTGAATTTGATTGTCTTGATTTCCTGATGTATGTAGGTAATAAAGTAATTTAGGAACACTGATTTTAGTTTTTTTTTTTGGATGTTTAGCACAATGAATATGGCATGCAATATCAGTTAAAACTGTAATACGTACAAAACATACCAAGAGGTTGACCTGTAGACACCCAAACACCTAGAACAAAAAATATATATTTTAACTCACAACCATCAGACCATGAATCTATATCAGAATTCTCTCATATGCCAAATGGGAGCTAAGCCGTAACACATTCAGTTGAAGTCTGTTGTATTTCTGGATTCGCGATAGACAGATCGTCTTAATTTGGGCAATCTCTGCATGAAAATAATTCCTCCTGCACAGTGAACAAACCCTGTGTGGTTTTAGCCAGATGGAGCAAACAATGCAGCCAGACCTAAAGCAAAGCGCAACTGATACCAGTTGGCTCTGGGTGTCATTTTTCACGTTGGGGCGTGCTACGCTCCGCTGTGTTCTAGCCCAGCGTGTCACTCACCCTGAGGCCCGTAGCTCTGCTGCCAGCTCGGAGCCGGTTGTGCTGCCCAGCCATTGGCTGTGCTTAAGATGGCTCGGGGTCCCCACTGATTGGCTGCCAGCTGACTGGGGGCGGGAGCTTTGTTATCCCGAGGCTCCGCCTTCTTCACTTCAACCTGCACAAAGGACAAGAGGTCGTAACTAGCAAGAGGAGAATTAACATACTGCCTACTTCCCCCACTCACCTATCAGAAACTTTAGCCCTCACCTCAGAATAGATACTCTTACTTAGGCCAAATGCAAGACCGCAGTCCAGATGGAATGGAATATACTATATACTCTTCTATTTGAGACCTTTTAAACAATGTTTCTAAGGTACTTCTAAGGTATAAAAGTGACATTAAGGTGTTCAATACTGCACTACAACTCCATGAGTCAGATCAGGCTAAATTATTTCAGCTAAAAAAAATTTAGATTTAGCATTAACATGTTATTTTTCACTACCACAGATGTACCTGAGAGACACTGTCCCTGCATATATCTTATATCTCAGCTCCTTTAAGTAGGTATCAGTAGGTATGCTGATAGAAAATTAAGACTTACCTTCCCCTGGCTAATGCTTAAGAACCTCAGTTTAGATATGGCAATAGAAATATAAGGGTCAATGATGTTTAAATGTATGATAATCTAGTTGTTTCACATAATTAACATGCAAATAGTAACAATAGAGAGAGAAGACTAATCAGAGATGAATCTTCATACTGTGTCAAATATAATAATATTTTTTACATTTTCTGAAGAAAAAAAAGCATCAAAAATTGCTTTCCTGTTCAAAATTAGTAATTCTAAATTCATTATAATAAAATCACCAAAATATTATATTTTGCCTGCCTAATCATGCATTAGGCAAAAATTATTTAGTCTGATCCATTTGAAAAATAATACAATTATAAACCTCATGATTTAAGTTATCATTCATGTCCGTAGTACAAACATGTGGGACGAAAAGTTTTCTATCGAAGTTTAATTTTTATCATGAATGGTGGTTTTTGTTAAACCCCAAGTATGAGCAAAAATAACAGTAATAATTGCCTTTGTAAGCACCACCAATTATCTAATTATTCAATTAGGCCTTTGACATTCTATAGTTACCTGCCACAAAAAAACAAATAAAAAAAACACAGTTTAACACACACAGGGAACATTTGATCCAGTTAAAGTGGAGATCCAGAAATAGACTTGATACTCTTAAGGGGGCGAGTTATTGGGGTCACCTTGCATCAAGAGCGAGGGATGATATTTTTCAGTTGGAAACCAACAATGTAACGATTCCCTTTTCGTCTCTCTCCTCCTCTCTCGTATGTCGACCTAATTAGCTATCAGTTTGAGCGAGTGGTCTGCAACCCTCGAATCGGCAACGCAGCCCCCACCCCCTCACTCCCGCGGGCATCACTGCTCAGAGTGATGGGAGGTCTCACACAAGTCTTCACATCCAACAGCAGAGCTGGGATTTGGTACACAGTTTGATATGCTCCACTTTCTAATTTTATAACGTATGGCCCAACCACCACTCAAGTCCCATCGCAATTATGTCATGTGAAGAACAATAGCCCAGGTACTATAGCACCTGATTCTTTCACGAGTCAAGGAGAGCGTCAGCAGGCGAGAACATACTCAATGTAGGACAGAAGCTTCGGAGCTATTCTGGAGTCTCCAACAAACTTCCTAGAAGTGGTTATTCACTTTAAATCAGCACACTGCAGACATGCAAGAGCACAAGAAAATGCCTCAGGCCTGTATGAAAACACAGGCCTGCATGATTCGTTCCGCATTCAGGGCTTAAATCAATGCAATCTCAATTTATTATGTTGGCTTGACAAGCCAAAATACTGTTATACTATGAGTTTAGGGTAAGGGTGCACACCAATATGGAATTTTTGGGCCGGCATCAATAACTGATAATTATATATATACACCCATATATAATATATCAGTATAATTATTATATATACACCGATAATCAATACCGATTACCTAATATTTATAATACATTTTTTAATTGAATTTTAATTTTTAATCCTTTAACCTGGAACTGCTAGTGAATTTATTAAAAGCTAATTATTTTAAAATCTTGGAATTTGGACTTGCTGCTATTTAAGGTTTAGAGTGTAACATGAACCAAAAATGTGCCTGTTTTACAGATGTAAGCTAATTTGAATGAGGAATAAATTACAATATACCTAATTCACTCCAGTGCCAAATCTTTGATTTTGAATGGGAATGACAACGAGGCTGTGAGGGATAGACTTACCATCTCTTCAATGGGCTGTACTGCAGTTTAGTGTTTTTAGATTGTTCCGTGGACAAAACATTAAAATATCTGTCCAAGAACATTCAGTATACAAAGAACTCCAGACAACATAAATTATGGAAAATCAGATGTGATCTAGGAGCTTAATACCGTTCGTGCCATTGAAGAGATGGTAAGTCTATCCCTCACAGCCTCGTTGTCATTCCCATTAAAAATCAAAGATGGCACTAGCATGAATAGGGTCTATACACTTGCATAAATTGTATGGTGCCTGTTTAAATTAGTATTAAGTTAATCCTTTTTAAATCACAGTACTGTGCTCTAAATAACAATGTGATGTTTCATAAAGTAATAAGCAAAAACGATTGCCCCCAAGTCACATGCATACATTATTTTGCCATGTTTTCATTCATTGCTTCATGAAACAAACACAATATGGGAAATGGCATGTCATTACTTGCAGCAGATGATCCCGACTGAAATCAGCCTCAAAACTACATAAGGTGCAAAGATGTTGAAATAATCCTCACAGACCGACACGAGCTTGGATCTCACTACCACACGCTGTGTGTACACGCACACTGTTGCTTAAGACTGCTCGAGTCTACACCTGAAGAGAGAAGCCGCAGGCAGTCAGAGACTCTCATCCGCAAGCAAATAAACTGTAACAAATTATCTGTGAAAATACTGCGAGGTAATTCCATTATCACCGTAATAATATTTTGATTTTCACAGTTGTCGGCCAACAATACATCGACCGCTGATATATCATGCATCCCTAGATTAGGTTTTTCCTGGACTGCTAAACCTATACCAAAATTATCAATTGTAACTTCTCCTAGACCTTTCAAGCTATATCCACCAAACACAGACTTTCAGACTGTCCTGACTATGGTTGCTATTTTTCTAACAAATCGAAATTATGGTTGTCGCACAGCAGACGATCAAACACTGTAAAATCCCAAAGACTTACAGTACATTGGGGAAATATTCAAATGGACCAAGACTATTCAAATTCCAGCTGTCAAAATATGTAAACAAAGTTTAAATTTTCAGACAAGGCTTTGTCAAGCCAATATCAAAGTTTGTATTTTGTCAAAGTTTACATAATTTAAAATGGCTCTTAGTCAAAATATTTAAGAATTGCTAATATTATATTGTCAGAGCACAGTAGGTCGACCAAACTTAAGCCAGTCATGTTGGCACTGATATTATTACTAAGTCTAGCTGGTGAGGTGAGATAACACGTCATGCAACTTGTTCAGTCTTGCACTATCCCTCGAAACTAAACGCAGGTATCAGACAATAATCTTACGCTACAGAGGCAACATTTGGTACCCACCCAAAACCCATTTGGTGTTGAATGTCTAATGGACACAGTATGGAGATTCTAATATCGAGGTCACTTAATTGAGACTTCTCTTTGCCTTCTTGGAAATATAGAACTCAAATAGTAAGTGACCTGACAAAACCCAAATAATTAACCTGAATAAGAAAAATATATTTATAAAATAAAACAAATTAAAAAGGAAACTGGCCGGTTCTTTAGGTGAGTGCTTGTATAAACCTAATCCTTTATAGTTTGCTTAGTATCTTTACTTAGCAGTACATAAGTAATCCTTTACAGTCCAATAGAAAAGATCTTAGTTTAATTTTATTTAATTTCCCACAATGAGTCACTTTTATACAGCATTACAGCACCTAAAGGAGCGTTCCAAATGAACCAAGCCTTGGGCGACTAACACAGTCAGAAGTGTGTATTCCAAGTAGGAGAAACTAAATGTATAAAAAAGCATCTTAAACATTGAAGGACAATCTTGAAGACTTTTTTAGAAGTTTAAGTCTGACAAACATAACACGGAAAGGTTTTGTTCATTATTTTGTAAACTTGTCCCCATACGTTGTGGCATGCAGAGAGAGAAAAAAATCAATCATCAATCATTTTTATGTGTAACAACTCCCTTGTGTATTTTAAATGTCAAATTAAATGTCAATTTCTCAAATGTTTGGTCGCCCAAGCTTTAGTTTCTGTTTTAGGGGAAAATAAAACTACAACTACACACTTTTTTGCCCATGATGTCGTGAAAATGCATGTTGACAGCCTGGTCCACTGATTGTTCGGCCTCGAAAGTAATAAATCCAAAACCTAGCCAACGACCAAAAGTCAATAGAGCAGCAGGGTGTTGGGACAGAACAGCTAGAAGAACATAAGAGGGGTGGGGTGGGGGGGGTACCCGAGGTTCGGATGACATCACGGCCCAGGTCACCAGAAAAGGTGACAGAGGGAGACCAAAAGGACAGAAAGGACTCTGTCCCCTTCAATACTTTAATCCTGAAAATATTTAATGATTAACAGCCATAGAAGGCATCTGACAGCTCAAGTCAGGGAGACTTATGTTACCTTCGTGGTACTAGACAGTGATTTGAAGGGATAGTTTACACAAAAATGAAAATTCTGTCATCAGTTACTCACCCAACAAACATGGTCACGTTGTCCCAAACCAAAAAATACGTATGGTAGTCTCAGTCACTTTTCACTTTCATTGAATCTTTTTTCTATGCAATGAAAGTGAATGCTGACTGAGACGTTCTCCATGTGTGTTACCCGTAAGAAAGACAGTCATACAGGTTTGAAAACCATGAGGGTGTGAAAAATATTACAGAATTTGTATTTTTGGGTGGACTATGATTTTAAGGATCTTTGGCAATGTAACTGGCCATATCAAATGTTGGATTTGATTTTTACATTTTTATTTATTTACTTATTTTTTTTGCAAGAGACTGGATTGTAAATATCTCTGCCTTTTTAACAGTTTCATCCAAACCTTTTTCGATCACCCCCCCAATCTTACACAACAAATGCGAGCAGCAACCACAATTATCAATGCATAACAAGAATGATTATTAAACTACATGTTTTTACTGTTTTCCTCAAAGCCTCCCAAAATGACAGTACTTTGGGCAAACCAAGAGAACAGAGATTGCAGCATTGCAAACAAAAGCACCACTAGGATATAAGGATATCTGTGAAACATTTAATAAAGCCAGTTTCTAATATGGTGTAACCCCAGTTAATGCTCAATTTGCAAGATCTGCATTTCACAAGACTCAGGGTCAGCGAAACAGAATGCGACTGTGTGCACCCACGCATGCTGGGGTCGTGGAGACAGAACTATTACAGTGCCACTCAGAGGAAGCTGGATTCCAAGGTCACTTGTGCGGTAAGAGCACAAGTCCTAGAGCAGCAGCTGAGTTTAGCTGCACCAGATCCACCAGTGTGAACTAGTTTCCGTTGGATCAGATAACTGTGGCAGAACTGGGCTGCGAGAATCTCCACTTTGGGATCTAACCTGATTCCAATGCACGTCCTTTGAGACTGAAGGGATCTGAGAATTAGTACACAAATTGGAGCAGAACCATCTGTCTAAATAAGGTATACATCATCATCAGGCCTGGTTTCATTTAAGAAGAAAGTTGCCAGTTATACAGGCTTCTAAAGAGTCAACTTAATGGCCTCTTGCCTGTTCCAGATATAAGTCCAACATCTAAAAACTATATTCTTTATAAAATATCGGCATTTTTCAGCCTTTTGACAAAATGCAATATACTGTACTTCATAATATGACTGAGGAAAGGAAGAAAACACAGCTCACAGAACAGATGCACTCTCCACTTTCCAAACAGCTTCAGGTGATGTAGATCAGAAGATATGAGGGAACTGTACAAAAATACCAAATAAGAAGCACTCTTGTCATGGAATAAGTGGACTTGCGTGTTGAGCGTCTTTAAAGGAAACACGCAGGCGTTACATCTTAAATGCAGTTATATTTCATGCGTTATAGCTTTATTAAAGTTCAAATAATATGGAAGCAGATCATGTCAATAACTACAAACTCCGAAACTGGCATTTCTCTGTTCAGTCAGTGCCTCTTTTATGAGTTGTGCGAAAAGCCCCGATATAAGGGAGAGAGATTGAAAATGCTCCCGGCTGAGGCACACTCGAGCACACGCTTAATGCAGCTAGATTATAACGTGATGGCTCGTGACATATTGAATCATAATATATGTCACTGTGCATTTCTTATCGTCAAGAAAATTGGCAATACGCAGCTTTATTAATACGAGAGAGATTGTTTTTTTTTGTTTTTTTTTTAGTCGAATAATCACTCTAATAATCAAAATAAGCATTAGTTGCAGCCCTTCTCTGCATATTAAGCTGGGATACTATATAAGAATATTAACAACGAAAAAAGATACACACAACTGCTTTAGTTTTATGTTGCCATCAAAATCACCACAAATATATAGTGAATATTATTCAGTTAAAAAAAGTGAAATACCAACACAGGTGAAGTATTTATGCAATTTAGTGACCCGAAAGCAACCTGTTTGAGTAAACTCGTGAACTGAGGACAAGCCACCACCTTTAGCTGGCCACAAGCATTAACTGTGTTTACACCATAGAAACAGGCATGAGTGCTTCACAACAGGCCTTAATCTGTGTGGTGCCACTATCTGTATTTTATCCTACAGGAAAGAACAGACATATCTCAGGAAAAACGTTAATGCATTCAAACACTTGACAAGGGAAAAGACATAGAAATATAGAGGGCTTACTTAATATACTACATTGCAATAAACACTAATTTTGTAGATCAATTAAATGTAAATGTTCATAAAAAAAACTTATTCAATGCCTAAAGATTAATAGAAATGAGCTCAGTGACTGGAAATTTCATAAATTCCAAATGTTCACATGTCAAACTACTCCACATATCCCCAAAGAGAGTGAAATGTAAAAAGCATTTCAGTTTGAAGAGTGAAAGCAAAAAAGACAGTTGTGCAGTCAGCACGATCCTATGGAAGAAAAATTGACCATTCGCTAAGCCCCGCCTTAAAAACCTTTTTGACCAATCCAACCTTAGCAACTGTTGCCACATAACTTTTTTGTTTTTTTTTGTTTTGTTTTTTTTAAATATAAGCCTAAGGAAGTTATGTGTCTTAAAACTATATTAAAGAAATTATGCAACAAAAAAAAATTTAATGTTGGTACCAGGGCATTAATCCGTGTTGGGTGTGATCTGATTATAAAATAACTGATTACAATTACTAATTTCATCAAAGTAGCTCTGTGGTAAAGATGCTAGCGACTACCCCTGGAGTTCGAATTCCAGGGTGTGCTGAGTGACTCCCGCCAGGACTCCTAAGCAACCAAATTGGCCCGGTTGCTAGGGAGGTTAGATTCAGAGGGGGTAACCTTCTTGTGATCGCTATAATGGTGCTGCGTGCATGCGACAATGAACAAGAAGGTTAGTTTTTTTTTTTTTGAATTTATAAAAAAGTTATTTTGAATTTATTGAGAGGAAAAACAAACTTTTCTGTAACAAAGTGTTTTAGAAAGTTACTTAAAATTATAATAATTTGTAATGTGATAACTTTTTCCATGAAACTATGGGACATTCTGTAAAGCTTGTCTCAGCGAGCAGAATTAACCAAGGCAGGCGGAGCTTGGTCAAAGGTCAATATCCATATCCATTAACACGTTATAGAAATTGATTATAAAAACTAAAAAATAAATGTTTTCTTTGTCAGTGGTATTGACTGGCTTTTTTCACATTTAATTCGACAACTGGACAGGGTGCTAATATGGAAAACTGGTGCTGATTGGCTAATAAAATAGTGACTTTTGAACATGGTAGGCATGCTGCATTATGCTGTTTTGAAGCTTTAAGACACGAGAAGATGTGTAAAAAGCTCAACTGACTGAGCAGCATGTTCAATGCAAATGTCTGCACATCGTGTGGATGCTGCTGATTTGCCTTGCCGCCATGCAAGATCTGAGACACGGCAAACCCAGCATCACACACACAAGAGGGACTGATGACCTGTGTGATGTTCTCTTCTCTTTGGGTGGGAATTGTTTGTCATGAGCGTGAGGTGTAGGAATAAATGGGAGCAAAACTGAATGTGTGGTTTACCTCGAGGCCTCTGTTTCTCTGCATCATAGATCATTACCACCTCTGTGACCTTCAAAAGGGAGAACAGGAATAGTGGATGAAACAAAAGATGTCACAAATGCATGACTTTTAATATAACACACTTGCATCCTCTGACACACTTGCATCCTTAAAACTATTTTATGAAATTTATCTGGTTATATCATCTAATCAAAGATGTACGTACAGCATCTGTGTCCATCTCACCTCTCCAAATCTGCTGAAATAATCCCTGAGTTCAGCTTCTCCGCAATTATGAGGAATTCCACCCACAAATATCTTCTTAGATTTATTGCTGTCACTTTTGCTTCCTTTCTAAAACACAACAAATAAACAGAGCACATATTTTTATTACGAGAGCAATTCATTTTAATGGGACAGTTCACCCAAAAATTTAAATTCTGCCATTATATACTCATCCTCCTTTTGTCCATCCTCAAGCACCATTCACTTTCACTGTATGAAAGGAAAAAGATGCAATGAAAGTGAATGGTGCCTGAGACTTACATTCTGCCTAACATCTCCTTTTGTGTTCCACAGAAGAAAGAAACCAATATGGGTTTGAAACAACATGAGGGTGAGTAAAAGATGACAGAATTTAATTTCTATCCTTTTAAAAGTAAACTGTGCCATTTAAACAAACTAAATTGCAAAAATAATGTGTTGCTTCCTGAACACTATCCCTGTTTTAGTGCATTTCTATCATTATCCTATGGAAAGCTTTGTTTGGAAAATGTTAATAAAGCATTCTTGCTACATATTGTCTTGTTTTCTTTCCTAAGAAGGAAATGAATGCATTTTGAAAGGAAAAATACTGAATTTTTAAAACCTGTGATTAATTGCGATTAACTATGAAGAGATAGCACTAGTTTTAACATAAGAAATGTACGCACTTCACCATTAATTATAGCCAGATATCTTGAATTGAAATGCCTAATAAGGATGGGCTAATACGAAAACAATTTAACTGCATCTTCTCAGGACAGAAATTAAAATAATTTGCCCACATGATAAATGTAGTTTCCAGTCTGAATTAACTTTGATTTGAAAAACACATTTGGAGCAGCTTTACATTTCGGAACTCTTACCCAGCCATCTTTTGCCCGAGTCTTTTCAGGCTGCATACCTCTAGGTGTACATGGTTTTGGATCAATCTGCATAAATAAAAAAAAAATATATATATATATATATATATATATATATATATATATATATAGGCTAAATCAAACCAGCATACCATCAGAGTGTGATTCAATGACCATAAATATGCAAAATATTGTAACTTCTAATAATTAAATCGCCTTCTCACATTTCTACCATCCAGGTTATGAGGTTTGGTGTCCAGGACAGTCCGTACGCAGTTGGGGTCTTTAAACTTCACAAAGCCGAAGCCCCTGGACTGATTTGTGCTTTTATCTTTCATGATGACACAATCCACAACCTCTCCGTACTGACAAAAGTAGTTTCGTAATGTCTCTAACAAAATATAGAAAGGCATAATTAGAAAAAAAGAGCCTGTAAATACCCTTAAGATCACCAGTTTTTTTAGAGCCTCAAGGAAACCTTCCACAAAAATACAAGCATAAAAGCCCAACGCAGCTTAGCTAATGGACTCATAGAAAACAAGCCTATGAATATTTTTTTTTATAACAGCCTATTAAATTAGCCCATCTACAAAACACTCTGTGTACAAGTCAATTACAAAGTTCATGTGGGGATAAACTGTTTTTTGTGCATTAGTAACAGGAGATTCAATGTAATAAATGCCTCAGTTAAGAAAAATGAGACTCAGTAACATGCCCGGGTCTAAGGGGGGTTCTTCCATTTTTTCTAGTGCCCACCAGTTCCAGTTGGATTGCAAAACAATCAAGGGATCCCCAACAAGCCCCCCCAAAGGATTGCATCCTACTACTGGCCCTTCTCAGTAATATATTCTATCAAATGCCCCAACACCTTTATAAATAGAATGCAGCTTTAGGACAAACATTTGGCCCAAAGGTCAACATTCACATGATAGAAATGACATCAAATCTACTCAAAAATGCAAAACCAGACTGATACAGGCTTGCAGAGCATGCATACATTACTTGAGAATACCCACAAGGCAACTAAATAAATAATGTTGCTATGTTAAACTATGGGAAGATTCATATTGAAGTTCAACTCACCCTGGGTGGTGCTCCAATCCAATCCACCCACAAACAGCTTCCTGCAGCACAAAGAAGAGAGAATGGCATCATGCAATGTGTTCACTCAGAAAGAAACACGAGTCAAGGTGAAGAAGGAAAAAAGATTGCCCTTTTCCTGTAATGACAGAGGGATCTGTGAATAGGTGATCAGAACAAACTCATCTATCCAAACTAACCCGACCAGCTCCGAACCCAGCTCTAAAAATTAGACAGGGTTAACGAATCAACCTGCCTAAGGTAAACTACTGCTGGCTGGGACATGGGTTGACACTGTGCATGAATGCTAATCTCCCATGACACGATTATAATCTTATAGCCTAGTATGTGAGACCAATACAAGCATTCAGTTTGATACGGCATAATATTGAGTGCTACAAAAATCTTTTTAATTCGTCCCTTGTTTGATTAAAGAAGGTACTGTTTTAAAAGTACTGCTACAAAACGTAAACATTAAACAAAAGCAGCAATTTACCAGCGATACTTCGTTAACCAGATTCCATTGTTTACAGGCGTTACGTCGTCATGACAACAAAATTATCATACTGGATTTAACTTTACAAAGAGAAGGTTATTAAGCAATTGTATCACACTAAAATCATATTAACACCTATATTTTTACGTCCTGTGGCAATATTTCTGAAACAGCGTGTATTTGAATGATTATGGACTGGCCCCATTAACTGCAACTACTCTGACTTTTGCATATTTAAATAAACAAAGGACGAGTCGAAATATTTTTTTTGTGGTACACAACAGATTAAGCCACAAATGCTGTCGACTGATCTTAACTTGTATTAAACTCGTAACATTAATCCACGTAACAGCGATACACGCATGCAGTTTGATTACACAATATTACACAACTTAAAACGTAAAAGAGAGTAATATGAGACTCTAGTTTGATTATAAAACATACAGCCTGAAAGACAGAGCACAAGCCTCCAGTTTGACAGCTGATTCTTCTTCGAGATCAATCTCTCTCCCTCTCTCACTGTATCGTCAGTACATATATTATCTGTTTAATTAACCGAAAACATGTCAATGTCCCATGGTTCCTCGTATTATTAAGTTTATTGGTGCACGGTTGTGAGTACTCTCTACTGAACCCCGGTGGCCCGCAGCGCATCTCTACCCGCTGGAGCGATTGCAGTGCATCCAAACACTGCCCATAAAACCCAGCGTGTCTTACCCGATTTCGTCTCCAGCTAAGTTGCTGTTCATCTCCGTGGCGAGGGTTGTGGACGGGAGTGCTGACATGGGTCCTCTCGCTCGGTCTCCTACCGGTCTCCGTCGCCCGGGAAGGTCACACTCCGCTTTCGGTTCAAACCGAATCTGCGCAACACTGACGCGAGCCACGGGGCTCACCAGCAGGTGCAGTGCAACGAGAGAAGTGCATGCTGGGAAATGAAGTGCTTTGTGGCATAGCATAAACAGTTTGATTTATCCTTGTCTAGCTTTATCATATTTCATTGAAACTGGTATGTTAGACCTCCTTGTATGGAACAGTATAATAGGCTTTGTGACAAATCACACACTCCAAGTCAAACACATAAATACAAATAGATTTTCAGTTAACCTTTTGGTTAATGCTATTTTCACGTATCTATGTAATGTTAATTTCAGCATACACACTAAGACATTTTTTTAAATGAAAAGTTGTATAGGTTAACATTAATTAACAATTTTATTTTTATAAATTATATGTTTTTATTTTTAGTCCATGATACCTGATGCATTAACAAGTTATTTATTTATTATCATTTATAAAAAAAAAAAAAAAAAAATGCATATCAGAGCAAAATGTAAAAGTTATTTCTATTGTGGACTATTGTTGATATTACATAACATTGATGATGTTGATGGGAACTTGCACCCTGACATTGATTATACAGTAACTGGCCTTTACATTTTATGTCCACATGTATCAAAAATTTACAAATGCAATACCATAACTATGCATAAAATATTAACATATACAGCCTTATTGTAAAGTGTTACCACTTGTTTTGTTTTTAATAAATATTCATAGATAAACAGAATATGGATTAAAACATATATATATATATATATATATATATATATATATATATATATATATATATATATATATATATATATATATATATATATATATATATATATATATGAAGAATGCATATTAAATATGATGATAAAAAAGTTAGCAAAAAAGTATTTGCAATTTTGTCAACAAAGTGCTTGTTGCAAAAAAAAATTGTCATAAAAGAACAAAGAACCCACTTACATTCAAAATATATAGAAAAATAACTTTAAAATTAAGCATTTCAGTTTCATATAAAAATTTCAAACAAACTGAATCGAGTAATCTTTAATAAAATACAATTTTAGAAACATACATATTTTAAGTTATATTGATTTCATTTAGCTAAAGATTACATAATTCAATTTGATGGAAATTTGTTATGAAATTCAAATGTAAAAATCTTTCAAATAGGCCAAATATTTTTGTGTATTTTTATTTTTTTTTTCCATTATTATTATTTTTTTTTTTTTTTTAACAGATTTATTTTTAGGAATGGTGCTAATTTTCTTCCCAAGCACATATTCTGCAACACTCCTTAAAAAATGTTGAAAAAGATACAAAGTGCATTCAGAAAATATTCAGACCCCTTAATTTAAAACCAGATTTTTGCTAACTTTACACATTTATAAAAACTGACATCTGATTGACATCAGTATTTAGACCCTTTGCTATCACACTATAAATTTAGCTCTGGTGCCTCCCATTTCTCTGAATCATCTTAGATGTTTCTACACTTCGGAAAGTTGCACACCTGTCTATATAAGGTCTTGCAGTGGAAAATGCATATCAGAGCAAAAACCAAGCCATGAGTTCAAAGGAACTGCCTACAGAGCTCAGAGACAGGATTTTGTTGAGGCACAGATCTGGAGAAGGCTACAAAAAATGTCAGCTCCATAATTCATAAATGGAAGAAGTTTGGAACAACCAGGACTCTTCCTAGTGCTGGCCGCCCGGCCAAACTGAGCAATCGTGGGAGAAAGGCCTTGGTAAGAGAGATGACCAAGAACCTGATGGTCACTGTGGTTGAGCTCCAGAGATCATGTGTGGAGAGATGGGAGATACTTGCAGAAGGACAACAATCACTGCAACACTCCACCGATCTGGGCTTTATGGCAGAATGGCCAGACTGAAGCCTCTCCTCAGTGCAAGACACAAAAAAAGCACCTAAAGGACTCCCATACTGTGAGAAACAAGATTCTCTTGTCTAATGAAACAAAGATTTAACTATTTGGCCTCAATTCCAAGCATCATGTATGGAGGAAACCAGGCAATGCTCATCACCTGCGCAATATCATCCCAACGATGAAGCATGGTGGTGGAAGCATCATGCTGTGGGTTTTTTTTTCAGCGGCAGGGACTTGGGGACTGGTCAGGGTTGAAGGAAAACTGAACACAACAAAATACAGCGATTTCCTTTATGAAATCCTGGTCCAGAGTGATCAGGACCTCAGACTGGGCCGAAGGTTCACCTTCCAACAGGACAATGATCATAAGCACACAGCAAAGACAATGCAAGAGTGGCTTAGGGACATCTCTATGAATGTACTTGAGTGGCCCAGCCAGAGCACCAGACTTTAATCCCATCAAGCATCTCTGGAGAGACCTGAAAATCTGTGTCCACCGACGGTCCCCATCTAACCTGATAGAGCATGAGAGGATCTGCAGAGAAGAATGGCAGAAAATCCCCAGATCCAGGTGTGCAAAGCTTGTCGCATCATAACCAAAAAGATTTGAGGCTGTAATCGCTGCCAAAGGTGCTTCAACTAAGTAGAGTTAAGGGTCTGAATACTTATGTCAATGAGATATTTAAATTTTTCTAATCAAAAATCTGTTTATTGCTTCGTCATTATGGGGTATGGAGTGTAGATTGATGTGAAAAAAAATTATTTAAAGCATTTTAGCATAAGGCTGGAAAAAATTAAGAGATCTGAATACTTTCTGAATGCACGGTATATAAAGGATGTTCATAGCTTGTAGTTTGTTATGTTTATGAATGAGCAGTGCCTGAATTTAATATGGTTATTTATTTTTTTATTCAGCTGTAGTGTCACCCAATAGGTGCACATGAACTGACTTCTGGTGTCCTTTACAGAGAACATTGAAGAAATCAACATCTTTCTTGTAAAAGAAAATTATATCCTGCTTGGAAAACTCATTACATTTTTCTTGATGTTTACTTACAAGCAAATCGTTCAAATACTTTTGATCCTCACACAATAATAAACCAAATGCTCCTTCCATAAAATGTGCTGAAATGGGATGTACAAGAAATTGTAACGGCTAACTCTCAAACATGTTTTAATGTCTAAAAGCATTTGCAGGATGCATGGCGTCTATGGGCTAAGAGGTTAAATAATAAAATGTCCTCTAAAGAGGACAAAAATGAATTGCTGGGTCTCAGGAGGATATGGTGATATGTTTGATCAGGGTTGCATTATCAGCAAACTTGGTTAAACAATTTCACTGATAGCCTACACATTGGAATGGCAGTTATCTGTGTTTATAGGACAGGAGAAGGAGGTGCTACAGAGTGTGAAAGACAGAGAGGTTTTATACAGCCACGTTTTTCCTCTAGTTGGTCAAGTAATACATTTATATATTTATATGTTACAGTTTGTTGTGAAGCCGTTGGAGGATGCATAAAATAAATAACATACAGGCACATTACTTTAACAGTGCAGGTCATGCATGACCAGAATTACATAGTTCTTATGAAATTATTACATTCCAGCATAATTGACATTACTTGGAGTGCTTAAATTAGGAATAACTTAATTTTTCAGATTATTTTTCATCCATATTTTGCTATTCTGTGTTCTTTACACATCACCTTAACATGAACTGTGTAGTTAGTCAACTTTATCATTGAAAACTTATTCGTGAATGCAAAGATCTTTAGCAAAGGGTTCCCATAGATGATATTGCAGTTTTATGCTCACTAAAGAAATGTTAACTGTTAAGCAAATTTGTGCAGAGAGGTCAAGACAAAAAAAGATATATTAAGATATGCTAACAGAACACTGCACAGTACACATCAACTAACTGCTCAATGTTTCTTGAGATAATTTTTAACCATTTTGCAACAACTGGAACATGGAGACCTCAATTAAATCAAAGATGTTAGAGCAGCCTACAAAATATTGACAAAAACTGCAAAAATGTCACCACCCGGCATCTGAATAGTTCAGAAAGTCAACTTGCTCTGGACAATTGCCCAACTTCAACTGTCGGATTTGTATGACTTTCTTCTGTTTAACACAAAAGAAGATTTTTAGAAAAGTATCTGAGCTCTGTTGGTTCATTCAATGCAAGTGACTGGTGGCCAGAACTTTGAACCCCCAAAAGACTCCAGTCATTAAATCCATGTCTTCAGAAGTGATACGATAGGTCTGGGCAAGAAACACATCAATATTGAAGTACTTTTTTTAAACTTTAAATCTACTTTAAAACAGCCCTCTTTGACGAGAGCTCTTCTTCTTCTGTTTTTTTGCTGATTTGCATTCTTCATGCTTTCAATCTACTGTGCTGTTGTGCAAATATGATTTATTTATTAGTCCAAAAACACTATGCACCCTTGACCATAGAGTACCTAAAGTTTATACCCCACTTTTGAAGCTCTCCATTGTTACATAATGATTTATTTATTCTTTACCTTTGCTTTGTGTCTGCTTGAGTCTTATGGATTACTTTTATTCTGCCTTTATGTGTTTTTTGGGGCTTCAAAGTTCTGGCCACCATTCACTTGCATTGAATGGACCAGCAAAGCTGAGCTATTTTTCTAAAAACTCATTTATGTTCCGCAGAAGAACAAAAGTACAAGTTCCAGTACACATCTGGAAACTCAGGTAAGAATTTTCCTTTTAGGGTGAACTATCCTTTGGTGTCCTATTTTTAAAAAACGAATAAAAAAGGAGAAGGCTACAGTTTTCTTTGGACAAGTATCGTGGCATTACCATGTTTTTGGACTTTGTACTATACTAACAAGGTATTATTTGAGTATAGGCCTACGTTTGTATAACCATCTGATACTATCACTGTACCATGACACCGCCACATTACTTTAAGGGAATGCATTACCCAGTACGACATTTCAAACGAATAGCAGTAAAGAAGGTTACAGTGGGGTTAACCATAATGAATCACAAGCTGTTCCAGGCCAGCTGTCTAAAGCACTGCATGTCAGAGACCACCCCCTTCACAGAATGCTCCTTATCAACTGAGCATTGCACTCACTCACTCTTTCACTACACTTATTCTTGCACAATCAGCAGTTCTTTATATATATACACAACCCAATACAGCAAGAGAGGATCTCTTCAGCTACTACGCCTAGACACACCAAAACACCTTAACACATCTGTCAAACATTCAACAATCGACCATGACCACTGCACAGCCGATCTTCTCAAAGGGGGAAAATTGCAAACAAGTGTGGCACGACGCGAGTGCTGACTACAACGAGGCCGACACACACCTGGAGATCATGGGTAAACCCGTTATGGAGCGCTGGGAGACTCCTTATATGCACTCCCTTGCAACAGTTGCTGCGTCTAAAGGTACCTTTCTAACGACAACTGTTATTGTTGTTGTTGTTTTTAAATGGGCGTGCGTAGACCAGTGATTTGAGTTACATTTTTTGTTTTAATTTCTTTAACTTTTACTTATAATGCTATATGTTATCGCATTGAATCTCAGTCGAAAACTTAAATCTTAAAGTGTGGCTTTCTTTAAACAGACACGTCAATCGCGCCTAACTCATTAATATGAATGTTGTTTTGAAGACGTTGCGACGTAACCCTCCTGGATCGTCCAATGGCGTAACCTAATTAATATTCATGAGCACGCCTTTCCAGTAGTAGGATTACGTAAACTTTCACGTTGCAGCAGCGAGATAAGTTGCGTTCACACTGCCAGCTACTTTGTCGCTGCATGTCGCCAGTGGCTGGCGGTTAGGTCGCTATTAATGTGTATATAGTAGCCTTTCCACCATCTTCCCGTCACTGCAGGAGCTGAGAGAGATAGGAGGATCACGGGAACTACCATCTTCTCTCGTATTGGCTGTCGCTCCCGAAAGTCGCTCTTCATTTGCATAAAGTTAAACGTTTCTCAGCTTTGTCGCGTCGCTAGGCACGCCCACATCCGGTCGCCATCGCTCGTGAAGCCGGAAGTCGCCAGCTCTCATTGAAAATGGATGAGATGGGATCGTTTTAAGTATTATATGGAACAATCAGAATGTACTGCGTGGAGAAAATAAAATCTTCATTAAGAACTGGTTTCACAAAAGTGTAATTTTCGTTTTGGATTTGTTAAAAAAAATCCATCCTGGCAGCTTTTGTTCCTATACCGAATTTACTGCCATTTTTGTAGTGGATACCTCACCTAGAGTTTATGATTGGGTTATTAACTGTATTTCACCTAAACTGTTCAAATGGTCAGGTCATACTGTAGTTACAGAGTATCAGTCTGTGAAATGCCCCAATTATCCATTGGAGGATTGGAGCTTTCCAACGTCATATGTAACAATTTCTGGATTAGAAGAATCCTTATTAGGAAAATCAACTGTCATCCCAAAGCTCTTTTCAAGTGGAAATTAAATGATCCTTCTCTTTCTACTATTAATATATTGACTGGCATTAATATGTTTCTGCTACCTAACACGTTGAAAGAACTTTATTATAAAATTCGTCATAATTACTATCCCTGTCATCTCTTCACAGTGTACATTCTGCAACTTTAATCTTGAAACAATATCATATTTGTTTTTTGAATGTGATTATGCAAAGGAGTTCTGGAAAGTAGCCTGGCTTATTTGCTCTGCTTACAATAAACTTTATATTTTTTTTTAAATAATAAATGTAGGCTACTGTTTTTGATTTGGGATTCAGAGTCAAAGGAGATGGATGACAGGTTAAAACTGCTAACTCTCTGTGGCCAGTTTCATATCCATAAATGTAGTCACTGATTATAAGCCCAATTTGAGGCTTTTCTGCGTCGATCTAAAGTTTTTCCATGACTCTCTTTGTTTATCATTTAACAAGAAAGCTGCTAAAATGGCTCTGTTGATTAAAAAAATATATAGTTTCGTTATAAGAGTTGCTTCCTGATTTCATGAAGGTTTTTTTTTTATTTATTTTTTAAGTTTCATGTTATTTATTTCTATTTATTTTGGATTAATTTTTATTGTATGTTTAATTTCTATTGCGTTATGTTTTGTGAATTAGTTTTTCTTTTTAGTTTTCTTTAGATTTCTTTTCGAAAATGTACTTTATTGCCTTGCTCTACCTCTAGTTTCCTGTTTTAAGTGTTTTTTTTTCTGTGATAGATGTTTCCCCTGTAATCTTTGTTCAAGAAGAAAGAAGTCGTTTTAGCTGCGTTCACACTGCCAGCGACACGCAGTGACAAAACGTCCTCATCTCATAAGAACGTTTATCTACAGTATCTGACTATGACAAGAACAGGTGTCAAATTCCCCCCTCGAAATACAAAAGTGAAAGACTAGTAAAAGGGATAAACTATTATTTGTTCAATTGTTTCAGTGAATGCGCACGCAGACTGACCACCGTGCTCGTGTAACATCAGCCATGCTCTTATTGTTTGTTGTTTATTTCATTCGTTACATCCTTTTGGAGTTTTTTCCCCTCTGGAACTGTGCTGTGATTCAGCTATACAGAGAACGACCGTAAATGAACACCTCACGATTCATTAACTTTTCATAGGCTATTGATAAATATATATTTTGATGATAAAATCATTACACAGGCTGCAAAAGATTCTTATATTTACAGTGTGTGTGTGTGTGTGTGTGTGTGTGTGTGTCACTTTTAATGGTTTACAAACGCAATCTCTCAAAATTCTTTTCATTTGAGAAGGGCGGGACACTGCTGGTGACCTCGTTTTACTCCTCACATGCCTATTTTTACTCCTCTCTGAAATATCACCTCTTGTAGCTCTGAGGCGGGATCATTCCCATGACCACATCTCTGCTATTCACATCTCGCGATATTATGATTAACATTGGCGCTATATAGAAAACTGAAGGTGTCAAATAAAAAATATTCTATGTATAGGAATACAAATTCACATTTACACAGTAAACATACCATATCAAGTATGTATGATATAACATTAAACACTATATACAATGTACGGAGTGTACAAAAAAATACAATACACATTATACAACACATTTAGATGAAGAGTGCAATTGAGTAGATTATTATACAGTTGGGCAGCAATATATTAACCATGCAATCACGTTCAACAGTAAATAACAGTAAATTAATCTACAGGTGGACGGGTGCTTGAGATTGGCTTTGGAATGGCCATAGCAGCCACTAAGGTGGAGTCGTTCCCAATTGAGGAGCACTGGATCATCGAGTGCAATGATGGTGTGTTCCAGAGGCTTCAGGAATGGGCCAAGATCCAGCCTCACAAAGTACTGCAATATCCCATTAAACATTAGTGCCATCAAACGGCCAAGTGTGCTCTTTGTATACTGGGTTATGTTGTTATTACATGTTAAGGACTAATATTGATCATTAAATGGCTGTTTTTAACTACATAGGTTGTTCCTCTAAAAGGCCTATGGGAAGATGTGGTACCAACTCTACCTGACAATCACTTTGATGGTAAAATGTTTTTAATTGGTTGCTTTCATGTAAGAACATATCATTTTAAAGATTTTACAGATGTGTGAAGAATTCTGTATATATTTGCAACCCCATCACAGGTATTCTTTATGACACATACCCACTGTCAGAGGAAACTTGGCACACACACCAGTTCACCTTCATCAAGGTTTGTGACTAACTGCACACTGCAAAATCCAGTTAAAGTATCTTTCATTTTTGAGGTGCTTTGTAATCATGAAAAAAACTCTGTTTGTAGAGTCATGGAAACAGACTCCTGAAGCCCGGCGGTGTGCTCACATACTGTAATCTTACCTCCTGGGGTGACCTGCTGAAAAATAAATTTAACGACATTGACCAAATGTTCCAAGTGAGTAAATGTACTCCAAACAGAATCCTTTTAACTCAATCCATATGCAGAATTTTGTTATGATGATCATCCTCTACTTTCAGGAGACACAAGTTCCCCACCTGCTGGAAGCTGGATTCAAAAAAGAGAAGATCAGCACCACATTGATGGATATCATCCCTCCCAGTGAATGCAAATACTATTCCTTTAAGAAGATGATCACACCAACTATTGTTAAAGAATAAGAAAACACAAACTTCCAACCCATCAGTATAGTCAATTGTCTCAAGAGTTTCCAAATTATTTAATTTATTTTTAATTCAAAAAAATATTAATTATAGAGCGGATTGCTCTATAATCTCTTATAATGACTCTTTTTTTAAAAAAAATAAAAGACTATGAGTAGCTGTACCATGCAAAGATATATATATTTTCTTTTTAGATTGTATTACATGAAAATAAACACTACATGATTTACATACTGTATGGTAGAATGTCATGCTTTATGTCCCTTAAAGAAATAAGTTCACCCAAAAATTAAAATTCTCTCATTATTTATTTACCCTCAAGCATCCCAGATGTGTATGACTTACTTTCTTCAGCAGAACACAAATGAAGATTTTTAGAAGAATATTTCAGCTCTGTAGGTCCATACAATGCAAGTGAATGGTGGCCAGAACTCTGAAGGTCCAATATCACATAAAGGCAGCATAAAAGTAATCCAGAAGTCTCCAGTGGTTTGTTCCATGTCTTCTGAAGCGATCCAGTTGGTTTAGGGTGAGAACAAAACAACATAACTCCTTTATTACTATAATTCTTGACATTAGCCGTCTCCTTGGTGATCAGGATTTCTGGATCGATTACACTTTCTAGTGCCATCCAGGGCGCTACGCATGTGTGACGCACTAGGAAGTGTGCTCAATCTTGAAATCATGATCGTGCAATGGCAAGATGTTCAGTGGAAAGGGGGTTATATGATAGTATGATGAAATAGTGGATGAGAAACCGATCAATATTTAAATCCATTTTAACAATAAATCTCCACCTTTGAACATCCCCAACCAGTAGATGAAGAATGCGAATTGCCAAAAATACAAAAGAACAACAACGTGGGAGTGAAAGGGAAGATTTGTAGTAAAAAAGGACTTAAATATTGATCGGTTTTGTCATGTTTAGATGTGTTTTTGATTCGATTTCTTTTATTTTGGAATTCTAGTTCCCGGTTCCCTTGTCACGTGATTTCATGTTTCTCTCCATGTTCATGCGTCTTGTTTTCATTGGTTTATTGTCTTATCAGTTCTAGTCTGTCATTGGTTTAAGGTTATTAGTCTTGTTATCTTGTTTAGTGTTCTGTTTGATCATTGGTTTATGTTTCCCCACGTCATGTATTTAAGCCCTCATGTTTACCATTGTCCGTTGTCTAGTAATGATGTTAGTTTGTGTTGCAATTTTCAAGTTCATGTCAAGTTTAAGCTTTGCCATCCAAGTTCAATGTTCACGTTTAAGTTTCAAGTTTATGTTTTATTCATGTTTTTTGGTTAGAGCTTTTGGTTTTCACATGGATTATTAAACTGCACTTAGGTTCTTCATTTCATCGTCATTGCCAGCTTCAATACGTTACAGGTTTCTCATCCACACCTATCATATCACTTTAGAAGACATGGATGTAGCCACTGGAGTTGTATAGATTACTTTTATGCTCCCTTTATATGCTTTTTGGAGGATCAAATTTTGCTCATCATTTATTTGCATTATGTGGACCTACAGAGTTGAAATATTCTACTAAAAAAGAAAAAAAAAAGAGTCACATGCCTGGGATGGCATTCGGGTGAACATTATTGGGCAATCTATTCTGTTAAAATTCATATATATCCATATATGAATCCATATATTGGGGGGGGGTGAAGAAACATGACTCAAACTGTTCTTGACAGTGTTTATGAGATGCACCCAATATTTGGGTGTACAGACCTTATTTACCTTATAAAGACCTTATAATTCTGTTCAGCATAGACAATGGAGACAAAATGACTACAGTGGTAACATAAAAATATATGACTGAAAATGTTCAGGCAGAAAGTCCTTTATTGTAGCTACAAAGAGGAGGAGCTTAAGCTGAAGTCTTCCAAGCATAAAAAATTACCAATTTTAAATAAAACATTTTTTTACAGACCAGACACATCAACAATCAAATCTCATTTGCGATACCAAATTCTTATTTTCTTCTCTCGTTTGATCTTCTTCTGTAACTGTAGCGTTCCGTAAAGCAGAGCCTCTGCTGTTGGAGGGCAGCCTGGTGGAACAATTAAACACATTGCTGTTGATAACCTGAATACCCAGCCATTTATGAAAATGTAAAACCACAATATCTGAAATGGTCAATCTTGATGGATTATGTCTATCAGAATTTTTACTGAACCTGGGACGTAGATGTCCACTGGAACAATGCGATCACAACCCCGGACAACCGAATAAGAGTAATGATAGTAGCCTCCACCGTTAGCACAGCTACCAGAAACAAATCAGAAATCAGTTTCAGTCTACTAAAAGGTAGCAACACAAGTATTGAGGTCCTACAACCAGCTCGAGCTAGTTAAGCTTCTTGCAAAGTCTGTGCTGATCAACTTCTTTCTCAACTTTCTTACCTTCCCATGGAAATTACGTATCTGGGCTCTGGCATCTGATCATACACCTGTAATGTGTGAGACAAACAAATAATACTATAGCAGACCAGTCATGTGTTTATCTCGTAACACAAAGACATAAGAAGAGAAATGAAAAGAAAGACTCCAAAAATACCACGTGAAAGCAGTAAGAGATTTACAAACCTGGTGCAAACCACATCCATAGTAAAATATGACTTTTTTTGGAATGCGTCTCAGTTTGGACAGTTATATGAGAATTCAAAAGTTTAGCTTTTTTTTGGCATTTGGGACATGACGTATATAATGTAATTCACAAATGCCACGATAGTGTCTGGGGACTGTTTTCCTCTTACAGAGGACTACAAGGCATTCACAATGTAGTGAAAGAATCAGTGGTTTTAAACACAGAATATGCATGAATGTTCTCTCAGTCAGTCAGAAAGTCAGTCCTAAAGATCAGATTTAAAGGCCGAAATGCATTCAAGTGCGGAGTGAACAAAGCCTAATATACTTAATGGTCATTTTAGAGCAAATACCTTCCTTAAGGCAGGGGCCATTTTATTTGTTAGTGTCCCTGCCACAATCATGACATCAGCCTGTCTGGGGCTGGCTCTGAACACAACACCAAATCGATCCATGTCATAACGAGGGGCAGCCATGTGCATCATCTCCACAGCACAACATGCCAGGCCAAAGGTCATGGGCCACAAGGAGCTCTAAACACAAACACAGATTCATCAAAACCATTGTTGTTGATTTTGTTGCTTCAGGAAGTCTAATTTCACTTTCAAAACACAAAATTAACCAGTTTTTGTTCAATTGTAGAGCAGAAAATGCATTTATTCAAAACCCTAATGATGAGTAAAGAGTTGCATACTCTGCGTGCCCAGTTGACCAGATCATCCAGCTTAGTGATGATGTATTCACCCTTGCTGCTGACAGCTGAAGCTGGTTTCGGTGCCAGAGCAGTGCTTTTCTCTCTGATCTGGATCAGGCTGAAAAGAGGGAGGTAAAATCAGTTTCTTTTAATTACAACAAAATAATGACATAACAAAATCATTTATTCCACACCTTTTGGAGTTTACATCCTTTGAGTCTGTCAAGAGAACTTTTTTGTGAGCAGTTAATGATGAAATTGCCCTATATTACAAACAAACAAACACACACACACACACAATTTAAAGAAAGGCAATCATGCTATATCATACTATGATAAAGATGATTATACATATAGTTTAGAATTTATAATAGTTCACCAAAAATGAAAATTCTCTCATAATTTTATCATGCCATCCCAGATGTGTGACTTGCTTTCTTCTGCAGAACTCAAGATTTTTTAGAAGAATATTTCAGCTCTGTAGGTCCATATAATGCAGTTGAATGGTGACCAAAACTTTGAAGATCCAAAAAGCGCATAAAGGCAGCACAAAAGTAATCCATATGACTCAAGTGGTTTAATCCATGTCTTTAAAAGTGATCTAACCAATTTTGGGTGAGAACAGACCAAAATAGAACTCCTTTTCACTGCATATTTTGCCATTGCAGTCTCTAGGCATGATCATGATTCTAAACTTGATTAAACTTCAGAGTGTTTGACAAATTCACAGAAAACTAGAAAGCGTTAGGAAGAGTAATCAAGCTTGAAATTATGATCACGAAGGTGACAGCTGATGCCAAAATGTAAAAGTAAAAAATGTAGAATATTTTGGTCTGTTCTCACCCACAACCGATTAATTTGCTTTAGAAAACATGGATTAAACCACTGCAGTCTTATTAATTACGTCTATGTTTCCTTTACGTGCCATTTGGAGGTTCACAGTTCTGGTCACAATTCACTTGCAATGGTCCACAATGGACCTACAGAGCTGAAATATTCTTCAAAAAATCTTTTTTGATTGTTTATTATTATTTTTTAATTTTATCCCCTTTTGTCCCAATTTGCAATACCCAATTCCCACTACTTAGTAGGTCCTCGCAGTGTCGTGGTTACTCACCTCAATCCGGGTGGCGGAGGGCAAGTCTCTGTTTCTGAGATGGTCAATGCTCACATCTTATTATGTGGCTCATTGTGCATGACACCACGGAGACTCCCAGCATGAGGAGGCTCAAGCTATTATCCGCGATCGACGCACAACTTAACACACGCTCCACTGAGAGTGAGAACCACTAATCGTGATCACGAGGAGGTCACCCCATGTGATTCTACCCTCCCTAGCAACCAGGCCAATTTGGTTGCTTAGGAGACCTGACTGGAGTCACTCAGCACATCCTGGATTCGAACTCGTGACTCCAGGGTGAAAAATCTTCATTTGTGTTCAGCAGAAGAAAGTCAGACACAGCAGTAATGGTATAAGGGTGAGAAATTATGCACATTTTCATTTTTGGGAGAACTATTCCTTTAAGAAGACAGAGTTTGGTCATGCAACATAATGTGCTTAAAATCTGACAAAGTAAAAAGTGACTGAAATAAGTAAATTTAATTAAATAGACTCAATTAAAACAAATTAAATTTAGCCTAAGACAGTATCCCTATCAGTTTTTAGTGGTACCTGTGAAACTCACACCTTTTCTCATACAAGCCTAAAGTTATCAGGACTGGCAAGATGAAAATCAAATGAAAACTTACCTTAGATTAAAAGAGCCAAGGGTGGGAAGGCGGGGAACTGAAATAATAACACAAATGTCATGATTTAAAACCAAGTCTAAATAAGAAAAATATTTTTGCATCATTTTCAAGAGGAATGCAAGTTGTATTTCAGTGCTGTGGAAAACGATTTGCTCCCATCCTGATTTCCTCTGTTTGTGTATATCTCATACTAAATTTAAAAAAAAAAAAAAAAAAAACAATCTAACAAAGGCAATTGGAGTAAACAATTTTTTAAAAAAAATTTTTTTAGCAAAAAACGTTAACCAATACCAACTGGGCCTGTGTGAATAAGTATATACCCCCTTAGTTACTAAATCCCCAACTCTATGAGTTTCAGCTGGACTAGACACATCCCGGCCTGATTACTGCCAGCGCTGTTCAATCAAATCAACCCCTAAACAGAACTTTTCCAGCAGCATGAAATTGGTGAAAGATCTCACCCAGTAACACTATGCCAAGGTCAAAAAGAAATGATGAGGATACAGGTGATTGAAATACATCAGTCTGGGAAGGGTTACCAAGCTATTTCAAAGGCTCTGGGACTCCAAAGAAACACAGTGAGAGCCATTATCTCTAAATGGAGAAAACTTGGCACAGTAGTGAACCTTCTCAGAAGTGTCTGACCTTCTAAAATTCCTCCAATAGTGCAGCGACAACTCAATCAGGAAGACACAAAAAAAGGACAACATCCAAGGAACTGCAGGCCTCTCTCGCATCAATAAAGGTCACTGTTCATGACTCCACTATCAGAAATGGAAGAAAGGCGAGGTGAAACCACTGCTAACCCAGAAGAACATTAAGGCATGTCTGAATTTTGCCAAAAAACACCTTGATAATCCTCAAATCTTGTGGGAGAATGTTCTGTGGACTGATGAGTCAAAAGTGGAACTGTTTGGAAGATGGGGGTCCCATTACACCTGGCGCAGTTTAAACAGATTTCCCCAAAAAGAACATGCATACGGTCAAGCGTGGTGGGGTAGTGTGATGGTGTGGGGATGTTATGCTGCTTCAGGTACAGGAGAACGTGCAATAATGGAGGGAAACATGAATTCCATTTAAGGGAGCAGTTAGTTTTTCACATGGGTGATCTAAGTGTTTGATAACAATTTCTTTTTTTTTTGGTTCAATAAAAAAAATATTAAACTGCATTTTGTGTTTACTCAGGTTGCCTGTGGTTTATGTTATATCTCGTTTGCAGATTTAAAACAATTTTGTATGGAAAAATACACAAAAACTGAAGAAATCAGGATGGGGCAAATACTTTCCCACAGCACTGTATCTGCTATAAGATGCATCACAGCATGATCCAGTTCAGACATAGATTTAAACTTTATACTATATCGTCAGAATAATATAAATATGCACACATCAACCAACAATAAACGAAACCTAACATTAGCATTGCCTCAACATTAACTCACAAATATGGTTACAGATTGTACGATTCCACTAAATATGCACTACATTCGTGTACTTTGAGAGTCAGCAAGGCTTCAAAGTATCAACTTTGTTTGTAACAATGATTACACAAATCGCAGCATATTGCCAGCAAGCTTGTCATTTCTCTATTTTGAAAAGCGGAAGTAGTTCAAATATGACGTCTGTGTAGTTTCATCTTTCAGTAATGCAAGTTGTTTGTTTATATCCGAGAGTCAGTCTCAGATCAGTAATGTTGATTAACAAGGTCAGTGGGAAAATTCCTTCACTGCATGACAGAATTCACTTAATAGGGGAAGATGCATTATCGTGGAGTTACATCTAATACAATTAATCTAAATATGATACGATAAGAGCTATGTTGCCTTAACTTTAGGTTTAAAAACGTATCGTAAAGGTCCCGTTTACTTACGTATCAACGCAACCATCTTTGCATAATACCTACTTCCGGTCGTGACCCGACTTCCTCTCTTTGAGTAAAAGCAAAGTTCCCTTTTAAGGGAAGTCAGTCCACTCGGCGGCCAAATTTGGAACGTTTACTTGCAGACTGGGCAGCTATTTTCAAAGTAAACAAGCGGCATAAATGTACAGCTCCTATATACGTGAATGGGGAAAGAACGAACTCTCCAAAACGTTTGGTCAAGATTACGATCAAACAACATGTTTCAAATCAGCAGTACAATTGGACAATAATGGTATCATAAAATATGCTTCTTTAGCTCAGATCACGCACACAAAAAATATATTTTTCAGACCGGTTCAGCTACTGCGCTTGCGCGTTCTCGAGTTGACTGACAGGCGATGTCTGTATCTGAAAAAACGTTTGGCTCTTTTACCTGTGAGGCGGAACTTCCTTTCCTACATTCGTTGGCCATTACAATCTCTCCCATTCATTTAAATACCAGTGGTGCGTCTCTGCTAAACTGTCTATGGTTAAAAAAAGACGACTTTTGAAAACCCATTGTACATTTGGTTATTACACCACACAGTATTTAAAGTATTATCGTCAACTAAATCCTGATGCAAAAGTACATTATTTCCCAAAATACAATTCAGCACTAAACTATTACAATATTTAAACATTAATTACATTATTAATGTTTACTTTTATGAAGTGTAGCAATAATTATAATAATAAAATAAACCAAACATGAATTGTATAACCACATATGGTGGCGGGAGATCTCAACACTGATAATATGAGGCTTGTCATTTATCCCTGAATTACAGGTCTAAACTCATAGATTTGCTCCTGAAGCTTCCATCCTGTAGCATGTTCATGTTCAAGAAAGATTCTCTTATGGAGGTCTGGTAATTGTGGGACTATATCTGAATATGTCAGATGCCTGATGAAGGCCCCTGCAGAAAGTTTCCCTGGGAGAAGAGTAACCAGCAGGAGGCACAGATGAGTCTATATCATTCTATGTAGGACAGATACTGATATTTTTACTACAGGCACTGTGTTTTGCTGATTCGTGCACCCATTGCATGATGCAGGAAGGAAAGAATAGTGGGATCCAGACAGAACCGAAGAGGGCCTGTCTGAAGCTATATCACTTGAGATGGTGGACATAAGCATAATGTGAATGTACTCATGAAGAAACCCAAACATATTGCTTTCTCAGAAAAACAAAAGTTTTTCTTATTTTATTGGAGTCCTTTAAAAATAAACTTCTGAGTGCAACACAAAAATCATTTAAATCAATTACACAAAAACACTTTCCCAGCGGTGTAATTATATACTCCCCACAATCCTGTACAAAAACCTCAAGGTTTATCAATAACTTAAAAGACAGGATTCTACCCCTAATCTTTACAAGGAGTCAGAATGCCAGCTGACCAGGATGACCAAGGGTGAAATGTTAAGACTGTTCTCAAATAAATCTAATAAACACTTGTTCTTCTCTCTGGTGTACATTATAGCAGAGTAAAAGCATAAAAAACATTTTGCCTTGGTTGGCATGTCGGCGGGGAATTTCATTGCATGACTTTACAGATATTAGCATTGCACAAATGGTTCAGTCTTCAGAAAGCAGCCTGTGAAAGTGGTCGGTTCTCTTCTTTAGGACGTTTCTGAAGTCATCCTGCAAACAGGCAAATAACAATAAGTTGATCATTACTATGAACCAATCGTTTTTGTTTAGTAAAGTTAGTTCTTTATGATAGTATCATGCAAAAAGTAAATATTCAAAAGTATAAAGTAATTATAACGCCTGGAGTCACAAGTTCAAACCAGGGTGTGCTGAGTGACTCCAACCACGTCTCCCAAGCAACCACATTGGCCCAATTGCTAGGGAGGGTAAAGCCACATGGGTAACCTCCTCGTGGTCGTGATTAGTGGTTCTTGCTCTCAATGGGGCATGTGGCAAGCTGAGTGTGGATCACGGAGAATAGTATGAGCCTCCACATGCTGGGAGTCTCTGCAGTTTCATGCAGGGGGCGGCTGTGGTTCAGGTGGTAGAGCGGGTTGTCCACTAATCACAGGGTTGGTGGTTCAATTTCCGGCCAAACGACTCCACATGCCTAAGTGTCCTTGGGCAAGACACTGAACCCCAAGTTGCTCCCAATGGCAGGCTAGCACCTTGCATGGCAGCTCTGCCGTCATTGGTGTGTGAATGGGCGTGTGTGAATGGGCGAATGAGACGCAGTGTAAAGGGCTTTGAGTATTGCTAAGGTTAAAAAGGCACTATATAAGTGCAGACCATTTACCATGCACAACGTGCCACTTGATATAATGCGCAGATTGACTTTTAAATTTAGAATTATATTTATTTTAAAGCAGCGGTTCCCAAACTTTTTTTCCTGCGCACCCCCTTCTATGTCCCAACCGGGTTGGCGCACCCCCAATCCCCACTTCAAAAAAAAAAAAAAAAAAAAAAAACGCAACGCAACTTTGTTTTATCATGTTTAATCATGTGCAAATAACCAGAACACATGACAATAACAACATCACAACGGTTATGGAAATTAGAACGACGGTACAATTAATTAAATTGCAATGTTACAAACGATCCACAACATTAAAGAGAATAGGATCCGAAATAGATAAAATAAATAAATGAATATTTAATAAAATAAATTAAAATAAAAAACGAGGATCAATCTGAAACTTTTCAAGTGCGACAATAAAATTAGCCTTCACACGATCCACAACATAAGTAACAAAGAGCATAGGCTCAAACATAAAATAAATTAAGAGGATAAAAGAGGATCCATCTGGAACTTTTCAAGTGCAGCGCAAAAGTCGCTCAGCCTGCGGCGAGAGAGAGAGAGAGAGATAAGAGACGGGGAGGAGGATGTGTTAGTATCCCCAGGCCTATGTGTAGCAATAATATCAAATGAAGAGTTTGGTTCCAAAACGCGATAAACGCCATTAAAAAAAAAAAAAATAGTTACTGCAAAAATCTGTATTGTATCTGGTTGGTATTGAAAAGTCAATGTTTAATTTTAAGTAAAATGCGATATCCGCCGTGTTATTCTGTCATGTTTTCTCCCTTTCTTTCCAAACCGCGACAAACGCCAGTCTCCTTCTCTGCAGAATGCGATATATCCGCTCTCAACCAATCACAACGCACCATTCCACGCAATGTAAACAGTAACGGCAGCGCCTTAAATACACCCGGCTTCCTAGTTTTTCTTATCTATTTTGTACTTTTCGATCAACAAACAAACAAAAAAATGAATAATTTTGATGGCATTGATGAACCTGTGGTTGTTTCTGCGGTGGGTAAGAAACGTAAGGCATCGAAATCGAATCATTTACGTGAGGAGATTAAGAAGATGAGGCACTCGGGAGGAGGAAAAATGTTTTCAATCTTCTTTACAGTTCTTAATAAAAATATTATACTAATAAACTTACGTTGTTGTGTATTTTTAACAGTTTCAATATGATTTTTTTATATATATATATATATATATATATATATATATATATATATATATATATATATATATATATTGATTCAATGGATTAATTGCATTTTGAATAAAAAAAAATGGATTTATTGCATTTTGGGGAAAAAATAATCCGTTTTTATAATAAATCTTTGAAAATCAAAACCTGGATTTTATTTTATTTTTTTGTTATTATGACCTACAAATGCTATGTGAAAGGTTGAAACAGAAAATAGTGGTTTTCATCTTTCCACTTTCTTGGTAAAGAAAACACATTTTTACTCAAATTAATCTAAATGGATTTATTGCGTTTTGAAACCAAACTCTTCAAATACTTACCTATATTAATGCGACGGGTGGGCTTGCATCTTGGCACAAAGCTCTCCGAAGTTTGGCGCAATGGAAGACAGTTTAAGCCTCAATTCCTTCTCAACAGCATCCAGTCTTTGCCGATGTTTAGTTTTAACTGCTGCCATTGCAGAGAAACCAGCCTCGCAGAGATAAGTTGTGGCGAAGGGCATCAAAACTCTCAAGGCTTGCTTTGCCAATACTGTGTATGATGTCAGTGACTCGGTCCAAAAATCCACAAGTGGCTTTCGTTTGAACTGTAACTGCAGTGCTCCATCAGATGACAGCTCAATCAGCTGCTCCTGCTCGTGAAATGACAGCTGTGGGACGGGCAGGGAAACTTCAAATGGATTGCGAATCCAAGCACGAGATGTGTCCATAGGTGGGAAGTGTTTCCGTAGCTGCTCGGCGAGTTGGTTGAGGTGTTCAATTATGATACATTTTACATGCTCACCCAGGTCTACGTCATTTTCCCCCAAGAACTCGTGAAGCGTAGGGAAACACAGGTGTGTGTTCCCACTCACACAACTCGCCCAGAACCGTAGCTTTTTTATCATGGCCTCAATCCTGTCTTGTGTGTTGAACACCGTTACACTGACTCCCTGCAGACTTAGATTGAGTTCATTCAGAGCTGAGAAGATGTCCGCTAGATAGGCGAGCCTTTTCAGAAAATCTTCGTCATGCATACTGGAGGCCAAATGAAACGGATTCTCCTCAAAAAACTGCTGCAATTCGTGCCGGAGTTCAAAGAGCCTTGTCAGCACTTTGCCGCGGGACAGCCAACACACCTCTGTGTGCAGCAGCAGTGATTTGTGTTCGCTGCCCATCTCATTACATAACAGTGTGAATATTCGTGAATTTAGCGGACGAGCTTTAATGAAGTTCACCAGTTTGACTGCGTCGTTCAGCACTACAAGTAGATCAGCTGGCATGTTTTTGGCTGCGAGGGCCTCTCTGTGAATACTGCAGTGTAGCCAGCTGATGGATGGGCAGACTCTCCTAATATGAGCTATTAGCCCCGTGTGTTTCCCCGTCATGGATTTTGCCCCATCTGTGCAAATTCCCACACAGCGCTCCCAGTCGATCCCATTGGACCTCATAAAAACGTCAATTAAATTGAAGATTTCCTGTCCTGTTGTTCGGGTAGCAAGGGGCCGACAGAACAAAAAATCTTCTTGTACCGTTCCTTCAAAAAGGTAACGTACATACAGAAGGAGATTGGCCAGATTTGCAACATCTGTAGACTCGTCTACTTGCAGAGAGTAAAACTCACTTTTCTTCACACGGCTGACTAGTGTAGCCAGGATGTCTTCAGCCATGGCATCAATGCGGCGCGACACAGTGTTATTGGACACAGGAATCATGTCCAACTTTTTTGGCTCTTTCTCTCCAATCATACACTCCACCATCTCTTTGGCCGCTGGCAAACACACGTCTTCAGCAATTGTGTGCGGCAGCCCCTTTCTCCCTACTCTGTAACTGAGCAGATATGAAGCCCGCAACGCGTCTTTCATAGACCCAACGCATGAATGAAACTGCATTTTTTTTTGGCTTTTCTGCAACTCCCCCAGCTTTGCTTTAAAATATGTAAGGGGCTTTTGGCTTAAATTGCCATGTTTCGTGTGCAGGTGACGACGGAGATAAGACGGCTTCAGACAGCTGTTTGCTAGAACTTCACTGCACAACACGCACTGAGGCTTCGGGCAATCTGTATCGCCGATCCAAGTGAAGCCGAGACCCAGATAATTGTCATCATATTTCCTTCTTTTTTTCCCCGTCTGGTGTTCACCCTCATCACCTCTTTTTTGCGATCTCCTTCCCTCCTCTTCGGTTTCCTCCGGCGCATCTTCTGACTCCCGCTCATTTTCTTTCTCTATTATCTCCGTCTCTGTTGTCTCCAAATCCTCACTCTCTCTTGTTGGTCCCTCTCCTCCTTCGTGACTAACACTTTTAACATAAGACGTCCCACTTGACAGTTTCCCTGATTTCAGCCAGTTAAGCATATTTATAAAATGAATGAATGAAACATGTTGGCGCGCATATAGCTAGCGGCTGCAGTGCATAAAAAAAGCAGTGTGTAGAAGAAGACAGCAGCTGTCTTCTTCTACGTTTCTATCAAAAACAAATAAATTATAGTTTTTTAAATTTAAAATAAAAGCGATTACAAAGGAAATATTTACTGTTCATGGTTTTTTATTTGATTGTATGGAAAAATCCCACTTAAAAAAAACAGGCCGCCATTACATTTTTCCTCTCGCGCACCCCCTGGTGGCAGCTCGCGTACCCCTGGGGGTGCGCGCACCACACTTTGGGAATCCCTGTTTTAAAGGAATGTTCTGGGTTCAATACAAGTTCAGCTCAATCAACAGCAATTGTGGCATAATTTTAATTACCACAAAAATGTATTTTGAATCGTCCCTTCTTTCCTTAAAAAAAAAAAAATTAAATAAAATCACAAATCTTGGTTCCAGTGAGTCACTTACAATGGAAGTGAATGCAGCCGATTTTTGGAGGGTTTAAACAGAAATGTGAAGCCAATAACTTTATAACAGCATTAATGCATTAATTCTTCTGTTAAAACTTATTAGAGCTGTAAAGTTGTTTAAATTGTAATTTTTACAGTCATTTTAGAGTGTGTTGACATTAACTCATGTTAACATTAAAATCCTTTACATCATGTGGCTATACTTTTGAAACAGTGAGTATTTTAACATTCAAAATTTGACCCCCATTTACTTCCATTGTAAGTGACTCACTGGAACAAAGATTTGTGATTTATTTATTTTTTTTAAAGGAAAGAAGGGACCATTCAAAATACATTTTTGTGGCAATCAAAATTATGCCACAAATGCTGTCATACAAGCTTAACTTGTATTGAAACTGGAATGTTCCTTTACAGACCATTTTTGCTACTGTAGCTTTAAGACTCCTCTTTACATGTGAAAATGACGCATGTGAAATGAATATTAATGCCTAAAAAGCACTCACCGCTTGCACGAGTTTCTCCATGTAAGGGATGAGCTTTTGCAGCTCCCGGTCCTCTCGATCTCCAAACCAGCTCTTTATGGGAATCATATTAATCAGCTACAAAAAACAAACATACTGTAGATCAAGGGCCATTCCATCCAATCCAAACTCATTCATGCATATAACATGCCACCAAAAAGTCACACTGGAATACTGGTGATCAAACCACATGCAATAGAACCCTTCACACTGAGTTGAAAGGACAGACGTACGTGGTAGGGGAAAGTGTGTGGAGCGTTGTCCAGGATGACGGTCTTTGACAAGTCCCTCTCCAGCACACTCAAGTCTTTAATGTAGTGTCCAAGCACACAAGCACAATCGTCCTGATACAAACGATGCCTTGAGGGAAAAAGAAAGCCACATAATTACAAAGAGTTGCATTTTTATCCTTCTTTAAAGGGTTTCAATTTCCTGACATATCAGTCTATCACTAAGCTAAACCAATGCCGTGAGTTTGGGGTGGGAGTCTCTCTTTGCTAAACAATAAGAGTGTTCTCTTTGACGATTAACTTTCCCCTTGTGTCATTTCCAAAAATCACCAACAGATGTGTCAACAGATAGTCAACACTTTCTGTTTTCAAGTTTTGTTCTGTAGGTTTATGCAAATTTGAGTAAATATTGTATAAAATAAGAGCTTGTTTCAGTTTTGACATTTTGTGTACATCTATTTTGCTGTTGTTAAATCATATTATGTTTATCGGCATTTATATCAGCCATCCTGCTCTCTAGATATCGGTATCGGCCATTGAAAAACCCATATCGGTTGACCACAAGTTTAGCTAATGTTATGTCGGGTTGCTCAAACAAACAAGATTACAATTGTCTTTGCTGCCGCTAGCGAGTGTTTTTGAAAGCCTGTTTTCTTGATGTAGCTTTAAATTACTTTTGAAGTTAAAAGATTTTTTAAAACTAGAAGCGAGAGGGAGCCTAGGTAGCTCAGCGAGTAAAGACGCCGACTACCACACCATGGATGCTGTAGGGAATAGCGTGAAGCCTCCACACGTGCTATGTCTCTGCGGAACTGCGCTCAACAAGCCAAGTGATAAGATGTTTGGATTGATGGTCTCAGACGCAGAGGCAACTGAGATTCATCCTCTGCCACCCGGAATGAGGCGAGTCACTACACCACCATGAGGACTTTAGAGTGCATTGGGATTGGGCCTTCCAAATTAGGGAGAAAAGAAAAACTAGGAGCAAGACCTCTCATCAAAGATTGTCTTACAGCATTTTGTTTATCATCATGTTAGGTAATGACTCAGTCAGATACATCATTGTTTGGCTCTCAGGCTGGTTCTAAGGGAGGTAAAGCAACAGCACAAATTTGGTGGAAAATGGGCAAATGGCATTCAAAACATGAATAAAGTCTCACCTAAATATCTTTTTATTAGGGTCCAATATGTCAACAATCTTTTCTGCATATTCCTTTTTAGCAGAGGTATAAACAAACATCTGGAACAGAAAAACATCAATACATATTTATTTACAGGAAACAATGAGCATTTGAAAAACATCCCTGACAAACTGTCAGTCAATGTTGTACCTCAAAATGCTTGGTCATGGCTTGTAGGAACTCTTTCACATATGGCCTGAGGATCAGGTAAACCTATGAAAAGAAAATTGATGAATTATTTGTAAGAGCGTATGTTTAAAATATAAAATAATCAGTACTCCAACAAATCTCTAACATTTGCAAATGTTAAAAGAACAGTTAAAACTCTTATCATTTACTCACTCCCATGCCATCCCACATGTGTATGACTTTCTTTCTTCTGCAGAACACAAATGAAGATATTTAGAAGAATATTTCAGCTCTGTAGGTCCCCACAATGCAAGTGAATGCTGACCTTTGAATATCTAAAAAGCACATAAAGGCAGCACTCCAGAGGTTAATACCATATCTTCTGAACAGATAGGTGTGGGTTAGAAACAGATCAATATTTACTAATAAATAAGTCCTTATTTTACTTTCACCAGTAGGTGGCGATATGCATGAAGAACGCGAATCACCAAAAAACAAAAAAATAAGAATGTGAAAGTGAAGATTAATTGTAAATATAGCTTCAGAAAATATGGATTTAACAACTGGAGACATATGGATTACTTTTATGCTGCCTTTATGTGCTTATCTGATCTTCAAAGTTCTGGCCACCATTCACTTGCATTGTAAGGACCTACAGAGCAGAGTTCTAAAAATCTTAATTTGTGTTCTGCAGAAGAAAGAAAGTCATACACACCTGTGATGGCATAAGGGTGAGTAATTGATGAGAGTTTTCATTTTTGGGTGAACTATCCCTTTAAGGGAATTGAATTAAACTGAACAGAAATGTGGCTGTGTGCCAAATGGTTAAATGTGCTTCGTGGGCAATGTCTGTCCCACGAGTGATTAAAATGCAGTAAACAGTCACTTATGTCTAACATGAACGCAAACAGATGCAACAAATCAGTTGTCAAAATATTGGATTTGTGCATAAGAATGCAGTCTAGTAGATCTGCTGCTGTCATGTTGTTAATATTAATCAAACAACAATATTGAGGGAAAAAAGCCACTTACTGCTGTATATTTATTTGTTATTATTAGCCTCCTATGTTCTTAGATTACTTAATACTTTATTACTATGAATATTTACCTGAATAATTAACATAATTAAACATGAAGCATCGTTCATAAGAAACACCAAGGCAACATGTATTTGTTTTTAATATGTTTATATTAACATTACATTTTTTTTTTAACTTTTTAAATAAAGGAGTGTGTTCAATAGCATATTATCAATTTTTACCGTGGTATTTATTTTCAAATGTCAAGAATTGTGAAATTCTATTATGTAATGTGTCTGCTCAGGTTGCCAAAGGTTCTGCCTGACAGAAATAGGATTTTCTCAGAAAAAACAAAAGTGGAACACTGCCCCAAAAGTGTTTCAAAAGTGGCCTATTCAACTCGTGCATCATACTTCAAATCTTCTGAAGGAATGCAATCACTTTGTAAGATGAACAGACCAAAATAAAAATTGTTATTCACTCAAATCAAATCATTACACACCAATCACTACTTTTATGACACTTTTGGGTCACTATCAACTGCTACAGAATGGAAATCAGCCATCCTAACATTCTTTAAAATATCTCCTGATGTGTTCTGCAGAAGAAAAACATCTGTTGGGTTGCCCTGAAGAAGGGGAGTAGTTAATAGCATAATGTTCATTTTTGGGCGAACAATTCCTTTAAATCCCTCACAATTTCCTTTTGAAGGTAAACATTTACTAACCTTGTACTTGTGATCTTGAAACCGAGCACTGAATGTATACTCTGCATCATGGATCACATTGAGTGAACTGAACACGAGGGTTTCATCCTTTGATCAAACAAAAATACGATCCAAAGGGTCACAAAGTAGCCGTCTCTAAACCACATTCAAACCTGTGTATAAAAGACAGATAAACTTACCAAATCGAGCACTAGGGTAGCAGCGGGTATGCTCCTCGTCTTTGGAGGAATGTCCCGAACTGCTGAGACGGGTCTGGACTGTTGTGAACGGTTTGGAATGTTCTTAATAAACGTAAAACTGAGGAAAAACAAACAATTAAAAATAAACCACTGAATGAAAAGCACAATATCAATCCTTCAAATTTTACTGAATCCAAGAGAGAGACTCACGGACTGAACACTTCATCATTCTCTTCATCCTCTGAAAGAGGGCTGACGGCACTGTAGCCAAACACACAGTGTTCAGGACTGAAGATGACTCCTGAGTTTGGCTGCTCACCTTTCAAACAAATAACTGCTGTTGATACCAATTCAAGTAACTGCTGTTAAGTGCTGGGCAATAAAATATTGCGCCTTAAAAATATCGCGATATATGATTATATCATCAACCCCCCTGCTGAGGGTCGGTGAATATATTATTCTTTAAAAATGCTATTAATTTACAGAAACATGAAAAACAAACACAAAGACGTTTCTAAATTCAAATTGCACTTTAAACCAAACGAAAAAAGCATCAAAATAACAAAGAGGTCAAAAAATCTTATTTAACCACCTTCCCAAATCCAAACATTTACATCTCCATTTGCTATCACGCAAGAATCCATCAATGACAACAGGTGGAAAACTACTAATAGCCTACAGATAAAAGAACTTAAGACAATCATAAATGTAAAGAGAATAATCATAATAATAATAAAGCCTAATAAATTCCCTTGTGTTCCGAAAATAATGCTGCCAAATGTGTGTTCTTTTCGAATTTGTGTTTTATTGCGTTTTGGTAATATAGTTAATGCTGCCTAAAGAAAATAATACTAAACTTTAGGTTCAAGGTGAACGTGTCTTAAATCATAAAGTAATCACTTCTGTCTTTATGTCTTTAACAGAAAGATATATATTACTGAACCTGCAGAGTTGCGTTCACAATGCATGTTTACCGGGAACTGAACTAAATTCACTGCACCTCCTGAGATGATCTAATATAATTTGTAGCTTTCTCAGAGATGACATTATTATGGCAAACAGTTTTCAGACCAATGAAACGTGAGAACAAATAGTGAAAACTCTTTTCATACGCTTGTTCCACAAGACGGTGCACACCTCTGAACAAACAGCGAAGCAGACGCGAGCACTGCCGGCTTTTCTTTTGTCTGTACTTATAAATATGATAAAGTATGTTTCTTCAAGCGTGTGTCTTTGTGACTAACACCATTTCATGTTATGTGTCCTTCAGAGATGTCTTACAGGTCACCCGCCTGTTGAGGGAAGATGAGCAAAATTACTCACGCATTAAAAACTTTGGATGAGGAGCTTGCGAACTGGATTCAGCCTTGTCACATTTGGCAGGTGGTAGTCTCACATATTGGGGTACTGTTTAATATATTTGCTGACCTCCCAGATTCATGGTTTTGCCATTTCCTGATATTGTCGATCATCGTTTCTCAATTGAGTGTCGCAATCTGCATCGGGACCTTTGTAAGATATCGTCGATATCCGATAACATTGTCCTATCGCCCAAACCTAAGTTATAACAAAACTCATATCCCAAAATCCAAATCTGAAGTTTTACAATAATGGTCAGACAGTTGCAAATCAGTTTGTCTTGTAGTGTTTTTTTTGTACTTACTGTCTTTAGGGGGTGTGAGGAAATGCACTGCAGGAGAGTAGAGGCTTCGAGCAGCAGGATTCAATGAGGAATGTCTTACCCTCGGGTGACGGACAGGGGTCTTGAAATCTGACTCTAAAATAACAAAGGTGAGGATGATCTTCTCAAAATCATATCATGAATAGTCATTATATGCTTTTACATTTATTCATTTGACAGACGCTTTTATCCAAAGCGACTTACAAAAGAGGGAAACATAAGCAAATCATCTTAAGGAGACAGTTGTACAAAAGTGCCATATTACAAAGTTTCACTATCATCAGAATAGTATACAAAACATATACAAGTGCAATTATTTTATTTTTTTTGTTAGTGACTAGTTAACTGTTCTTGGAAAAGATGTGTTTTAAGTCGTTTTTTTGAAGACAGCTTCACAGATGGAGTTGGGGAGGTCATTCCACCAATGTGGTATGATGAAGCTGAAAGTCTGAGAAAGTGTTTTGGTGCCTCTTTGTGTTGGTACAACAAGGTGACGTTCCTTAGCCGACAGCAGGCTTCTAGTGGGTGTGTAGCTCTACAGAAATTATTTTAGGTATATCATATGCTACTGTTGAAAAGTTAGTTATCACTATGAAATTAATACTTTTTTAAAAGGTACACGTTTTTAGCTGGCTCTTACTCGTCCTGTCGGTCCCAGTAGTACTTGTGGTTATGGACTCTATAATGACACCTGTCATTCTGGATACTAGAGGTTTTTAACTAAGTGCTGCCGCTTCACACCGAAGAGGTTTTTTTTGTTTTTCTACTTCTGTTCCATACATTTTTGTCTGTGTTTTTCTTTGTCTTATACTACACACATGGATATTCTTGAATTTAAACCAATTGAATTTTGCACAGTGTACTATGACCAGGCAACTGCGACACGCAAGCTCTCTGTCAGCTGAAGACCGCCTTGTGCTTGCCGTTGGATGTCATGTGTTTATCTGTGATCAGTGCCGCGAAGGCTGCAGTTAGTAGCGCTTTGTTTCATCACTCCAGCAGGGACCTCTTGTTTGAATGTTTAATTGTTCCACTTGCACTCATTCTGTTTGGACTCCTGCTGTTCAATACCATCACATATACTGTTGACTCTGGCTTTGTTGTAAGTATATTGTGTTGGTCGTTTTATTGTTTGGTTTGCATGTACTTTTATGTTTGAGCTTTGGCTGAAAGTAAAAATGTTATTATTATTATTATTATTATTGGTAGTAGAAAATCTAGAAAGCCCCAAAATTAGAAACAGCACTGAGGGGGCCTGGGAAGCTCAGCGAGTAAAGACGCTGACTAAACACTGTGAAGTTGCGATTTCAAATCCAGGGTGTGCTGAGTGACTCCAGCCAGGTCTCCTAAGCAACCAAATTGGCCCAGTTGCTAGGGAGCATAGAGTCAAATGGGGTAACCTCCTCATGGTCACTATAATGTGTGGTTCGCTCTCGGTGGGGAGCATGGCGAGTTGTGTGTGGAAACCTCCACACGCTCTATTTCTCCACACGTGCCGAGTCACTACACCACCATGAGGACTTAAGAGTGCACTGGAATTGGTCATTCCAAATTGGGGAGACAAAAGGGAGAAAATAAAAAAAAACAGCACTGACGAGGAAAAGAGTGGTTATAAATTACAAATTATAAATCATCACTAAAATCTATCATGATTTTACATCAGTAACTGGAACTCTTGTATTTTGATAGAAAATATATAAATATGTTTATATAAATATTTAGCTTTATATTATGTAATTTATAAGGAGGAATCTACTAGACTATTTTTATTTTTTACAACTGTGGCAGTTGTACTTTGTTTCTATTAGGGATGCACCGATACCACTTTTTCTCTTCCGATACCGATCCGATAGCAGTGTTGTTTTTTTGCATAATCAGTTTAGAATATCATAAAACCTCACAGAGCTATCACACATCTTCAAGCGGCTTTGAATAAAATGCACGAGTCATATGAACTACTTTATTGGTGTTTTAATGGTTCTTTTGTCATTTTTGGAGCTTGACAGTAACGAACATGACTAACACACAGTATTGTCGGACCGATACCCGATCCGTCTAAAAGCCTCAGTATCAAAGCCGATACCGATCCAGGTATCGGATCGGTGCATCCCTAGTGTCTATAGGTCTTTAAGCTACAATCTTTTCATAATAAATACTAATTTATTTATTTTAAGACAGACAAGATATTGACTTAATCACTGTAATGTGGATCCAACCATGGTATTAACTGTGCTAATATGGCACTAAATATAAGGGCAAGTATATAACAGACTTTATGGGCAAATTTTTCCTCTTATGTAATTTACTGTATGTTCTGTTCAAATGATGATCGATTAAAAAAAATTCATTGTTTGCCTTTAGATATTTCTAAGGATTACTTAAATCATTAAGAGCCAGATGAAAGTAAAACAATATGTTATGGAGTAGTAATCAACATTTCACTAGCACAGTCCCAACTCAGTAATGGTCTACTTATGACTACAGTCAGACTATTATAACTAGTTCTAATAATTCATAATAACGTGTTAATTTAATTAAGTTTCATTCAAAAGGTTTCTAGATTCTTAGAAAATCTAAAAATTACACAGAGTTCTTATATACTTCAGATATCTATCATGTAAATACTGTGGTATATATCAAAATAACATAAAATTACAAATCACTTTACCATTGCACTTTAACAGCTGGCTACTTTTATGATGGCTGTGAGAAACTTAGAGTGCTTTAAAAATTTAAAAATGCCTCTCCATTGGGGGGGGAATACCCTCAGCCCCAACCACCCCTGACATTTTGAAATCCTAGAGACACCCCTGATTGGAACGGCAGTGTATATGACATAATCATTAATAAAATAGCACCCTTAAACAACAGCATTTACCTTTGAAGTCATCAGTTGATAAAGCTTTCCTCCTTCCACGTTTAATGCGTGGACGTTTGGTTGCTGTTGGAACATCATCAGGGTCCAGATTTGAGCGGTCCTGAAGAACTTCTACCTGGTCCTAAAGTAAGGAAGAACAGAAACGTCTCTACACATTTATCCATTTGCCATAACTCAAACACAGCATCAAGTAAACACATACTGAAAAATAATATAATATATTAATATATATATATATATATATATATATATATATATATATATATATATATATATATATATTTATTTTTCGGTCTGGCAGCAGGCCGAGTGCCATAGGCAATCAGAGTCATTCACTATAGAAAGAAACTGTAATCTCCTCCACCATTTGTCCTCTCCAATGTGGAAAGTCTGGTAAGAGGCAAGCGGATTGAGTTTGTGTAATCAATCAGTCTGTTGTGTCTCTCAGCTGTGATGAGCCTTAATGCTGAAGTTGATCATTTAAAGCCATTTAATGTTATTTCCTAGCTTTAGTAGTGTAGTAGTAATATGAGCGATCACGGTGCGCAGTTGAATATAAACAATGAGTGAGGCTTACTCACTTCACATCACCAACTGACTCTGATATTACATGCAAAAATGGTCTTATGCCTCCACCTGCTGGCTAAAATATGTAATGTCACAATATTAAATGTAAAGAGACAGATGGCTATTAACAGATCTTCACTGCTCTTCCACTTTAGTTCAGAACAGCACGAACACAAGTGGAGTGATACACACACAGTGAAGCATCGAGTGCTGATTGTGTGAGACCACCAGTGCTCATGGAACGTCTATCGTCCAATCAGATTCGAGGACCAGAACTAGCTGTTGTATATTTACATATACATATATCAGAGTCAGAAATAAAATGGGGCTCGGGCCAAAAATGCCACAAAAAGTGGAAAAAAAGCCCCTTTAGTTAATTTCTGACAATAGCATACACCGATCAGCCACAACATTAAAACCACCTGCCTAATATTATGTAGGCCCCCCTCATGCCACCAAAACAGCTCTGACCAGTCAGGGCATGGACTCCACAAGAACTCTGAACGTGTCCTGTGGTATTTGACACCAAGACGTTAGCAACAGATCCTTTAAGTTGCATGTAGTCCTGTAACTTGCAAGGTGGGGCCTCCATGGATCGGACTTGTTGGTCCAACAAATCCCATAGATGCTAAATCGGATTGAGATCTAGGGAATTTGGAGGCCAAGTCAACACCTTGAACTCTTTGTCATGTTCCCAATACCATTACTGAACAATTTTTGCAGTGTGGCAGGGTGCATTATCCTGCTGAATGAGGCCACTGCCATCAGGGAATACTGTTGCCATGAAGAGGTGTACGTGGTCTGCAACAATCTTTAGGAAGGTGGTATGTGACACAGTAACATCCACATGAATGCCAGAACCCAAAGTTTCCCAGCAGAACATTGCCCATAATTTGGCCCTTGTCAAAGTCGCTCAGATCCTTACTCTTGCCCATTTGCCTGCTTCCAATACATGAAATTCAAGAACTGACTATTCACTTGCTGCCTAATATATCCCACCCCTTGACAGGTGCCATTGAATCAATATAATACATGTTATTTACTTCACCTGTCAGTGGTTTTAATGTTGTGGCTGATCAGTGTATAAACAGTATGTTTATGCACTCCCATATAAACTTTTACATTTAGCCACATTAAACTCAAAGAAATGTGTACCTTTGCAAATATGTTTTACACAATAACATAAGGGTTTCTTTCTTGAGAAAGAAATAATGTCCATTTATTTTTTCGTGTTTAAATCACCAAAATCTACATTCTACAAGATACATGTGCTACTTCCACAGCAGTACAAAGAGAAGCTGATTGGCCGAGAAACAACATTCCAAATGCCTTTCAAAAATACTGGCCTTTTATTGGCTAAGAGGAAATAACGTCCCCGCCTATCTGCAAACATCTGGGCCAGAACGGACATTCACAATCAATAAAACACATACTGTAAATCATAATAATGAATAAAACAAAAAATAGTTTCTGAAGGTTTTACTATATTATTTATGCTGAATCGAATTATAGTTAAGTTATTAAACCTGCTTTTTGAAACTCTCACATCACTTCTGTTAGCATCATGCTAAATAACTAGGCCTGTGCAAATCATTGACAACGCGAAAACACATGCTCCATAAGACAAAAAACACACATAAGACACATTTTGTTTTATTATGTACATGTAGTGTTCATTACAGCAGGACTGACCTGTGTCTGGACCCGCGGGGTTTGCGGTTCCTCAGCAACTCGACGGCGGCGGGACGGTGTCGTTGGGTTTTCATTGAGAATAGTCCTCGAACGAAGTCTCATTTTGCTGCAGAAAGGATTAAATATAAGTTTTAAACTAAAATATGCGCTATACACGATCAAAAATATCAAAGTAGCCCGAGAGGCGCGTTAATTCACATGAATGTAGATCATCAGTTTTGTCTCGCTGTTTCCAGGCCGATCTCAGTTTAAAAACTAATTAAAACTGCTACCGAGTTCCAGCCAATCAGAGCGCAAGCTCCAGGCAGTGGGCGGAACTGCAGAAGCAACGAGAGCAACGTGATGCGGAAATAACATTGGCAGGATTCTGTTTACATTGAGAGCCCTGGACATAATACACAACATTTATTAACTTAAAATTAGGGCACATGGAAAAATAATTGCTCAATGTACTACGGTCGAAATTTCAGTGAAATATATTTAAAAGGCTATAATGCGTTTAAACAATGATAGTGGCTGAATTGTGTTCTAACAGCACTCTGAAATGACCAGCAACTGAAGCTATTTTACCACTTATCTATAACTTTTTTGTTGGGCAACATAATAATGTAATACATAATAATAAAAGTGACATTTAGCACATTTAAAAAAACATAATATTTCATGTTTCATATCAGGCCTCTAATTTAAGGCATCACTCTTCATTGATATGACTGGTATTTGTTAAAAGTGTTTGTGAAAATCTTTTCTGTACCATTTATTTTATTTAAAAAATGGGCAAAAATATGTTAATATGCATGTATCTTATTAAATATTTAAATAAAAGGAGGAGTGGACAATTACCAGCCAATGAGTTGTTGATCAAAAAGCACAAATAAAATTACATGTATATAACGTTTGCTATAATATGCAAATGTATATACACTTAATGAGACAATTGTCTAATTTATTTCATGGCAAAGTTTCATTGAAGTAATAGAAAAAAATCTTAGCCTATGCACCTGTCAAACCTCTCCCTAAAGTTAATTCTAAAAAAAAAATAAAAAAATTAAAAAATTCATAACTTTTCCATAAGTATTTTTGACATATCACTCTGTTTAGATCACTAAATTGAAAGTCTTCAATCATAATCTAAAATGAAGTGCACTAACAACATTAAATCAGAATTACATTTTTATTGTACTTTCAATGTCTTTGTTTACAGCTGAAGTTCTACATTTTTTGAAATCAAACATTGAAAAATCTGATTCTAGACAATTATAAAGTGTAAACTTTTGCAGTACATTAAAGAGTACATTTTGCAAACTCTGAAACACCAAACATAAACTTCCTTTATTAAACAAAAAGGAGCAATAATGTGCTAAAACACAACAAAGAGCAGGACACACTCAAACTGATGCTCCAGAATTACCATTACATTTCAGCATATAAAAGGCATATACTTATTCTAAATTCGGTTAAAAAGAACATCACTTTCAACTGTTCAACATTTACTTTGCATGCGTGTTGAGGCGAAAAGGTTTGTTGTGTCAATTTTACTGGGTTATCAGAATTCAGATGAGGAAAGGGTAACAGCTGAGGTGTGTGATCATCTAAAATATAAGCTATGGAGTCATTTGAATCCATGATAGTCAGGCCATAACAGCACTTATGTCGACATTCTTTGGATGTTCCATCCCCCCAATTACATCTCGATATATATATATATATATATATATATATATATATTTTTTTTTTCTTTTAATTGTTAATTATTCACTCAAACAAAGAATAGATTAAATAGGTTAGGATTGTCTTTGTGCTTCACCCACACAAGAGATGCAGTCATGAGGTTTACACTACGCAATTTAAGTTTTGTAAATGCATGAGTGGAAACGCATCAAATGGGGCATCGGTATGGCGCTCAGTGCCGTAATCAAAATCTAGGCTCTCCTGGGTCTCTTGTGCTAGAAGCAATTTTCCATTTAGTAGCAAACAAACAAGAAAAACTCAAAAGCACACACATAGGAAAGGGATATTAAGGTTTTCAAAAATAGAAAGAACAAGAAATAACTAGTATAATTATTGCATCTGCAATTAATAATAATAATAATAATAAAAACCTCGAGTCAGTATGCCAAAGGAAACATTTTGTATCACCATTACAAAAAATCTCAAACGTTACATGCACTGCAACCACAGCACTAAGGTGAACATATCGGTGTAACTGGAGGTAGAAGTGTATTTCCTGAGAAGACGACAAATGCCATGTATTAAAGTAAATACTAAATTTCACAGCTGTCTATGTATTAAAAAAGAGAGTTACTTTTAGTGTGATGTTAAGCTCTACAGAGGAAAGATCACTAAGAATTATCAATGCGTCAGGCATCCCGTAATAATAGCTCAAGGGTTTGCATGTTTTATTGTACAGCAATTTTGGTTGTCTTTGCAGTAAACCTGACAACATTAGCATGCACGATTTACTTTTTTTAGTTTGCATACATTAAGGCATACATCAGAGTAAAACACATCCCTCTCATGGTTACAAACTGCTTTAATCATCAAATTTCAGGTGTTGTGTGTATTTTTCATACTCTGTGTGGTAACAGTATTGTTTCTATGAAAAACCGACAGCATCTTTGATCACAACAGACTCCATAAAGGTCATCAAAGTGAAGAGTTACTGTTACATGACAAAAATCGGTCACTCTAAAGTTGAGGTTCTTGGCAGATTGTGGGCAGGCAGATTAAACTTCTGTTTTTACAGTTATGAGCAAAAAGGGGCTTAAAGAGATCATGGCTAATACAGCAAGGAAATTTCCCATGGAGTAAAAACATCCAGTTCTGCATCACACTCATAGATTTGATGTGAAAAGTGACAAGCTGGGAGGGTTTGCAAACGGTTCATAGCGGAGTCTTTGAGGTAGAGATATTCCTGCAGTACTGGCAGAGTCTGAGATATGCTATATTGATGCTACCTGATATTTAAAACTGTAATGAAATGTACAATACAAAATACAGACAAAAACAATTACATTTTCCACACTGTTTCCTGTACATCTACCACCAAGGTGGTTCATATAAAGTAATAAGGAGGTTTCAAGAGTACATCAGTTTAAAGAATAAAATAAGACAGTGATGGTGATAGCTGAATGGTTAAAACTTTGATCCCATGTAAGGAAGGATCAAGGCATTTAACTTCAAGTTAATCCAAAACGATGTATCTACAAATGGTGGAAGCACTTTTGGATAAAAATAAAGGCTTTAAACGGCAGACAACCCCAATTTCCAAAAGCCTTCACCACCTCTTCCCCCGTAAGAAATTATTTGAAATGCCAGATAAAATATTCAACTTCTTATCAGCTAAGACAGTGGTTGCTAAACGACCCTGTTTTTGTCAATCAAAAGAAAGAAAGTTTTACCCCTAGATGCCCACCAAATAGGCATTTTGACCTTGCATACAGTGTAATGCTAGAGAAGCTTGACATAATTCATGAATTACAGCTACACATCGCCAAGAAAAAGGCTAACAGGAACAGTTGATTATTAAAATGGTCAAAATCATTGCTGAAGATTAATATTCCTAAATACAAGAAACCACTTCCTTCTAATCAGTATTAATGAGAGAATACTCCAATATCGTAATTTTCTCCGATTCCTCCTTTTGGGTTTTCAGACGCGTTCGTTCAAATCTGAAAGTGTGCCTATAATCATACTGTCTTGTTTTGAGTAAAACTGTGATTTATTTTCTGCCAAATAGTTCATTTGAGTAAAAGCTCCATAAAATTCTACACAAACAAGTTGAATAACCTCTGACCTCTTTCCACATCTACTTTATAGACACTATGGTCCAAGATAAAAGTCAATGGACTGCAGAAGTTCAGAGTAATGCCGTTCGAGCTCTGTGATGCTGCAGCCACCGTTTGATTGGCTCATGGACAACGTGGCCCCCAGAGTTTGCCAGTAGTCACGAAGCAGCAAACATAAACAAACATGACAAACAGGTTATAAGCACAAGAACACATGTACACATCTACAAATGTATGCCTATCTTTCCTCACAAGAACACACAAGAGAACACACCAAAACAGCTCCTTTAATCTGAATGTTCAATCAATGATCTTAAAGGGGTAGTTCTTTCATCAGTTATTCACCGCCATTCCAGAGGATTTTTAAAAGAATGTCTCGGCTCTAATTGTCCTCACAATGCGTGTGGTTGGCAGAATTCATAAGGTCAAAGCACATAAAGCCAGCGTAAAAGTAATCCATACGACTCCAGTGGTTAATTCAATGTCTTCAGACATGGTGAAGGTGAGAAACAGATCAAATATTGAAGTTCTTTTAAACAAAAAAATCTCCACCCTTAACCAGTAGATGGCTGAAAATGAAAGAGGAAGTGAAAGTGTGAACATACGGTAAAAAAAAAATGCCTTAGGTGTGGGTGAGAAACAAATCAAACTCTATCCTATTTCTACAGAAGACATGGATTTAACCACTGGCGTCATATGGATTATTTTTATACTGTCTTTGACCTTTTTGGGCCTTCTGAGTTCTAGTCACCATTCACTTGCATTGTGAGGACCAGCAAAGCTATTATATATTATAATATATTTTGCGTGAACTACTCCTTTAAAATCACTATTGCCATCGCAGTGTAGAAGTCTGACATGGGAAACCAAATGGTTGAATACTCACAACAAAAAGGTTAAAAAAATTATAATAATAAAATCAACTTCAGACCAGAATTTGAATTCCTGGTCAACAAAAGCACATTCAAACTGTGCTGAGAATAAAAACTTCACAAGGCACTGCAGATACATACACAAAGAAAATAAAATGTACAATCATATATTATTAGTTCAGATGCTTAAGCACTTTGCATCACACGTTCTAACAATAATACTATTGTTAAGATTTCTCCTATAGATGAAAAGCATTTGTCAGGTCAAAGACTATTGAATCCTATAATGCAGAATTCTACTGCCATTTTGTTTATGCCAGACAGAGTGCTCGCAGAAAGAGAAATAAATTATTCACAGGTTTTGCATATACATTATAAATCATTATCTATATAATAAACTCTGTTGTTATTTTAGATTTCTTTTGGCTCCTGAACAAAGAAGAGTGTAAATAAAAGACCTGAGCTAGTGTACTTCAAGTTGAGAACGATTCAGTTATTCCTGCATGGATTATATCATTTTTTTGGCATATCTTCTGTAGTAACTGAGGTTTATTGGCTTTGGTTTTGCATTGAGAGGGTTGAGAGTCTGAGGTGCTAAGGTGATTGGTTGTTGGAGGAGGATGAGGTAGGCGTGTGGAGAACCGATTGAGGTCCGTTGTTGCCTGTGGAAGATTTATTCGATACCCCTGATGAGGTTGACGCAGCAGCCTGGGCGAAGAGTACGCCTGTGAGAAAACAGAGAAAGATTTGTGACAATCGAATTTATAGGGAAAAACATAAATACACTGCATCTATATGACGACTGTTTTTTCACCTGTGTAGACGACTCCATTAAGTTCCAATGACATGCTGATGCTGTTGAGGCCATTGGTGGTGAGGTTCAAGGCAGAGTCTGGTCGGCTCTCTGAACACAACACACACACACACACACACACACACACACACACACAGTATTAACCTTTATATTTCTGTAAAACATGCAAAATCTTAATTTTTCAAATAATTTTGAAGTTCTGTTATGAACAGCATAAATTATAAGGTGAGTCCTGTGGCTTTCAGGAACATGTCTGGGACAAATTTAACCTCAAAATAATAAAAAAGAAGAAATTATAAAATGAAGAAATTATTAATATTAATGAGATTGATATGATAATTAAGTTAATTATTTCAGTAACCTCTCACTAAGGGATTAACTTCATCATGGCTGACTGTGGATAGTGAATTTCTACAATGGCATCCGTTACTGAAAACCATTGCATTTGAATGATGTGGCATTCATGCCACTAGGTGTTAGTCCAAGTCTAAGGCGACAAACACAAAAATGGCTAAATGCGCCTTTAAACGTTCCTAAACAGGCTTCATTTTCTTTATGCTATATATACACACACACACAGTGCATTTAGAAAGTATTCAGACCCCTTTCATTTTTTCACATTTTGTAATATTGCAGCCTTATGCTAAAATGCTTTGATTTATTTCACATCAATTTACACTCCATACCCCATAATGACAAAGCAAAAACCAGATTTTTCATTACTTTGCAAATGTATTAAAAAGAAAAAACTGAAATATCACATTGACATAAGTATTCAGACCCTTAACTCAGTACTTAGTTGAAGCACCTTTGGCAGCAATTAAAGCCTCAAGGCTGTTTGGATTTGGAGATTTTCTGCCATTCTTCTCTGCAGATCTTCTCAAGCTTAGTCAGGTTAGCAAGCAAGCAAGCAAGCAAGCAAGCAAGCAAGCAAGCAAGCAACTTTATTTATATAGCACATTTTTTAAACAACAGACGTTGCCCCAAAGTGCTTTACAGAATAATAACATGAAAGTCATACAACAAAATAGACACTTTATTCAAAGGCTAAAGAAAATAAATAAGTTTTTAAATAAGACTTAAAAGTTGTAATCGATGGAGCTGACCTCACATGGAATGGGAGACTATTCCAAAGTTTGGGACCTACCACGGAGAAAGCACGATCTCCTTTTGATTTTAAATTACAAGGTACCTTTAAAAGTCGTTGATCAGAGGACCTGAGAACTCTAAAAGAAGAGTAAGGAACTATAAGATCGCTGATGTACTGGGGGGCAAGGCCTGACAATGCCTTGTAAACAAACAATAAAACTTTAAAATCAATCCTAAATTTGACCGGACAATGTAGGGTTTGCAGTACCGGAGTAATATGTTCTCTCTTTCGCACCCCCGTTAAAAGCCTTGCCGCTGCATTCTGCACTAACTGTAGGCGGACAAGCAGAGTCTGGGGGAGACCGATATATAGAGAATTGCAGTAATCAAGCTTAGATGTAATAAAAGAATGAACTACAATTTCTAAATCCTCACTAGATTAAAAATGCTTTACTTTAGCAATTGATCTCAGGTTAAAAAAGCTTCCTTTGACAACAGCACCAATCTGTTTCTTAAAGTTAAGTGATGAGTCCATGATTACCCCTAAACTCTTTACATGATTCTCAGTCTTTAGGGATAAAGAACCCAATTGATCAGGAATGCAAGATGAGACGGGAGAGCCTACAATCAAAACCTCAGTTTTACTCTCATTTAATTGGAGAAAGCTGCTAGATAGCCAGAGTTTAATGTCACTGTAACATTCCTGTGCTTTGTCCAACGAACAGTTTTTATCTAGCCTCACAGGAAAGTAAAATTGGAGATCGTCTGCATAGCAATGATATGAAATGCTATACTTTCGAAAAACACTGCTTAAAGGAAGCATGGAGAGCGAAAACAACAACGGTCCCAAAATCGACCCCTTAGGGACACCACAAACTAAAGGGGCCAATGTGGAAGAGAAGTCTCCCAGATTCACAGCAACTGTCCTGCCTTTTAAATACAAAGCAAACCACTGAAGAGCTATACCCTGCACACCAACCCAACACTCCAGACGATTGAGAAGAACTTCATGGTCTATTGTATCGAAGGCAGCGCTCAGATCCAATGAAACCAGAACAACATGTGATCCAGAGTCCAATGATAATAATACATCATTAGTGACCTTGAGCAGTGCCGATTCTGTACTATGACAGGTCCTAAAGCCTGACTGGAATGTATCTAAAATATTATAAGTATTCAGATATGAGGTTAATAAGGTTAGATGGGGACCATCCATGGACGTCCATGCTTGATTGGATTAAAGTCTGGTGCTCTGGCTGGGCCATTCAAGTACATTCATAGAGATGTCCCTAAGCCACTCTTGCATTGTCTTTGCTGTGTGCTTGGGGTCATTGTCCTGTTGGAAGGTGAACCTTCGGCCCAGAGGTCCTGAGCGCTCTGGACCAGGTTTTCATTAAGATATCTCTATATTCTGCTGTGTTCAACTTTCCTTCAACCCTGACCAGTCCCCCAGTCCCTGCCACTGAAAAACACCCCCACGGCATGATGCTACCACCACCACCATGCTTCATCGTTGGGATGATATTGCGCAGGTGGTGAGGATTGCCTGGTTTCCTCTAGACACTTGGAATTGAGGCCAAACAGTTCATTCTTCGTTTCATCAGACCAGAGAATCTTGTTTCTCAAACCAGAGAATCTTGTTTCTCACAGTATGAGATTCCTTTAGGTGCTTTTTAGCAAATTCCAAGCAGGCTTACATGTGTCTTAAACTGAGGAGAGGCTTCCGTCTGGCCAATCTTCCATAAAGCCCAGATCGGTGGAGTGTTGCAGTGATTGTTGTCCTTCTGCAAGTTTCTCCCATCTCTGCACACATGATCTATGGAGTTCAACCACAGTGACCATCGGGTTCTTGGTCATCTCTCTTACCAAGGCCTTTCACCCCCAATTGCTCAGTTTGGCCAGGTGGCCAGCTCTCGAAAGAGTCCTGGTTGTTCCAAACTTCTTCCATTTAAGAATTATGGAGGCCACTGTGCTTTTGTGAACCTAAAATGCAGCTGACATTTTTTTTGTAGCCTTCCCCAGATCTGTGCCTCGACACAATCCTGTCTCTGAGCTCTGCTGGCAGTTCCATTGACTTCATCTTGGTTTTTGCGCTGATATGCATTTTTCGCTGTGAGACCTTATATAGGCAGGTGTGTGCCTTTCCAAATCATGTCCAATCAATTGAATTTGCCACAGGTGAATTCCAATCAAACTGTACAAACATCTCAAAGATGATCCAGAGAAATGGGATGCACCAGAGCTAAATTGTCTGAATACTTATGTCAACATGATATTTCAGATATTATGGGGTATGTAGTGTAGATTGATGTGAATTTTTTTATTTCAAGCATTTTAGCATAAGGCTGCAACATAAAATGTGAAAAAAAGGGGTCTGAAAAATGTCTGAATTATACGTACGTACCCAGACCCACACGCCTAATACTGTGTAGGTCCCCCTCATGCCACCAAAACAGCACCAACCCACATCTCAGTACAGCATTCAGAGATGCTATTCTTCTCACCACAATTGTACAGAGTGGTTATTTGAGTTACCGTAAACTTTTTTTTTTGGCACCATTCGTTGTAAAATCTAGAGATAGTTGTGTGTGAAAATCCCAGATCATCAGCATTTACAGAAATACTCAAACCAGCCCATCTGGCACCAACAAACATCCATGTGATGTCTAATAAGCCAATCGTCTGGCAGCAGTGCAGTGCAGATATGGGTCAGGAGCATCAGTTAATGTTCACATCAACCATCAGAATGGTGATCTCAGTGATTTGGACTGTGGCATGATTGTTGGTGTCAGATGGGCTGGTTTGAATATTTCTGTAACTCAGGGCTCCAGACTAAAAAAAAAATTACTTAAGAGCCATTGGCTCCTTAACTGAAACATTAAGGAGCAAAATGGCTGTTTTTAGTCACCAAATCATATAATTGCTCGATTTAGATTGCTGTTCAGAAACAATGAAAAGGACGAAAATGAAGACAGCCGATAACCCATTAATCAGAGGTTTATTAAACATAAATATTATAGTTAAGATATGCAAGTTTGCATTTCCTTTTGTCTCAACGTTCACACCCCTTTCATAATTTATACAAATATAAGAGATAAACATTTATTTAGTACTGCCCTTCATAATCTACATAAGCAGATATTTACATAAAGCATAGTATGCATATAGTAATGTGTTGTCTTCTTGAGCATCAATGAATGTTTGCACCTTGTGTAATAGTTCTGTATGTGTCCCTCAAATGTCAAAAGCTGGATCTCACATGCATGCATACATGCATTTATTATTATTATTATTATTATTATATAAGCCCGAAATATTTTTTTGAAATTAATACTCTTGACATTTCTGCCCTCCCAGTTTTGAACACACTAACAGATGATTCGCTGAAGATGTGGCTCTGTTTCAAACTGCTAACCTGAGCTTCTGAGTTCAAACCCTCAGTTCTTTTCGGGTGATTTATGAAAAAGATAGTGTTCAGAAGAGTAATTCGTTCACGGCTCTCTCACGCTGGGTTTGTTGTTGTGTGCAGTGAGCTCATCAGAAACAGAATGGGTGAAAAGCGGCCAGATACATACTGGTGGTATGTACAAAAATATATTCAATAACTCACAAGATGATATCTGATGAAACCGCATATGAATGCGCACAACCTGACTGTCGCCAATGGCGACTAGATTTTTAATTATTGTTGCAATCAATTTTTTTTGGTTGCATTCGTGATCATTTTAGTCACAGTCTGGAGCTCTGTAACTACTCATCTCCTGGAAATTTCACTCACAACAGTCTCTAAAATTTTCTCTGAATGGTGTCAAAAACAAAACACATCCAGTGAGCAGGAGTTCTGTGGATGGAAATGCCTTGTTGATGAGAGAGTTCAACAGAGAATGGCCAGACTGGTTCAAACTGTCAAAGTCTACAGTAATCAGATAACCGCTCTACAATTATGGTGAGAAGAATACCATCTCAGAATGTTTTGGCAGCACGAGAGGGACCTACACAATGTTAGACAAGTAGTTTTGGCTGTCTAATCGGGCGGCTGTGGCTCAGATGGTAGAGCGGGTTGGCCACTAATCGCAGGATTGGTTTGAATCCCCGCCCACATGACTCCATATGCCGAAGTGTCCTTTGGCAAGACACTGAACCCCAAGTTGCTCCCAATGGCCGCTAGCACCTTGCATGGCAGCTCTGCCGCCATTGGTGTAAGTATGTGTGTGTGTGGATGGGTGAGTGTGTCACAGTGTAAAACACTTTGAATTCTGTTAAGGTTAAAAACGGCGCTATATAAGTGCAGACCATTTTAATGTTGTGGCTGATCGGTGTTATATATATATATATATATATATATACACACACACACACACACATATATACACACATATACACACACACACGTGCTGGTCATATAATTAGAATATCATCAAAAAGTTGATTTATTTCAGTAATTCCATTCAAAAAGTGAAACTTGTATAATGTATATATTCATTCCACACAGACTGATATATTTCAAGTGTTCATTCCTTTTAATTTTGATGATTATAACTGACAACTAATGAAAACCCCAAAATCAGTATCTCAGAAAATTAGAATATTGTGAAAAGGTTCAATATTGAAGACACCTGGTGCCACACTCTAATCAGCTAATTAACTCAAAACACCTGCAAAGGCCTTTAAATGGTCTCTCAGTCTAGTTCTGTAGGCTACACAACCATGGGGAAGACTGCTGACTTGACAGCTGTCCAAAAGACGACCATTGACATCTTGCACAAGGAGGGCAAGACACAAAAGGTCATTGCTAAAGAGGCTGGCTGTTCACAGAGCTCTGTGTCCAAGCACATTAATAGAGAGGCGAAGGGAAGAAAAAGATGTGGTAGAAAAAAGTGTACAAGCAATAGGGATAACCGCACCCTGGAGGGGATTGTGAAACAAAACCCATTCAAAAATGTGGGGGAGATTCACAAAGAGTGGACTGCAGCTGGAGTCAGTGCTTCAAGAACCACCACGCACAGACGTATGCAAGACATGGGTTTCAGCTGTCGCATTCCTTGTGTCAAGCCACTCATGAACAAGACACAGCATCAGAAGCGTCTCGCCTGGGCTAAAGACAAAAAGGACTGGACTGCTGCTGAGTGGGCCAAAGTTATGTTCTCTGATGAAAGTAAATTTTGCATTTCCTTTGGAAATCAAGGTCCCAGAGTCTGGAGGAAGAGAGGAGAGGCACAGAATCCACGTTGCTTGAAGTCCAGTGTAAAGTTTCCACAGTCTGTGATTGTTTGGGGTGCCATGTCATCTGCTGGTGTTGGTCCACTGTGTTTTCAGGTCAACGCAGCAGTCTACCAGGAAGTTTTAGAGCACTTCATGCTTCCTGCTGCTGACCAATTTTATGGAGATGCAGATTTCATTTTCCAACAGAACTTGGCACCTGCACACAGTGTCAAAGCTACCAGTACCTGGTTTAAGGACCATGGTATCCCTGTTCTTAATTGGCCAGCAAACTCGCCTGACCTTAACCCTATAGAAAATCTATGGGGTATTGTGAAGAGGAAGATGCGATACGCCAGACCCAACAATGCAGAAGAGCTGAAGGCCACTATCAGAGCAACCTGGGCTCTCCTGAGCAGTGCCACAGACTGATCGACTCCATGCCACACCGCATTGCTGCAGTAATTCAGGCAAAAGGAGCCACAACTAAGTATTGAGTGCTGTACATGCTCATACTTTTCATGTTCATACTTTTCAGTTGGCCAACATTTCTAAAAATCCTTTTTTTGTATTGGTCTTAAGTAATATTCTAATTTTCTGAGATACTGAATTTGGGATTTTCATTAGTTGTCAGTTTTAATCATCACAATTAAATGAAATAAACATTTGAAATATATCAGTCTGTGTGGAATGAATGAATATAATATCCAAGTTTCACTTTTTGAATGGAATTTCTGAAATAAATCAACTTTTTGATGATATTCTAATTATATGACCAGCACCTGTATGCGTGTGTACGTACACACACGCACACACACACACACACACTCACCCCTCAATTATACTCTTTAGAAGTAAAAACTACCATAAAATACCATTTAGACAGCATCTGAAAGCATACTGCCTTACAGCAGAGGGCGCTCTCACACAGCCATTTCTTAGTCGACAGTTCAAAAACAACTTAATACACCTGCAGTGGTAAGGGGAATTAATTCAGTATCTCATTCATATTCCGATAAAATAAGTAAGGTGAAACCTCTAGTATTTAACACCTCTAACCAAGAAAAGGAAGTCAGACGCTGTTGAAGGCAGGGATTCCCCTCACAGGAAAGCGCTCTGCCTTGTTTCTTCAACTTTGTGGTTTAAAGTGGGTCACCACCTCCAGTTTACTAATGACAACTCTTTATGGCAGCATTCTTTAGGCTTAATACATCAATGCAACTCACACAGTTCTGTTTCTGATAACATCTAATCAGTGCAATGTTACACACGGTCTTTCCTCATTCATTAGAATAGCGTTTAGTAAGAACAGTACTAGTTTATTGCCCGTTGTGGTATAGCGAGTGCTGTAATGACTCACTACAGAAACGACTGTTGACAGCTCACCTGAGAACTAAAGATCTATAAAATTGCCGGTAATTGAGTTTGGCTGTGGTAATATTTTCACACCCTTTCCAACCGAAAGCTGGTGTATGATGATGCGAGAGGGGGCTGGCCGTACCACACTAGAGAACACAATGAGATCATTTCATAACCCCAGGAACCAAAAGTTGGATATTCCAGAGACAGGTTTCCCTGAAATATCAAAGATAGCACAAAAGGTGTTTTTTGTTCTTAGGTCAGTGTTTATGGGAAAGAATGTAAGCTAGTATTTCCTTTGTATAAAATATGGGTGTTTAACGACAGATGCCGATATCTAGACAGCAGTATAGCTAATGATGATTTGGTGCCAATGGGGTCCAAAAGTCTTATAACAATTATGACCCCTCCCCCAATACAAGTTGTATTACCAGCAGTACAAGTTGAGTAAAAAGTTTTAAAAACTGAAAAACTTTTCATGAATTTCTGCATTTCTCTGGTGTGGTTTTATATGTTCCCTTTTTAAAGACAGCATGCAATTTAGCTGGCTTGAACTCCACAAGCTTGTGTGAAATTTGATGATCCAAGTTATTCTAACACTATTCGAGAATGCTCCAAAGAGAATCTTATTGGCAATGAAAGCAAGGAAATCTGACCTTTTGTACAAAGGAGTTAACATGACTGTCACAAATATGTTATTACATTTTTCGTTTTTTTATATTATTTTTCTTCAATTCTATTATTTTTTTTTATTCAATTCTTAATTATTTAATTTTTTTTACATATTAAAATATATTATATATTTATTAAGACAAAAAGGGGCTTTAGAATACAAAGTATTGTATTGTATTGTTTACTACCATATTATTGATCATAAGTCATTCATTGGCGATCAGTTGGAGATTTATTATGAGGGCTTGTTTAAGGACCCATCAATTTACACCTATGTCAGATGTCTCGGGTGTGTTGCGTCATAAACATAAAATGTTTAGGTCACTGTGTCAAGTTAAATATAGTTTAATACTCAATCTTTAAACACATCTTGAGATCCCTTAGTTCACACTTGCGCTCCTTCAAGTGTTTTGAACGCAAGAATGTAACGCATGTTTGTGGATCGAGTAGTAACACTGCCTACTGAAGTGTTTTCTTCACTATATAAACTATGTGTTGCTCATACAGCTGAAATTTCACTTACTGCCCTCTGGAGTAAACAGGTGGTACTACAAGCTTGCATTTCTCTGGAATCTTCCTTATTCTGGTCCGTGGGCATGCGATTAAATGCGTTAATTTTTTTTAAGGCGTTAAATCGACAGCCCTAGTGTGTGTGTGTGTGTGTGTGTGTGTGTATATATATATAATTTTAAAATATTTAAAGATAACTATGTATAATTATATATTGATATAAATATGTATAATCATTATATATTGAGTTATTGTTATATAGCAAAGACAGCTAATATTTGTATATGTAATTAATTAATCGGGACACCATGTAATTAATTCGATTAAAAATTTTAATCGATTGACAGTCCTAATATTTATTATATTATACATTTCGAAACATTTCATTTATATTCATATTTTTTTTTCTAAATACTAAAACTGTTTTTTATTACTTCCAGGGTTTACATTTTTCAATGAGGTCTCAGACTCCGAGCTCATTGTATATAAAATGTTAACAAATGTGACACAAAATTGGATAACACTTTAAAAATTTTACACCAGTTATTATTCTTGGTTAATGTTTCAGGGATAGTTAATCTAAAAATGAGAATTCTCTTGTGATTTACTCACCCTCCTGGCATCCCAGATGTGTATGACTTTCTTCTGCAGAACCCAAATGAAGGTTTTTAGCAGAATATCTCAGCTCTGTAGGTCCACACAATGCAAGTGAATTGGTGCCAAAATGTTCCCACATAAAGGCATCATAAAAGTAATCCATATGACTCCAATAGGTAAAGCCATGTGTTCAGACATGATGTGATAGGTGTGGTTGTGATACAGATCAATCTTTTAAGTAATTTTTTTTATCATAAATTGTCATCCCTGCCCAATAGGTGGCAATATGCACAAAGAATGTAAATAACCAAAAACCGGAGAAAAAAGTGAAAGTGAAGAAAAAAGTACTTAAATATTGATCTGGTTCTCACCTAACATATCACTTCTGAAGATATGGATTAAACCATATGGAGTACTTTTATGTCGCCTTTATGTGGATTTTGGAGCTTCAAGATTTTGGCACCCATTCGCTTGCATTGTGTGGACCTACAGAGCTGAAATATTCTTCTAAAAATCTGTGTGTTCAGCAGATAAAATAAGGTCATACACATCTGGGATGGCATGAGGTTAACAAACCCTTTCATAACAACTTATAACTTAAAATGAAAAAGTATTAGTATATGTGCTAACATAACATTATAAACTAACAATGACCAATTGTTTTATTTTTTTTAAATGAATATTAACATTAATAAATACTGTAAACATATAGTCTACGTTGTTAGTTCATTATGTGTAATGTTAACAAATGTAACCTTTTTTTAAACAGTTTTACCCAACTATTTCTAAAAAGAGAAAATCTGAATTAATCATGGGCAAGGCTTATGGTACGCTTCTGAAAATGGTCAAATATCAGCCTGGCTGAGACATAATGAAGCAAAACAAAACATAAGGGCAAGGTTATCATCCAATGTTATCTTATGAAAACCAAATATCAGCTAATATTGCACTTTTACGAACCGAGAGTGCTACAGTATCAGTACCTTGATTGTTGATGCGCATGTTCATGGGGATCTGTGCTGTCATGGCCAGTAGGTTGTGCTGCAGGGCTCTCTGCAGGAGTCGCTGGTGTTCCTCCATTGGTAGTGCAATCTTCTTTTCCGGCGGTTCCCCCGACTCCAACTTATCCCGCAGTTGCTCCAGTGCAGCTACCTGTGCAATGGTAGCTGCCTGCGCGGCTGCAGCTACTGAGTGACTGGCCATAGACACTGGCACACGAGCCTGTACTCCATCATCATCTGCAACACATTTTAAGGAATATTCTGGGTACATGTACAAGAGGGTTTAAAAGCAGAAAAGCCCTTAAATGAATTATGCAGTAAACAAAAATGAGCTGTAAAGTTGGTCAAATTGTTGTCATTTTGGAGGTATATTTAGGGATGAACCTCTGTTAATGCTTTACTAATGTAATTTCTGTGGGTGGAGTTTGCTCCATGACATCATCATAGCCTTTAAGCATGTGACTTTTTAGTCTCAATTTATTGCACAGTAGAAACAGACAGGAATATGAGGGGAGAAAATGGGATTGGGACATGAACCAGGCCAGATTCAAACTCGGATACCATTTAGCCAACAAGTCAAGCAAATCTTACCCTTTTTAACTTTCTGGAAGGATGAGAGAGCGGTTCCGTTGCTGGGCAGGGTGATGCCGATAGGAGGCATGGACAGTTTGGGAGAGGACAGCATTGTGGGCGTTCCGTTGGGCGAGTAGGTAAAGAGCGAGCTGCCGAAGCCCTGCCTGCGTCCCTCACGCCGGTTGCTGTCAATGGCTGCCTGGAGCTCATTGGGATTGCTGAGGCCTCTCTTGTCACATTCATAAGGATACAGATACTTCATATATCTGCAGAGAGGTGGGACATTAAAAAGACAGGATGATGCTAACATTTCCAAATAATTATTTACTTTTAAAGTGATGCTTTTGTCTAGGGATGTGCAAAATTAGGGATGTGTTGATCAACAACTAGTCGGTCTTCAGGTAATCCTGTATAATTAAACAGATTTAGAGTTTCTTTGAACAGGATGTCGTTTTGCTGTCTGTACATCTGCACATTGCCTGTACAGCTGGAGTTAAGCTTACCATCCCCTGCTGGCTGTGATACGCAAAAACACGAAAGTGGTAGTTCAAGCTTGATTTGCTCCATTGTGGAATTTGAGTACGGTCAGGGCACATGGTTAGCTACATTAACATTTTTTAATATTATTTGTTTAACAATTAAATCGCTGTGGACTAATGATTTAAATCATCAGAATATATAATAATAAAAAAACTACATTACTAGACCTTTATAGTAAAAAAACTATCACAGTTCACACAAAAACCTTTTTGTACAAGTTCACAATGGGAAGATTGCTAGAAAGTAACTGACTAAAGCACGGCACACTAAAACCCACTCCGAGAAGTTGCGTCTCTAAAATAATCTAAAGCTAATATTAGTCAACCCCAGTAATTGACTCGTTGGCTGTAAGACGACTAGACAACATCCTACCCATCCCTAGTCTATTACCACATTTCTTTTGAATTAAGACGGATGTATTCCAAGAGATTGTATTTGACCCGTTTTCAGCTCTGTATGTGTACACAGGTCAAGGTGTACATACTGTGTTCTGAGAGTAAAGGCAGCACTTGTGATGGAGGTCGGCAGGTTCAGCCCTTTCGTGATCTCCCTCCACAACTTTTTATTTATGACCTCCACCAGCCCCCCTTTTTCAGTCACCAGCTGGTAAAGCATGTAGAGATCCAGCACCTGCTTGGCCATGATGGGTATCCTGTTCACTGGAGTCCCTGCACAAAAACAAGCAGCTGTGTTATCAGTCCGCCTGAATGGTTTATAAGAATGTTTAAAATGCTATAAATAGAAGAAATGCCCATATGTATTTAAATTGGGTAAATATCTGGAGTTTCAGCTCTTCTTTAGGCAATGCAGTGTGGTTGTCATGTAATGCTGTGCAGCGTTGGGAAGGAACATTAGTGTTACATTTTTCAGTTGAGTGGCAGTAGTTCAACCCTTTTCAAATTTGTCCAGTAACAAGCTAATTTTTTGGATGATTAGCAGTGTAGCATGACAAGTTTCTGTTTTTTGTAATATTATATTGCACACAAAGCTTTACAGATGAGTGAACTGAAGTAAAAATCACTGATTTGCTTAATGTCCATTCTCTATTTCATATGAAGCATTGGCAAGATTCATTTCAGTGAATCAGTTTATTTGGACAGTTCAATTAAATTAACCTATGCAAAAAAAAAAAAGAAAAAAGGATGGATTAATTTGCAGCATTTTTTTATTTATTTTTTTGGCAGTGTATTATAAGAATATATTAATAATATAATATTTTTTACATAATCTGGAAAAAATACACATAATATTGAGTCTGTTGTGTGTGTGTAAATTGATTTGTTTAGATGCTGTCACCCTATTAAAGATCCTTGATTGTTTTGTGCCAGATAAATACTGCTCTAATGGGACAAATCCCCAATACAATCATCATCATAACAGCGCCCCAATATAGTTTTGAAATTGCCCAACCCCACAAATAGCTTCGATGTATTTAGCAATAGTGTATAGCGAAGCTAACTACTTTTTCAAGCTACATACACAGTTGTTGATCTACTTTAAATTATAGAGAAGCTTGCTGCATGACAAGCTACAGCTTTTCAAGTAGCTTCCCCAACACTGCAGCAGTTTTATTTTCAGCACAAATGCATAATACATTTCTTTGCCAGATTATTCATTTATTAACCAGGAGAGCAGCTAACAGGTGGTGAAGAGCATTGTCATTGGCATGATGGACAGTGCAGCATTTTTGATTGCATGTAGACACAACATAGAATGCATTGAGAGCTCAAAGGCTGGATCGTGACAGACATTTGTTCACACTCCCACGTTTATAAACATACACTCACATGTGCATGTATGAGCCACTGCGCTAGTGTAGCATGATATAAACAGTGGAAACTGCAGTGCTTAAGAGCAATTGTCCTATATATAACTACACATAAACATCACTGTGGTGATGTATTGAGGTTCATTTGTAAGAGGTCTGGATCATAAAGGCCTCAATTGTTTTGAGTAGTAAAATGATGATTTTTATTTATGCTTACCTCTTTTCTGCATGAAGCTAAACAGATCATCCAGGAACTCTTTCCTCTTTGGGTCATTGTCCAGCTCATAGAGCTACATATGGAAAAACACAAAACACAGACAAAAAGCTAAATAGATTTATTAAACGTTCAATACATGAAACCGTGTACAGTGTAAACTACACAGTATTTAAAGGACGCAAGTATTAAATTCTGAACATAGCCCATATCAATTCATACATTGAAATATGGGTGGGAATATCGAATTTGACTTTAGATCGGTTTGCTTCCTACTTGTAGTGTCTGTTGGACATGAGATGTCCTCCTCTTCCACAATTAATTGTGGTGTTCCGCAAGGATCCCTGTTAGGGCCGATACAGTTTTCACAATATACATGTTACCGCTTTGTTGTGTGATTGAAAAACTAAAAGGTGACCGATTTTGTAGTGAAGGCCCCAGGATTATGGAACAGCCTGCTTTTTTTGCTGAATCGGTGTCTGTTTTTGGATCTCATTTTAAAACTCATTTGTATGGACTATGATACAATTTTTTTGTTATGGATTATAAAATAGAATTATATAAATTCTTAAAATTGTTGGTTTAAACTAAAGCAATTTCATAGTATTCATTATGAATGTTTTGACACCTAAAAGATCTTAATAATAGCAGGTGCCATCTCATGGGCCAAAAGGTCATGCTTTTTAATCATGCACAACCAGAATAACAGTGATGGTAGCTGAGCAACGACGAATGAGGTCTCAATTCTTTCTCACAGAAGCTTCTCTTCTTATTTTCTTCCCTTCATCCTCAGCTCTCATTAGCCACACAGAGCTCTTACAGTGTTCTATCAGCGGACTGGGCGGGGGGAGGGGCTGAGTGGGCAGAGGTAGGCCTGGAGGCCAGTGCAGGGTTAATTACAGGATGTATGCATTTTTGAGGAGCACCATGCTATAAATCTCTCAAATGACTCCCTTCTCTCTCCATTTTCTCTAAGGGCCTCAGCCCTCAAGCACCCCCTACCCATTTTTTTAACCCACTATTCTACTGTTTATGCCTCTTTCCAGTGTCTCAAACCAGCTGCTTAGCAAGGAGCTGATTATAGACACTTCATAACTCCTTTCCATTATAGCCTTTATAAGCCTCACGTAATGCTTAGGGATGTCAGAAATGATAAGGATTCTGGTTATGATTACACATACCTATTCTGTTAGGTTTTTTTCTTTTTACAATTATATTAATGATTAATTTAGGACTTTAGGTATACCCCCAAAAGAAAAAAATAATAATACTATTTTTTCATTCTTACTTACAAAATTAATTTGCGAACGTGTGTCTTTAGTCACAACATCGCATAAAAAAAAGTCAGTAACTAAACTGACTTGCAAGAGTAACAGTTCTTAGTTCCTTTCAATTTGGACATGGTGAAAAAGTAAAAAAAAAAAATATCGGACAGATTCAGTAAGTGTGCCATTTGACAGATTCAAACTGATGACTTGAGTTTAAGACCGATTTTTGGGTCTTTTGAGTGTTTTTTTTATTTTTAAAGGAACTGGATCCGCTGTATATTTGCATGCTATTTATCGTTTTTGCTTTATTTTGTGGCTCGCAGTTTTGCCCACAGCTCAGTTAAAACAATTTAGTTTGCCATTTTCAACTCCCAATTATGAGTTTGGCAAAAAGACAAACAGTTTTAACTAGCCGAAACTTGTCATTATGCTAACTCCGATATGACATACCATCAGTACGGTTTCATCCACATTTGCAGCAGATAAGGGAACTGTTAACAGAACTGAAAATCATTAACATTTTTCCAGAATCTCAACTGTTAATTTAAAAAAAAAGGATTTGATTCTCAACCCTCGTAATGCTGCCAAAACAAAGCTAAGAAAAAGAAACTGGTTCCTTCATGTAGCATTAGGCCAACATAATGAGCAGGCAGAGAGAATTTATAACCTCTCAACAGGAAAGTGAAGGAACTGACCAGTAAAATTCCAACTCTCGCTCAAAGATCACACCTTCAGGGGCCCCAGCTCACACTAATGGATAGACTGATCCTTTTACCCAAATTCTCCTGATATGCTCTGAGACCCCTCCCTCACTACTATGGAAACACATCTGTTTATCAGTTTGAATCAGGTGGAGGGAGAGCCATCTGACAGAAACATCAAACGCAGGGTGGAGAAATGTACCAGTATAGTACTGCTCACCATCACAACAGAGAAATGTCAGTTGGATGTGAACGTTGAACTGAAGCAAATATTAAGCTCTAAAAGTTTCATTTGTTTTGTTTTGTATGATGTTGGTGGTTGAATTCACCAGCCAAAATGAAAAATCGGTCATAATTTAGGCTACTCATTTGCAGAAGACAAACAGATATTTTAAAGGATATCGATACAATGGCAATTGATTGCAAAAGTGTCATAATAGTAGTCAATGCGACTCGCTCATCTTATTCAACGTCTTCCGAAGGTGTACAATTTAAAGACAAGTAATTTTACAGTAGAGCGAAAGTGTTACTCAAGATTTCCAAAGTAAAATATCTTTCATTTGTTCAGAACAAGAAGAATAGCATACAGGTTTGAAACAACATTTACTAAATGCAAATGAGAATTTTTGCCCTTATTTTAATTTTGATGTCTTTTTCTAGAAAGGGATACACAAAACATTTACATGCAAAATGTATGTAAGAGTGACATACAACAATAATGTAAAGAGTAACAATAAAAGTGTGAAATAGATTTGTAGGTCAGATATACCTATATGTCTAAGAAGGTTTCTCAGTAGAGAGAATGAATGCTAAATTGGATACTTCGAACGGTCATCAAGGTCTTACATTGTGTTTCGATGACATGTGAGCTTTTTGGACTCAAAACGACACAGCAGCATTTTACACCTGCCAATCACCTCAAGAGGCAGGCAAAATTACAATGGGTGGAGGGGCCGGAAATGAATGAGGCCCGAATGAGAGGGGTGGGGGGGGTTGCTAACCATAAAAACAGTATTGATCAGAGACGCTATTGAAGCTCACTTCATTTGAATGATGGGTTTTGCATTAGCCGATTCTGGTTTCTGAGAAAAACTGGAGGGTCGCACCCTCCCTAACCAAACCACAATCTCCCTGAAACACCTGCAGGGAACGAAAAAGGGTTTTAGCAAACCTGAAACTCTGAAATAGACCTTAATTATTCAAATGATTTATTATTTTAACCCATACTGAAAAACTGTGTGGGCTGAAGTCAAACCAAGTTTCATATGCACTCAATAGACAAAAAAAATATATATATAAAATAAAAACTTTAAAGCAAATCAGGAAATCTATATTAACATGAAATTAAACACTGATGGGCAACAATTACCTTAATTACCCATTTGGTTTACTTCTGAACTGATCAGTAGAAATCAAACCACAATGTTTGTTTAGTGCATCACAGAGAATTAAGGCTTCTATCGAATCACAATGCCAGCCACTGAAACAGTAGAAATCCTTTTTTCTTTTTAAAGAAGGCAATATAAATAGTAATGAATTAAATATGTAGTTTTTGTAGCATTTAACATAATTTCTTAACATTATATAGATACAGTATATAATTTGAGATTTTTGCTCGGAGAGAAATAAAGAAGGAACAAAGCGTATTGTAACGGCTCTAGTCATTTAAACATGTACCCTGAACCTTGCCTACTTTGTGTTCTCGTGTGGCCTATCCATCCACATCAATTTGCTAGAAGACAAACATTTGACCTCTGACCTCAAATATGTCCACCAACCTCCTCTGTCATGTCACAATGGGAGGAGGTGTATTTGAGTGTATCTGTGTGTATTTAAAAGCAATGTAATGTGCTGGATACTGAATACTAAAGCACATCAAAGATGAGAATACTCATTTGAACATGAAAATGCAGCGAGTCGCCTCGTTTTATGCTGCTTTGGTGCCACTGGTTTGAACAACTTTATAGAATAATAAAAACAACAACAACAACAACAACAACTGTGCAATATGAAACTGACTTGCAGCCAATAAAATATAAAAACAAAATATTTTAAGTTTATTGAAAAAAAATATTGAGAAATATACAATTAAGTAATATGAGTGTCGGGAGAACAACTATTACAAAACCCACTATGCGATTTCCATTTCCATGGTAAAAGCGACTCATCTGGCAGATCTCTCTTCAGCATTATAGGTAGTGAAGTTTTTCACAGGGAATTCGGCTTTTAAACACTTAAAAAAAATTATTAAATTCAAATATCAGTGACTTATGGTTCGTGACAGAGAGGAAAAACAGCACATGAAAACATGATATCCCAAGCTGTTCAGCCATCTTTGTTTACATATCAGTGCATCTCGGCTGTCTGGCTCAGCTTCTTGAACTTGTAAACCTCAATCTGATATCAGCTCACAAGCAGCAGCAGCAAGACCTTGAAAACATCTTGGCAGCTATAAACTACTTCCCTTCATCGATGTTCCTGTCTACAGCACACTAGCACTGGAGTGAGTCATCTGTGCAATTAAAGCAATTTGAATGGCAGAATACCTACGGGAGATGTCGGTCTGAAGCACAATATGGAGACATGATGTCATGTCAACAACAGAAGACAAATTGCTTTCATGTAGACTGTCCATACATCCAACTATTCAACTTTTAGATCCTTTAAATACTTTTCCCCCAAGACAAAAGTAATATGACAGCGCAGTGATAACAGGCCAGTGGTGAAAATGAATCTGTTAAGCAAATAAGGCACTGATATATTTTTACATCAGAAGCTCTGAGAACATGATTTGTTTAAACAAAGATTGGAACCTTGACATGCATTAAATTGCACAAACTTTGAAAAAAAAAAAAAAAAAAAAATTAGTGAGTGTACAGCAATTCAACTACAACTCAATCTATAAAACCCAGGGACAATATTGAATGGCAATTCAACAACCGATCGAAATATAAAACCGAATTGATAATACCGTTATTAACTTCAAACTATTAAAAACTAAGTGATGATATATGGAAAATTAACAACTGTGGGAACATAAAAATAAAGCAACGATCCTCTATGGCAAATCAACAAATGATTGAACTTTAAAACCAAAGTGACTATATTTTACAGCAAACAAATAACTGCTTGAATCACAAAAACAAAGTGACAAGTTGACAACAACAAGTGCATAGCAATTCAGAAAGTGCATGAAAACTGGGCTCTTTGAATCTAGCTGGATGTGTTGAGGAAATAAATGTATAAAAGGGTAAATTAGTGTCCAAAGTCCACATCAGCATGGTGCCTTTATAGTCAACCCCTTCAATCTGCCGTGCGCAAATCAATGTTTAATGTTAAAACCACTAAATGGCAAATGACTGTAGAAGGTGTGATGAATTTTTAAAGAGCCCTTTTCTTTACTGTCCATCTGGGCTTCATTTTCCCTGTTGTTCATGTTTACAGCAGACACATCAAAGACTACTTCTGCTTTTCTTTCACCTCAGGAAGTTTGCATTAGAGGAAGGAGTGTGCAACATTTCATAAAGCAGCAAACTAAATGTTTTTTCCCCCTTCATGTATGATACTTGCATATAATTTAGAATGAATGTCTCAGTTACTTGTATGACAACATGAACTGAAAGTTAACTAGATGTTTGAATATCACAAATAATAATAAAGCAACAAATACAAAATAAAATCACTAACGCATGGCCTCGTGCAGCTTAATGCTTATTTTTTAACAGCAATAATTAAGACACCAATGTTCATTAGTTACATTTTTTAATAATAATAGGAATTAACTACTCAACTACCAAGTTATATACTTCATTAATCTAGCAGTAGTCTGTTTACAGTTGCCAAACAACAAGGTGTGCATTGAATGCGGCTCATCCAATCATAATGTAGAGTCTGAACTATGTTTTATAAAAAAAAAAAAATGTTATTACTTGTGCAGTTAAATAACATGTGCTTGAACTTTATTTTTTTAATAATCATAGATTTTAGTTTAAAATGTATATGAATTTAAGGGAAAAGGTATATTAAGTCTCATGACTGGTCACCTGGTTTTCACCACTTTTAGCCTTCAATAGTTAATTTTAAATGGTCCTGTGGTGTGACAAATGAATCTTATAAAATAAAAAGTATAAATATTCAAATGTAATCTTTAAGTTAATGAGGTCATAAATGCTAAATGCATAATAAATTATACAAGAAATAGCGTATTATTGTAGTTTATGGCAAAGTTATGAAAAGGCTATAAAACAAACAAGTGTTTAGATGTCACAATAGGCAGTGTTATCAGGAAGAGGAAATTACATCAAAGCACCCTGCCAGCGGGTACATATATACATATACGTATATCTACCTATATGAAACAGACTTGTCTCTTGGATGTCTTGTTTCCAAGTAGACGCCTTGCAAAAAACCCCTCAGCACCTGCACCTCAACATATATGGACGGGGAAATTTGCACTGCGACAAAATCAGTAGCAACATACTCATTCTTTAAGGGTTAATTCACTCAAAATTAAGGATTCTGTTGTGAGGGACTGACAGGCTCAGTCACTACTTCACTTTCAATGTGTAGAAAAAAAAACAGATGCATGAAAGTGAAGGGGGGGGAAAAAAAAAAAGAAAAAAAAAAAAAGGGGCAAATCAAATCAATCCTAATGAATTAAAACCACAAACTTGGCCAGCAGCGAGAATAAACACATCCTCATTGTTTAAATGATAGCGTGTCATTTTTGATACCAGCAAATATATCAGTGTCTTTGTGTAATTCAGCTTCATGGCAGGCACAGATAGTTCTGTCAGAGACATTTGGCAGCGCGCCTTAATATGTGATTAATTAATATCTGCATCAAAAAACTAAAAATCTGTTAAACCAGAGATATTGTCATTTGGCTGCCTCCCAGTTGTTTAGAGAGAGGAGCAGCTGTCAGTTTTTTCACACTTGAGGTATAAAACCTGGGAAAGGGATAATTTTTTGTTTGATATGCATTTGCACCAGAGACATACGTTTTATTAGTGGAAATGGGCCAGAGTTCAGTTTGGAAAGCTTCCAGCTGCGGCGGCCGATAAAAACGTTGGCTTTTTTTTTCTGCTAGGGTCCAGATTATCACTTTCCCTCAGGCACATTCTTCACTGCCCCCACCCAAAAGCTTAAAATAAACCCATCAGTCTTAACCCTTTCCATATGTACTGTAGGGTTCGATCTCCCACAAACACAACAGTATAAACCAGCATGATGTGGCAAGAGATAAATAAACAGAAAAGATATGTGGGAATTGTTGATATGTGTTACTGGTGGGTGTATCAACCAGTTTTGGTGTTCTAGTTTTCTTGAGGGGGTGAAGTATGCATTATACAACCATTCAAGTGCCACCCGATGATTGTGCAACACCACCTCAACGTACAGAGTGTGCTGCACAACTCGATTATGTAACTGCCCACAATATTCACGTTTTCTGAAGACGGCTTGATATGAAGATCCAGCTTCAAACTGTACACTCAAGCCCGATAGCATTTCTGTTCCCTGCCAACCAACAGTTGTAAACACCTGTGATCTTAAGCTTCAGTCAGCACATCACATGACTGTGTTCTCAAATATGGTACAAAATGTTCATATCAAACATGATCCTTAAAGGGATAGTTCCTTAAAAATGAAAATTCTCTCACAATTTATTCACCCTCATGCATCCCAGATGTGTATGACTTTCAATCTTCAGCAGACACAAACAAAGATACACCGAAGGATATTTCAGCTCTGTAGGTCCATTCAATACAAGTGAATGGTGATCAAACCTTTGTAGCTCCAATAATCAACGTAATCAAATCCATCCACTCCAATGTTTAAATCCATATTTTCAGAAGCAATATAATAGGTGTGGGTGAGAAGATCAAAACCTGAACAATATTTAATTCCTTTTTTCTTTACAAGAAATCTCCACTTACATTTTTACATCTGAAAGTGAAAGCAGAGGTTTAGAGTAAAAATGACTTAAATATCATACCGTTTCTCACCCACACCCATTATATCACTTCTGAAGATATGGATTTAAACACTGGAGACATTTGGATTACTTTATGTAATTTTTGGAGCTACAAAAGGTTTGATCACCATTCACTTGCATTGTATGGACCTACAGAGCCGAAATATTCTTTGTTGGTGTTCTGCAGAAAAAAGAAATTCATATCTGGCATGGCATGAGGGTTAGCAAATGATGAGAGAATTTGAATTTTTTGGTGAACGCTCCCTTTTAAGATGCACTGAGTGAAGAAATCTTTAGTATTTCTGGAATTTATTTTTGTAGTTAATGCATTATTTTATTCATTACCAAGAAAAATAAAGGATACGAGTAAATATTATGCTTGTCAATTTGCAAGGATAATGCTCAAGGTCTGTGTAACAGTGCACTTTACTTGTAACACTCCCACAAAATAGACAACAACAGATCCTATATTTCTCTATACAGAAATAAAACGCAATAAGAGTGCAGGTCCGATCATTTCCAATCAGCTCTGAAGGTTCTGATCAACTTTTGGGAATCACACAGAACAGAATGAAACATTTATTATGTCACAATGAATAAATGCACTAACAGTGTTTAACAATTTTACGCATCAATCATATTTAAATAATCCCCGCATTTAATTCAACATCTATATTTCAAAGTCATCGACACTCAAATGAGATGATGATCTTTACTGATGCAGAAATATTTTTTAATTTGCCCCACGGTGAAGGGAACCACACAAACACATCATAGCATGTAACTGACTGACAGGAGTAATGTCTGCTCTAGACAAATCCATCCCATTGGCTTATTTTATGTGGAACAGATCTTTAAAACTAACGTAAAGTGAGACTCCTTCAATTTTCGAAGTTCATCTTAACAAATCAATTTATCCAATGTGAGATTGTTCTGAAATAAATCAGTAATTCATTTCAATCACAAGAATTTGACAACAAAACTAAGTATCAGACTGGGCAAAACCACAGCTCATCTGGAATCAATGCCTATAAAATCTTACTGAGGTGAGAGGCAACGAGTTAGTAAAAAATGATAAATAATTAAAAACTGCTGTTATCAAATCGCATCTAGACATGACATTAAGTTTTCAGCATCAAGTATTTTTTCTGTCCTTTCTGGAAGCAAAATGTGGCAAATCACAGCATATCAAAACATACAGAACATAATGTCTAAAACTGCTAAGAGGGATTTCATTGTGATTCATAAGATTTCATTGTGAACAATGTTACTCAGTTAAAGAAGCCAAGACAAACAAAACATCTTGCACTTAGGGCTGGGCAATACAACAACAACAATGATTTCATTGTTTTTTTTAGCCTTTTAATTAGTATTAATACAATATTTCTCGATATGAGAAGGCATAAAAGCTGATTTAGTTTTTTTAATAAGGAGACATTTCCACCAAACAACCATTGTTGCAAAGTATATTCAAACTTCAGTGAACAATTTTTGGTGATGACTCAAATGAATCATTGAACCAGTACAATGAAACAACAGTTCGAAAGTACCAACACGTAAAAAATTTATAAAACTCCCCACTTCCAAAATCGGCATTGTTGCTAAAGGGGTTTAAATCATAGACGCCATTACAGATGTATTTTTAGCGCATATTGGCCAAATAAAAGCGGTTTAAAAATCATTGTGATTTTCAGTAGGGATGCAAAGATACTGACTGTTCTCTCCAGATCAGATACCTGAATTCTTGATGCCAATCCGTAGTCATTTTAGAATATTTATACCTCACTGTGTGGAAATAATTGGGGGTATTCTTTTAAATGAAAAGAAACATAAACCTCCAACTACATTATTTGAATATAAAATGTACAGCCTATTAAGAAAACCTTATTGTTAACTAGTGTACTGGATAATGCAGCAGCAAAATTAACAGTAATTGCAGTGAAAGGTCTTTGTGGACATGTTTGTTTTCTTTCAACATGTATCTGGACATAAAAGGATTCAGATACATTTTTTGTTCACTTCAGTTGTAAGAGGATAAAGGTCCACTTTTCATTCACACAATACATTTTTATAATTAAAACAACTTAAATATTGTTGTAATTTTTATTATAAATATAATAATATTAATATTGTTATTAATTTATTTGTAGAATTTTATTATACAATAGTAATATACTGTATATCCAGTCATGCCTTCTTAACTATAAAACCCTCTGGCCTTTATTTTGGCAGAACACTCCAGGAAGTCCTACAAGTGTCTGTTTGTGGGCTAGTTCACAGTAGTTTAAGCTGCTTCTTATTCAAAATCTGGTGAAATTCTCAATGCATGTTATAAGCCAACCAAACTTAAGCATCTGCTGTTCATGTGTAGCGGTCACATTTTGTGCACATTCACTGAAACGAGCTGTGCATGCAGACTACACGCGATCAGCCACAACATTAAAACCACATGCCTAATATTGTGAAGGTCCCCCTCGTGCCACCAAAACAGCACTGACCCACATCTCCATACAGCATTCAGAGATGCTATTCTTCTCACCAGAATTGTACAGGGCGGTTATTCGAGTTACCGTAAACTTGTCAGTTTAAACCAGTCTGGCAACTCTCTGTTGACCTCTCTCCTCAACAAGGCATTTCCATCCACAGAACTTCTGCTCACTGGATGTTTTTTTTGTTTTGGCACCATTCTGAGTAAATTCTAGAGACTGTTGTGTGTGTGAAAATCCCAGGAGATCAGCAGTTACAGAAAAACTCAAACCGGGTAGCTCAGTGAGTATTGATGCTGACTACCACCCCTGGAGTCCTGGAGTTCGAATTCAGGGTGTGCTGAGTGACTCCAGACAGATCACCTAAGCAACCAAATTTCCCTAGTTGATAGGGAGGGTAGAGTAACATGGGTAAACTCCTCTTGGTTGTGATTAGTGGTTCTCGATCTCAATGGGGCGTGTGGTAAGTTGTGCGTGGATCGTGGAAAGTAGCATGAGCCTCAACATGCTGGGAACAATCATGCCACACTCCAAATTACGGAGATCACTTTTTTCCCCCATTCTGATTGTTGATTAACCGAAGCTCCTGACCCATATCCGCATGATTGTATGCACTGTTGCAACATGATTGGGCGATTAGATATCACATGGATGATTGTTGGTGCCAGCCAGGCTGGTTTGAGAATTTCTGTAACTGCTGATATCCTGGGATTTTCACACACACAACAGTCTCTGGAATTTACTCAGAATGGCGCCAAAAACAAAACGCACCCAGTGAGCAGCAGTTCTGTGGACGGAAATGCCTTGTTGATGAGAGAGGTCAACAGAGAGTTGCCAGACTGGTTTAAACTGACAAAGTCTATGGTAACTCAGATATCCAACTAATGATTATTTTGATAATCGACTAATCTAACGGTAATTAGAATGATCATTGCAACGATTAATCATTAGCCCTTAACCGATTATTCAGCTTGTGCCTAGACATAAAAGGTTGTGTTAAATGTGGTTACTAACAATAAAGAGGACAAAATCCTCTTTAAAAATCTCTCTAAATGACATTCACGGAGTTCTAAGGGGAAGGAAAAAAAAAAAAAAAAAAAAATCACTGCAAGAAAACATTGTAATCAAGAGTTTTCCACATATTCTCTAAAGGGAAGTCTAAATATCTTATCTGTTGCTTCTCAGGTAAAAGTATCTTGTTTTAAGTAGGCTGTTTTTAGATATTTTAAAATATTTAAATATTAAATATTGTATTCAACATTCTCCAATAACAAATTTTTTCTTCTGCAGTACTAATGTAAATGTAGTTTTAGATATTATTTTTGGAAAACAAGCCAAAAAAAAAAAAAATCAAAAACTTGATAAACCGATCAAAAACTTTGTCGCTATAATGGGCCAAGACTACACTCTCACCTTTATTTTCACTTCAATCCATCTTTAACTCACAAAAAAAAAACTAATCTTCTTAATAGAGCTGCGTATTGCCAGTTTACTTCACAATAAGATACACACAGGCTACAGTACATTATGATTCAATATGTCACAATTCATCACGTTATTAATCTAGCTACAGCAAACGCGCACAAGGGCCAGAGGGTGCCTCAGTCAGGTGCAGTTTCAAACTATCCCATTCACGTGACTCATAGACGTGGTGCTAACCGCACAGAGGAATGCCATTTTTGTAGTTTGTTTATGATGGCACTTCCTTATTATTTGAACTTTAATAAAGGATGCATTAAAGATATAATGCCAGGTTGTTTGCTTTTTGGATGCTCTGACATGCAGGTTTTGCTTAAGTGGAATTTCAGATCTGGCTCGGCTTTATTTCACGATGACAGTGCATCTGTATTTCCTTATTTAGCTTTTTTCCTTAATAAATCCATTATATTTTGTGATCTACATCATCCGAAGCTTTTGGAAAGTTTAAAATGCATCTGGATGAGCGTTTTCTTCCTCATTTCAGCCCTACTCTGTACAATTGTGGTGAGAAGAATAGCATCTCAGAATGCTTTTCGGAGGTGCAGGCTGGCGCTGTTTTGGAGGCACGAGGGGGACCTATACAATATTAGGCAGGTGGTTTTAATGTTGTCGCTGATCAATGTATATTTATGTATTATACGCAGCCTTTTGCGACTCGCACATTTTTTAAATAAAATACACGGGTCATATGGACTACTTTAATGGTGTTTTTGTCATTTTTGGAGCTTGACAGTAACGACCATGACTAACACACAGTAAGGGATTTGGATCGGACTTGTCGGACCGATACCAGATATGGGTTAAAAATGTTGATATCGGATTGTTGCATCCCTAATATTCACAATACTGGTTAATTTTATATGGTCAACAAAATAGTATAAATATATATATTACATGTTTGGTATATTGCCCAGCCTTATTTGCCTTTCAATGCTCTTGTCAGTTGTGGCTGGTTGGGAGACAATGGTAACATGGATGAGATGCGACTTATGGCTTGACTGTTTATTGTGTAGCACCTGGTTGGGAGGCAAGAGGTTCTGATATACATAATGCCTCTGTCTGTATACAGCTTTCATCTGAGGTTCTGCTTTCATAACCGAATTCATAAAATCTTCTCAACAACAGCCAAAAACATTATACCTTTAAAAGGAGGGCTGTAAGACACAAGTGTATTTTATTTCCTCTAGTCTACATCCTGCACTGTCATTGCTTGCAAATATTTATTTGATAAACAATGTTTCATCTTCAGCCATAATGTCTGAGAAAGGCAAGTAGACCACAAAATTGCGATTTCAAAAGGAAGTCGTTACACGCAAATATTTGCAAGCTACAGAAGTGAGGGTGACAAATTATATTCTATTCACAATATTTACCCAATGCACCTTTCAGCAACCACCTAGGCGTGTGGGAGGCATCGATTTATTCATTTACGTTTCCTATAGCATAACATTATTTTGGTAAATAGGACAAAGGATGTTAGAGTTGCATACAATACCCACCTGTCTGAACTGCTCCTCATAGGTCCAGTCTGCGTGGTCCTGCCCAGGGAGAGGTCCGTGGGATGAATGAGCGGAGTGAGCTGACACCCGTGGTACAGTTTCAGAACTGGACTGAGTCTTCAGCAACTGGGAGTGTGGGTGTAAATGGCGGTGGGGTAATAGGAGGATGCCTCTGCCTGGAGTGACAGCCTCACGACCCGATGTAAGCCCTTCATCACCCAGATCATCATCATCATAGTCGTCCTCCATCTCACCCTCAAAATCATCTTCATCCCATTTCTGCTTTCTGCCAAGAAACACAAGTGTTGGGGTAAAATCTTAAATTGCAAACTGGTCCAACATTTCTATTTGCTTTAAAACAAGAAAAAGACTTAAAAAAAAAAAAAGAAATCTAGCACATACAAAGTAGATTTTGACTATACACTCGGATAAGGTCATTGCTATGGTATTCTGATTGGTTGCTAGGGCATTGCTAGATAGTTTTGGCAAAAGTCACATGAGCCTACCCCCAAGTTGCTATGATATTCTGGTCCCTGGATAGGACTACGGTCCCTTTTGATCTTCCACCAGGCAAAAATCATTAAAAGAATATTCCGGTTTCAATACAAGTTAAGCTCAATCGATAGAAGTAAATGGGGGCCAATTTTTGAACGTTAAAATACTCACGGTTTCAAAAGTATAGCCACAAGACAAAGTGTATGCATGCAAACATGAATTTAAAGTAATAAAACCACTTACTAACTTTTTCAGTGTAAAGTTATAGCCAATTTTACAACCACGTTACCATGACAATGTAATGTCAACAAACCCTAAAATGACTGTAGAAATTACAATATAAACTTTACAGCTCAAATAATACACAAGACTTACCAGAAGGTGCTTTTATAACCTTATAAGCTTCACATTTCTGTTTAAAACCTCAAAAAATTGGCCCCCATTCACTTCAATTTTACGTGCCTTACGCCGGGTTTTCTCTTTCAAACCAAATACTGATCCGATGGAGCAAAAGTTTGAAGAAAACATTGCGGAGCAAGTAATTTAAAGGTGATATATTTATAGTAACTTACATAAATAACAAATCCATTTTAATTGCACAGACTTTTAAAGACCGAACTATCACCCCCTCATGTACTGAGGTTTGTTACCACCAGAGTAACGCACGGACACACGCTATGTTAAGCCAGACTGTGCAATGACAACATGTTGGCAACGTGCTCGGATCTGCATACGTGTACTTGCGTGAAGTATGTTTCTGGGCTTAGTGTGATTTCTTAGAAAAACAATTGCACACCTTTACTTCAATTTTGTCCATAGCACAATGAGTGCAGGACGAGTTACACGCTGAAGTTTAACACTCAGGTTTAGGGATTTGAAGAAACCCCAAAATTAGTAATAGTGATGGTATCCATAGCAAGCACTTCTAATGAAAGTAATGAAAACTATTCTTAAATACATTTGCCTATTCAATAATCACTAACCTTATATTAGGAAACAAAGTGTTATTTAAAAAAAATACAATTAACCATCTCAAGCCGCAGCCAATACATTCTTTGCATTCATTTGAATGTGACACCCCACTTACATCTGCTCTTCCTCTTCAGACCCCATCATATTATTGTATTGCTCCTCCCCTTCCTCTTCATCCTCTTCCTCTCCTCCACTGCTGCGTTCAGACATGGGGCTCTCGGCCCGCTGAAGTCCAGCTGCCACTGCGCGCATGGCTGCCAAAGCCGCCATCTGAGCCTGCTCTGTGTCAGAGGCGGAATTCACCTTAAGCTCCTCCCCTGTGGGGCCGGGGCCGTGTGAGTGCCCCGCCTGCTCCATTAGCAGTTTGGCTCTCTGTTGTCTGTGCAGGTTCTCCATCACCGCCTGCAGCTTCATTGCCTGGGAAACAGGACGCGGTTGGATTCTGCCCCCTTCACTACCCTCCACGGCCGAAAACAGTCTGGACCACTTTCAATAGACTTGATCCAGAGGGGCGGGGCTTATCACAACTCCAAATAATGGTCAAACTCTCTGGAAGCTGGAGTGTTGGTCTTCTACTGTACTACTGCCACCAGCCAAAAGTTGAGGGGAAGAGGACCACCACACGCAGTGTCTACCTAAAAGAGAGACAGAGAGAGAAAGCAAGAGAGAGGGGGAGATATTAAATCATATTAACTTAAGTTACTGCACTCAACTGCGATAAGGTAACACGCATGCTGAGGTAACACAAGATGCTAGTAGACGCTTCCAAAGCAAATTTCCTTGGTCACTGCATAAGGCATACTGAAGATGTTTGTGAAGTCTGTGGTGTTTAGGCTTTTCCAAATTTCTATATTTTAAAGCAATACATAACTGGCAAAGTTTAAATCTCTTGTATTGGTGCAATATGAAATTGACAGGGGAGTAGGCCATTATATGCCTTTCCAGGATGCATCATGACGGATTAGCATTAACACAACAAATATGAAGTGGTCAACATATGTTTTCAGCTAGCCCATCTCCTAATGTGGTTTTAATGATTAAGCAGATGCAAACCAGGTGTAAATGGGGTCTGATGATGACGCTCTGGTGTGCATCTGACATTTTTATGCGTGTATTTGCCATCAATCTTGAACCTTTGTCATTTTACTGCACCCATTCCTTTTCTATACATTCAGCATGACACTGTCTACACTGCAAGTGATGTTTTCTTGATTATATTTGTCTACATTTATTAAAACAAGTTTAAAGAATGTAAAATGTCATGGGTACCTGGGAACGTTAAAAGAGGCGTCAGACAAACAGCCAAAACAAACAGTTCGAAAGAACCGATTTGCAAAACTCATTTGGATTTCCCAACAATGCCAATTTGATTGGACATACACCTTTTCTAAAAAGGGCTGATATAAGAGCACTAGAATGTTTGATGAAGACATGTATTAGACCACTCAAATCATATGGATTACCTTTATGCTTCATTCATGTCGTTTTGGAGCTTGGAAGTTTTGGACTACGTTGACTCTCATTCATCTATAAAAATATCTTTGTGTTCCGCAGAATAAAAGAAAATCATGCAAGTTTAGAGACAGCATAAGAGTGAGAAAATTATGAGTGAATGAAGTATTCCTTTAATAGTCACTCTCTGATAAACTCAAGACTGGATTAGGCATGTTACTTGATCATTTTGCAAGCATGCCTTCAAAAGAACAGCACACAACAAGCTTCAATTTAGACACTTTCCTCCTCTCTGCTAATCTACTATGAAAAAAAACTAAAACAAAATAAAAACTTCTAAATCGACAGTCTAAATCGACCAATATCTGTGCTGGCTTAGGTAATATAAGGCATTTTTCCACCGCGGGAACTTTTTTCCTAGTTCCTGGAAAAATTTCAGGTTCTCATTTTTCCAACACATAAACTAGGTCCACGTGGAACTAAAACATGAACCAAACCAGGCACCTTTTTAGTAGTTGCTCCTGAGGTGGTACTTTGGAACTACTTCGGTGGAGTCTGAACAACAAATGCTTCTCGTTGATCAGCTATCAGAGAAGTCTGGTTGGTAACCTCCATTCAGACTTTTGTTGAATTGTTGCTATTCTATGCTTTTCAAATGAAATTAAAGGAAAGATGCTGCTGTGCAGGATCTGCTGACTATTTATGAAGGAAAAATGCAGCAAAAGTCTGAAATGTTGACCAGAAACTAATAATCAGATTGTCTTGTGAAGTGAGGCTTTGATGACTTTAACCTATTTAGATTGAAAATAAAGACAATTAAGCAACACTACAAGTGAATAAAGGATCATAAAATCATTTACATTCCATGATAACCATGTATATAGTCTGTACTTTGTATTACAGTACACGTATTGTTCGTACCACATAGCAATGCTCATCTATCGTTTATGTTTTGAAGTCGGTGTTTTTGCACCAAGATCAGGCATCGCCACCACAACTGCTTCACATGCCAACAGCAAAGCTTATTCAAAATAAAAGTTCCTGGTTTCGTCTGGTGGAAAAATGACACTCGGTATTGAATCAAAATGGGTATAATTCCACAACAAACTGATTTGAGTTCAGCTACTAGTTCCTCAATTGTGTGAAAAGTCACCAAAACGGTTTCCTGTATGCAAAGGAAGGCCCATCTCTAATCACACATACTGTATGTTGGAATTATATCGGCCATCACGAAGTGTCAGTATCCATTTCAGTCGACCACTCCTACACATCTCAGATATCCATGTCATTCACAATGTGAATTAGAGGCCTGCAGCTGTAAAGCAGCTTATAAAGAGGGCACAGTACTGAGAGCATAGAATGAGACTTCAGGGGGTTTATGGGTTAACCAACAGAGATGGAGGCATGGAGGGGAGCGGTGGCGATTGTGAAGTCTGAGCAAACACAGCGAAAGATAAACGGAGCGCTAAGGGTCTAATTCCACATTGATAACATATTTCATGCTGGCAAATATCCACATTCACCATCAGGGGCCAAAAACAAACTTATTCACAATTACATTTTAAATTCAATAACATGACCAAAAACAGGGTAAGAACATGTTACCCAGTGCTTACTAGAACATGATACTCCATGGTAAAGCTGTATTGATAATAATGATTACAGACTACTGATTTTTCTCATGGCATGTGACAGATAAAAGTGCTAAAACAGACAAAGAGAAACAAGTTATGTGGAATGGCTGACACTTTAAAATCTCTAATACCTGCTATGCATGACTGCTTGGACTAAAAAAGCCTCTACATACATTGCCATGGTATGGAAATGTGTTCCTTTGCTCCTGAAACTAAGATGTTCTGGTCTGGTGACATTCTTTCCTACAACACTGAGATCTCATGGTTATAAAATTACAGAACATGCAAGCTGGAACTTTTGTTAAAATGACAATATTTTTATACTACACAAAATGTGACTCCTATAGGTTAAAGGTTTATGTAAATATTTCTCATGGTGACTGAACACTCTTTGGCACCAGTTAATTACACAAATCAAACTGGTTATAACAGAACTACGGTTTACACTAGAATACATAATGTTTCCATAGAAAAGCACACAATAGCCTGTGTGTTTTGTTAATGTCTATAGTTGCATCTTATAGGGGAATTTCAGGCTAAACTTTGTGTCACATATCATTCAGATTCACAAGTTGACAGGTTCAAATAAGAAGCTATGACATTCCCTGTATGCACATCATTACAAAATAGTCCATGCTCGGTTTCTGATCATTAAGCAATACTAACTAGCAGTTTACTCTAATAATTCTCAAATTTAGACAAAAACACTGACTGCTGCCTTGATCAACCACATTAACAACTACATTGAAAGCAACAGGTGGCAGACTGATTAATGTGGTGAGCTTGATCAACTGATGTGGATAATCTCCAAAAAATGTCCATACATATGGCTAAATATGCCATTCCAGTGTGGATGAAAGAAATAAGCAGAGCAAAATCTATGCATTTTCAAATGAAAACGTATTAGTGGACGTGGCCCAAGTTACTCACTATTAACTTTTTGTAAACAAAACTGTTGAAACAAAACATTTTTTTTATATTGTTAGTCCTGCACTCAAGATATCGGTATCAGTCACTGAAAAACCACTCAGTTGACCAATGCAAGCTACATTCTGTCCTTGTATCCGCATCCAATGTATTCTAGACCACAATGCATTCCTTTCTTTCCATTTTCCTCCATTTTAAAATATATTTTCAAAAACATTGAGGGTGAAAGCGTAGGCCTCCCCATACTTGACACTTGCTTCCTCCCACCAAGTGAATTACATGCAACAGACAAGAAACATGACCAGAAATAAGAGGACAGTGCAAATCATTTACTCATTTACTTGTATTTGTAAAATAAAAGGGAAAGTGTAGCCTACGAAATATTAATATTGCTTTTGACAGTTGTATCGGTAAAATATAGCGTAGTATCTTTAAGTAAACAGCACAACAGTAGAGTTCTGGAAGTAAATATCCCATTCATTTTCTCCACACAGAAAGTGATTTTTAACAATAACATGCCAACCTTTCAAGATAAACCTACCATAAGCTCAAAGGCTGTAAAACATTTATTTTTTTCCTTCTGTAGATCCTTCAATTGCAACTTCATATTGTTTTGTTGCAAATTTCAGTGAGAAACTACACAACCCATAATCCTAGAGAAAGATCCACCAATCAGAAGTCACTGTTACCATGGAAACTCAAAAAGCTTCAAAAGCGCTCAGCAGCCACTGCCCACTCTTACTAAAACAAGGGCTGTGAATCAATTCAATTGTTTGTTTTAACAAATTCTTTGAAAATTTTTCTGTGATTAAACAATGGTACATGAAACATTAAGAAATCTTCATAAATGTATTTACTTTATACTTACATTTAATTTAACCACGATTAATCAAAGAAAACAATATGATTAATTAGTACATTGTTTTTTTTATCGATTTTACAGTCAAGTTAATATTATTTATGATGGTTTGCTATCTTTACAAAGTATCATGCATCAATCCTAATGTAGAAAACCTTGTCACATTTATTTGTTAATACAAGTAAATTTTACATGTAAATTAAAAAAAACATTACTTAATATATTGAATAATTTATGCACCTTGCATGGTTTCACTTTTTTGCAAGAAGATTTTTAAAAAGTTTATCAAGTACCATGTACATCAGATTTTTAAGTAAAAGTTACTATTACTATATTAAATGAACTGCGTACTATATTACGTCATGAAGTAGATATTACTTCATTTGACACCATAAAATGTACACAGAAAACCAACCAGTTTTTGGACTCAGTAAAATGTAAATAGTACATAAAAATGATTAAATTCACATAAAAGTAACCTGCACAGTCAATCTTTTTCCAATTTTCAAATATATTTTTTGCATATATTCTGCATCTCAGAGCAGGTAGGTTTGGTATTCTAACACTATTTTGAAGATTTTTTTTTTTTTTTTTTTTTTAATCAGTATGGGTGAAATGAATAGGGGAAAAAAAAAACCTTTGAGAACCAAATCCACTGAAAAAGTAGGCAGCTAATACTACTGTGAAATCTACCAGGCCTTCTAAATAAAAGCAATGGTTTGAAATGATTGGTATCAATGGTGCCTCTCGGGTTTTTTTTTTGTTTGTTTTTTTTTTTTGTTTTTTTTACACAACACCTTCCTACCTCCAAGAACAGGATGTTAATGTCATACCATACACTTACAGCTTCAAAGCCAGCAATAGAATGCGAGCAAACCTCTTGGCCTATTTCCCACTGTAGTAAACACAAACAGCAGAAATATGCGGCAACAGTACCGGAAGTCTTTAAGACACACCACAAATGCAAGCAGCACTCATTCATTCTGTTGGTATAGAGAACAAGGCTGCATTTGGCAGTGCAAGCATTACCTCAACAGAGAACAACACTAATGCTATTGAATCCACAAGCAGCAGAATTGCCCTTTATTCAGGGATTGACTGTCATTCAGTGTGAAACAGCCTGATTCAGGGTTCATTACACTCTAGGTAACCTAGGGCTAATCTGACTAAAATGGCAGACCATCAAGTAAAAAACAAACAATTGTGTTTCCATAGAAGTTTAATTTATTCAGACGGTTTACTTCAGAAATTTACCCTTCAGCATGCTTAAATTGGGTTTGTGTGTAAAAAGGCTATATTAACCTGTACAATATTTTAAAGAGGAACCAAATAAGAGACCTCAAATCATCCCTTTTAAGAAGCATTCCAAACCAGTCGCTAATGAGCAAAGCTGTCAAGGTTTAGCAACTTGGCAAATGTATAGAACAAACTGCAGCATCCATACCAATGGTGTTGCCATATGGGCCAAATTTTCATTACTTTCTTGCAGTTCAGAAAAATACGACAAATTGTTTTGAGATTAAAAGAGCAATCTTTTGAAGTAACCAATAGCATGCTGTTTTTAAGCTATATGAGTTTTTCTCTCTTCAAGACAAGACAACTGCTCCTTAAATTGTGCAATAAAACACATTTGCTCTACATCTGGATTTCTTGCTGCATCTTTGATGAGTTAAATAAACGATGTTGTACGCGGATCAAATTTATAAAACAAAGGCTAGTTTTACAAAAACATGATAAAATATGAATTTTTCATATTGCAACTGTACCACAATGGATAAACAGGCATGTTGCCATATGGAAATTCTGTACCATAATTAAACTGCAGTAGGCATATAATGCAGATCTTATTATTATTGTTTTTGAAGTTACACATAAGCAACACACTAATGATCCATGCTCTTGGGGAAGGAAAATAAAAAGAACATTAATAGTGAAGATGAGCTAGGCTTTTAACAACAATAATGGTTAAATGATTCACTCAGTCTGAGGTCCAATAAGTAAGATGCGAGTGTTATGTAAATAAAAATGTAAGTACTAGTGCATAAATATGTATTAATTTATTTAGAGAAATGGACAACTTAAAAGGAAAAACTAGTGTTTTCCTTTATACTATCTTTAATTGTTTCATTACTTTCTTCTGCAGAACACAAGCGAAGGTTTTTAGCAGAATATCTCAACTCTGTAATTGGTCCACACAATGCAAGTGAATTGGTGCCAAAATTTTCCCACATAAAAAGGCATCATAAAAATCATCCATATGAATCCAAATGGTTAAATCCATGTGTTCAGACATGACGTGATATGATAGGTGTGGTTGTGAACCAAATTAATCTTTATCAAAGAATATCTCGGCTCTGTAGGTCCATACAATGCAAGTGAATGATGACCAAAACTTTAAAGCTCCAATATAAAGGCAAAATGAATGCAATTCATAAGACTCCAGTGATTTAATCCATACCTTCTGAAGCAATCCAGTCGATTTCATGTGAGATTTTTGGGTTTGGCCATCTTGAACTCTGCGCATGCTTGAAGTGTAATCGAGGATTGTTATTTTAGTCTGTTCTCACCCAAAAACCAACTGGAATCGCTTTAGAAGACATGGATGAAACCAATGGAGTCTTATGGATTACTTTTATGTTGCCTTTGTGGTTTTTTTGAGCTTCAAAGTTTGGTCACCATTCCCTTGCATTGTATGGACCTACAGAGCCGAGATATTCTTTTAAAAATCTTCGCTTGTGTTCTGCAGAAGACAGTTGTACATATCTGGGATAGTACGAGGGTGAGTAAATGACAGAATTTATCATTTTTTGGGTGAACAGCTCCTTTAAAAGTCTGTTAGGCCGAAATTATATTATCACAATTCCTTTGCTTGCTCTGCCTGAAAACACAGTAAAATGACACTGCTCTGGCCAATAGATGCATTTTGCTACATTTTTGACAGTGTTCCAGAATATTCATCTGAATGCTTTTATTGTTCTTTTATTGTTCTTTAACTATTTCTGACCCCCACCAGCAATAAAGCTCTGAGAGAAAGAAACAAACCCGTTTGCGGACATTGCTAACAACAATCGACTATTACTACACAAACACTGTGCGGCTTTCAGTAGTTTGTTTTATTCAGTCCAAATGAGGTGCAAGTGAACATGAGTGGAATTTAGGGTAGGACTGCTACTGGCCTGTAAATGCTATACTACAGCTTTGTATTATAACCTTAAAAGAATCCAGTCTTTTCAAGTTAATGACAATCATATAAACGCATGCCCCACAAAAGAGTGCGAATGATCGATGTTGGAATTTAAAAAAAATCAAGTTTGCTTATTATGAGGCAAACTGCCAGACTCATTATGGTTTGGGTAACAGCTGAATTCTTTGTTAACCAAATGAGACAATGGTCAAAAAGACTCCAGGCAACAAGTTCGTAACATGGCATTTCTGTCAGAAGAACTTCCAAATACAGTACAAGTCGTCTTTCGTAGGAATACTCCAGAGTTGCTCAGCATAAAGAAAAACTGAAGATCAGCTGGATAGGATTCCTTATGACACGCAAACAAACAGTAACAAAAAAAAAAAAAAATAATCATCCTGCTTTTTTGGCAGGTGCTTGAGGTGAACAGCAGCGCACTACAGAAACACTTTATTATGTGGCTTTTGGCAAAGGGACAATTGAATGCAAGCCAAGCCACTCAACCAAGTCCACACAAACCTCCTCCAAAGACGCAGCATGCTATTTTGAAAGCGATGAACTCTGCCTTTTTATAGACACGTCTAATATGTTAAAGGCAGCGTGTGCCCACGAATGCGGCAACACAGTGCAATCACACATAAATCCAGTTTCAATTAAGTATGCATAGTATGTAACACACATAAAACCACATTTTATGAGAACAACTTGCTTTCTTTCCTCATAGTTTGTTAGTTAGTCATTTTCTTATAAATGGTGCTTTCTGTTTCGCTTGCTTAAATGCTTACCAACACAGAGATACGCACATATGGATTAATCTAAAAACAGAGCTGTTCCCTCCTTGAGCTGCGACACTAGACATCTGATCCTGCTTGCCACTACCTAGTAACGTGCCAAGCTGAAACCTGTTTGGCCAGCTCAGAGGAGAGCTTTCCAACCTGAAAACCTGCAAATAAAGTGATGGCTGATATGCTGACTTCTTTCTGATTGTAACAGGCGTGTCTGGGTGCAAAGCCTCATTCCTCTGTGTGCCTCGTCTTATCAGAGCAAACCCCACACCCTCCTGTCGCACACAAACAACCTCAAGAATAACTAAACCTCATTTAATGCAGGTCACCTGGACGCATTCCATGAGCCTGCATTGCGCGCATGACAGTGTTTTATTTGTTTCCCTGGATATTAAAGCATGTCGTTTCTGCACCATTAGTGTCGCCAAATGGAATTGCATAATAATCGCACAAGGTCACTTTACTGTATCACTCCGCTTTTCCATGTTCTTGATTCCTTTTAAAACCGTTTTTAAATAAACTACTTGTCTAAAAATGCAAGTTACTGGATATTAAAAGGAATAGTTCACCAAAAAAAATTCTCGTATAATTTGCTCACCCTCATGCCATCCCAGGTGTGTATGACTTACTTTATTCTGCAGAACACAAATGAAGATTTTAGGAATATCTCAGCTCTGTAGGTCCTCATAATGCAAGTGAATGGGTGGCAAAATTTTGACGCTCCAAAGATAGGTGTGGGTTAGAAACAGGTAAATATTTAAGTCATTTTTTTTGTCATAAACTCTCCTCTCTGCCCATCAATGGCCGATATGCACGAAGAAAGCGAATCATCAAAAACAGGAGAAAGTGAAAGTGGATGTTGAGCAGGGCAGTATTAAACATGCTTGCTTACTTACAATAAAGGGGGTAAAAAAAAAATAATCTTTTAAAAATACCTCTAAATGACATTCACTGAATTAAAGGGGGAAAAATACTTTTTATAAGTTTAATTCAGTAAAGAAATTTACTACAAAAATAATCCTATTGTTATCAAGTGTTTTTGCCCCCCCCCCCCCCCCGATTTAAAATAGTCTAAAAATCATTAAAACAAGATACTTATAATTGAGAAGCAACATAAGATATTTAGACTTGCTTTAAGAGAATGTATCTTAAATATAAGTGTATTGTGTACATAAGAGTATTTTTCACTTGGTTATACTTCTGTTAGTGCAGTAAAGACTAAATATACTCATATTCGAGATCTATCCTCTATAAACAAGTCTAAATATCTTATATGCTGCTTCTCAGGTAAATACATCTTTTTGTTAAAGGCTTTTTCGATATTTGAAAATATTTGTATTTTCAAAAAAATGATATTCAACATTCTCAGATATGGATTTAACCACCAGAGTTGTCTGGATTACTTTTATGCTGCCTTCATGTGGACTTTGGAGCTTCAAAATGTTGGCATCCATTCACTTGCATTGTGAAGACCTACAGAGCTGCAATATTCTTAAAAAAAAAAAAAAACCTTCATTCAAGTTTCATATTTGGGTGAACTACTCAAACTTGTTTATAGAACTGTTATATAGCTAAAAGCAACATCAAATAATCTTTAAAAAAAAAAGCCAAACAATATCCAATTTATCAGCCAGGCTGTTAAATCAATATATGTGCAATGAAGAATTTGAACAGCATGTTATTTTTGACCTCTCACTCAAAGGCACAGAGCAGGTTGTAAATCCATCCTTGTGTGTCATGCAAATCTGCAGACAAACAGACTCTTCTTTATGATCAAGGCTGTCTCTAGTGTAGCCACAGGGTTGGTTATATTGGCTAATGTAGAACCAGACCGTCTGGAACAGTGAAAACTGAACCGCATTATTAGAAAGGCAAGCGCGACATTTGACTGCATTGTGATCATGAAGTGACGTTCACAACAACAGTCTAAAACGACACTGTTATTCATTGCTTTTTTTGCTCACCGGGTCTTTAAAGTCTCCACTCGATCTTTATACACTAATAAACTTTCTCAGGCCAAAGTGCATTTTAACAGTGTGACTAAATGCACACAACATTGGATAAATAAGGTACTTCATCCAAAACCAAAGCATAAATTACCATTTTAGACATGAATGTATTTTATCGAGGCTAGTTAAATGGATAGTTCATCCAATAAAGAAAATGCTGTCATTATTCACTCAACATCATGTTCTTCCAAACCCTTATGATTAGCTTTTTTCTGTGGAACCCAAAAGGAGATGTTCCTATAGAGATTGCATCAGTCACCATTCACTTTTATTGTATGGAATAAGATGCAATAAAAGTGAGTGGTGACTCAGGCTATGATTCTAGCATCTCCTTTTGGGTTCCATGGAAAAAATTAAAATGGGTTTGGAACAACATGAGGGTGAATAATGACAGAACTGTAATTTTTGGGTGAACTACCGCTTTAAAATGTGAAAACCCTCTCCATGTCATATTGCAAAGATTGGATTTGCCCAATGATTGACATGCAGTAATGCACACCACGAAATTACTGTAATATGCATTCTCTCTTCCATGGTACTTTTGAACACCCAATTAATGGCAAAGATCCAACAAGCATGGTTTCTTGTTCATCTTTTCAGAATCCTGACTGATGTAATAGCTACATGTCCTCGAATCGCAAGCTGATTCATTATATTCACTTATGAAAATAAATACATTGCATAGTGCATTGAAAATACTAATACGTTTTTACTTTTGACAAGTTGTTTAATTTGACAATTTTTTTTTTTTGCATCCAACAACATACAGCCTAAAATGAGCATTACATTTACATGTTAGTGAATCGAATCTCTTTTCCAGCTGTTGTTGCATCTATTAAAAACAAAATCCAACTGTTCTCAGCTCAGTGCAATGTAGCAGTTGTGTGATGAAGCCACGTGTTGCCTACTCAACGGAGTTAAAAACAAATCTGCTTCTCCATTTACGTGGACCAGAAATCTAATTAAAGCCCGAAGAAATTTGCTCTGTGCAGATTTGGAGAGCGAAGAAAGAATGGAGGGAATGAAATCAAATCAGACTTAGTCTACATTTTCAACAGGACTCTTTAAAAATGGTTTGCTTTACCTGGAAGCCCTAAATCTAGGGATCTAGAGTGTTCAGAGATGGTCAGGGAATTTACTGAAACCCATTGATCCATACATACATATATATACATACATACATACACACATACATACATACATACACGTGTGTGTGTGTATATATATATATATATATATATATATATATATATATATATATATATATATATATATATATATACACACACATATACATACACACAATTCAGATTCAATGATGAGTCATATATTTAAGATAAATATATATTGCCAAAACGAGTTGGATATGAGAGATACCAATCCCTTTATTATACATAAATACACAAGTATATACACACAAACACGGGGAGAGAGATATATATATATATATATATATATATATATATATATATATATATATATACACACACACACACACACACACAGTATAGAAACACTGTAGGCTTCATAAATTTGGTTAGAATATAATTTTGTTCAGAACAAATTAACAAAATTTTAAATAAATGAAAAAACAAAATACACAACTTTCACATCTATCAAATCATAGATAACCGACCTAGATTTAAAAAAAAATAGAAGCCAAAAATTAGAGAACTGCCATAAAAACACAACTTACCTCAGCAAAACTAAATTCAAGAAAGTGAACTGGTGATTAAAGACAATCAGGGGATTTTTATAAAACCTAATTTGCATAAATAAATCCCGTTTCTGATGCCAGTTTGTTCACTTGTGTATGTGTGTTTTAGTGCACGCAAGAGCGCGTATTCGAATAAACATACAATAACAAAACTGCTAGACAGACACGTCAATAAATGTTCTCCACCCAATGTGAATCTAATACAAGCTACTAAAGTGTAAATATACGCCACAAAGTGACTGTATTTCACCATGTAGAAAAACCAAACAGCAAAACGTGGAGGGGGGGACGAGGGGAAAAAAACACTTCACTCACCAGTTCAACTTCCGTTCAGTTTTTTTCTTGGGAAGCGGAAGGAACATTCCTGATTTCCCAGTGAAAACAACACGCTCGCGACGCTCACTTGGTCAATATTCGATTAAAGTCAAGAACATATATCAATCTTTACTAACTGTACGGCCTGTACTCTCTCTAACGCACCTTCCTCTTCCTCATTTGATTTCGATATAGAGGTTAATTTGGCCGTAACATCATATGTGCGTCTAATCCGAGGCGGAGCCCGCGGTCGCGGAGTCAAACCATTGGTTGACAAACAGCAATCAGATGCAAATTCCAAACCTCTGAATCAATGGGGCTGCCTTCGCCCACTCTGTAGGAAACATCCACAAATTACTCTACACTAATGAGGGGGTAAAAGGTCCAAGGGTTTGACCATCTAAATTGACCTTCGTACTAAAGACTTGTGCAAGGTTCTGCGTTGTTATTGGTGATATGTTTGAGTTGATCTCCGAAACCCATTAACTAAAGCAGACCGCTGTCTGACTTCCTCTGTGTGTGGTAGATGTACGCACGCTATATGGTGCTTTGCATACATTTGGCGACGTTCCCTGCCAGGGGTCCTGTCCTTCCCTTCTATCACAGGAAACCAATGGCTCGCTGCTGCTGCTGCTGGATTCCTCATTAATCGTTATATTGTTAATAATCATTGATAAACAACCAGCACAGTTGCCAAGAACAGAGGATTTTTAACCAAATAACGAATTGAAGTTGAAGTGTAAAACACAAGAAACATGAGCATTCATCATCAGAGCCATTTAAGAGGTGAAAACAGCACTACGACTCAACCATGATCATCTGTAGTATGTCAGTCCGTTTTTTATGCACTAAAGAAATAATCCAGATAAAATTAACATTATTCTCTTTTTGAAAACTGTACAGTTTTAATAAGATTAAGGCGTTTTGAAATTATTTATTCAATTATATATTAAAGTATGATTTAAATGCCACATGGATCAAGAGCAGGCCATTTCTGAGAAGAGATATGTGCAGGTCTCAGTTTAAAGGTCAGAAGGTTGTTCTGTACAGTATTGGGTTTCCACCTAGTGGATACATGTGTTATTGCATTTACCAGTGAGAAGGGTATGCTCCAAAAAGGGGTGGTCGCTCCAAACCCTTTCCCTGACCTTAAAGGAAAAGTTCCCCCAAAAATGCAAATTTGCTGATAATTTACTCACCCTCAGGCCATCCAAGATGTATATGACCTTCTTTTTTCATCAGAATAGGATTTAAGATTTTTAGGAAAGTATCCCAGGTTTTTAGCTTTAGCAAGTGAATGGACACCAAATGTGACTGTCTAAAAAGCATATTTGGGCAGCATCACCATAATCCACATGACTCCAGACGATCTTCTGAAGTTAATTGATACGTTTGTGTGAAAAACAAATCACTAATTAAAATGTTTTTAACTTTAAATCGTCGCTTCTGCCAGCTCTCTGTTGGCCTAATGGTGCGTTCACGTGCTATGGTAATTATGGTAAATACCAAAAGCCGACGTGGAAAATGCACATGAACACCCCCTCATGTGGTATTTTCCACTGGGAAACTCGTAGAATATTTTGATGCCCGAGTTGCCGAGATGAGATAACCTTTGACCTTTTCAAAATGGCGGAGAGCATCGCGAGAGTGTTGAATGGTAAACATTGTACAAAACCAAACCTTTTTTGCTACTGTTAGCTAGGGGTGGAACGGTACATTCGTATTGAATCGAAACGGCGCGGTCCGGTGCACGAATTTACACGGAGAATACACGTTATAAAAATAAATAAAACTCTAAATAGCGATAAATTACGCTCTATTCGCGTTTGGTGTGAACGCAGCATAATGAACAGGCTGCGATGTCAAGATTGTGTGTGTGTGTGTGTGTGTGTATCTCCATCTTTTTACCACATTATGACAACAAAAGCACTTGAACGCAACACACTGGTAAATACCAGTTCACAAGTGGAAAATATCATATTTACCATAGCACGTGAACGCACCATAACTCTCTCATGAAGTACGTTCCTCTGAGGTAAACAGAGCGGAACTTCTGCATTCTTGTGTGAACGCGCCAACGAGACGACGACACCAATAGCGACGTGAGACATTCTGTGTTTACAGGAAGCAATATTTTACAGTTAATATAGTGTTCATTAGTTTTTCACACAAATGTATCAATTCACTTCAGAGTCGTGTGGATTACTTTGATGCTGACTAAGTGTGCTTTTTGGACTGTCAAAAACTGATGTCCATTCACTTACATTGGATGAAGCTAAAAACCTGGGATACTTTCCTAAAAATATAAAATCCTGTTCTGATGAAGAAACAAGATCATATACATCTTGGATGGCCTGAGAGTGAATAAATTATCAGCAAATTTTCATTTTTGGGTGAACTATTCCTTTAAATGTGCGTGGAAGTGACGCCCCCTTTTGAAGTTGGCACAACCCTCTTTTGGAGGACTCCGGCCTGCAGCTATAAACTACTTGGCACATAGTGGCTCCAAAAATGTGTTTCTATTTTGTTGTAAATATCGTACAGGCCCTCTCTTAACAAATCAAACAAAAAGAGATTTATTTGGTTTTCATTTAAAGCAATAGATATACTGTTCAATTATAAGACAAAATGCATTTGCACATTTTCTTGTTGACCATGTGTGGTTACTCTACTAGGACACCTGCGTGAACCTGAGGGGAACTGACTCCATGCATCCACTAAAAAAAAGCATAATAAAAGTAGCTAAATTATTTATGCACAAAGCTTAATTTATGAAGACCCAACCTGTTTTTAATATATATTTATTTATGAAGTACATTTTTTTTTTTTTTTTTTTTTTTTTTTTTTACTTCATTGAGATGTATGATGAAGAAGTAAGCTGCTTAATTATTCAATTTATTAGAAAGCCTTGGAATGCCCTATATCTTTGGTTTACAAAAATAATGTCTTTTGTTTTTTCATTAGCTTTCTTCAAATGTATACTGTGAGGTTATGTGTGTTGGAATTAAAAGTGTCAAGAAATGGAAAATGTACAAAAGAATCCCACTTTGCCCATATTCACCATAGTATATAAAAAAAAAACGAAAACTAAAATGATTTTGAGACCATTTTTATTTTAGTTAGTTTTGGAATTATGAAAAAGTATTTTAATTTAGTTTCATTTTTTTACCAAAGTTTCAGTTTGTATTTTTATTTTAGTAAAAGAAAAAGTTTTTATTTAGTTTCTGTTTATGTTAACTATAATAACACCGGTTTGAACTGACAGAAAGGCAACATTGACTCAGATAACCCCTCTGTACAATTGAAGTGAGCAGAAAAGCACGTCAAACTTTGAGGCAGATAGGCTACAACAGCAGAAAACCACATTGAGCACTTTGTTAGGACCATAGTGTTCTTAATAAAGTGCTTTGTGAGTGTATTTTCACAGTCAGTGCAGATTGTTTAATATGATTCACAAAGCATGTATAGGACTACATCATTTACAATAACAGCCTGGATATAAATATATTCAGCTTCAGGCAACCACATCTGAAACATCATTCATGCAGATGACATACAGAACAGCTAAGAAACATAAAGCATCTCAGTGTTGGCTTGTCTGTTTGGCCCTTGGGCAGCAGACACTCGTGATCTAAACAGGAATATTTTTCCAAAAGTCTTGCAGAAATTTGTATGTTGATGCAAAAGTTGGTTCAAACGATAAGTTTGAACACTTGGATCGTCCCCCTGCAGAACAATAGCTGGACCATCACAGCACCATATGAGACAGTTCGGCCCTCATTATGATGCAGCGCTCGGTCAGTTTATATGATAGAGGAAAAGAAGAACTGGGTAGATTATAGTGAAATAAAAGTGTCAGATTCAGATTAGGGATTTTTAATGTCACGTTTTCTCTTCTTAGCACTAATCAGGATGCATTAACAGTGGGGTCCAAAAGTCTGAAATCCTGGAATTAAGCATAACATTTTCAGATTTTGAAAAATGTAAAATACAAAGATACATTATGGTATAAAATGGATGAGAAATATTTAAATTTCTTCACATTTCTACTCAAAAAAAGCTAATTTATGACACTGACCATGTAATCTCTTTGTACGAAAGATCAGCACCAGATGGTCTTTATAACATTCTCAAATCATGCCGGGGAAACATGGATGATCAGGTTTTGCGCAAACTTGTGGAGTTCATGCCAGCTCGAGTGCAAGCAACAGGGGGGACTGAGACATTCTGAAATTCGTTACAAATCTTCAATCAGTTTTTCACTTATATTAGTATGTTTGTAATACAATTTGTTTTCAAACGTATTTATCAAGGTATATATATATATATATATATATATATATATATATATATATTTTTTTTTTTTTACAAATATCACAGTTAGTCACATATAGGCTATTTACAAGTTTTCCATTTCACTCCATTTGACCTGAAGAAAATGCAGTGATTGTGACAGATTCCAAGTAATCTGGATTACTTTTGCATTTGTAGTTGTTTTGATGTTAAATATTGAAAGATGATGCTCATGTTGATGTTGATCCATGCTTCAGGATGGCAGATAAAGCACCAGTCATAGTAATTGTGAGGTACAAATCTTACATCTCTATCATTATCTAGAGACATTCAATCATTATTGAAGTACATGTTATCTTCTATTTTGGGTTACAAATTGTTTTTGTTTTTTTGTTTTACCTTTTCAAGTGATGTTTTACTCAATGACTAACAAATAGCAAGTTGTTGTTTAATTTAATGTTTACTATCATTTAATCAAAGGAGTGTTAATTGGTACTTAATAGCATTTTCAGCCATTTGAAACTAAAGATTAGATTTAGCAATACATGTAAGTAATCTGAAAAAGTGTAATCTAAAGGATTGCATTGCTGATAACAATTTTAGTTGTTTCATTTGTAATCACCAGATTACATTTCAGAAGTAGTCACACAACACTGTTAATGACACTTTTAATTGTTTTTTTTACCCTCTCTACCCACCCCAGAAATTGAAAACATGTTCACTTTAGTTTAGATGTATTCAAATAATTGTATTGTGTGAATTGCATTTTTTTTTTCTTTCTTTCTTTTTTTTTTTTTTGTATCTTTGCATAACTTAATAGATCCAGAAAAAAAGAGCTTTACATTTGAGTCATTTAAATATTTTAACTATATTTTTAAACATATATACATATTACACTATATACTGGTATTTATAATCCTAACCTTTTAAATATAAATGTTCAAATACAAAACAAATAGGCTATTTATTTTCATTCAAATCTTTAACTCCAAATCATACACTTCAAAGTCTTTAATTTGTTAATTAATTTTACATGACATTTCAATATGAACACAAGAGCAGTTAAGAAACGTAAGTTTATTTTCATGTTTAGGTTCACATAGGTCCAACTTATTTGCATCTGATCCATACAACAATCACACAATATCATAATAACTGTTTTTGTCCCAAGTACAGATACTTGCCACAGATAAAAACGAAACACAAAGAAGCGCTCTATTTTCATGTTCTGCCACCACAATATAAATAGCATTAATCTATTGGCACGCAAGTATAAACATTGTTCTAAAAAGCACATTCTTTCCCCCCAAAGAAGGCTGAACACAAAAGGGTGATTTCCACGTGATAACATGAGTGATGCAAATATTTAATGTCAACATTCATACAGGTTGATGCCTGAGTATCAGTGTTTTTTCTATACATACACTTTGGTTATAAGCACCAACGCAAAAACTGCTCAAGTGTCTCAGGACTCTTGATGGTATCAAATATTAAAAGATTTTCCCTGTATGTAAACCATAATAGCCTCGACGTAAAGGCTCAATCTTTAAATACAAACATGACATGCACAGCTAAGGCATGGTTGTAAGTGCATGTTGGTTTACCATGAATTTAAATAAGAAGTGCCTGACCCCTGAAAGCGACATAGTAACGGAAAACTCTATTCAAAAGTTCTCGATAGAGTTGCTCGGCCTGGAAGGTCTACTGATCACTCTTTAGATGTCAGGCAGGATTGGCTAAAGTTAAAAGAGCTGAGTTACAAATTTTTACAAATGCATGAGAATTGGTACCTGCTTCAAAATGGTGTGGATTCTGTGTGCAGTAAGACTGGTTGCATTTAGCACAGACGTAAACAAACAGAAACTGCATAATACCCACAATGAGCTTTGTGATGTGTTTAGGTTTAGATGAGGCTGTCACATCCAAAAATTAACAAATCATATTTTGCTTCCAGATCAGTTCACACACAATTACTTAAATATAAAGATGCCACGGTTAGCAAATGTAAAAATTTTAGGACATGAAAAAAAGAATCAGATCATTTATAAAAGAGAGGTGAAGTAACAACATCTAGTAATAGGTGCTCCAAAAGAACAGAAAATACATTTAAAAAGACCATGAGTACATCACTCTAGTTAATTAGAGCCAAGTCCTATGACTTTAATGCTGCTCCACAACTCCAGGTGGCCAAAGAATTGGCAGTGGTTCTGGCTGGATGGACTGTACTGGTTCTGGCAAGGATTCATGTCAGCTCAGCTCAACTGCTCTAGGTAGGCAGAAAGCAGGGGTTGAGGAGGGAGAAACTCTTCTTGTTTGTTGACAACCTCTGTCTGACGAGCACCATTACAGTCAGAGCCTGCAGAAAATCAAACACTGAATATCACTCACAACTACTGATGACATATTTCCATCACTTTGTGCCCTATGTGGGAGTCCCCTCACTGCATTATGAGCCAATTACAGTTGAAGTTTACATACACCTTAGCTAAATACATTAAAACTCAGTTTTTCACAATTCCTGATATTTAATTGTAGAAAACATTCCATCTTAGGTCAGTTAGTATAACTACTTTATTTTAAGAATGTGAAATATCAGAATAATAGTAGAGATAATTATTTATTTCAGCTTTTATTTCTTTCATCACATTCCCTGTGGGTTACAGTTTACATACACTGAATTAGTATTTGGTAGCATTGCCTTTAAATAGTTTAACTTGGGTCAAACATTTTGGGTGGCCTTGCACAAGCTTCTCACATTAAATTGCTGGAATTTTGGCCCATTCCTCCAGACAGAACTGGTGTAACTGAGTCAGGTTTGTAGGCCTCCTTGCTCAAACACACTTTTTCTTTTCTGTCCACAAATTGGATTGAGGTACGGGCTTTGTGATGGCCACTCCAATACCTTGAATTTGTCCTTAAGCCATTTTGCCACAACTTTAGAAGTATGCTTGGGGTCATTGTCCATTTGGAAGACCCATTTGCAAACTTCCTGGATGATGTCTTGAGATGTTGCTTCCATATATCCACATAATTTTCCTTCCTCATGATGTCATCTATTTTGTGATGTGCACCAGTCCCTCCTGCAGCAAAGCACCCCACAACATGATGCTACCGCCCCCATGATTCACTTCAAGCCTCACCCTTTTTCCTCCAAACATAACGATGGCCATTATGGCCAAAAAGTTCAATTTTTGTTTCAACAGACCAGAGGACATTTCTCTAAAAAGTAAGATCTTTGTCCCCATGTGCACTTGCAAACTGTAATCTGGCTTTTTATGGTGGGTTTTGAGCAGTGGCTTCTTCCTTGCTGAGCAGCCTTTCAGATTATGTCGATATAGGACTCATTTTACTGTGGATATAGATACTTGTCTACCCGTTTCCTCCAGCATCTTCACAAGGTACTTTGCTGTTGTTCTGGGATTGATTTGGATATTTCGCAACAAACTACGTTCATCAATAGGAGACAGAATGAGTCTCCTTTCTGAGCAGTATGGTGGCTGCCTGGTCCCATGGTGTTTATACTTGCGTACTATTGTTTGAATAGATGAACGTTGAACCTTCAGGCATTTTGGAAATGGCTCCTAAGGACGAACCAAACTTGCGGAGGTCTTGGCTGATTTCTTTTGATTTTCCCATGAGTCAATCAAAGAGTTCCAAGTTGCTTAAAGGCACAGTTAACTTGATGTAAACTTCTGACCCAATGGAACTGTGATATAGTCAATTAAAAGTGAACAATTGTTGGAAAAATTACTCATGTCATGCACAAAGCAGATGTCCTAAATGACTTGCAAAAACTATAGTTTGCTAATATGAAATCTGTGGAGTGGTTAAAAAAATTAGTTTTAATGACTTCAACCAAAGTGTATGTAAACTTCTGACTTCAACTGTTCAGTTTGTAGTCCACAAACCCGGAAGATAATTTGTCATGGGTTTCTTTGGGGTTTAATAATGGGAGTTTTGGATTTATTAGTAAAATAAGGTCTGTGGTAAACATTACTTGATGATACATGGACGTTTTGTTCTACAAACTTTCATACCTCAAACATGAATTTTGAAGCAGTATTAAATTGCATACTTCTTTTTTTAAATCACACGGCAGCTTAAAAATTCTCATTTGAGGTATGAAAGTGTGTAATATATGTTGTAGAATAAAATGTCCACGTATCATCATGTTAACCATTAATGTTAACCGCAGATCTTATTTTACTCATAAATTAAAAAACACCCATTATAAAACCCCATAGGAAAACACAGTGGGAACCCCTAGTGAATTAGACTTCCGGGTTAAGTTACAAATTGACGTCAGGTCTGAAAAGCTCTATTGACATAACTAGAGCGATTTTACTCCATGTAGATGCCGCATCAATGCGGAAAATATGTTGTGTTTACAGACTTTTAAATGTAATTGCGAAATGTATTTACACAGTAATGCATTGTTTGCACAAGTGTTGATTTCTGATTTGCATGCACAGTGGTCAAGACACAAGTTGACTGTCAGAACTGAGGGCAGCGTAAAAACACTGTATGAACAGTCTATGCCAGATCAACTCTTTTTCTGGAATGTGAAGGAAAGTGTTTTGAATGGAGATCCATAATACAACTGCAGAATTGCTTCACTCATATATGTCATGGCCAAATGTTTACAGAGTGGTTTAAAATTTAAATCTTGCGCGGATGCACTGTAAACTTGCTGTTACCCATTAGACTTACACTTTCTTAATGACAGGGATCTCTTCATCTAGAAAGATAAAATATTTCAGAACAGAAAAGGATCAATAAAGAGAAAATAAGTTAAGATAAAGCTAAATTGACCAAAATTAAACCACTGCTGTTCTTCATCAGCTATATACACCTGGTCCCATGGTGTTCATACTTGTGTACCTATTGTTTGTACAGATGAATGTGGTACCCTTTAGGCATTTGGAAATTGCTCCCAAGAATGAACCAGACTTGTGGAGGTCCACAATTCTTTTTCTGAGATCTTGGCTGATTTCTTATGATTTTCCCATGATGCCAAGAAAAGATAGACAGGTAGGTAGGCCATAAAACTCATCCATAGGTACACCTCCAATTCAGTACACCTCCCATCAGAGGCTAATTGTCTAAAGGCTTGTGATAATTTTCTTGAATTTTCCGAGCTGCTTAAAGGCACAGTTAACTTAGTGTATGTAACTTCTGACCCACTGGAAATAATTAAAATCACTTAAAATCTGTCTGTATACAATTGTAGGAAAAATTACTCGTGTCATGCACAAAGTGTCCTAAACGACTTGCAAAAACTTTAGATTGCTAATATGAAATCTATGGAGTGATTAAAAAAATAGTTTTAATTACTTCAACTTAAGGTGTACTGTATGTAAACTTCGGCCTTCAAATGTACATGTCGAAGAATTAGCTTTGAAACATGACTGGATTTTTGGTATGAATGCATGTTTAGTTTCTTTTGGTAAAGCTTAACACTCCAACAACAATTTAAATATTGTTTAAATTGGGTCAAGCTTGTACAGATGACTTGATCTTTTCACAGTGCCTTTGAGCAAATATTTCCTCACTGAAATGCAGTCTTTGTACAAAACACAACATTTCATTTTCTGCTTTAGCTAAATCTTCAAAAGTTGAAATGCTCAGGTTCTCAAGGTGTTGCTGTCTGGGCAGCTGCTTGCCGCAGTTCTTCTATTTACTGTATTCTTCTTTCCTCTGTTTGCTCTTTCAGAACTTTTATGAACTTGCGAATCCACGCCACTGCTCTTTTGAGATGCATCCAATTAGAGTAGTAGTTCAAGTATCTACTAGATGGACATAAGTTTTCATTCATCAAGATGCAGATATCTCTTCTCTCACCTCTGAATCATCATCATCAAGGATTAAGTTAACTTCTTCAGTTGTTCCTGGCCAGAGAGATGGCTGTTTTGAGAAAAAAAGTCATGGCCAATGATCTAAGCTTTAGGAAACATCAGTCTTCATGCTTCTTGAGGCTGCATCTGTAGGATTCATTTTAGAACTGATGTACCTCAAAAATTTGAAAACTGTGCAGCTGTTATGTTCCCAAAATATTTGGGAGTCAAACATTGGTTTAAGCTGAAACTATTTAAAGGACACATCTCATCCAGCCATCTTTAATAATTTTTAGCAGTGTCTAATGGGACATTCTTAAAACATCCAACCATAATCTTACACAAATCTAGCAGAATTTGATTGGCAGAAAGATTGATTGGTGCCAGAAAACACAGAGGCTCGTAAACAGAACTTGCAATGGACTGAATGCCTTTTCTTGTTGTCGAGAGTTGTTTGATTGTTGTACGGAAAGTTAAAGCATCCAGCTCCACGTCTCAATGAACACCCAGAGCTCTTTCCATGGGAAGTTGATCTTTGTTGAGGAGGTCCAGCATCTTCACAGCCTTAGCTATATTTTCCTGAGAGATAACTCTGAGGAGAGAACAGTAATTGTAAATCCATTTTATAAGTCTGAAACCTCCTTTTCCAAATACTTCTGTTACTTGCTTATACAGAGATGCAGCCTTCTTCCACAGTGTTAACAGATTTTAAAAATCAACAACATAGAAATTCTGTTTGATGGTGTTAATGACATCCTCTGCATTGTAATTTTGGTTGTCATCAGCAGTCTTAAAATAGGCTAATGTGGCACAGCTTGGGGAAGGTACTGCTCCAAAGATATGAACCATGAAAGAGCTTGAAGAGCACAAGAGTGATACAGTATACCTGCATTGGCCCACTTGAGAAAGCGATGAAAATGTACAGTCCTTGGCACCTCTTGACCTGATGGAATATTACTTCAATAACTTTCATGAAGGCAATGGGACCTTGACGAAATCAAAGCAGCACTCCTATTAGTGTATTTGTCAAGACTGGATCTTTTATTCAAAGACGTTCCACCGAATGTTGACATAATCGAACACCACATGCAATGTCTTTTTGCATTCGTTATAGACTCTAAGGTGTGTTATGTACCACACCTTTCAATTATCTAGCTCCAGTTGATAACTGGGGATAACTTCTGCTTACCCTTTTGCAATGACATCGCTCATAACCTCCTTATTCTTATACTCTTTGCTGTGCCATGTTCTTATTGTTGGACATTCTCACATTGACCATTTCTTTGATGACTGGGATTGATTTTGAGTATGCACGTCTGGAAACAAGGATAAAATGTTCCTTCACAACAGCCATTTCTAATCCAAAGATTCTGTAACTTGAAACTGGCTCCTCCTGTCCCATGGTTTTCAGAAGTGTTTCCATTTTCCTTCCAGCAGCATTTACTTGTGTAATCAACTCCTGCGTGCAGAATGTTGCAGAGCTGCCTGGGTTGAGGAAAGCGTATGTCTGCATCATTTTGATTGTTTTAGTTAACGTCACCTTAAAAGGTTTAGTTAGTCCCAAAATGAAAATGTTCTCATCATTTACTTTACCACATGCCATCTAAGATGTGTATGACTTACTTTCTCAAGTGGTTAAATAAATGTCTTCTAAAGTGATCCAGTTGGTTTTAGGTGAGACTCCTTTTTCATTGTACATCTTGACAGCACTCTCCTCGGCAATCATGATTTCAAGCTCGATTTCACTTCCAAGTTAAGTCTCTTTTCAAGAATTCTTATCCATGATTTGATATATTTTACTTCAACAGGGCACACTTTGTCCAGAGCACAATATTTTAAACGTAAACATTTTAATTCTGCTTTCGAAATCGATAAAAAGAGCGCAGCGGCTCAGCACATTGTATTCAACACCATACTCACAAAAACTTCCTTAAGTTACATCCATGCTCCATTTCTCCATCCAAGATATTCCATTTGATTTTTTGCCTTTAATGTGTTAGCCTTCCAGGTTAGGCTATAGATTGAGGAACCGGTGATTTAATGTAATGGGAAAAACTTATACTTATAACATTTCTAAATTCAAATTACACTTCAAACAAAACGAAAAGCAATCAAAATAATGTAGTCACATTTTTTATATAACCACCTCCCCAAATCCAAACATTTAAGGTCTCCTTCCTCCATTGACCCCTTTTGCTGTGACCCAAATATCTGTCTATGACAACAGGTGGAAAATTACCAATGAATTAAAATCTTAAAGACAATAATAATTGTAAACTATATAATTATAATGATAACAATTATATTTGAAATATAAACAAACCATCCAATCTCTAGAAAGTTAAACACAAACCACATAATTTCGACTTTCATTAAATGGCTACAACAGCAGATTTTATAACACTAGTTTCATGCTGACATGCATGATATTTATGGGTCAATCCATGTCAACTCAACCAGAGGTCTCCTGCTTAAAAGTTGTTTAATGGTTAAAGTAATACATACATAATGATAAAAGACAACATTTTAAATGTGATGGGTCAATATTTATGTCCTATTCTCAAATGAAGCCACACTGAGTGCCCCATATCTCTGGGATTTAACCATACAGGGTCTTAAAAATAAAGATAGAAAAAAAGAATGTTTATTCTGAACAAAATCTAAAAGGATATTAATACAAGATATCTTTAATACTTCTGGAGTTCTAGGCACCCAAACATGGGTGTTCTGGGTGCCCTATTCCTTTATTCACATAAAATCTAAATTCACATAAAAAGATCATATCCACCTTTTTCCTGAATTCTCCATGGGCAGAGCCATTATGGTGAGAGACTTCCTCTCGGATGTTCCACACTTCCACGTAGTTGTTGTTATAAGCTAGACTAGCGTTACTGGTGATTGCGAGCAGCAGAGGCTCTGGATGAATATGCGCTGTTATAGGGTGTTATAACAACTAAAGTTGGCTTAAAAACTACTGTAAAATAAATGCCACAACAATAAGCCCCCACAAAAGCTGCCAATGCTGAAACATTTTGAGTCAAACCAGATGTAATAAGCAGTGGATGCAATAAACTAATTATCTGAGACTTGCCTACTTTTTAAAACATTGATAGACAATTCCATGTCCGTCATTTTGTAAGATAACAAAGATGAAAAACATTTAAACCAAGCTCCTAGTTTTTTAAATTAATTATCTTTACGAGGACTGGCGACCTGTCCAGGGGGTACCCCGCCTTTCGCCCAATGTTAGCTGGGATAGGCTCCAGCACCCGCCACCCTGCACAGGATAAGTGGTTGACGATGGATGGATCTTTACGAGGTTCATATCTCATGTCACGCTGTCAGTGTATGTGTATGAGGTAGAGATAGAGTTGTTGTCAGCAGAGTGCATGAGAATGCAGTACTTGTTAAAGCAAAAATAATGCCATTATTTGGAAGATTTTTAAACATAAGTGCCCGACCAATTTATCAGTCGGCCAAAATGAGCTTTTCACAGATATATTATATTGGCATATGTTTTCCGATATGTGCAGATATGAAAACTTTTTTCAGAACATATAATGCAGAACACAATGCTTGGGGTGATTTAGAATTGGTGTCATAATGTAGTTTGTCCAGCAGAGCGTGCTCCGACTCCATTGTTTACAGAGCTGAGCTGACGGTGGTTCTGCAGACAGTGCGGAGTTAAGCGGTGTCTTCACAGTAAGTTGAAAACTAGTCTGTGAAATACATACTCAAATGTTAATAAACAAGGACCCCATCATTTTCACTTTTCAAAATAATGAATATAAAAGTTAACCCTGTCTCTGACAATCATGTCACTCATGTTTATCACATTTGTTTGCTATGTTAGCCAGCTATAGTTTGTCATTGCAGTCAGTCATGAAAGGTAGGTAAGCACAGCATCTTTTTGCAGCTCAGCAGACAATGGTGTGATGGTGGATCGTGTCTGCTGAGTGTTGATTTCACACTACGTTGTTACCTAGTTGGTGAGACGCAATGCTGGAAATATTTGCTAGATAGCTATAAGCTCTTAGTGACAATGAGCTTATAGCTATCTAGCAAACCACGTAGATACTTTCATCCCTAGTCAGTGGAAGATAATGTGTAAACATGTATTCACCAAACTGTTTTGTTCAGGATTCACAGTTTCATACCCACTTCAACCGAATAATTCCAGTGGTTGCATTTACAAAATTTAATATTTAAAAGTCTGGTTTTCCACCATTCAAAGTTTCGCCTGAATTTGTATGCAGAATACGGCTGTAACTAGGCTAAATGTAGGCTAAATCACTTGTCTCGGCAGGTGTAAATCCTTCTTTTTTACAACCTGCCCCTAATTGACTGGCAGTATTAAAATAGTCAGCATTTGATTAATACTAAACATTACTGATGTTTATTTAGCCATTTATATTTATTATTTATTTAAATGTCAGCAACTGACTGATACTGAACACACAGTACTGATGTTTATTTAGCTATTTATTGTATTTTTATTTATTCTTTTTTTAAATGGTCAGCAACTGACTGATACTAAACATACAGTACAGGTGTTCATTTAGCTATTTGTTGTATTTATATTTATTCTTTTTTTAAATGGTCAGCAACTGACTGATACTAAACATACAGTACAGATGTTCATTTAGCTATTTGTTGTATTTATTTTTATTCTTTATTTAAATGTCAGCAACTGACTGATACTAAACATACAGTACAGATGCTTATTTAGCTATTTATTGTATTTATATTTATTCTTTATTTAAATGGTCAGCAACTGACTGATACTACATATACAATGCATCCGGAAAGTATTCACTGTGCTTCACTTTTTCCACATTTTGTTATATTACAGCCTTATTCCAAAATTGATTAAATTCATTATTTTCCTCAAAATTCTACAAACAATACCCCATAATGACAACGTTAAAGAAGTTTGTTTGAAATCTTTGCAAATTTATAAAAATACATTTTTTTTTACATAATTTACATAAGCACCCTTGGCAACAATTACAGCCTCAAGTCTTATGTGTATGATGTTACAAGCTTGGCACACCTATTTTTGGGTAGTTTCTCCCATTCTTCTTTGCAGGACCTCTCAAGCTCCATCAGGTTGTATGGGGAGTGTCGGTGCACAGCCATTTTCAGATCTCTCCAGAGATGTTCAATGGGGTTAAAGTCTGGGCTCTGGCTGGGCCACTCAAGGACATTCACATAGTTGTCTCGTAGCCACTCCTTTGTTATCTTGGCTGTGTGCTTAGGGTCGTTGTCCTGTTGGAAGATTCGCCCCAGTCTGAGGTCCAGAGCGTTCTGGAGCAGGTTTTCATCAAGGAAGTCTCTGTACATTGCAGCATTCATCTTTTCCTCGATCCTGACTAGTCTCCCAGTTCCTGCCACTGAAAAACATCCCCACAGCATGATGCTGCCACCACCATGCCTCACTGTAGGGATGGTATTGGCCAGGTGATGAGCAGTGCCTGGTTTCCTCCAGACATGATGCTTGCCATTCAGGCCAAAGAGTTCAATATTGGTTTCATCAGACCAGAGAATTTTGTTTCTCATGGTCTGAAAGTCCTTCAGGTGCCTTTTGGCAACTCCAGGTGGGCTGTCATGTGCCTTTTACTGAGGAGTGGCTTCTGTCTGGCCACTCTAACATACAGGCCTGATTGGTGGAGTGCTGCAGAGATGGTTGTTCTTCTGGAAGGTTCTCCTCTCTCCACAGAGAAACACTGGAGCTCTGTCAGAGTAAACATCGGGATCTTGGTCACCTCCCTGTCTAAAGCATTCTCCCCCGATCGCTCAGTTTGGCCGGGCGGCCAGCTCTAGGAAGAGTCCTGGTGGTTCCAAACTTCTTTCATTTACGGATGATGGAGGCCACTGTGCTCATTGGGACCTTCAATGCTGCAGAAACTTTTCTGTACCCTTCCCCAGATCTGTGCCTCGATACAATCCTGTCTCGGAGGTCTACAGACAATTCCTTGGACTTCATGGCTTGGATTGTGCTCTGACATGCCAGGTGTGTGCCTTTTCTAAATCATGTCCATCAACTGAATTTACCACAGGTGGACTCCAATCAAGTTGTAGAAACATCTCAAGGATGATCAGTGGAAACAGGATGCATGTGAGCTCAATTTTGAGTGTCATGGCAAAGGCTGTGAATACTTATGTACATGTGATTTGTTTTGTTTTTTTAATAAATTTGCAAAGATTTCAAACAAACTTCTTTCACGTTGTCATTATGGGGTATTGTTTGTAGAATTTTGAGGAAAATAATGAATTTAATCCATTTTGGAATAAGGCTGTATCATAACAAAATGTGGAAAAAGTGAAGCGCTGTGAATACTTTCCGGATGCACTGTACAGTACTGACGTTTATTTAGCTATTTATTTTATTTTTATTTTTTATTTATTTTCTCAGTGTTCATTTCTAGATTTTGTTGACAATGTATAATAATAATAATAATAATGTCAAATATTATTTGATACAAATATTTGTTTAAGAAAGCAGCATTATGAGTGCCTTTGCATAGTCATATTGGTGCAAAATCCATATAAAAAAGGTCTGTTTTCAATCCAGCTCAACTAAATCGGCCACAAAATTCTAGTGAATTACATGTGAATTTCCCTCTCTAAAATCGGTATTGGTCTCAAAAATCCCATATCGGTCAGGCTCGAGTAAACAGACTGTTCTTCCATTTTTTATTGTTATTAGTGATATTATAATGCTTGGTAATGGAATAAGTTGTAAAGCAGATGTCTGTTGCATCCGCATTGGAAGAACGCGTCAAGCATAATGGGCAATTTTGCTGCCTGTTGAAAAAGGTGGATATGATAAACAGAAATTGCAAATATCTAAGAAAGATTTCACTTAAGATGATTTGAGTTTACTCACTAGCAGAGTTCAGATCCATGTATTGGCAGACAGCATGAAGCAGCAGTCGCTCATAACTGTAGGAACACAGACATATCTAGTTAAAAAAGAAATGTGTTCTTGATTTCTCCAGAATCATCTCAAACATTCATGTACAACAGTTAGTGTTAGTCTGAATTAGTGTCACAGTGAAAGATGTATTGACTGTGGAGCACTGTGCACCTGCTGCTGAGTTTGGTAATGTAAATTGAGTGTGGATGTGCCATGAAGAATCCCAGCAGATCTGACTCCAGCCCCTCCAACACTCCCTTAAAAAGAAGAAATGGATGAACAGATATCAGACAGAAGATAGGTATGAAATGACAATGGAAAGTGATGTATGGGAAATACTTGTTAAAGGCAGATAGAGATCAAGCTAATGACAAGGAGAGTTTTGGGATGGAGAATCACCAAGGGAATCTGTTTGCGTCTCAGCGTTGCACGCAATCTTCGATCAATCTTCTGGAAAGATTCCTGAGCGCTGAAGGCAGAATTTCCTGTTAAAAAATTAGAAAAAAAAATGCATGTTAAAATACTTGTCTCTATCACAGTTTAATGTGCATAGTAATAGACAACTATAAGTGAGCCATACATAGGTTGGCGTATTAAAAACATTTTCGTATCAACGTTAGCAAATACTCAAATTACATGCCAGGGCAACAGGCAAATGGGTGTGAGTGGCTATCCATGCAAACTGTGGATGTCTTTACAAAAAGATATGGAAGGTCCATGTTAATGAAGTGGTGGAGAACCTATTCAAATATGCAAAGTCTGAACTCAGTCAGTCAATGTAGTTACAGTTTAGGGATTCCCCCACCAGGTGCCAACAAAGTGCATTTCCAAACTCTGGAATTACAGTGGAACACAAAATGATATCCCTGACTAAAAAATAGCTAATTCTAGCCATGATGCTGTGTGTCAGTAAATCAATATGATTAGTTATACTATAGGGCTGCCCCCGACCAAAGATTTTCCTAGTCCACTAGTGGTCGTTAGTTTAAGCCATTAGTCGACTAGCCTCACGTTTATGATATTAATTTAATTACTTAAATATATATACAGTGCTTCCTGAAAGTATTCACAGCACTTCACTTTTTCCACATTTTGTTATGTTACAGCCTTATTCCACAATGGATTAAATTCATTTTTTTCCTCAAAATTCTACAAACAATACCCCATAATGACAATGAGAAAGAAGTTTGTTTGAAATCTTTGCAAATTTATTAAAAATAAAAAAAAAAATAATAAAAAAAAAAAATCACATGTACATAATTCTCAGCCTTTGCCATGACACTCAAAATTGAGCTCAGGTGCATCCTGTTTCCACTGATCATCCTTGAGATCTAGGGAAAGATGAATGCAGCAATGTACTGAGACATCCTTGATGAAAACCTGCTCCAGAGCGCTCTGGACCTCAGACTGGGGTGAAGGTTCATCTTCCAACAGGACAACGACCCTAAGCACAGCCAAGATAACAAAGGAGTGGCTATGGGACAACTCTGTGAATGTCTTTTAGTGGCCCAGCCAGTCGTGTGTGTGTGTATATATATATATATATATTTTATCACTTCATTACTTTAATTGCTTTTTTGTATCATTTGGAATACAATTTGAATGTAGAAATGTATTTGATTTAAGTTTAAAATTTTTTTTATAAATTATTTCAATGCAAAATCACTAAAGCAAGAACATTCACTGATGCCTAAGCCCGGGGGTTGCAGATGTAATTGGACATTGTGATATGTGTGTGTGTATATATATATATATATATATATATATATATATACATATACATATACACACACACACACACACACACACACACACACACACACACTATCTCACAAAAGTGAGTACACCCCTCACATTTTTGTAAATATTTGATTATTATTTTTTCATGTGACAACACTGAAGAAATTACACTTTGCTACAATGTAAAGTAGTGAGTGTACAGCTTGTATAACAGTGTAAATTTTCTGTCCCCTCAAAATAACTCAACACACAGCCATTAATGTCTAAACCGCTGGCAACAAAAGTGAGTACACCCCTAAGTGAAAATTTCCAAATTGGGCCCAATTAGCCATTTCCCCTCCCCAGTGTCATGTGACTCAGTGTTACAAGGTCTCAGGTGTGAATGGAGAGCAGGTGTGTTAAATTTGGTGTCATCGCTCTCACACTCCCTCAAACTGGTCACTGAAAGTTCAACATGGCACCTCATGGCAAAGAACTCTCTGAGGATCTGAAAAAAAGAAATGTTGGTCTACATAAAGATGGCCTAGGCTATAAGAAGATTTCCAAGACCCTGACACTGAGCAGCAGCACGGTGGCCAAGACCATACAGCGGTTTAACAGGACAGGTTCCACTCAGAACAGGCCTTGCTATGGTTGACCAAAGAAGTTGAGTGCACGTGCTAAGCATACGTGCATATCCAGAGGTTGTCTTTGGAAAATAGACATGAGTGCTGCCAGCATTGCTGCAAAGGTAAGGGGTGGGGGGTCAGCCTGTCAGTGCTCAGACCATACGCCGCACACTGCATCAAATTGGTCTACATGGCTGTCGTCCCAGAAGGAAGCCTCTTCTAAAGATGATGCACAAGAATGCCCGCAAACAGTTTGCTGAAGACAAGCAGACTAAGGACATGCATTACTGGAACCATGTCCTGTGGTCTGATGAGATCAAGATAAACTTATTTGGTTCAGATGGTGTCAAGCGTGTGTGGCGGCAACCAGGTGAAGAGTACAAAGACAAGTGTGTCTTGCCTACAGTCAAGCATGGTGGTGGGAGTGTCATGGTCTGGGGCTGCATGAGTGCTGCTGGCACTGGGGAGCTACAGTTCATTGAGGAAACCATGAATGCCAACATGTACTGTGACATACTGAAGCAGAGCATGATCCCCTCCCTTCGGAGACTGGGCCGCAGGGCAGTATTCCAGCATGATAACGACCCCAAACACACCTCCAAGTTGAACACTGCCTTGCTAAAGAAGCTGAGGGTGAAGGTGATGGACTGGCCAAGCATGTCTCCAGACCTAAACCCTATTGAGCATCTGTGGGGCATCCTCAAACAGAAGGTGGAGGAGCACAAGGTCTCTAACATCCACCAGCTCTGTGATGTCGTCATGGAAGAGTGGAAGAGGACTCCAGTGGCAACCTGTGAAGCTCTGGTGAACTCCATGCCCAAGAGGGTTAAAGCAGTGATGGAAAATAATGATGGCCACACAAAATATTGACACTTTGGGCCCAATTTGTACATTTTCACTTAGTGGTGTACTCACTTTTGTTGCAAGAGGTTTAGACATTAATAGCTGTGTGTTGAGTTATTTTGAGGGGACAGCAAATTTACACTTTTATACAAGCTGTACACTCACTACTTTACATTGTAGCAAAGTGTCATTTCTTCAGTGTTGTCACATGAAAAGGTATAATCAAATATTTACAAAAATGTGAGGGGTGTACTCACTATTGTGAGATACTGTGTGTGTTTACAGTGATGTGAGATGATATATATATTAGTTTTTTTTATTGTGAAGGAGGGAACAAATCTAATTTATTCACTCACAATGTATTTTCCCAGACAAAGAAATACCCGACCGGTAGAGAATGCACAGATGAAGTAGGTTCTTTGCCAGAGTGATGTTGCCCTTCACAACTGTTGTAAAGCCAACTTTCAAATAGTTGAACACACATTTTAATTGCACTTAATTGTTTTCCAGTTTCATTTTAAATTTTTAGTTAAAATAAATAAAAAATAAAGTTCAAAGTTTGAAATCAAGGTGTCTTTCTTCATTGTGTAGGCTTAACCCTAACCATGTTTAATGAAAATTACCCCATAGTACCACCTAGCGTCCAACCAGCGATAATACCGGTGTTCGTCGGTTTCCTGTGGAGTTTATTTTTCCTGCGACCAACCGAACAATCAAAAATTAGTCGACCAAGACTCTTCTCATCAACTAATGTTTGGTCGACTATTAGGAGGCAGTCCTACTATTCTATCATTCTCTATAATTTAACAGAGCTTACATCCAATTAGTTCTAATGAGCACCACTTTTTCCATGCATACATAAAGATCATTTCATAAAGGATTACATGACATACAAGAAGGATGCATTACTGTGCACAATAACGTAAGCCATAAATGGTCTATATTTCTATTGTCTTCTAATATAGAGCATATAGACCAATTACACTACCAACTAACTTCCTATGAATGGACTGTCTTCATTTATATCACTTGTGTTTTGTTCACACCAGTTGGTAGGAGTGTTTGGGATACCTATTTGGAAAAGAAAAAAAAATTCTTTTCCAAAAATTTTTTTGCAATTTTGTTTGGTGTTGCTAGTAGCACTGAAATTATACTCTTAATCTTTAAGTGCATTTTCTCTCTGAGAATGGTAAGATGTAAATGTTGTGCGAGACTCCCTCTCATAAGATTTAAAGCAATTGTGGGTTTGTGTGATTAAATAGTGTCAGACCCTCTCTTTGGTCTTTATGGCTCTTGGTGGAGTGGATCCTCTTGGCCTCCTCCTCCAGCAGAGCCAACAGTCGCTCTTGCTCTTCCCCAGAACGATTCATAAAATCACTCCAGTACTGAGAGGCATGAGAGAGAGAATTTTAAAAAGGTAAAAACATCCCTAAAGTGAGAGCAGTTGAAGGAACCTGCTTTACCTCCACATAGTTTCCATTGGTGCAAGCTTCAGTGAAGATGGTTGGTGAAGCTGTTTCGTACCCTTCAGATCCTCTTTAGAGCACTCGTCCCGCTCCAAAAGATTGTGCAGGAAGCGAGCTAAGTATCAGTTTGGTTATTAAAAACTTGGGAAACTACCAATGTAATAATTAAGGCATAATTAACGGTCAGTCTGTGATTAATACAAAAATTCAATAAAATCGATATCTGTATAAGTGATATATATTGATATGTGAGCCACGCTACAATAACTATGTGATTCATTACGTTTTGTGTATTGTGATTAAAAACTTTGATATATTACACTCTTCTACTTGGACTTCCTGAAATATTAATGTAAAAATATTGTATCAAAAAACTGCAACATATTGTGGGGTGAAGTTAGTGCTACTTTTTTGCTACTTCTATTAGTTTAATTTAAGATAATGACACAATGACCAAATATCAAAGTGAGCACTCACTGTTTTCCTGTCGTCTCAGACTCTTCCTGCCCTTGGCTCTAGGGGTGAGGTCAGAGTTACGGATGGCCTGGTTTATAAAGAACTGCTTCTTTTTGGCTGGAGACACACGTTTCGCAGGAGAGCTGGGTAGAGATGAGCAGCGTGGCTCAATGAGGCTGGAATAGAAGCAGAAGGTCATCAGGGCTTGACATTAACATACGCCCACTCACCAAATGTGTGTAAAAATCAGCAGTGGTGGTTAACTCCATCCCTCTTACTATCCTCTTTGGTGGGTGGCCACAGCCAATGCAATTTAAAAAAAAATTTAATCACCTTTTCTCCCAATTTATAATGCCCAATTCCCACTACTTAGTGGTTGGTGGTTACTCACCTCAAACCGGGTGGTGGAGGGAAAAGTCTCAGTTGCCTACGCTTCTGAGACTGACAATCCGCGCATCTTATAACGTGGCTAGTTGTGCATGACACTGCGGAGTCACTCAGTACACACTGGATTCCAACTCGCGACTCCAGGGGTGGTAGTCAGCATCATTACTCGCTGAGCTACCCAGGCCCAGCCAAATCAAATTGTATTCATTGCGGTGACCACAATACTTATGAGACTTACAGATAACCTTCTTCTTTAAAGTGCAATATGGAGGAATTCAAACCTCTCAAACTGCTAAACAGCCTTGATATTATAAACACCACTGACAAATGTAAAGAGACAACAGTGCATCAACATCGTAAGATTTTTTTATTTTATTTCAGCATCCATCCAAACTAAAAATGTTTTTACTACAGTAACACTAACTGGTATATATGCATATTAAATCGTTTAGGGCAAATCTTTATGACTTTTTATTAATCATTATATTTTAAATAATCATTCCTTCACCAGTATCTTGATCCAAACCCTTAGAATTTTCTTCTATGAATAGAAAAAAATACATGTATTTTTCTATTCATGGAAAAAGGTGCAATGAAAGGGAATAGTGACTGAGTTTAATCAACCTAACATCTCCTTTCGTGTACTCCATGGAATTATTAACTGTGAAATTTGTATAGTTAAAGGCTTCTAAATGCGTTTAGGCTTCTTTTTTTTAGAAATACTATCTACATTAACCTAACCACAGAAATGTGGAGACATCCACGGTCTTACCAGTGATAATGGCCTTATCATTACTAACTCCAATGTTAAACAATGAAAGAGCAATGGTAAACTTTCATGAAAGCAAGACCAATTAAGAATGGTTCAAGTGGTTAAATCTGGACTTCCATGGACAAAATATTGACAAAGTTATCCTCCTGTTCTATACTACTCCTGCTCCGAATAGTCATGTTTGCCTTCAGATATTTCAGAAGATGACTTAAATCATTAGGCTTGTGTCCTGCTGAACTTGTTCAAATAAAATGTCCAAACAAATACATGCAGTTACAGTCACAAGTTACTTTTATCCCTTCTTGTGGGGTGGGGATTTTGGCTAGCCAGTGGCCGGTGAGCCAAAAAGTTCATGTCAAGCCCTGGTCATCAGCAATACATTTGTTCCATTGGATCATCCAAATCAGTTGCTCATTCTGAATTAACCTCTCACTGAAAGTAAATTAATAATTTTCTGTGCCTATTTTCCAACCTGGTCTGATAGAATGAACATTACTCTATACACAATTTTGCAAACTGACTTGTATGTGTTGCTTTCTACATCTCGCTGCAGTTTCCTGGTGAAATTAACTGTGTTTTAACAACAACTGTGTGGTTTAATCATTGTCATACAAATTCCGGGTACAATTGCTGATTTTGATCTTGTAAAAACGTATTTTCACTCTATTACTCACCCCCCACTATGTTATGATATCAATACACTTTTTCCTTTAATGCATGATTTCAAAAACAAAACATTTTAATACTTTCATTACAGACTCACTAACATATACACACTTTTTTCTTAAGTCAATAGCTTGCTTGGTTGCTCACCTAATTGTTGGACTTTGAGCTTGATGGCCGCTGTTCGAGTCCAGCCAAATACGCACGAAAGTGAAAGTGGCATAGAAGCGACACAAAATTATGAGGTTGCTTCATTTATTGCATTTTATTTTCATTTAAAAACACTATCGGTTAGGTGTTGGTTTAGGGTAAGGTTGTTAAACTCTCATTTATCTTTTTGGACACTATTGGTCAGGATTAGGGTAAAGTTTTAGGTTAGGGAGGTACAATGTAAAATTCACCTTAAATCCTCATTTCACTCGGTTTTGGTGCCCTCCGCTGGACATTTCACTCAAAAACTGCAGCCAAATGTTTAATGAAGCATGTAATTTCAGTTTTGCAAAAACTTTGCAATGCTCACGTAACTTCATGAGACCAGGCTGCCAGATTAAAATAAATGCAAGGACATGTGAATTTCAGCTTTTACAACTTGATTGTCTTTATCCTTTATTTTTTATATATATATATATATTGTAAACATTTGAAATGTCTGACGAAACACCTTCAAGAAAAAAAAGAAATGAGTAAAGCTACAACTACTAAATTTAATATCACATTCAAAACTTCTTGACCAATGAATTTCCATTACGTTCCAGATATTTGTGATTACTGGAGTAAGATTTATTATTTTACAGATAACAAAAAAATCCAGGTTTAAACAAGTTAAGCTCAGTCAACAGAATTTACGGCATAATATTGATTGCCCATATAGAACATTTTCAACTCGTCCCTTATTTAAAAGAAAGAAAAAGTTAGGCACTTATAATGGAAGTGAATGGGGCCAGTCCATTAATCCTAAAATAAACACTGTTTCAAAAATATAGCCATAAGATGTAAACGATATATGTGAGAATGATTTGTGATAAAACCGCTTACTAATCTTTTCAGTGTGAGGTTATATCCAATTTTGTTGCCATGACGTCATAAAACCTAAAACTCTAAAATGACCAAATAAATGACGATTAAAACAACTTTAAAGACACTGACTACCACCCCTGGAGTCACAAGTTCGAATCCAGGGAATGTCGAGTGACTCCAGCCAGGTATCCTAAGCAACTAAATTGACCCGTTGCTAGGACGGGTAGAGTCACATGGGTTTATCTCCTCGTGGTTGCTATAATGTGGTTCTTGCTCTTGGTGGCGCACGTGGCGAGTTGTGCGTGGATGCCGCGGAGGATAGCGTGAAGCTTCCACACGTGCTATGTCTACACGGTAACATGCTCAACAAGCCACGTGATAAGATGCCGGATTGAGGCGTCACTATGCCACCATGGGGACCTAGAGTGCATTGGGAATTGGGCATTCCAAATTGGTGAGGAAATACAACATATCAATGTAAGTGCTTGTATAAAATGAAAAGATTCACATTTCTGCCTTAAAGCCCTCCAAAAAGTGGGTTTGTGGTAATCAACATCATGCCACAAATGCTTTTGATTGAGCTTAACTTGTTTGACCTCAGAACATTCCTTTAAACGATTATACTTATTAGGGTTCAGAGATGACAGATGTCACCATTAAACCCAGACAGAAAAAAAAAACAGGTTTAACATGCCTTGGCTGACTTTTCTGGGCCTTTAAAATCAAAATTTTAAAACTCCCTGGTATTTATTCAGGTTTTCCATGACCATTGATGGGAACCCTGCATTCTAAAGTGTCCACATGAAAGTACAGCTCTGAATCAAGGTAAGAGCAGCAGATGTTATATTCATCTCAATTAATAATTTACAAAGCATACATGTGCACAACACACATCAGTGTTGCTGCATAATAACAATTATTTCTAAGCATATAGTACAAATCAGTAAATATCTGTGGTGTATTGCAGATAGAAAGCTTCCCATTAAGCAGCTGTAGTGCAGCTACAGAACCTTTGTGTCCATTTGTGGTCCCACCAGAAACACACTTGTGTGCATTTATTTATAGCCATGGCTACAGGCTGGATGGATGATATGCAATGGAAATAGGTCACAGCTTTACTTTGCACAAACATGCATATATTTAAATTATATCTCAACTGTTACATATTCTATGATCCATGTTACTTTAATTTATATGCCTACATGATGAAGCAGGTACCCATGATCACCTGCATATAAACCAACCACTAAGTTAAAGATTTAGACTAAATAACCTACATATGATCTAAACCTTGAAATATAGTTTTTTTTTTCTCAAATGTTTATGATATGCTGATTATTTCCTGTTTAATTAGTTCAATTAAATCCTTACGGCTGGTTTATATATATATATATATATATATATATATATATATATATATATATATATATATATATATATATATATATACACTGACCACCTCCTGTCAGCCATTTAGCTGAGGTGCAAAACATATAAATATAGGACATTAATAGTCACAGGTGACACAGTTTTACACAAGTACAGTGCTTATTGTTAGTTTATGTAAAAAAAAAATAGTGGATGCAAACAAACACTAATTAAAGACAAATCCAAAATCTTTTTAAATTTTGCTATTAAGGTTTACCGTCGAACAAAACCAACTGACGTGTACTGTATATGCTGAAACAAACCACATAATTAGCTATCGGCTACAAGCTAAAAACACTTACGTTACATCCTGTTCCTCATCGTTATTGCTATTCAACACAACCATGTCACAGTCTTCGTCACACAAACAATCACGATAAATACACAAACAAATGAAATTAAGAAGGAGAATAGGTCCAGGAAATATTGTTGTTAACTGCAGGTTTCACCTCAATTCAACGATGACGCAGTGATTTTTGATCACGTGTCACTTACGGTGTGGTTATGAGTGTATCAGATGACTCCTCCCCCTTTCCAATTCGGGGCACCAGTTAAGAATACTATCTTAACAATTTAAGAACACTCCCAAAAGTGCTGTTCAATAATTTAGAACTAATGTAAACTAGAGGAAGTTGGTCAGCTGATTTATCTGAAGGATTTGTGAGAGTCTGAACAACTTGTAGAGTCCTTTCGTCAACACAATGAAGACACAGTTGTAGCCCTAGTCCTGCAAGAGCACAGATGGGTTGAGGCTAGCCAATTTACCAACAGATGTATCAGAAAATTATCCAGTGCTTTAAGAACAATGTTGCCCAAAGAAAAATTGGAAGGATTTGGGGCATTTCACCATCTACAGTGCACAATATAGTTAAAATATTGAAGCTAACCAGTGAAATCTTGGTGCGTAAAAGGCATGGCCAAAAACTACTAATGATTGCATGTTATCTCCGACCCCTCAGATGTCATTATCTTAAAAACTATCATGCTTCTGTAATGATATCATGATAAGGGTTCGGGAATACTTAAACCTTTGTCAGTCAACACCACTCACAAGTTATGGCAAAGCAGAAGCCATAAATCAACACTATCCAGAAGCACCACCTAATTCTCTGTGCTCGGTCTCATCTGAGATGGAAAAAAAAACAGTGTAATTGTGTTTTGGTGTCAGATGAGTCCAAATTTAAAATAGTGTTTGGAAAAAATATCTGCCGTGTTCTCCGGACCAAAGAGGAAAAGGACCATCCAAGCTGTTATCAGTGTCAGGTTTGTCAGTGTCCATGGCATGGGTAACTTACACATCTTTGATTGCACTGCAGAAAGATATGTACATATTTTAAAACAATTTAAACTGCAATCCAGACACCCTTTTTTCAAGGGATTTCCTAGTATTTTCCAGCATGATAACATCAAACCACATACTGCTCAGATTACAAGTGCATGGCTGTGTGAGTTGATAGCATATAAAACTGACACAAATCCTTTTTTGCTCAACAAAGTATTTTCATAAAATAAAAAAAATACACAGTTGTAACAAGTTCACAATAGGGGAAAGGTGTAAGTGGGAGACGGTGAAATCAAACTCAAAATGTAATTTCTTTTGAACTCAAAACACTTTTCAGGGGATTTTAATAAACACACTCTTGGGATGTGTGTGCGTGTGCAGGTCTCTCTCCCTCTCTGGCGTCTGGCTTGCTCTTAAATCCCTCTCCAACTCTCTGCAATGACAAGCAGCTGTTAGAGATAATCTATGACAGGTGATGATCCTTACTATTCTCATCTCCCGATCTCGCTTGCTATTCACAGGCGGCACTCAACCACCCCCACGCCCCCACCTCCACATACCCCTATCGCCCATCGCAGGCCAGGGAGCCATCAGGCCTGCCCAGTATTCCGCCACCATTTCTGGAGAGGAAGACCGCAACAGCCATCTGAACGCCCTGGCCTGATGACCACCTAAAACTTAAACAGCTGAAGAGCCAGATACCAACGGGTGATCCACGCATTGGTATCCTTCATGCGATGAAGCCACTGGAGCAGGTTGTGGTCCGAACAGAGGGTGAAAGCCCATCCCAGGAGGTAGTAGCGAAGGATGAGGACCGCCCACTTTGCCAGACAGTCCTTCTCAATGGTGCTGTAACTCGCCTCTCTTCCGACTGATGTACAGCACTGGGCGCTCCTCCCCCTCGACCAGCTGGGACAACACAGCTACAAACCCCATGTCCGACGCGTCGGTCTGCAACACAAATGGAGATAGAAATAGGAGAATGTAACAACGGCCCGCACAAAGCGCAGCTTTCATCTGCATAAAAGCATGTAGGCTTGGCTCCGTCCATTGGACCGGGTCTGGGGCTCCCTTTCTAGTGAGATCAGTCAGCGGGTTGGTGATGTCAGAATAAGGCACAAACCTTCTATAGTAGCCAGCCAGCCCCAGGAACCGTCACAACTATTTGTTTGTTTTAGGTCTCGGCTTGGCTGAAATCGCTGTGGTCTTATCAATTTGGAGGCACACCTGCCCGTTGACCAAGTGCAACTCCAGATACAGTAATTCCACCCCACCTATTTCGCACTTCTTAGGGTTTGCCATGAGTCCCGCCCATTGCAGCAACCTCAGCCCGAAGATGCTGCATATGTCGCTGCCAATCATTACAATATATAATGATCTCATCTAGATAGGCAGCAGCATAAGGAGAGAGCAGTCAGAGGACTCTGTCCATAAGGCACTGAAACGTAGCCAGGGCGCTGAACAAACCGAACGGAAGGGTCACAAATTGCTGTAAGCCAAATGGTGTGGAAAAAGCTGTTTTCTTGCAGGACAATGGCGTTAAGGTGATCTGCCAATAACCCTTTGTCAAATCCAGTGTCAAGTAAAAGCGAGTCGTACCCAACAGATCGAGCAGTTCATCAACACAAGGCATTGGATATGCGTCAAATTTAGACACTGCATTGACTTTCCTATAATCCACACAGAACCAGACCATCGCAATTCGGAACCAGCACCACCAGGCTGGCCCAATCACTGTGGAATTCTTCTTTTACCCCCATATTGAGCATGGCCTTTAATTGTTCCCGAACAACTTTACCCCTGGGGTTATTTCGATATGGTGTTCTATGAGGTTCGTACAACCGGGAAGAAGCTAGAACACATCCGAGAATTCTCTTTGCAACTGGGCCATGTCCATGAATTGTGAATGTGAGAGGTTGTCTTCACAAGTTACCAGGGTGCCTTGATCGTCTTTTAAGTTCACCTCCGGCCCAAGCTCCTTCCTCTCTGGAACCACCGTCACCATCTCCCTCCATGGTTTTAAGATGTTGAGGTGGTAAATTTGCCGTTCTCCGCCCCTTCCGTTTGTATAACCTCATTGTTGACTTCCCCGATTCGCCATGTGATCTCAAAGGGCCCTTGCCACTTTGCGAATAATTTAGAGCTTGATGTAGGCAGTAATACAAGGACTTCATCTCCCTGTGTAAATTCCCATAGCTGAGCACCCCTTTTATACAGCCGGGACTGACATTCTTAAGCCTGTAGCAAATTCTCCTATGATAGCTGGCCTAATGTGTGAAGCTTTGCTCTCAGGTCAAGAAAGTATTGAATTTTTTTTTTGCTGTTTGAAGGTCCCTCCTCCCAATTTACCCTCACAACGTCTACGATACCACAAGGCTTACGCACATAAATAATTTAAATGGGGAGAACCAAATTTTTTGAGACACTTTGCAGACAGGAAAGTCTGAGCAGAACCCTGAAGGGACAAGTACCTCTGTTACGACTGCATGGATGACTGGAGTGTCCGGTATGTATAACAGCTTCACGTTGAACAGCGGCTTGATTGCTCGCCACACAATCCATGAGAGAGGATTTGACTCAAATCAAATTTTCACAGAATGGAGCTAAAAGACAAAAAAGCAGGCAGGTTCTGTTACTCTATAAAGTTTGGGTTTAATGTCCAAATAATGATCCTTCATGAATAGATTTCACTATAATCAGTGTATTTTCTATATCCTTAATGCCCAAACTATGGGGTAAACAGGAAACAACAAATGTCTAACAACAGAGATCAACTAGATTTTTTTTACATTTTATAAGTATATATGAGTGGTGTAAGTCCATGCAAAACTTGCTGCTATGATGCTAGGGCATTGTGGATGCTTGCCAGTGTTTTGTTATATTGGTTGCTGAGTGTTTTTTCAAAGTGAGTCCCCATCGACAGCCATTGTATTGAAGCAGCAGACCGAATCTACATTAAAGGAATAGTTCATCCAAAAATGAAAATTCTTTCATCATTTGCTCTAGTAGTCCAAGGCACTCAAAGTAGGGTTTAAATGTTAAAAAGACTTTATTAGGTCATGGCTACTGGATTAAAACATACCACAAACCGACATGTCGCAGCTTACAAAGCCTTCATCAGGGGGTGAAAAATGACCTGATTGGAGGCTTTTATTTGGTGTGGCTAATTGGTGTCACATGACAATGTCACATGGAGTAACAAAAACATGAATTTAAAACTTAGTCTGGAATTTTCCCTCACTGAAATTAATTTCCTAGATTTTTAAGGACTTTAATGGTGATTTACTACTAAGTTTGAGATTTTAGTTATGAGTGATCATAAAAACTGGTGACTTTAAAACTGCTGTGTGTAATTTTTGTGGTAATACTTCTATCCCATTTTACTATTCAGGGACTTGGGTCAGAAATGAGGTGGGGCTCAGAACAAAAATGCCACAAAAAGTGACAAAGAAGAAGTAATTCAGTAATTCAAATATGGGGGACAAAGTGCCCTTTTTATGAAGCCATAAACGTAATCCACAAGATATAAGTTTTTTAATCTATGTCCTCAGAAGTGATATGATAGGTGTGGGTGAAAAACAGATAAATATTTAAGTACTTTTTTTTTTTTTTACTATAAATTCTCCTCTCTGCCCAGTAGGTGGTGATATGCATGAAGAATGCAATCACTAAAAACAAGAGACTGAGTGAAGGACTTCAATTTTGATATCACTTCTGAATAATAATAATATATTTTATTTGTATAGCACCATTCATACGTAAAACGCAGAAAAGTGCTTCACAGTTGGAAGTAAAAAAACATAGATTTCCAAATCTATCAAATCATCAAAAACAAAAAAAATTTATAAAAATGTAGAGAAATCAAAATTATAAACATACAAATTGAATATAATCATATGAATTAAAAAACAGAAAACAGATTAATCAAAAGCTAGCTTAAAAAGATATAACTTCAAATGCTTTTTAAAAATGTAAAAGCTTGGTGCTTGTCTAATTTCAGTTGTTAAAACATTCCAGATTTTTGGCACATAGTGGCTAAAAGCAGCTTCACCAGATCTCTTAAGATTTACAGCACATTATGTAAGAAATTCTGCATTGGAAGACCTCAAACTGCAAGTTTGAACATAATTTGATAAACAGTCAGAAATGTATGACAGTGCTAAAGCATTAAGTGCTTTAAAAACATGGATTTAAACACTGGAGTCATATAGATTAGTTTTATGCTGCCTTTATGTGCTTTTTGGAGTTTTTCTGGAGTTTTGAAGTTCTGGCCACCATTTACATGCTTTGAATGGACCTACAGAAATGAAATATTCTACTAAATATTGAAAAGGTCATACATTTTCAATAATGAGAATTTGTATTGATGAACTGATTACATTGAAGTATTATAAACTGGCGGCACAAATTTTGGAATAATGTACAGATTTTGCTTTTATGGAAATAAATTGGTACTTTAATTCACCAAAGTAACATTCAACTGGTCACAATGTATAGGCAGGACATTAATAATCTGTACAATTACTATTACAATTTGAAAAATCATCTACTATCAACTACTTCAAAGAGTTCAAAAATCCTCCATGTGCAGCAATGACAGCTTTGCAGATCTTTGGCATTCTAGCCATCAGTTTATCCAGATACTCCGGTGACATTTCACCTCACACTTCCTGTAGCACTTGCCATAGATGTGAATGTCTTGTCGGGCACTTCTCACACACCTTAAAGTCTAGCTGATCCCACAAAAGCTCAATGGGTTTAAGATCCATAACAATCTTTTCCAGTTATCTGCTGTCCAATATCTGTTTCTTTGCCCACTCTTAACGTTTACTTTTAGTTTTTCAGTTTCAAAAGTGTGTTTTCTTTGCAATTCTTCCCATAAGGCCTGCACCCGAGTCTTCTCTTTACTGTTGTACATGAAACTGGTGTTGAGTGGGTAGCATTCAATGAAGCCATCAGCTGAGGACATGTGAGGTGTCTACTTCTCAAACTAGACAATCTGATGTACTTATCCTCTTGTTTAGTTGTACATCTGGCCTTCCACATCTCTTTCTGTCCTTGTTAGAGCCAGTTGTACTTTGTCTTTGAAGACTGTAGTTACACCTTTGTATGAAATCTTCAGTTTTTTGACAAATTCAAGCCTTCATTCCTCAAAACAATGATTGACTGATGAGTTTCTATAGAAATCTGTTTCTTCTTTGCCATTTTTGACCTAATAATGACCTTAAGACATGCCAGTCTATTGCATACTGTGACAACCCAAAAACAAACACAAATACAACATTAAGCTTCATTTAATGAACCAAAATAGCTTTCAACTGTGTTTGATATAATGGCAAGTGATACTCTAGTACCAAATTATCAATTTAGCATGAATGCTCAAATTAAATACAATAGTCAGGGTGGGGGGGCATGTATTGCATGTCTCTTTAATAAACATCCAACACAGTTATTAAAATATTTTTCTCTCTCCAATGCTAAAAAGGAACCATGGGATAATCCAGGCTCCGTTCATTTTTACAGGCACTAAATCTTGAGGTCTGTAAACAGCATGCAAATCCTTTAAAAACATTGAAAATCAAGTCATAACAGTGATATTGCACAAGAGCAAGAAGCTAGTGATGAAAGCCTTAAGACGATTTGCACGTAAGGTGTTCAGACTGGGTGTGGATTCTAATGCACAGTCATTCAAACACAAGGTTTCCCTTTGGGCACCTTGGTTTGGCAGTATAAACAGGCAAAAGTACATATTACACTCCAAAACAGTTTAAGGGATAGATCATCCAAAAATGAAAATTCTCTAATTTTCTCACACTAATGACATCCCCAATGTGAGTGACTTTCTTTCTTCTGCAGAAAACAAACAACGATTATTAGAAGAATATCTCAGTTATTTTTCAGTCAATCTATCAATACTATCAGTTATCCTCCCTGTCCAGTAGGTGGCGATTTGCACGAAGAAAGTGAATCACCAAAAACAAAAGAAGAATTTTATAGTTAAAGTGGCGATTTATAGTAAAAAAGGACTCAAATTTTTATGTGTTCTCACCCACAATCATCATATCACTTTTGAAGACATGGATTAAACCACTGGATTACTTTTATGTTGCCTTTACGTACTTTTAGGACCTTCAAAGTTCTGGCCACCATTCACTTGCATTGAATAGATCTACAATGCTGAGATATTCTAAAATCTTTGCTTTGTGTTCTGCTGAAATAAGAAAGTCATCCACATCTGGGATGGCATGTCTTCAAGTTAATGATGAGAGAATTTTCATTTCTCTCATGTGTGAACTATGTGGATTTGTGATCTATTTGCATCCGGCAGTGAGGACCAGTCTCTTAAAGGAACACAGGTTGATCTAGTCCAGTCAGGAGGCGATATGTTGATGTTGGCATAGTCTTCAGATGAATCTGTTTACAAATGACATTCAAATATTTATTATTAGTTGAACTCAATGCACATTTAAAAACTGACATTTTCTAGAATTTCTAGTACAAGTATTTATTAGATATTATGTCATAATATCTTTTTAATATACAAAAACAAATTGGTGATAAAATTATATTTTTAATTAGAACTGTGTTCTCACCTCTCCTACAGCATTGGACAGAATGTGGATGATCTTCTCATGGGCTGTGGCCACCACACTCTGTCCATTGATCTCAATAATGCGATGACCAACTCGAATGCCCCCCCGCTCAGCGATTCCTCCCCGCATTAAACTGCAGATCTATTGGAGAAGCCATGTTAAAACAAAAATCAACCATACACAGTTTCTGCAACACATAAACTGTGGCTTACAATCCCGTCTTCTACGCTGAACCCTAGCTGATACTTGGGGTCTGGACGCTTGATGATCGCCATGGTGACAGGTGGACAGTGAACGATACTGAGCTTCACCATCGACAGGCTTTTCTGGTCCTGGAGATAACAGTCACTCATAACTCAATGTACATTAACTGGAGTCATGATCACTCATACAGTGTATTATCAATTACGACAACAGTAAGAAATGTAAGAGTCTATCATGTTTCACAGCAGCTAATTCAGTGATGTCGGTCAGGTAACAGCCATTTTCAGCATGCCATTCCATCAAAAAAATATATAACATCACATACAGCACCTCTAAATCAAAGAAGAAGAAAAAAAGCTCCATATTACATTAACATTTGTTCCTAGCTACAGGTTTATGAATCGGTTTAAGATTTTAATAAGTTTGTCTTACTCGTATGATACTTTGGCAGGTGGCGATGGGAAGCCCCACCAAGCTGGTGCCATTAACGGACATGATGCGATCACCAATGCTCAGCTCGCTGGAACGTTCCGCAGGGCCTCCGTGCAGCAAGTTGGCCACAACAACAGTCGGCAGTATGGAGCCCCAGCCAGACTCCACAATTGCAACACCTAATATATCCCCTGCCTTCTTCGATATGCACACCTGAAAATAAACACAGGGTATTTCAAGCTAGCTAGCTAGTAAAGTAACTAAAGTTGTTGAAAGTGACAACCGTAAAGGGGAAGATGATGCCGTCTTACCTCTCTGATGTTTTCTGAACGTGAAAAGTGAACCAGGTCTCCATTATAAAGCTCCTGAGTGCCGAGGTAATCACTGTACTCGCCTGGCCGCAGGTCACTCGCTTTAATTCCGTTAGTATACAGAAACTGCTGGTATGCGACACCAAACGCCTGACCAATGGCCTGTGCAATGATACGAGCCTAAGGAGGACACAAACAGGTAAAAACGTAGCACCTCTTTGAAGTATAACATGGCTTTTTAAATATCAACTAGGGTTATCAAAAGGACTTCAGAACCACGTCGATAATGAAATACACTACAGTGCTGACATCACATATTGGCCCACTAAGCAGCACAATAAACAAAACTGTTATTCACATTTATAATAAAATATACTCCAAGGGAGCAACTGATTTGTCTGTGATTGATTACAATGCTAAACTACTCCAAATATATTTTGTGGCTCTACATGAACATTGTTAAATGCAAGAATTTGAACTTCTGCAATATCCAAGAGTAAATGTAGTTTCACTCACATCCTCTGAAGAAAACACATGGAAAATCATCCAGCACTTCTTTTGTGGTGCTGTGGAGCTGGCCGTGGAATCTGCTGTTTTGCGACCAGCCGGCTTTCTGCGGGCCATCAAAACCACAATACTCCCAATGTCTGCAATGTATGAAATCATTTGCAGAGCGTGGTCCATCATGGCCTCCTGGAAACATGAGAGAATTAGAGAAATTAGCCACACATCTGAGAAGACCGTGCTGACAGAAGAGGGGTTGTACAGTATTGTCTGGATCAGACCTGTGTGTCAGCACTCAGTACTTTGATTCTCTGTGTGGAAATGAACAGATCCACTTCGGTCATAGGCTGAGATTCCCCTTCCGGTGCCTGAATATTCCATAATCACACACATATGCACAAATATCAAACAAAAATATTCAGATCAGCTGATGCAGTACATACTGTGAAGAGTCATGTCTGCCTGTGCAAAACCCACAGTTACAATGTTCGGGTGCCAAAGGTGGTTGCTAGGGTGTTCTGGGTGGTTGCTAGGCAGTTTCTTAAGTCAAAAGTGCCCATTCTCAAGTCTCAATAATACTCCAAGATATGGCTTAACTTTCACTTTCAGACGTAAAAGTGAAAGTGGAGATTTAGAGTAAAAAGGACTTAAAAATTGTTCTGTTTTTCACACAGACCTATTATATTGCTTCTGAAAATTTGGATGACTGGAGTCTAATGGATGACTTCTATGATTCCTTTATGTAATTTTTGGAGCTACAAAGGTCTGATCACCATTTACTTGCATTGTATGGACCAACAGAGCTGAGATATTTTCTAAAAATCTTTGTTTGTGTTCTGCTGAAGAAAGAAAGTCATTCACATCTGGGATGGCATAAGGGTGAGAAATTAATGAGAGAGTTTTAATTTTTGGGTGAACTATCCCTTGAATTTTCTTGAAAACTGTAAACAGTGTCTGTGGCACTTTGAAAATTCCTTGTTTTGAGTGACCCATCTTAAGAGAGACACTAACATTAACTCGACCAATGGCGAGTTGGGGTGTGGTTTGTTTGATCATCGATAGACAAGGGATGCTTTCAGAAAGCTGTTTAGAAAACAATGTGTAATGTTGCAATTGGGTTTGGTGGTGCAGAAATTACATACATCAGCTTTAATAAAAGCTTATGGAATCGCACAAATGGTGTGGGAGGAGTTACTATACGCAGGGTTAGGGGTTTGCTCAAATCCCTAACCAAAAGAATGAGCAATAATAAAAGTGATACCTTAGCAAACAGCACTAGATAAATTTGCTTTTTAAGAATAAGTGATCTTGTGATCAACCTTAATTCGATCCATGGCCTCCTGTGCTTGGGCCATACGAGCGTTGGTGGAGGGATTCTTCTCAGATTGCATCTGTGTAGATCCAAGATATTTTGCCCCAAAGATCACCCCATCCAGTAGGTCTTCAGGGTCACATGGACCAGGTACTTAGAACAAAAAAAAAAAATTACATTATTTATCATCTGCTCCACAAGATCTCTGGTAACACATTACAATAAGTTTGTATTCATTAACATTAGTAAACAACATTAGTTTTTATTAAATGAACTATATATTAATTCAGTTCTCATAACATTTCATTACAATTCTCAATGCATTAATGACACAACTGAGATTCAGAGGGACAGTACAGTATTATTCAGCACTGCATACAGCAGGCAAATGCACAAAGGTGATTTGTTTTGGTGATTTTATATTTTTAACAGACGATTAGTTGGTGCTGAACGAAAAATCGATTATTTGATAACTTTCGCACATCCTGATTTAAGACCAATTAGTCAACGTCATTCATAAAAATAATTCTACATGATCCATACCATTCTTATAAGCAGGCTGCATCTCAGCTTCCTGTTAAAAGACAAAATAAAAAACACTGTCATTCAGTGATGTCACAAAAGCCTACCATACCAACAAGCACACACAATCTCTTACCAGATCATTGCTCTCCCCGGCAGACTGATCTGTAACCAGACCTTCAGATGCTACCCACTGTTCCTCCTCTGTTACTCCTGAGACCAACAGCTCATCCTGGAGGTGTCTGTGCCAGGCGTCCTCGCTGTGAGACATGGAGATCATCTCATAAGCATCACTGCTCTGCCTTCTGAGTCCTGACCGGGATTCGGAGTGCCCCTGTGTGTCAGCTCTGGGTTCCTCAGGGTCTGAATCCTCCAACAGCTGCAGAAGGTCTTTCTGATAATCCTGTGAAAAGAGTAGAGCTGCGGGGATACTCCTGTCTGCACATGCTGTTTGGGCATTCGGCTTCAAGTCTTGGCAGGAGGGGGGGATATCTTCCACTGAAGAAGAAGAGTTATGCGGAGTGCTGTGTTTTGCCAAGTCATCAGGAGTGCAGTGGGTGGAAGTTTCGAGAGGAGTTATTGGATTGAAAAGATGGAGCTGAGTCAGGAGACTTTGAATGTGGGAGTGGTCAAGATCATCATTTTTCTTTTTTCTTTCGGTCTCCACCACCTGTTTCTCTTTTCTTTCCTGATCCTCTTCCTGTTTTTGAAATCCACTAATTTTTGGCTTGTCCTTGGACATTTCGTGAAACAAAAGCCCTTGCTTTTTTTCAGAAGCTTCGCTGGAGTGATGAGCTCCATAGTCACTTACCGCAGACACTGTGTCTTCATTCAAGTCTGTGTTGAAAGATCCAGGAACCCCAAAATCTCCCACCGAACAGCCTTCAAGTTCTCCAACTGAACCAGCCTCGCTGGAAGAATCAGACCTCCAGTCCAGTGGAGGGGGCTCAATCAGGTTGTAAGCGTCTAGATCCTCCAAATCAGGGCTGTTTATATTTTCACAGTGGACATTTTTGCATTTTGGAAGTTTTGTTGAGCAGTCAGACTCCACCATGAGAGAAGTGCACAAAAGATCAGAGCTATCGGCAGCGCTATGTGCCTCTTGGGCAAAAGCTTCAGTTCGAGAATTTAAGGGTTCATAAGGGGCAGGCTGGAAACTCTGATCAAACTCCAAATATTCATCAGGGAGAAAATCCTGCTCTGCCATTCCTATTTGTACAGTCAAAGTCTTTGGCTTCTCTCCAGCAACTTTCAGACTTCCTCAAGTAAAAGCATTGGAAATCCCTTAAATAAATCACCCATTTTTTCCCAGAAGAGTCTGGGACATGAAGAAAATCAGAAAGCAACAGATTAGGAAAGTGTAAAAATAAACAGCTATTGACTATAGATTGAACACAAACATACACTACCATTCAAATGTTTGGACAAAAAAACTTTCCTTATTATTCATATTCCTCAAACCAATGATTGACAGACGAGTTTTTAGAGAAAGCCATTTATTTTTTGCCATTTTTGGCCTAATATTGACCTTAAGACATGCCAGTCTATTCCATACTGTGACAACTCAAAAACAAACACAAAGACAACATTAAGCTTCATTTAACAAACCAAATAGCTTTCAACTGTGATTTTCTAGTACCAAATTAGTAATTTAACATAATAACTCAAGGATAAGTTGTTGGAGTGATGGCTGCTGGAAATGGGGTCTATCTAGATTTTATCAAAAATTACTTTTCTCAAATAGTGAATAATGTCCTGACTATACTTTGTGTCAGTTGAATGCCACTTTGGTGAATTAAAGTACCAATTTTTCATCCGAAACAGCTAAATCTGTACATTATTCCAAACTTTTGGCCGCCAGTGTAAATACACACACAGGCACACAGTATATCGTATTTAATAGATAATCTTAGACATAAACCTTTCAGTTCAAAAGGTTTTAAAGATCACGAAAAAAGCAGTCAGTCAATTATGACCAAACGTGTTACTACTATAATTTAATATTATAAATTTGGTGACACCATGTTTTCATACAATGGTATAGTATGAGTAATGTAATCACTCAGTTACATCTAATACCATCATTACACCACGGTACAGACAGTTATTTTTGTGGTATGTGAAGGTAAATCAAATGTGGTCTGCAAAGACGACATATATTCAGTTATAAATATATATGTAAGACTTTAACACATACTGATCACAGTGATGGATGCTTTCTTTTTAGTTGCATGGATGGTTCAAAATGCATGACACTTTTTATTCAAGCAAGCAAATGATCAGCAAGTGAAAATAATAAATACTTTGTTTTTTATGTACTCCAAAACATATGCTGCAAACACATACACAACATACTAAATGATCTTTAAATGCGTTTGCGTTTAAAGTAAATGTAATTGTGCTTACCGTCACTCTAGATACCCAATAATAATCAATCCTCTATCTATTTCACACAAATTCCACCCGGTCACTAAAATGGGTGTCGGAGCTGGTCAAAAGGTTTGTTGTTGTGTTTCAGCGACAGATTCCTACTATCTAACGGAGTTCATTTTGTAGAAAAGGGAGAACTTTTCTCGGTTGCCACTGTGTTGTTGTGGTGCTCCCCAAAACTTAGTTCTTACCATACACAATGCGCATGCGCCACCGGGCAAGACATGACTAATCAACCATCGCTTCATCATTCACAATGCATTCTCAATACTGCTTGAAATTTATTTTAATTTAATACAAAGTCTTCACATTTATAATAATCACTGAAAAAAATATTTATTTAGCAATTACACAAAGCATATTATGCATTTAAATGCAGGAGCATCTAAATGCATCATATATTTTTATAAGGGCATGAATCTACTTCAAATGTAGTAGTACATTTAATAATTTGTTTCCAGTGCAGAATTAACAACAGTTCTAGACAACTGCTTATAAATTGCACATGGCTAAATAAAACAGCTGCTGTTCTATCTGTCAGTGTCAGCTGATTCACCAAAGCATGCGACAGCCATTTATTTAAAGGCAAATTATTCACAGGTTTGGAATCAACATGAGTGGCTGCCACAGATGTGAAGTGTAAAACCATCCAACAACACATTAGTCAGGAACATGCTCCTTGATCACTGGAGCTCATGTGTAGCAGGCCGATCAGAGATGAGGATGTTCCCATCAGTCCCACCAGCCAAGGAGGAAACCGCCCAGCCCAAAGAAATCCAGGCGGCATCCAGTGAATGGCATTGCTGAGATCTGCCAGGCTGCTCAGGATACTGAAGACTTCCCTCTGGATCTGCCTCCGAAGAGTAGCTCTGTGAGCAATTGCTTCCTCCCTGACAATCAGACACAATGAAAGCACCATTATGCATTTGCGCAAGAGGCTATGGTTTTAATGTGCTTAAAAATTAACACCCACCTGCTGTAAGCTGAAACTGCCCTTTGACACTTGGGCACTTTCTTCTTTAGAATAAAGATGAGTCTAATGGATCTAAAAATAAAACATCTTGTTATTTACCTCTGACAAATACAGTTTAATGTAGAGTCACGGTGGGGTCCAAAAGCCTGAGACCCCTAGTGAAAATGCTTATATTTTATTCAATTTTTCTAATTCAATGTGGTCTCAGACTTTTGGACCCCACTGTACGCGACAGGGGTGTAACTAGAGGGAGGGCAGGGTGGGCAGCCGCCCTAGGGCCTGGGCTGAGATTGGGCCCACAACTGTCGACCAAAAGAATCCATAAAAATGACAGCGGGTCTGATGGGGTGATGAAAAACAACCAAGGAGAGGGCCCGACATTTTTTTTGCACTGGGGCCTGCAAGACCAAAGTTACACCACCGGTATTAAATGTTGTTGGATCCACTCTACTTTTACCTGAGTACGCTCAAGAGCAGCGACATGCCCCAGAGGACTGTGCTCAGCACCCACCACCTGTCAGATTTGGTTTTGATGAGTTCTGCATCTGCTGCCCAGGCGATGTGCTCGCAGGGGTAATACAACTGATCAGCTACATTATTCAGAATGGACATCCAACGTACCAAAGCATCCTCCTCCTGAGAAACACAAAAGCATGGCCATCACATCAAAATATTTGTCTCCAGCATTTAAACCAACAACTGCCCCATTTTCTCACCGTGGATCCTAACCCATAGTTCATGGAGTATGCCAGCATGGATAGGTCATCAAAGAGCCTGAGTGTGGTTCTGCACTGACTCAACTGAGCAGAGAAGAGCAGGAGACTTCTCCCCAATGAAGACCGCGAGTTCTTGCCAGATAGAACTCCACCTACCAGCTGAGATCCATAGCACAGAATCCTGATCTAAACCCAGAAGAAATGCAGGATAATTAAATCACTGTGGGACCGTTTCAATGTAATCAGCCTTTAGATGATATTATGACGTCACAAGTCAGCTTGTTGCTTGATACTGGAAACATAGCCGAGAATGCAAATTACTTTAATATACAGTGGGGTTTAAAAGTCCGAGACCACAATAGAAATCATGTGTTTTTTTTCTTCCTTAATTTAAACCAGGAAATAATTTCATTTTTTTTTTTTTTTTACTTTTCAAAACCAAATTTAAGGATTTTAAAACTAAAAAGTTATAGCGTAAAATTAAGCAATACTATTTAATATTTAGAACTATTTTGGGTCACTGATCAAATGTAAGCAGGTGGCAATATGACATTGAAGGCATGAAAGTAAATAAAAGCAGATTTTCTTGCTTTAAATTGAAGCACACAAGATGCTCTTAGAATACTCTCAAAGCATGCTGGGAAAACATGGATCATCAGATTTTGCACAAACTTGTGGAGTTCATTCCATTTCGAGTGCATACTGTCATTAAAGCAAAAGTGGAAGAAATTCTTTAAATTATTCTTTTCCAGCATGTTATTTACATTTAACCTTTCACTTAATTTTTTATGTTGGTATTATAAAAAATATTATTAAAAGCATTTTCACTATTTCTCAAATATTTTATTCACTGGACGTTTCCTTCTCTATGCATTAGATATATATAGGCCTATAATGTATATCATATACACTCACCACTTTATCTCTTCCTCTGTAGGACTCTAAAACATTTATCAGGGATTCAACTGAATTCTGCATTCTGCATGCAATTCTCATCTGTACACACACAACACTAAGACAGCTACTTCTCGTTTCTCGAACTTCGCACAGCACATTAGCTAACCCTGTTACGATTTTTGCTTAATCTAATGCGCATACTGTGAGTTTTACTACTTCAATATTCGCTCTTTCTGCTCCAGTCTTGCATTTTTGGACTTTAAACAGGAAATCGTTCGTGTTCATCACAGACCAAAGCAATCAACAGCCGATCAAGCTTCGTCAGAAAAACACGTCATGTACCATTGTGACGGCGTCACATAATATATTTAATCAAACAAACAAACAAACAAATACAAATTTAAATCCCCTCTGAACTAGTTTGTATTCAGGTTGTGGCATTGCATTTGAAGCATCTGTAAAAAGAGCACCCTCAAAAAATGCAATTCATTTATCACGAGAATACACCACTTGACAAGCACGGATTTATTTTGAATGATTTATTTTTGTGAGACTTAATTTAAAAAGGATGGGGACATTGCCCATTAAAATAATAAAACTAAAAGGTGGTTCTTCTTGAAAAAAAATAATAAAAAAAAAAAGCAAAAAATAAAAACCGAGTAGTAGTTTCGAATGATATATTATATTTTTTTTCATTCTTTTTCCTCTTAAATAAGCAGTGAAGTAGTTTTTTTTTTTTTTTTTTAACATTGTTTTTCCTCTTAAATAAGCAGTGAAGTAGTTTTATTTAATTTTTTTTACATTGTTTATCCTCTTAAATAAGCAGTGAAGTAGTTTTGTTTTCAAATATTATAGATTTTTGAAAAACCTTTGTCAGAAAAATCTGTCAGTGTGACGTGGCTAACATGCAAGTAGCCATTTTTTTGTTGTGAGACAAGAAAATAATGAAACAGAGATGACCCTTTTAACCCTTGTAACTTTTTTGTTGAGGTCAAATGGAGACTGACCACATTATTTTAGGCTGTTCTCCCATCACCACAGAGATACAAATAGGTTAACTTCTTTTTGAGCAAAAAAAAAATTAACTGACCATAATGTTCTTAAAATGTAATTAACTTGAATATAAATGTATTGTTTATAGAACTGCTAAGAAAAATAACATGCACACTTGTGCTGTTATACTGAATATCAGCACAGCTGCTGGGATGTGGGTGGAATATGTTGTGGTGACAATTATTTATCACCTGCCAATATTTCCGCATAGTGTACTGTAAATTGCCCCTCCATTTACATTTGTGTCTTCAGCATATTTTGGGAAATAATAATGAATCGTTCTAAAGCAATCAAATTGAATCCAGAACGAATTTCCAATTTTTACAGAACTCAATATGCATTTTGAGTCCTAACATTTGAATATATTAACAGTCATTCCATTGATAAAACAGCCATTCATTTGTTTAATGAAGTCATCATAACGTAACACAGGGCTAAAAAAAACAATTTAGAGCTAAAAAATAACTTAATGCGTGTCGCTTTATTGTACTTCAGTTCTTTCACACCCTGTTTTCTCATGGCACACCAAGACCATTGTTTTTGCCTACAGCACTGCTCTTTTTGGCTCTATAATGTAATAACTATATAATGAGTACTTTTGCATTATTTACACAGGCTAGTTTCAATGTAAATATACTAAAAAATGAACAATAAACCAAACAAGCAAACATATATCTTTATTTTCACTTGAAAAGTAGCTGGGTTGAAATTTACAATAAAAAATTACATCATGACAATTACATCATGCTATACAATTTTCCCCCATTTATTTCCAAAGTATACAAAGCTTCGAGCAACAATTTCCTAAAGTTAGTGTCTTTAAATGGTGTGATTCATTCATGTGTTGATGTTCAGTTTCTCTTTACTTTCTCAGGTCTCCATCGTATTGCCGCCATGTGTGTTAACTGTCATCATTATCATATATATCTGCCATTAAAAACACAGACAATGATAATTAAACTCATGTTTATTATAGATTTCAAATAAAACCAAATAAAATGCATTTATTTGAATTTTCACCACCAACATGAAACGTGACATTTTCAACTAAGGAATACCTGATGCTGTGTCAATGTCATCATAGATGTCCCCCTCCCTAAAAAAATAAATAAATAATAATAATAAATATAAACAATAAACAGAATGTAAAGAGAATTGAAAATCGTTTGACATTAATAAGTATTAAACCATTATTCAGAGTTAAAATAAACTGAAAATAAAATACGCACGCTTGCAGTAGATAATCCAGGGGCACATATCCATCTGTGCAAAGAAACATTAAAATCAGGTTAGTGCTCAAAAATCCTTATGATAAAATGAGTATATACAACTCTCCTTTTTCACTGCCCTTGCACTATGACAAAGACAAAACTTCAATGTGAACAACTCAATATGACATATTTCCCACCAGATGGCATGTAAACTCACATTTGCCCAGATTGTTACGGCATAGAGCTTTCTTCTCACTGGTTTCCCCGTGGTCATCTGTCAGGTCTTTGCTGCCACTCTTCTTTAAATTGACATTAGTATCTGCAATCAAGGTGAAAAGGGCTCTGATGGGCCCTTCAAACTATTTTAACAAAGCAAAAAACATAAATAAAAAGTTGATTAAAGAGTTTGATATATTTTACATTTTTACTTAAGTATATGACATCCAACAGCCGAAATTCAACAAGGATCAGAACTGATCTGTGAAGTAAAACTGGAACACGGTGAGACAGATTCACCTTAGACTTCTTCTGAAACGCTTTCTTTTCTTTTTTGTGCTGCTTAGCCTTTTTCGGATCATGGCTGAAGAAAAATGAGAAGGTATTAAGTAGAAACATCATAATAAGTATTTTTACTTAACTCTGTTAGTGATCAATACATAAATCTACAAAAACAATCTAATAAAATATTTTAACTAAGGCTTAGACTAAGGTGATCTTGTACACTGTTGAAATAAAGCAGTCTTTTTACTTCCTCTGGTACTTTACAGGTATGTTGTTATCCATTAACACACAGATGTAAAGTGGCTTGGAGATCTTGTCATTTGTTTAAAGCACAAGCTGAATGGTGGAGACACCTCAGCAGCTTTTCATATGTGTGGGACATTTGCAAACACAATGCAAATAAAAGCAATAGACTTTTCTGTTGTTTCTTACAATGACCAGCTAATTTTAGGCAAAAACAACATTTAAAGGCATAGCCCACCAAAAATATCCCTATGTCATACCAAACATGTATGGACACTCTACTAGTTAATCAAAAACAATTTTAAAAAAAAATCATCATTTACTCACCCTCATGTTGTGAGATGCTAGGCAGAAAGATAGCCTCAGTCACCATTCACTTTCATTGTATGAAAAAAAGATGCAATTAAAATGAAAGGTGACTAAATCTAACATCACGCCAAACATACCCTTTTATGTTCAACATGACAAATAAAGTCATATTGGTTTGGAACTACATGAGGGTGAGCAATTGTTGACAGAATTTTCACTTTGGGGTGAACCCTTTAATGTCACCTTTTTTGTTTCGCAGAAGATAGAAAATACAACACGCTTGGAACGACATGAGAGTGAACGCAGTTAATAATGGCTTAAATTTAGGCCTGTTCCTCACACAAAACTTTCCAATTCCTTTATAGATCTTTTGTGATTCTTTTATGGTGGTTTAACATCTTCTTTGTCTGGCATGTCTCCAGTCATTGTAAAAGCTTGGAAAACAATGATCAGTAGATTTGTCAACATTTCTCTTTTTGTGTTTCTAGTGATAAAATCTTTCATTTTATGGAAAAAAGATGCAATGGTGACTGATGCTAACATCCTGCCTAACATCCCCTTTTATGTTCCACAGAACATATGGTAAGTCATATGGGTTTGGAACAACATGAGGGTGAGTAAATAAAGAAATAATTTTTGGGTGAACTATCACTTTAAATACAATTGAGAATAGATTAGTAATAAGAAACATGGCAGATACCTGATCTCTGGCGGAGGAAACTCTTCATTCATGACCAGGTCCACGTCATCGTACACATCTAAGAGGGACAGAAATCAACCATGTGTCAATCCATGCAGAAAAACAACATCTGGCTTCTCTGGAATTGCCAGCCAGTGTATTACTTACCATCACTATGAAAACTGCTGAAAAGAGAAAAAACAAACAAACAACAAAAAAAAATTCAATATGAGCTCAGTTTTAAATGAGAGAGATAGTTCTGTCATTGTTGCTTACATGCAGCGTGGTGTCTCACCTGTTGAGTTGGTCATCGGAGCCAATGTCATCGTACAATTCATGGTTGGTGGTCTGGCCTGCAGAAGGGTTGTGGGAGGGAGCGGCTTGACCACAGATATCTGTCATCAATTCCTCATAATCCACGTCCACACAGATGTTATTAAGGTAGCCAGCTGCAACAGGTAAGCACATATTGACACATCTTTATTAACATTTTATTGTTTTGTTTCCCCGTTACAGGAATTGTTCAACTAATAAATGAAAATTCTCTCATCAATTACTCAACCTCATGCCTTCCCAGATGTGTCTGACTTTCATTCTTCTGCAGAACACAAATTAAGATTTTTATATGAATATTTCAGCTCTGTTGGTCTATACAATGCAAGTGAATGGTTGGCAAAACTTTGAAGCTTCAAAAAGGATATAAAGACAGCATAAAAGTAATCCATACGACTCCAGTGGTTTAATCCATGTCTTCAGAAGTGATATGATAGGTGTGGGTAAGAAACCAAACAATATTTAAGTATTTTTTTTTACTATAAATATCCACCTTTGACCAGCCCCAATCAGTAGGTGGAAATTTGCATGCAAGAATACAAATACAAAGCCGAGTTATTCTTCTAAATATCTTAATTTGTGTTCTGCAGAAGAAAGAAAGTCATACACATCTAGGATGGCATGAGGGTGAGAAAATGTTGAGATAATTTTCAGTTTTGAGTAAACTATTCCTTTAAGTAAACATCAGTGTGTCAATAGAATTTAAAGGACTGTTCTGGGTTCAATTCAAATTGAGCTCTAACTATAATTTTGAGAAAATAATTTCAACTCATCTGTCCAGTTTTTAAAAACAAACAATAAACACATGAACAGTGAAGCACTATTGGGTCTAATGGGCAAGGCATCGCACCAGGGAGACATTAAAAATGCACACTGTTTTAAAGTATAGCCACAAGACTACAAAACCTACACTAGTGTGATCGAAACATTTACTAACCTTGTCAAAGTTATATCTAATCTTTCAACACATTTCATGGCCATGTTAAGCTGATAAACCCAGAAAATTTAGCAAGATACACACACTAAAATACCAAAAAAGCATAACCAAACTCCACCCATAGGAATTATGTGGTACCACATAACCAGAAGTTTGTGTGCCTAGAAAAATAGTACCCCCACTAAAGAAACAATGACTACGAGAACTTTATTGAAACAAGTGCTTTACCAAAAATACAAGAAGCACATTTTTGCTTTAAACACTCAAGAATGCCATGCCCATTGACTTCCATTGTAAGTGCAATCCTATAAGCAAACTAAGGGACATGAGTCAAATTTCTTTCTGTGGTAATCGACAGCATGCCTCAGATGCTGGAGATAAAGCCTAAGTTGTATTTAACCCGGAACATTCTTTTAATTAAGCTAATAAAAAAGCTTGACGTACAGCTTCCCCTCAGGTTTTGTCGGATGATCTCCACGTTCTCCCCCTTCTGTACGCTCAGGTCATTCTTCCCGCCATGCCAGTCCTCTCTCACTTGAGCCATGTGGATCACCTCAATAGGCCCGTTCAGCTACACCCAGACAAACATACGCATTTGAACACGCTAATGTCTGTTGGTGACTTCCTCACCCCTTTGAGCTGCAACACAGCTAAAAGAGTTACCTTAAATCTTTTTCTATACTCATTTTCTCGTTTCTGCTTTTCCTTTTGTTCTTTCTTGTCCAGCTCTAATTGCTTTTTAGCATCTTTTGAACATTTCCTCTTAGCAGGGACAGGTAGGGGAATCTTGACTGGTCTGCAACATACAAGAAATAGTTCAATTATGACAACTCTCGGATAGATTTAGCATGTTGATGTGGGTATGACATGTTTACAGGATATCGGTCTTTGTGGATTAAATCTGCTACACTGCTACTGCAGAGCAAGAACAAAGATTTGCTACTACTAGAACATACACAGAAATACTGAGTTAAAGGTGGTATATGTAAAATTGACAACAAGCATTTGAAATGGGTACTGCAGTCCAAATTCAAAATATTGGAGAGTTGTCTGCCCCGCCCCAGACTCGAAGCTCATGCGGGTTGCCAGAATGTTGACACATAAATTAGCCAACTCAGCATCTTTTTAAAATGATTTCTGGGCTTTAAGCTATCTCCATCTTCCAAAGGCATCTCCAATATGTATCTTTGTTTTACTACACCTCTGTCATGGTGGTTTTTAGATGTATGGAGAAGCTTTTTAGGTCGGGTGGAATGTGTTATCTCTGATCCAGTTTGTTCGCTGGCTTCCATGGCTGCAGCACGCAGTGTTGTTTGCCTGCAAATTTGTTCAAATCTGGCAACCCGGCGGTGTCGAAATACTTTAGGTGAGTGGGCAGTGGGCGGGATCACACAGGCCAAAACATAAACATCAATTCCGGCCCGGAATGGAAACTTAAAAGTAGAATATACTGGCTGTAGCATTGTTATCGGTGAAGCAAGTATTTCAACTTAGCATGTTTCCAAATTCTCTATTGATATATTATGGTCATTTTATGATTTAGTACAGTAAAAATATTACATATAGCACCTTTAAGGAAGTAGACATGCACAAGGCATGCTGCATCAAGCTTTTCTGAAATTCTGCAGCACAATTAGACATAAATACAATCCTCATGTAGCAGATCTAGACAGGTGAATCTGGGGAGGAGGAGGGTTTCAAAGAAGAATTTGGCCGCAAACCGTAGTGGAATAGGCTTACTCGCAAACTGAGCAGATTTTAATGAGAACACAAGTTGATTGGCTACCCGATTACATGTCACAGGACCTATAAGCTTACAACACTCAGTTAGCATTTTATTTTTTCTTTATGTCTATTATGATAGTCCAGAGGTTTTCAAACTTTTGATGTCAAGAACCCCCAAATATGATCATCCCCTTGCAAGGGACTGCCTTCCTAAAACATAAAGGCATCAATATTTTAATGTGTAAAGACCAGCTTACACTGTGTGTGAAAAACAGTATGCATTATATTAGCTGAATGATTACAATATACAAGCTTATCTCTGTTATATTAAAGACATTTTAATTTATTTATTTATCACTTCTCGCAGTAATTATCATTCCAAAACAGATTTACAGAACAAAACTAAGGACAACAGTAGAGATGTTATAATATATAATACATGTATGTTGCAATGGAAAACAGATAAATACCTACAGTAACTATATCTATATGCTATAAACTATATGGATATTTGCATTATTATCCAGTTTTCCACAGACTCCCAAGCACCCCCTTGTGCCCATTCCCCCCAAGGAGGGAACCCCTATAATTAGTTGTAATTTAGTTTTAAATTACCATTTCCTGGCTCTTCCTTTAATAGGATACTCTACCTTTAATACTTTAAGACTAAAGAATATTTGCTATGATTGGCTGACCTCCACTCACTGGCATAAGTACACTAACTTTTGTCAAGGTGTGCAAAGAGGCTGAATACTATGTAAATGTGCACATGGTTGTATGAAATAGAGCCTCATAAGTGACTGATCTGAAATGCTTTACATGGGCAAAATCTCTGCACCACACAAATAGCACTCCTTATACGAAAAGCATGATTTTTGTCAGGAGTTTGACTTCAGCATCATGCAAAGCAAATAATGCAAATAAGCAAATAAGCACAAAAAGACACTGCATACACACATATTGGGTAAAATATTACATTTTTAGTTAGACTTATTATATTTGATCAATATTTCAGTATTGAAAGTATATTTACTTGAAAAGATTAAGGAAAAAATGTTCATGATATGTTTCCTATGACATAATCTAAAGCAATTGTGTGAATTAGAGGTGAGGTTTTAGTATGATGAACCATCAGCAGACTCTCTGAGCTCTCTGATGGTATAAAGGATCATGTTGCTCATCCATACATTGAAATACATGTACATATCATATGAACATTGTTGACTTACTTGTCCATGTCTTCATAGATTTCATGATCGCTGTCCTACAACACAGTAAAAAAAAAATGTTTCAAAAATACTGCACTACAGTTTACATGGACACCACTGTACATGGACACCCTTAAACACACATTCTTTCTCTGTCTCATATACAGACGCACAAAAAAATATCACAACACACCAACCTCACTAGGCTGAGATTGGTAACTGTTAGTCCATGAGTCTGCAACATGAGAAAAAATATACACTGTGTTAACTATGTTTTGCCAACCATAATTAATTTAATTTGGCAAAGAAATCACTCTCTGATTATAGGAAAGAAAAATCACAAAACACATCTCTTTAAGGTCTCAATTGTTTGTCCTAGACAGCAATGAGATTACATTGAGAGAAAATTTACTTTTTTTCTTCTGAGCAATCTCAATAAAAAATCTCTGAAAGACTGATTTCACCGTGAAATCAGAAACAGTAAGTTGACATTTCATTAGTTATTATCGGTCTGTGCATACCGAAATGTGAAACACTGCCCCCAGTGGCCAAAATGGTAAGTGCTGTTGGGTGTATGGGCACATGTGAGCAGATGTAATGTCCACAGAGGGGTGCCAAAAGGGAGTTGTGAAGCAAGATTTTACAGCTGTACCGGCAGTGATAAAGAGGAATGCATGCTTTATAAACATACCCTCCTAACCCAAACCCCAAACATAAGTCTAACCATCAGTGGAGTAAAAATGTAATGTTAGAAGGAAAAATACAACCTACAAATAGCGCTAGTCACTGATTATGCAACCGCGATTACTTCCTGGTTCCAATGCGGAATTCGAGCCAGAGTCTCCCACACTGCTGACGCAATGTGCTTCCGGTCGCACCACAGGGGAAGGTAAACAAGCAGGAGCCGATACAAACATATCTGATTGGAGATGCCGCTTTTCAGTGAGTCGGCATAATGTAGCCAATCCTAGGGTACCAGAAGTGGAAACAACAAGCCGACCTTCCGTGTGATGATGTTGATTCTGGGTAGTTGCAGGGGCATTGCTAGGTGGTTGCTAGGTAATGATAGCCTAATGACCTCCAAGTTTTAGCGTAAGTTCAATTGCTTAGAAAACTTTTCAAGTTTTACCACTTGAAGCTAAAATACTCACTGATTTTTGGGGGGATTTCTCCCCAATTTGGTATCCCCAATTCCCTCTAGGTCCTTGTGGTGGTGTAGTGAATTGCCTCATTCCAGGTGGCAGAGTACAAATCTCAGTTGCCTCCACATCTAAGACAGTCAATCCATGCATCTTATCACATGACTTGCACACGCTATTCTCTCTGTGGCATCATGCACAACTCACCACACCAAGAGCAAGACCCGCATTATATCAACCATTGAGGAGGCTAACCCAATTGGTTGCTTAGGAAGCCTGACTGGAGTCACTCAGCATGCCCTGGATTTGAACTTGTGACTCCATGTGTGGTAGTCAACATCTTAACCTGCTGAGCTACCCAGTCCCCAAATAGTCACTGTTTCAAAAGTATAGCCAGCTTGATTTTAGTAAACAATTATAATGAAAAGGACTTGGATATTGATCTATTTCTCACCCAAAGTGATTGTATCACTTTAGAAGACATTCTTTTAACCACTGGAGTCATATAGGTTACTTTTACTACAACTGTCTATGCTTTTTGGAGCTTTAAAGGTCTGATCACCATCCACTTGCATTGTATGGACCTACAGAGCTGAGATATTCTTCTAAAACTCTTTATTTTTTTGTGTTCTGCTGAAGAAAGAAAGTCAAAAACATCTGGGATGGCATGAGGGCGAGTAAAAGATGAGAGGAATGTCATTTATGGGTGAACTATTCCTTTAAGCCATGCTAAAGCACCAGATTACCTGAGCATGTAGGTGTCTGTATTAGATGTTTACCTCTGAGTTTTGGGGGTGGGGGTGGGGGTGTGCTGATGTCATCATAGGTGTCCTGCTCCCGGTCCACGTTTCTAATCCAGACAACAAATGAAAATCATAGTTAGTACAACATATTAGCCTAATCAGATTCAATGACAACAAACAAGCACCAGACTCAACAATACAGTAGCCAGCAGCCATGTCACCCTGTAGCTCAAGACTGGTACTGAGGCTAAGAAGGGCTGAGCCTGGTCAGTACCTGGATGGGAGACCTCCTGTGAAATCTAAGGTTGCTGCTGGAAAATGTATTAGGGAGTCCAGCAGGGGGTGATCACCCTGTGGACTGTGTAGGTCCTAATGCCCCAGGATAGTGCTGGGAACACTATAATGGAAAAAGACACCATCTGTTGTGGTGAAAAGATTAGGGTTGTAACCCTCATGTCCTGGCCAAATTCCACCTGTTGGCCCTTATCAATCATGGCTTCCTAATAATCCCTATCCATTAATAGGCTGTATAACTCTACTCTCTCCTCTCTGCCAGTAGCTGGTGTGTGGTGAGCATCTGATGCACTATGGCTGCTGTCGCATCATCCAGGTGGATGCTGCACTCTGGTGATGGTTGAAGAGAGTCCCCTGTTGACTGTGTAAAGTGCTTTGAGTGTAGTGTCAGAAAAACACAAAATAAATGTAATCTTCATTAATTCATTCATACAATGGGAGGAAAATATCTGATAAGCATACACATATACACAACAGTATTGTGTGAAACATGTCAATCTGAGTTTTTTTCTCAAGAATTCAGGAAATACCACAATGTATGCTCTACACTCACATACTTCCACAAGGGCTAAACATAGCACTGTAAGATGCACGTAAGAAGTGTTACATTAGAGTGGATGATGTTGTGATGTGATGTTGTGAATTTTTGTCTCATTGTACATCAGAGATACTGTCCAGATATGGAAAAATTGACACTACAGAGATTCAAATATCACAGATTCCTGTTCCTTCACTTTCAAACTGTTTGGCCAACTAGGAAATGCTAGACAACCAAGTATTGATGACCACATATTACTCACAATTCTGAAAAAGATGATGTAAGCAGGCTGGGTTTATTTGGAGGTCTTGCTGGTCCTGATGATCAAACACAAATAAACCATACACACTATAAAAACCACCACATTTTCCAATTAAAACTTTCTTTTCATTTGTTTGTTTCTTATTTGTATAATGTGCATGCAGTAAAATGATCTAAAAAGGCATCTGTTCTCCATTCACTGGATTCGACAAAAAATGTTCTCAAGTGAAAGGCATTCTACCTTTAGGACTTCTTAAGTCTACGTGTCCTTTGGGGAAAACAGCAGTTGTTTTTTTCAGAAAATGATCCAGATTCACATAAGGAGGTCTTTTTGGCTTTGATGGTTTCGGCCCAACATTTGGAAGTGGCTTCCTCAGGGGTATAACTTCTAACACGCTCCTCTGACTCAGCAGTGGCGGCTTGAAAAATGGAGACAATTTAATATCGCTATGTTGTTTTAACATTTTCTGAAGAAGTTCTCCAGTCAGTTTGACTTTGTTCGGCACATTGGTCTCCGTGGGGGGCATTGTAGGAGTCTCCTGTGCTCCTACATGATGAGAAGGAGGAGGTCTTGGAAATACTCCTTGAGAACCCAAATGGAACATCTTTGGATTGCTTGAAGAGAGCAGAGGAAGGATTGGTCTTGGCGACACGGCTGAAAATTTGTTTTGGAACCCAGACTCTGGCAATGCACCAAATGTGTGAGGTTTGATGGGAGCTCCACCTCCAGGACCTGCCATCTCTGTCTGAGCAAGAAATTTGGCTCTGAGGGCCTTGACATCCACATTTTTCTCCTATAAATAAATAATAATAAAAAAAAAACTCATTTGAGCTCTTAAATAATTATAACTGTGATCTGACCCAGCAGTCCTCAAGAAGACTTGAGTAATCTCACGTGTCTCCCCTTGAATTTCAGTAGAGATCATTTTTTTTCCAAAAACAAATTATAAGAGCTATGCTATCCACATTAGTTTTTGTAGTTTTTATATTTCTGACTTAACAGTCCTACTGAGCAGTTCACTTCATCTAACAGCAATGAATCAGAACTGCAATTTTACATCACAGAAATATAACATTGTGGCAATCAATGACACTTTTTTATTTGGCATAGTATTTACATCATGTATATTTGACTATGGAAATCCAAAGGTAAACATCCTCTTCAAGCTGTTCCAATATGCTTAACTCAGTGATAGAGCAATGCTGGGATGGACATGACTATTGTGACTGGACGTTAATCCTTTGCGGTTTGACGTGTTCGGTATAGCTGCTTTTGTGCTGTTTGAGAATTGTTTTACTTCTGGTGATGTCGAGAAACGGGAGCAGACACTACATGACAGTTTTAGCACTGTTGAGTTCTGTCACATGACCACTCATCTAAGCAACATTTGACCGTGTGGGCACAGTATTAAGTGTAAGAAAGAAAAGAGAGAGAGTGTTTGTGTGCAAGAGATTTAGCAGGTGTGAAGCCGCTAGAAAAAAATACTTGTGATATGCTTGTAGATTAATAAATCATCCCTAAATTGATAAAAACAAGCAAAAATCACATTTACAGTATTGCACTTAGAATGGAAGACTTTGGGGCAAGGCATTGCATGGGGATACCCGTTAAAATGCATCCTGTTTTAACATGGTGCATTTTAACATGAGACAAGTGTGGTAGAATCCCTTACTAAGCCTGTCTGTGGAAAGATACTATAAACTGTATCCTCTTGTCATCATGACCTTGTAAAATGAGTAAACCTGGTAACTTTTGCATGATATCCTCATAGTTACGCTGAGTAGGAGGAACGCTGTACATAAGCTTAGTTGGTTTTGGTTTAGATCTGTATTTGTAACTGTATATTTACTCATAATGGTGTGTTTGTGTGCTTATCCTGGATGTCTCAACCAAGTGAAAATGTGAGATTACGTCCGTAACATGCTAACACGTCACACGAGAGACCACATGAACTCAGCACCCTCGTGAATGAGTATACTGTACTGCAGCTGACCGGAAGGTATGTTTGTAGTTAAAAAGTACTTAAATATTGATATTTTTCACACCAAAAGCAATAGTATCGCTTCAAAAGACATCAATTTAACTGCTGGGGTCGTATGGATGACGTTTATGGTGACTGACTGTCATTTTTGGAGCTTTAAAAGTCTGAGAGAAAAACAGAGTCGTTATGTCAGAGTACTCCTGCATCTCAGTGGGAATGAAATAAAGTTATTAAGATTTACAACGGGAATATGGTGACACGCATCTTGGCGATTTTGAAGCGATGCTACTTCTGATGAGAGCTGCAACAAAAAAAGGTAATCCCAGAAGCGAGATATCTAATTTTAGAGTTTCTCTCTATCAATCCTTCAAATACAAATGCACACATGCACTAAATTGTTACTCCAGTAAGTCCTCAAGTGAAACAGCGCATCCTCCGTTGTTAGTTCTAACGTGACGTTTTCGAATTAGCAATGAAGCCTTTAGCTGTATTAAAGTATCTTCAGGATCTGAATCTGTGAATCATAATAGCATGTTAGGGACGAAAACCAGAAAATGTCTTGAGATAAAACACAGACCTATGTCTTAAAATGTGGTAACCAAGGTATGAGCGGAATAAATTGACTCCGGCCTGTTAAAATGTTTAAAAATAATGCACACCCGATGTGTAATGGTCACAACGCACATTACCACCTCGGGTGTCGATATTTTTCAACAATACAATGGCCCATCATCAATTATTCCTTGAATAACTATCTGTCTGTCTATGGAGACAAATCAGCTCAGTGGAATTATGTTGTTCACACATTACCAGAAGATTATCTGTCTGGAACAGTAGGCCTTCCTTTAAAGCAGGGGTCTGGAACATTTTTTCCATTAAGGGCCATTTGAGTATTTACAAAATTATTCATGGGCCATACAATTGCTTGCAATTTCTGATTGTGGGTTGAAATTAATGTATGCATTCTGTTATGTGCTCACACACCAAAAACACTAAAAGGTCTGTCTATTTAAGCAATATCTCTCACAATCGTGCTATATGGCCCTACATCAGCACTGCTGTGATTCGGCCGTAGGCTGCGTGCCGTATGTAAATACAGCAGTGCTGATGTAGGGCCATATAGCACGATTGTGTGTGATATTGCTTATATACAACAGTTCAATGAACAAGTACATTTTAAAAAATTAGGAAAAACTGAATATGGTCATAAAAATGCATTTGTGCATGGAACTACTTCATTACACGACCGATCAGAATCTGCCGTTGCTGTTTCAAAACAAATGATGCGTCCAAACCTCTGTTAGTCAAAATGTTCACTTCAGAAATAGTATCACGGCTTGTGCCGTTTCTAAAAAGTCATTGGATAAACAAGGATAGATGGATGGATGTTTGTGTGTGTGTGTGTGTGTGTGTGTGCGAGAGAGAGAGAGAGAGAGAGAGAGAGAGAGAGAAAGAGAGAGAGAGAATGCTTATAGCTTTCTGAAGGTCAGTTTTCTCAGTGGAATATAGATGTCCAAGCGGGGTAATCCTCTCTATTTCATGGTAGCCGGTGCGCAAATGTCATTCACTATAGAAACAGCGATGTCTTCTGCCATTTTGAACAATAATTTTTCTCCAATGTGGAAACTCCAGTAAGAGGTAAGCGCCATGAGTTGTGTAATTAATCAGTCTGTTGTGTCTCAGCTGTGATGAGCCGTAATGCTGAAGTTGTTCGCTTAAAGCCGTTTAAAGCTATTTTCTAGCTGTAGTTGTGTAGTAGTAGTAATACGAGTGATCATGAAGCGCTGTTGTATGTAAACAGTGACTGTCACTTCACGTCACCAACTGCTCATATTAAACACAAAAATTATCTTTTGCCACCACCTGCTGGTTAACATATGTAATGTCAAAAAATAAAATAAAAAATACATGTAAGAGTTACTTATACAGTAACTCGTAACACATATGCACTAATCTTACACTTTAGTTTAGAACGGCATGAACACAAGCGGAGTGATACACACAGTGAAGCTTCCGAGTGCTGATGGTGTCAGACTATCAGTGCTCATGGAACATCTCTTGTCCAATAAGATTCGAGTACCGGAACTAACTGTGGTATATTATACAATATTTTGTGTTTTATCATTTAAAATTATTTTTAAACATTATTTGAAAGGAATTTTTTTTTTTAGGTTAATTGAATCAAGGCCATTTTTTTCTTTTCAAATTATTTCTCAAATGTTCTCGCAGGCCGGGTACAATGGTCTTCCGTGCCTTATACGGCCCTGAGCCCTCATGTTCCTCACCCCTGCTTTAAAGTGATGATTTAGACAACTTAACACCCCAAATCACACACATTTATGTACAGAAGAATTAATAAAAGCTTCACATTTCTACTTATTACACGTCCACAATGCATTGTCCCATAGACTTCCATTGTAAGTGCATAAATTTAAATACAATTTTGGTTGTTTTTTTATAAACTGAGAGACGAGTCAAATTATTGTCAGATGTTGTTGATGGAGATTAACTTGTGTCAATTGTGTGATCAACTGTGTACACAGACTTTTCCTTTGATAACAAATATTGCCCTCTACCAAAGTTAACTTTATGCATTAGTATCCATATAGTGCACAATTTTTTTTTTTTAAAGCTGTGCACTGGTCAAAATCACTCATGGAAGGCAGAAGTTTTAAGCAGACGTATGCCTTCTTTGTGGTGTTTTTGGAAGAAGGGACTGTAATAGACACCAAACCATAAACTGGCATCACAGCATCTTGTGCCCTTACAAAGATTGGTCAATGTTGCACTGTCATTAAATACATAAAACATTTTCATTACAGTTTACCAAACGTAGGACAATGTTTCTGGGATGAGAAAGATCTCTGAGTTACAGGTTCATCAGTTTTTTAAATTCATAATGGTTAGTATTAATTATAGCTTATTTAGAGATATCTCTCTAAGAATCAGAAATAACTCTCTTCTCTTCATGGTAACCCGCAGACCATTACAGCAGATATAACATTAAGATCTGAGTCTTTCTGACATTGTTAACCAAAAAAAAAAGAAGTTATTTTTTCAGTCATTTCCTAATAAGGTATGGTGACTCTCTTTGATTTTCTTTCCAAAGTTGGTGAGTAAACACATTTTAAAAAGAGGAGCCTAAAGTGGGTAAGACTATGAATTGTGAGGAAACAATAGTGAGGCACTGGAAGTATCTCCAACCACAAACCTTTGCACCAGCACATCACTCAGCAGTGGTTGCTATAGACAGAGCAGGCATGAGTGAGCCAATCTAAGTTTGAAATAAAACACAATTAAATATGTTAGCTTGACAAGCATACTTTTATTCTACAGACTTTAAGGGTTTTAACTTTTAGAGCTTTCAAGATTCAGCCACCAAACTCGGCACAGACCTTCAGACTGTTCTGAAGCGATTGATTGTGATTAATTAGATTAATTGATTACTTGAAACTGAATCCAGGCTTGAATTCGGTGAATGAGTTTCGCCAGTTATTTGCGCTAACTGGTTTAACGCCAGATTCACTAAAGGAATTATGCAGTGGCTGATTCTTTGCCGTTCTGATTTTGCTGGCTGGTTCTGAGCACTCTACAGCAATGGATACAGAAGTCCACCGTGATCTGACAGACACACTCTGCCGGGACAGCATGACTGTGATCCAGACACCTTTTAACATGCCGAGGTGCGCTTGACTACACCGCACATCTGCACGTCTCCATCATTTGATTGAAGGGGAGCTTGTTATTAAACAGGTGCTACATCTGGTTCACAAAAACTGTCACAGATTAGAAAAATGTAATCTGCAAACTGTTGCGTAATGATAATCACTTGTTTCAAACAATCTGTTTTACCTCCTTAAAAGGAAGCATGCTAAAGAATATTATGAAAGCCATTGAGATGCGCTCCACATTAATTCAGTCTTTTTTTTTTTACATTTTATTTTTGTTTGTTTTTTTTGTTTCAAGAAATGTTTATAAATGGATTTTACATTTATTTTCTGCAAGATGTGTTATATTCTTGTGTATTTTTTACTAAATGTAACAAAGGTTTGTATTTGGATCAAAGGAGGAAGCACGAGCTGGTTTTCACAGTCCTTGTGCGTCAGAGTTTTACTAAAGGGGACCTATTATGCAAAATTCAGTTTTACATGAGGTGTTTGAACATAAATGTGTGTTGGCAGTGTGCGTACACAACCACCCTATAATCATAATTTTTTTTTATCCCCATTAATCATTAATCAAAGATTATATACAAAGCCCTGCCCACAACTGTTGACGGACACTGCCGACGGACATGTTTGTTTGTGTGTGATGTTTCGTTATAGTGCATAGCGAACATTGTAACAGTATTTGTGTGTGTGTGTGTGTGTGTGTGTTGCTCATCCATCATTGCAAAACTGCCCTGAAAAAACTCTACAACAAATAAATTAATATATCAAATAACCATTCGGAAACTTCCTCGTTCATTCTCAAAGTTGTTACTTCTGACGGAGTCTCTTCCTCATCAGTGTCTGACTCCGGTTCAAACAAATAGGGCTGAACATCACTATTTTTGCTGTCAGTCATATTGCTTATGATGTCTAGTTATCTGATGTAGTTGTCAAACCTTCGCCCTATTCTGGATATGGGGCTTGGAGCACCAGATCATTTGCATTTAAAGACACACACACACAAAAACAGCTAATTTTTATTCCCACCCCAAAATTGGCATTTTCAACATGGACAACAGATCAATGATCTGTAGGGTATTTTGAGCTGAAACTTCACATTCTGGAGACACTAAATATTTAAATGACAGCTTGTGAAAAGAGGCATAATAGGTGCCCTTTAAAAAATGATAGAAAAACGCTTTGCAGATTCAAACTTAAAACCAAAATTCCGCTTTGCAGCATAAAGGATAAGACAAATCCACTTTTCAGCACAACACTCAGGTAGCAGACCCGTAGTCTATGGCTTTTGTCACTCTGTGGACTGGGCCATTTTTTTATCTCCCCCGAATCTCACTGTGCACATAGAAACAGTAATTAGTAACAATTTATCTCAGGTGGATGTCCTTACCGCTTTCTCTCTCCCAAGAGGGGGACTCAACCACACCCTCACCAAAAATTATGTCATATTTTCTTTGTTACTTTGCTTTAAAATGATCTTCAGTTTCTTGAGGAAAGTTTATAATAAAACTGGTCAACAACATCCATCCATCCATCCATCTTCAACCGCTTATCCGAAGTCGGGTCGCGGGGGTCAACAACATATCAGACTGAAATGTGGCATAATGTGAAATTGAGTATTATGGTAAGCAGTGTTGGGTGTAACGTGTTACAAAGTAAGGTGCTACTGTAATCTAATTACATTTTGTGGTAACAGTAATTAATGCGTTACTTTTAACATTCAAGTAAGCTGAATAGAGCTACAGACATTAATAAAATTATGTTATTGGGATTATACATTTATTGCTAAGACAATACTATTAATGAAGTAGAACGCATTTTAAAATGTATTACGTTCCTATGTTAGTACTTTTATGTGTGTTGATGTGTCAGCTGACCATTCGCTCTAACAAACCACCATGGCATTGAGGACACGTATCGAGGCGATGGCAGATAAGTGAGCTGCGTAACTATGGAGGCAGTGGAGTGTAGTTACAAAATTTCGTTTTAAAATTGAAAACGTAAGTAAAGCGTTTCAAGATTTCATGCTCTCACAATCAATCTCAGCACTCTACCCCATCCTCATGCGCCTCCCTCGTGTATCCCTCTGCCAGTAGCGGATCCTGGCATAGGTGATATAGGCAGGCACAACAACGCTCTCTGCGGTGGCACCACATTCTCTGCTCAAGATGCTGCCGAGTGTGGCTGCTACGTTGCGAGCTCCGACCCAATGTTGCAGTTTTTTGTTTGTTTTGTCTACAATTCTTATGTTATTCATCTTGGATGTTGTCTGCCTTATGGTCTATGATAGGCAAACACTTTTGGACATTGGTTCCGCAGTAGCAGACCAAAAACCGGACTTTAAATACCTCAAAGCCAACCCACTGTTTTCACGACAGCGGAGCCGTTTGTCTGGGCAGCCCGGCCACAGAAACGCAGCAGGAAAAGGGGAAGGAGATCCGGCGTTCTCATGTGACTAAGAATCGTGCAAATCTACCCCCACTACTCAGTATTCTACTGGCAAATGATCAGTCTCTGGACAACAAGCTCTGCAAACTGAGAGCACAGATCTCTTTCCAACGAGAGACGACGGACTGCTGCATTATCTGCCTAACAAAAACTTGGATGTCTGCGGAGATTCCAAACAGCCATTGAACCCATGGGGTTCTCAGTGCATTGAGCAGGTAGAGCCAAAGACCTCTCAGGTAAAAGCATAGGTGGTGGTGTATGTTTTATAATCAACAAATCCTGGTGTGATTAGAAGAACATACATTCTATCAAGTCTTTCTGTTCTCCTGATCTGGAATTACTCATGCTCCTGTGTTGACCATTCTGACTACCGAGGGAATTCACAGAGGTCATTATCACAGCTGTGAACATCCCCCCCACAAGCCGAAATAGACCTGGCACTCAATGAACTGTATGGGAGTATAAGCAAGCAGGAAACCGTGCACCCTGAGGTATACCCGCATTCATTGTGACCGGGGACTTTAACAAAGCCAACTTCAAGTCAATAGCACTGAAATACTACCAACACATCAGTTTCAACACACGAGGGGACCGGATTTTGGACCACTGGCTGCATCCCTACCTGGTATGGCAACAGCACTGCCCTCAACCGCAAAACCCAGCAAAGGGTGGTGCGAACTGCCAGACACATCTTCGGAGGTGAGCTTCCCTACCTCCAGGACACCCCTAGGGCACTGAGTAATCAACAACTGCCACTGCCCTGTGCAGCAACCACGGGAGGAGAGGAAATCAGCTTCAGGTGTATATGGAAAACAGCACACATTCCCGTATGACAGAGGGATATATCACTCACAAGGTGTAAACATTTGCAGAATGGCATCTTGAAAAATGGCTCTTTTATGTTCTTTACATACCGTAACAATTAATCACAGACACAATGCAAAAGATGTGCAAGTGATAAAGGATACTAAATTCGTCCAGGCACAAACAGGGAGGTAGAAATAATCCACTTTCTGTAAAGTGTAAACACACATTCTGCACATGTACACAAAAACAGACATACTGTACATGCACACATACATGTGCATGATGCAACTGCAACACACAAGAAAACCTGTATATTCACACCAAAAAGAAACAACAAGCATTCAGATACACAATGGATTTCCTATCAAAGCTGTTTGCAAATGTTTTCTGTTCATTAGGATTCTTTTTCTGTCTTTCACACCAACACAAACACAGGTAAACAAGCATACTGTTCACATAAATGCCACACACAACAAAGAAGGTTGTAGATAGCAGACGCACACACATACAAACACGCACACACACTATTAGAAAGTTAAGTTGCATATTTAGAAATGCATTGGATCTCTTTAGCCAAGTTGCTGTCTTTGTTATATTGCTGTAATTGTATTATTGTTTTCAGTCAATATTAAAATACTACGAGCTATTAGTGTCACATTTGTTTTTTTTCACATGTTTGATTGGTTTTAGAAAGTAACCTCAAAATAAAATAATTAGAAATCCCCAACGAAGCAATCAGTAATGTAATCTGATTACTATTTTAAAAGAAGTAATCAGTAGTTGATTACTTTTTTGAAAGTAACTTAACCAACACTGAGTGTTTATTTTATTTTTAACTTTGTCAAGATCTGCATAAAGAGAAAATTATATAAGAGGAAGTAATTTTCATTTAAAAAGTATTTATTTCACTGACTAGATTTTTCCATAATAGGCATTACATTGGTTATTTATTATGTTAACCGATCTGTATTGGTTTTCCAGAAAAAAAAAGACTATATCACTATATATATCATTATCGTGATATAAAATGACTCATAGAGTGATATAAGATTTTGGTCATATAGCTCACCCCTAGTGTTAGTTGGAGTATCAACTTGTGTAGTTGTTGGCTGTCATAACTCTACTTCATCACACCAACATTGCTAATGTTGGGACATCACTTTATTTCACCCACTCCTTAAACTGTGACGGGTGAGGCACTGCCAAAAGATAGTTATAGAGAATCCGTAATGTATCGGCACTATGGAGCCACAATTTTTATAAATGTAATACTCTAAACAGCACATAATCCACAAAAAAATGAGCTGATGTGATTGATAGTACATGTGACTGGAAAACGAAAACAGTCTTCTGTTATGATTCGTGGAACACTTCTGCATTCTGAAAAAGGTGGATATACTCATTTTTTTAAATAAACGTCACAATACCATCACAAAGACCATCACAATTCCAAAAAATTTTTGTTACATTGACAGAACATTCAAAAGGGTCAACGGAATGCTCGTTAATTCAAACTCTAACTGTCAAAAAGTTCTCATGTAAACAAACACAAACAAGATCTGCCAAATAATGGCTTACGGTTACAGTATAAAATCTTTCTAAACGATAGTTTATAAAATCTATAAAGTATGGAATAGTCTTCCTAACACTGTTCGGGACTCTCTCAGTTTAAGACTAGACTAAAGACTCATCTATTCAGTTAGGCACGCACCTAATTTATCCACGAACTCATAGTTATGCTTCTTTTGTTAGGTCTGCCGGAACCAGAAACACCAGACAATCTCAGGAGAAAAGACAGAGAACACAGCCGTCCACACTGAGGCCATTGTGAAGAAGGCTCACCAGTGCCTCTTCTTCCTGAGATGGCTGAACCACCACATACTCATGCGGTTCTACACCAGCACTGTTAGGAAAATTTGTTTCCCTGTCTCAACCTCGGGATTCATATGGCCAGATCCAACTCCGTTCCTGCATGGTGTCCGACTCCATAGCTATGTTCCGCTGAGTGATGATGACTAACTGCAGCATGTGTCAGCAAACATCACTTCAGTCTACTACGATGGACCTCAGAGGATGAAGTGATGCCAACTCCTACCGTAAGATATGGTATACTTCATGTGCCACTGCCTGAACCTTGAAATTGGAGGATGGACTTCACCGAACCTCATCGAAATTACCTGCCTGTCTGTTGAATTACGATGCATGGCACTGATCTCCTGTATCGCTGTATCTGCCTGTATCACCTTTAACTAATGATGGACTACACTCTTAAAAAGGAATACATAGACTATCAATTAATTGCCAACAAATGCTTTCACCAGCCAACTAACAAAGGAAAATGCATCTATGTCAACTTCTCCAGTTAATCCAAGATGGATATCAAAGACATTAGTCATTAATCTTACTGTTCATACAAATTCTTTATTTAAACACTGGCTCTTAACACTTACTTAGTTTGCGAATTCTGAACCATGACTTGCACTACACAAAAAATTAATATTGGCATTAAATTCATGCTATTTAGCCAGAGGGGAATTGGTTTCACCCAAGGTTATTTTTCTCAATTAACCAACACAGTCGCCTTCAGCTTGCTCACTGGGGTTCTAAATACAATTATTATTTATTTACATATTTTTATTTATACACAATTTACAACCATATTTTTAACAAACTACACAATGATGACTAAGACTTTTAAGATATTACTCTCTCATTCGCTGTTAAATCATGATTTTCTGTAAAGCTACAATGAAACAATGTGTTGTGAAAAGCGCTATACAAATAAAAATGACTTGAGTTGACTATCCATCTTTCTGAAGGTTTTATCTGAAGTTCTACTTGACTATCTACAGTTGAAGTCAGAAGTTTACATACACCTTAGCCAAATACATTTAAACTCAGTTTTTCACAATTCCTGACATTTAATCGTAGAAAACATCTCCTGTATAACGTCAGTTAGGATTACTACTATATTTTAAGAAGGTGAAATGTCAGAATAATCGTAGAGAACGATTTAATTCAGTTTTTATTTCTTTCATCACATTCCCAGTTGGTCAGAAGTTTACATACACTGAATTAGTATTTGGTAGCATTGCCATTAAATTGTTTAACTTGGGTCAAACATTTTGGGTAGCCTTCCACAAGCTTCTCACATTAAGATGCTGGAATTTTGCCCCATTCCTCCAGACAGAACTGGTGTAACTGAGTCAGGTTTGTAGGCCTTCTTGCTCGCACATGCTTTCTCAGTTCTACCCACAAATTTTCTATCGGATTGAAGTACGGGCTTTGTGATGGCCACTCCAATACCTTGATTTTGTCCTTAAGCCATTTTGCCACAACTTTGGAGGTATGCTTGGGGTCATTGTCCATTTGGAAGACCCATTTGCGACTAAGCTTTGTCTTCCTGGCTGATGTCTTGAGACGTTGCTTCAATATATCCACATCATTTTCCTCCCTCGTGATGCCATCTATTTTGTGACATGCACCAGTCCCTCCTGCAGCAAAGCACCCCCACAGCATGATGCTGCTACCCCCATGCTTCACGGTTGGGATGGTGTTCTTCACTTCAAGCCTCACCCTTTTTTCCTCCAAACATAACAATGGTCATTATGGCCAAACATTTCATCAGACCAGAGGACATTTCTCAAAAAAATAAGATCTTTGTCCCCATGTGCACTTACAAACTGTACTACTATTTTATGTTAGTTTTTGAGCAGTGACTTCTTCCTTGCTGAGCAGCCTTTTAGGTTATGTCAACATAGGACTCGTTTTACTGTGGATATAGATACTTGTCTACCTGTTTCCTCCAGCATTTTCTCAAGGTTCTTTGCTATTGTTCTGGGAGCGATTTGTGCCTTTCACACCAAAATGCGTTCATCTCTAGGGGATAGAATGTGACTCTTTCCTGAGTGATATGATGGCTGCATGGTCCCATGTATTGTTTGTACAGATGAACATGGTACCTTCAAGTGTTTGGAAATTGCTCCCAAGGATGAACCAGACTTGTGAAGGTCCACAATTCTTGTTATTAATTTTTCTTCTGACCCAATATAATTGTGATATAGTCAATTAAAAGAGAAAAAAAATCTGTCTGTAAACAATTGTTGGAAAAATTATTGTGTCATGCAAAAAGTAGATGTCCTAAATGACTTGCCAAAATTTGCTAATATTAAATCTGTGGATTGCTTAAAAAATTGTTTTAATGACTACAACCTAAGCATATATAAACTTCTGACTTCAAATGTATCCATTCATCTTTTTAAAACTTTTAAACAAATGCTTGGTCAAGCCAACATTTGTCTTGACAAGACTTATCTAGTTTAACATTGATCCATTTATATATCAAATGGCTATACAGACATATACTGTCTATAATGTACTTTGTGGCAAAGTTAATAAATACTATCTAACATGACTGAATCAACTTGACTACATTAGTTTACATCAACAAAAGCTCTTATAAATAGATTTTTAAGTTAAAAACAGCACCGTTTCATTTATTACAGATGAGTGATAAATAAATAATAATTTTTACACTAATTACACTGGAAATATTTGCTTCATTTGGTAACATCTAAATTAAATGGTTCGATTGAAGGTAAAAATATCATTTAACATCAGTGAATCAACCTGGATACATGAGGTCACATATTCAATGCTAAATTTAAGGTAAATTTAATGCAGGTTACCACTTTTTACAACGGACGCTCATATCAGGATCATGTATCAACAGCATTTAAAAAACACAGTGAACAATTCAGCAACCTATTGCCATTGTATAATATTTAAGAGACAAAATCTGCCTAGTAAAAAGTGTGAGATCTAAGGATGAAGGGAGAGCAGTTATAGAATGAACATTGATAACATCTTTTTTTTATTAACCCGTACTTGGTTACACAAGGCGTGTTTCAGTGAGCTGTCTACATAGGCAGCACCTTTGGTCATCATGCCCAAAAATGCTGCTGACAAAGAAAACAAATGTGAACGCTGTCTAATTAGGCATCTAGGTTTTGACACTATGTCTGTTAGTCTGTGCTGAAATAGATTATGCCAATAAATAAATAACATTAAAATAACTTGCTGTATTAGAAGCGACTATTCAGACAGATCGACTACTTAAGTAAAATAAAATATAATATTTAATTCTTAAGTATGAATTAAATCAGAATTGATTAACCATTTTATCAACAGTCACTTAATGATTATAAAGGAGTTTTTAAACACCCATTTACCCTAGTTTTGCTCAAAAGAGAGGATGAAGTTCGCCTTACCATGAGTTTTATTTCCAAATTTTCATATCATGAGTTTACAGCTATAGATCGCAGCGGCTATAGATCACGCACTCAGACAGGGGCCACGCGCTGCATCACTAATAGGAAGTGCACCAGAGATGACTGAAGACAAATACACAGGGCCATTCCGTGCGTTTGCATACTTATCAACTGATAATGAGACGTATTATATAAAGGAGCCTACTTGTTCACATCAACTGTCGAAAACAAGTAGGTATTCTTGTCTTCCACTCACACTGCAAACATAAGAATTGTGAAGAACATTTGTGACGTTTTAAGTTTATTGAATTTGAAGATGACTTAAGTAATGGGATTTACTTTTTTAAATAGTGAGGAAAAATACAGAGGATTTTGCCTCCCCTCTCTCATTTTATTGGATTAGAGAAATTTGGATGTAGTTTGTAAAGGTTTAGCTTTGCGCAGATGCTGATGGGGAGCCGGATGGAGCTCTGCTTCCCTCTGTCGGCCAGAGAGGGAAATAACAATTTTGTGTGGTAACGTGTTATATACAGTGGATATAAAAAGTCTACACACCCCTGTTAAAATGCCAGGTTTTTGTGATGTTTTTCCACTTTTAATGTGACCTATAACGTGAACAATTAAATTGAACAACAAACTGAAATCTTCGTGGGGGGAAAATGAAAATCCTTACAATAACCTGGTTGCATAAGTGTGCACACCTTCTTATAACTGGGGATGTGGCTCTGTTCAGAATTAACCAATCACATTCAAACTCATGTTAAATAGAAGTCATTACACACCTGCCATCATTTAAAGTGACTCTGATTAATCACAAATAAAGTTAAGCTGTTCTAGTAGGATTTTCCTCAGAACAAAAGCCATGGTCTGCAGAGAGCTTCCAAAGCATCAGAGGGATCTCATTGTTGAAAGAAATCAGTCAGGAGAAGGGTACAAAAGAATTTCCAAAGAGATTATTAGAGACCAGTAGATATACTATGGAACACAGTGAAGACAGTCATCATCAAGTGGAGAAATATAGCACAACAGAGACATTACCAAGAACTGGAAGTCCCTCCAAAATTGATGAAAAGACGAGAAGAAAACTGGTCAGGGAGGCTTCTAAGAGGCCTACAGCAACATTAAAGGAACCGCAGGAATTTCTGGCAAGTACTGGCTGTGTGCTACATGTGACGACAATCTCCCGTATTCTTTATATGAATGGGCTATGGGGTAGGGTAGCAAGACGGAAGCCTTTTCTTACAAAGAAAAACATTCAAGCCCGGCTGAAGTAAGCAAAAACAAACATCAAGTCTCCCTAAAGCACATGGGAAAATGTTTTATGGTCTTGATGAAACCAAGGTTGAACTTTTTGGCCATAATTCCAAAAGGTATGTTTGGCGCGAAAACAACACTGTACATCACCCAAAGAACACGATACCCACAGTGAAGCATGGCAGCATCATGTTTTGGGGCTGTTTTTCTTCAGCTGGAACCGGGGCCTTAGTCAGGGTGGAGGGAATTATTAACAGTTCCAAATACCAGGCAATTTTAGCACAAAACCTTCAGGCGTCCATTAGAAAGATGAAGAGGAAGTTCACCTTTCAGCACGACAAAGACCCAAAGCACACATCGAAATCCACAAAAGCATGGCTTCACCAGAAGAAGATTAATGTTTTGGAATGGGCCAGCCAGAGCCCAGACCTGAATCCAATTGAACATCTGTGGGGTGATCTGAAGAGGGCTGTGCAGAGATGTCCTTGCAATCTGACAGATTTGGAGCGCTTTTTCAAAGAAGAGTGGGCAAATATTGCCACTTCAAGATGTGCCATGCTATTAGACTCCTACCCAAAAAGACAGTGCTGTAATAAAATCAAAAGGTGCTTCAACAAAGTTTTTGCCCCTCAAAGATTTCAGTTTGTTTTTCAATTGAATTGTTCATGTTATAGGTCACATTAAAGGTGGAAAAAGTTCTGACATGATTTATCTTTGTCTCATTCTTTTACATCACAATAACCTGGCATTTTAACAGGGGTGTGTAGACTTTTTATATCCACTGTATAGACGAGACAACTCTTGAGAATTTAGTTGTATTCTAGATAAGCACATTTTCAACATCAAATTAGTCTTAAATTTGGTTGAATCTGAACTCGAGTTTCTTTACTCAATCATAACCACATAAAAACACTTTTTAAATTTTATCCTTGAAAACCTCAAAAAATCAAATAATGAAATCTGTATGTAGTGCTGGGTTTCAACAGATTACATACCATTTTGATTACGTAATCAGATTACAAAAACAATTAATTTGTAATTAGATTTAATTACATTTTATAATAATTGTCATCAGATTACAGTCACGTTTTTATAGATTACATGTTGATATCTTGATCCATCTAATTCTAAATCACAAAATGCTAAATGCTGAACCGATTTCATTAGCATTGTATTTTGCAAAAGACTACATGAGTTAGTTTTAGGTTCGGGAATTGCTTTTGTACGTTTAAAAATGTACATGAATCCACTTTTGTTTTTGTTTGTTGATTCACAAATATAACTGGCCTAATCTGTTACCACACATGGATGCTTTTAGTCATGATAAAATTGCTTGAGTAAGATTTATTTTAAGTGCCTTTTCTCCACTCAGAAACAGACAAAACATGCTAAGAAAATCATATAAATTCTTAAATTTTGATCCATTAAATAGGTTCTTTTATGCATTTAAGCAAAATTATACAAGTTCAAATGCATGTGAAATCAAATAGTGTTATGTTGGAAGTACTCAAAGAATATTTTTTCTTAAAATTATGTCTAAAGATTACATTACTGACTACAATTTTAGCAGTCATGTATTTGTAATTATTACCAGATTACAATTCTGAAGAAATTTACCCTGCACTATCTAAATGACACTAAAGTGTCTTCAATTATTTTTTGACATAATTATGAATTAGGTGAAAGCCTGATTCTTATAGGGGTTATTAATCTTAATATACTCCAAATAAAACAACATATTTTATAGAATTTAACGCAAGCATTATAGTTATTTCTGAGCACTAAATGTTTAAATCAGCATTATTTAATGATATGGGAGGTGGTAGTAATACTCTCTGTTCAGCTTGAGCCCCACTAATTGCTGCCTGAATCTCTCTCTCTATACATACTGAAAGTTCCCGACTGTAACTTAATACAGCCCTATACAAAGAGGTGAACAAGCGTCATCAATTCACCATGTTTATTTTCACATTTTAAAATAAGTCATCTTAAAATAAGTCATCACATTTTAAAATAAGTCAACCTTAAGGTTGACATGATAGAATGCAACAATAACCGTACCAAGGTATCTTAAAATCAAATCATATAAACACTAGTTGAAAGAAAAAAGATCTCAAAGATAAGTGTGACAATACATTTCCACAAAAAAAAAAAAAAAAATCACAACTGCATGGGACTCAACAGGACTTTCAGCATTGTAGAGAGACATATGAATCTCCCAGGGGGGAAAAAAGATAAGAACGTAAAGATTTCAGCAGACTGAATGTAAAAGTACTGCAAATACTACAGTAGTGCATGATATTCTGAATACAAAATGTGAAGGGATGGTTATTACAGCTGATTATTCCAGCGCTTTGAACTTTAGGCTCAGTTTACATAAAATTTCTCGGTGATATGACTAGACAACATTTCTAAAAAAAAGGTGTTTACCAAGACTGTATCAAATCCTTTAAAATCCCAGTTGAAAACATGATCTGCCAGTGCCAATTCGATTTATTACATGTGATGAGTATATTGAGTTCTCAACTCAATATACTCATCACATGTAATAAATACACCCCATCACTCCAATGTTAGTCTCGTGTGCATTTACAAATAGATTAATCAATTTCCAACTTAACAATGGCACGTAAAAATGTTTTTTTTTTCCACACCCCCAGTGACATCACACTATAAAATCAATTGGTGTGAATCAATGAAAAACAGGCATACTGAACAGACATCACACATACAACCTTTCATTTACAGCTGCTGACAACTGCTTGACAGTTTCTTTAAAAATGTCAATATTGGAGACACCGAAAAAGAATGTCCCACGAACCTCATCTTTCAAGACTATTTAAAACACACACACACACTCTAAAATGTTATGGTGCATTTAAAAAAAACATACATTTCAAATATATATATATATATATATATATATATATATAGTACTGTGCAAAAGTCTTGGGCACATAAGATGTTTAACAAAATAATTTGTCTTAAGATGGTTATTTATATCTTTAGCTTTGGTGCGTCAACAAGAAATAGACTCCAAGCATTACTTCTGCAAATAGAAAAGATTAGAATAGAAGAACAGGGTGCCCTGTAACTGATGTCATGGTCCCCACAGGCCCCCCAACTGAACATCGAGTCAGTCTGAGATTACATAAAGAGACAGAAGCAATTGAGACAGCCTAAATCGATAAAAGAACTGTGGCAAAAAAAAAAAAAGAAGCTTGCAACATCCCATCTGCCAATAACCAAGAAAAACCAAGGAGAATTAGTGCTGTTTTGAAGGCAAAGGTGGTTTCACTGAATACTGATTTAGCTTTTTTATGTTTACTGGACTTTGTTTGACATTAAGTGATAAATGAACACCATTTATGTCATTATTTTTGAAGACATCCTCACTATGCTACATTTTTCACAAGTGCCTAAAACTTTTGCACAGTACTGTGTGTGTGTGTGTGTGTGTAGAGAAAGAGAGAGAATCCCCCATTTTATTTTCCCTTTGAAGAGTTATGCAAAAATTTTGCCAAGTTGTATCAACCTTTCCAACAGCAAGACAGAAAAAAAACTGCTAAAACTAAAGCATAAATTTGGAGATGAAAACGAGAACTGGTCAATAATACAAAATGAGCAAGCCGACACAGAGTCTGTGAAGACAGAACACTCCGAAGAAATTGAACACCTATCATTCACAAAGATCTACACTTCCCCATTCACATGTGTTCATTTATTCAATATTTCGGCTAATTAAATTAGTACACTCAGCTGCGTTTAACAAAATACAGTTTAAATCTATTCCTTTAAAAACAGTACAGAAAATGAAAAACAAGTCAGCAGATTCTGTACAGGCCTGCCAATGAACATAGTATGCTATAACACAACACTCACTCACTGTCCCAATCCCTTTTAGGGAGTAGAAATTGCAAAGGAATATTGCACCTTTTTACACTATTGTTCTCACCCAGCTGATCGTCGCCCATGAAAAACAGCAACTAATAAACATATGTCAGGTCTGTTCCAACCTGTGTTCAAGGAACAGAGAATTTAAACCGATTTTGAAAATTGCAGATCTCCTCATTGTTTGATCATGCCAATTTATATTACTGACTCAACATAAATTGAAAAACCTTTATGTAACCCCATTCCCTCTGGTCCTTTGTAGGAAACCAGATAATTAATATGAATTTAACTGACCCATAAGATGATGGCCATTTTAGAAGTCCATTGCAATTCTTAGCCTATTGTCTTCCATTTCATAAAAAAAAAAAAAGGTAAATAAATAAAATAAAAACACATTGATAATCATGCATATACACCATGATTCAAGTGATCTTGTATAGTGACCTCCGTCTGATTAAAACACCTCGGAGAAAAAAAGTGATTCCTTTACAGATATTAAACATTCAAAAGGCTGTTTTCAGTCCATGATATGGTCTAACAATGCACCTTCTTCTATAAAAAAATAAATACAATATTTACAAACAGGAGGCAATAACAGAATATTGACTAATACCCTGATGCATGCATTTGCAGTGACCCAGTATATATTATATGGCAGCGGTCTCGCTGTTAGTCACTCACTCACAGTAGCGCAATGGTGATGAACAACACATTGCAATCTGAACTGCATTGAAATGCATCCGTGCAAAAGAAAAATCTTGATTCATTATGAGTCAAACTGCTCAAGATATCCACCTTGGTTTGAAAAATCCCAGAACAGTGCTATAATTCTACACACACCACTGAGCAATTTAATCATAACTGCCATCGGATATTGAAGCAAGATAAGGATTCATTAAGGTTTGAAATGAAATAAATAACAGGCCTATTGAAACAACAAAACAAAAACAGTAGGATGGCAAGAAAACATTCCTTTTCCAGTAAACTTCTACACTTCCTTGTCAATTCGAAAGACAGCCATCTGTTCTCAATTACGGAGGTCTGAGATCAGTCTTTATAGTTCTCCAAAGTGTTTAACTCACACAACATACTGGCTGGAGTTGTAGTTTGTTGTGTAGGCCTGTCGGCTGTACTGAAAGTGGTCAGTGAGCACTGTGCTCCGACCATGCTGAAAGTCTGAGCTGTGTGTGAATGGTCCGGTGCCGTTGGACTGGGGTTTGTCGAATGAAACCATATCCTGTGCTGAAACTGGCAGAAGTTTCTTTTTGGCTTCCTGGTTGGCGTCATATTTCGCCTGGTGAGGAAAAGTAGATCGATAAGAGAGATGTTTCATAGGAGTCAGCAAATTTTCACAACAGGGATGTCAATTGATAACTCAAATTAACTAATCAACCGATTAAAGGGTTAGTACTCACCCTCAAGCCATCCTAGTTGTATATGACTTTCATCTTTCAGCCAAACACAATCAGTTATATTTATATTAAAAACTATCCTGGCTCTTCCAAACTTATTAATGTGAGTGAATGGTACCTTAGATTTTGAAGCCCAAAAAAGTGCATCCATCCATCCATCAAAAAAGTAATCCATACGGCTCCAGGGGGTTAATAAAGGCCTTCTAAAGTGAAGCAATGCAGTTTTGTAAGAAAAATATCCATATTTATAACTTTATAAACTATAATCACTGGCTTCCGGTAACGGCCATCTGCATTCACGGGAGTCAAGTTTCAGTGTATGACGTAGGCATAGCGAAGCTCCAGTGAGAAGTGATGAATGCGAAAGGGCGCATTGTTTACAGCAAAGGAAAAATGGTGAAAAGTAGCTATACTGTAGATTTGTATTAGTCTTACAAAAACGCATCGCATCACTTCAGAAGGCCTTTATTAACCCCCTGGAGCCGTATGGATTACTTTTTTGATGGATGGATGTGCTTTTTTGGGCTTCAAAATCTAAATAACCATTCAATCCCATTATAAAGCTTGGAAGGGGCAGGATATTTTTTGTATATAACTCTGTGTTTGGCTGAAAGATGAAAGTCATTTACACCTAGGATAGCTTGAGGGCGAGTAAATTATGGGATAATTTTCATTTTTGGGTGAACTGTCCCTTTAATTAATAATTAATCTCAATATTTGCTGATAAAAGCCCAAAAATGAAGAGAATTCATATACATTACAACATTGTAGTAGATAAAAGCAGAGTAAGAAAAAGTGGCCTTTAACATGTTTTTAGGTTAACTTTTTAAAACTTGACACAACGTTTAAAACTGCGCTGCTAATGCCACAAGATGCTGCAATAAAACAGTGAGATAGATTGAAGCTAGCGCATGTTACATAGACAAACTATTAAAAACAATGCAATGCAGATGGACACAAGAATACAACCTGTGTGAACATTCCCTTAGCTGTTCACAAAATACATGTTTGTGTCTCATTTTTATAGCGCTTAATAAATAATTAAATAATATTGTATTTAGAAACGCAGTGAGCAAGCAGAAGGCGACTGTCGTAAGGAACACAGAACTCCATAAGATAAATAACCTTGAAAGAAACCGTTTGCCCAAACCGGTTGTTTTTAAACAGTTGTTCTACAGTTGTTCTAACACATGCTAGATGGACATATAAGACCATTGTGTCAAGATAGGAAAATTCTTTATTATGGTTCGGGGGCATGAATAATTCCATATTTTTTTTTAAACGTTATTTTAATATAATTAATCGAACTGAATTATGTTAATATACCAGTGCTATTACAAACCTTTATGTTGTAATTACCTTATTATAGAGAAAGACACCCAGTATCGCAGTCATCATGCCGATAATGTTGGAGGTGTTGACAGGGTTTCTGAGCATCAGCAGGGATATACTGATGACCATGATCCTCTTTGTTGCATTTGCTACAGCATAACTGAGTGGGCTCACCAGGTTTAGCACACTGAAAGCTATCATGTTCTGTGCAAAGTTGCAGAAACCACTGATGAGGAGCAGCACTATTGTTCCTGTCCAATTGGAAAACTCTGACTGTAAAAGAGAGAAAGAGATTAAATTGTGTATTTGAGATTTTCAGTACTCTGACCTTTGAAGTCTTTTAAGCTGTTTGGTAATTTTTGCAGGGATCCCACACTGTTTGACTTATTACACATCTCCAATAAGACTCATCATTTACTCACCCTCTTTCCATCCCAAATGTCTATGACTTTCTTTTATTCTGAAGAACAAAGATTTTTAGAAGAATATCTTAGCTCTGTTGGTCCTCACAATGCAATTTAATCCAGTGGTTCACATGGTAAATGTGGGTAAAAAAAACCCAGATCAATATTAGTCTTTATTTTCTTTTACTGTAAATCTTCAATTTCACTTTCACATTCTTTTTTTTTTTTGTTGTCGTTGTAGGGTGATTCACATACTTCGTGCATATCACCGCCTACTGTTCGGGCTGGTCAAAGGTTGAGATTTGTAGTAAAATAGGTCTTTCTTACCCACACCTACCATATCGCTGCCGAATACATGAATTTAACCACTGGAGTAATCTTATGGATTACTTTTATGCTGCCTTTGTGTGCTTTTGGATCTTCAAAGTTCTGGCCACCATTTACTTGCATTGTATGGACCTACAGAGCTGAAATATTCTTCTAAAAAAACTTAATTTGTGTTCAGCGAAAGGAAATAAATCATACACATCCGAGATGGCATGAGGGTGAGGAAATGATAGAGAATTTTGAAGGATTGAGAATGCGTATGCTGATTGACACTACAGCTTGCATGCTTGAGCGAGCAAAACTGAATCTCAATCCCTCCACACACCACCCGATTGTTGAGATTACCTTTACATCATGCATACTCTTGATTTTTATCTGGATGTTTATTTGTTTTTTTAAATCTTTTTTTAACATCTGTTTATAGTATCTTTGCCCTACCTGTGTCTAACTGTACACTACACAAATTACACAATTCATAAACAAGTCATTAATATACATTTTGAAAACCAACAAGGGTATTTATCTGAGTTACAGCATTTCTGAAAGTGTAAATTCACAAATGCTTACAATTGCCAACAACTCGCGCTCCAGTGGCCACATTGTCATCAATGTCTTCAAGGGTCGAGCAAGTGCTCATTCATTAAAGTAGCAGTGTATGCGTGATTTAGTGCATGATGCAATTGAAAAAAGATCAGCCATGAATCTAGGCATGATAGATGATCACATACAGTGCTGTTAAAAAAATTTGCCCCCTTGCTGATTTTTTTTCTATTTTTGTGTATTTTTCATACTAAATGGTTCTAGATCTTCAAACGAGATATAACATAAAACAAAGGCAACCTAAGTAAACACAAAATACGGTTTTCAAATATATATTTTTTTTTGTTAAAGCAAAAAAGTTATCCAACACCTAGACCACCCATGTGAAAACTAACTGCCCCTTAAACTAAATAGCTGGTTGTGCCACTTTTAGCAGCAACAATTGCAACCAAACACTTCCAATAACTGGAGATCATTCACAATGCTGTGGTGGAATTTTGGCCTACTTTTCTTTGCAGCACTGATTTAGTTCAGCCACATTGGAGGGTTTTTGAGCGTGAACTGCCCGTTTAAGTTCCTGCCACACCATCTCAATCGGTTTAAGTCAGGACTTTCTCCTGTGTTTTGTATCATTGTCTTGATACATAATCCAAATTGCGCTTGAGCTTCAACTCACAGACTGACGACTGGACGTTCTTCTTTAGGATTTGTTGGTAAAGAGCAGAATTCATGTTTCTCTCAATTATTGAAGTCACCCCGGCTCTGAAGCAGCAAAGCATCCACACACCATCACACTACCACCACAATGCTTGACTGTAAATATGATGTTCTTTTTGTGGAATTCTGTGTTTGATTTATGCCAGATAAAACAGGACCACAGTCTTCCAAAAGTTCCACTTTTGACTCATCAGTCCACAGAACATTCTCCCAAAAAAGGTTTGAGGATCATCAAGGTGTTTTGGCAAAATCCAGACAAGCCTTAATTTTCTCCTAGGTTAGCAGTGGTTTCACCTCACCACCCTCCCATGGATGGCATTTTTTCCCAGTGTCTTTCTGATAATGGAGTCATGAAAAGAGACCTTTATTGAAGCAAGAGAGGCCAGGAGTTTCTTGGCTTTTTTGTGACTTCCTGAATGAGTCATTGCTGCACTGAATTTTGGAAGGTCGGCCACTTCTGGAAGGTTCACTACTGTGCCAAGTTTTCTCCATTTAGAGATAATGGGTCTTATTGTGCTTCTTTGGAGTCCCAGAGCCTTTGAAATAGCTTTGTAACCCATCCCAGACTGATGTATTTCAATCACCTTTTTCTTCATCATTTCTGGAATTTCTTTTGACCTTGGAAAAGTGTGTTACTGGGTGAGACATTTTAGCCAACTTCATGATGCTGAAAAAGTTCTATATAGGTGTTGATTTGATTGAACAGCGCTGGCAATAATCAGGCCTGGATGTGCCTAGTCCAGCTGAACCCAATTCAATTCTAAATTCATAGATTTGGGATTTTAGTAACTACGGGGGCAAATACTCACAGGCCCAGTTGGTATTGGATAACTTTTTTGCTTCAACATATAATATTATTCATTTAAAACCTTTATTTTTTGTTTACTCAGATTGATTTTGTTTTATGTTAGATTTAGTTTAAATTTTTTTTTAAACAATTTTGTGCGAGATATACACAAAAACAGAAGAAATCAGGATGGGGCAAATACATTTTTACAGCACTGTATTTAAGACGAAGATCAGCTGATTTAAATCGGCGGCCAGTTGATCGGTGCACCCCTAAATATGTGCACATTTCTGCTTCATGTTACATCCCCCAAAACCTTAAATAGCAGCAAAGAGTTGATCAGATTGTTAAGTCCATACTCCAAGCTTTTAAATGACATCTATTTTTCAAATGAGTAACTTTTTTTCTCCCCAATTTCCAATGTGCTCCATGTCCTCATGGTGGTGTAGTGACTCACCTCAAACCAAGGACGAATCTCAGTTGCCTCCACATCTGAGACCATCAATACGCGCATCTTAACACATGGCTTGAGCACGTTACTGCCGAGACATAACACGTGTGGAGGCTTCACGCTATTCTCCACGGCATCCACCACACAACTCACCACACGCCCCACCAAGAACTAACCACATTATAGCGACCATGAGGTGGTTAACCCAACGTGACTCTACCACCCTAGCAACCAGGCCAATTGGTTGCCTAGGAAGCCTGACTGGAGTCACTCAGCACACCCTGGATTCAAACTTGCAACTCCAGGTGTGGTAGTCGGCATCTTTACTTGCTGAGCTAACCAGGCCCCCACAAATGAGTAGATTTTAATTAATTAGCTAGCACTTCCAGGTTAAATTATTGAAAATTAAAACGTCCCTTTTTTAAATTATCGGTTATCTGTATCGCCACCATGAGCTATGAATAATCAATAGTTGTATCGGCCCAAAAATTCCATATCCATGCATCCCTAAAGAATATTATTGAAACAATTGTATTTCAATTCTACTTACTAGGTCTCCATCTATCAGGAAGCTGGAGAGATCCACTAAAATCCATGTAGGGAGCATAAATAAAAGTGCATTGAAGCCCAAGACGTTCAGCAATTGCAGGTGGTGAATTCTTGTATCACGCAGGACCTAAAACACAAACACAAACTTTTCATACAGGGAATCTATCATATATTTGACTTCTCTTGCAAATAGCTGTAACATAAGACATAACATACAGTCAAACTGTCATGTCTTTAAAGACTCACTGACTGTATTCCTCCGCTTACTACATGGCTACATACCAAATAAAAAAAAATTATATACTGAATTTTAAAAACAAACAGTTAAGCAATCATTATTGAAAAATATTAAACTGGAGAATGCTGCGACCAATCTGAAACAAAGTATACTAAAAAGCCATGTAATTAGCTAACGTAAACAAAACAAAAACAAATGTATATATACACAAATAAATATGAACCTTTTTGGAGAATATGTTTTGTAAAGAGAAGCAGAGAGTGGCTGCCAGAGCGCTGATCAATCCAGAAAGGTCAAAGGACAGTTCGGTGACCGTGGCCAACAGAACACCACTAATGATGGGTATAAGAGACACATAAACCTGCCACAAAAAAAAAACAAGTAAATGAACATTCAAATAAAACAAATGTCAGTATTAAATGTCTAAGCAATCTATAACTGTCTAAAGAATTAGAAAAAAACAGTAAATACTATATGTATCTTGGACTGTATGTGGATGCGTTTAGATGAAGACAGACCTTTGTTGTTTGCTTCTCCCTCATAATGATCCGTGACAGAAGAACCACCCAGATGGGCATGGTGGCCTTCACTGGGATTAAGGGAATTAAGAGAAAGATGACATGCATTCAATTATCTCATAATATCAGCCATTAGACTCATCACATGTTCTTCTGTAAAGCCTTGCGACAGTCATGTCCTCTGAAACTTTCATATCCTCACATTCTCCCACTTATTCCTGCACTAATGGTGCTTCATGTTTAAAACAGCTGTTTAAAGAGCTCTCGGCCAGAACAAACTCATATCAAAGGCCAATTGACAGCAAAAGACACAAAAAAACTCTGCAAAGTGAAAGAGCAAGTTCTCACTTCAACAAAACTTTCTAAATGGCACTTAGAAAAAGTTTGTACGATAAAGAATAATGTATTAGACAGCATTATCTATGTACACAAGAACACAATAAGAACTATATCCCATTAAAGGGATAGTTCACCCAAAAACTCTCATCATTTACTACCCCTCATGATATCCCAGATGTGTATGACTTTCACTTTTTCTTCACCAGAACACATTTGAAGAAAATTAGTAAAATATCTTAGCTCGGTAGGTCCTTAAAATGCAAGTGAATGGAGGTTTTTCTTTTGAAGCTCCAAAAATCACAGACAGTCAACAAAAACATCATCCATACGACTCCAGCGGTTAAATTAATGTCTTCTAAAGAGAGACAATTGCTTTTGGTGCAAAAAGATTTAAGTGCTTTTTTTTAAACTCTAAATCATCCTTCCGGTCAGCAGCGGTACGTGTGTGTGTGTTTGTATAATTGTGTTGGCACAGGAGACCTGACGCATGTGCGACACACATGGATGAGCAGCGCTATTTACCAGATACGAGGAGGAACGCAGTACAGTAGTAGTGGCTTAGATCTGTATTTATCACTTTCTTTATTCACATTGGTGCATTTGTGTGCTTATCCCAGATGTCTCAACCGAGTGGAGAACGTGAGATTACATCTGTACCATGGCAACGCAAATAGATAACACGAGAGATCTCTTGGACTCTCGTGAAGCTTACCCTCACGTTGGATTATAGTTTAAAAAAAAAAGAGCAGAAATATTAATCTTTTTTCACACCAAAAGTGATCGTAGCACTTTAAGTCATTAATTTAACCACTGAAGTTGTATTGATGACGTTTATGCTAAATATCTGTGATTTTTGGAGCTGCAAAAGAAAAATTACCATTCACTTGCATTTTAAGGACATACCGAGCCAAGATATTTGACTAATTTTCTTCAAATGTGTTCTGGTGAAGAAAGAAAGTCACACACACCTGGGATATCATGAGGTTGAATAAATAATGATGTAATTTTCATTTCTGGGTGAACCATCCCTTTAATTTCGGCGCCTGTTCATGAAACAATGGCATTTGTAATAATTCTACCAACAGGTTATACGACTGTTAAACACAACCTAATCGCTGACTGCTTTTAATAGGATCTTGTGCGTTGTTAAAAATCACTGTAAATGAATGGTTGTGTATATTTTGCAATGCTGCTCCCATTGAAAGATAATTTGGAATTTTTTATTTGTTATCAAACGTTAGTGGAAAATGTCTATAAAGGTGATGAATGACATCTGGGTAAACTTCAGGGGAACTGACTTCATATGCACTCCTGATTTTATTTACCAGAATTGATAAAAGTGAAATATTAAGTAACAGTAGAATAGTATGGTAACACTTTACATCAAGGTTCCACTTGTTAACATTAGTTAACATGAACTAACAATGCACAATATGTTATAGCATTCATTAATATTAGTTAATTTCAATGTGTACTAATAAACTGTTAAAATCAAAAGTTGTATATAAAGGTGCACTCCATCATTTTGTGTGCGTGTTGTTTTGGACTTACACTGACACCTAGGCTCCTGGATGTAGCGTAATTCAAAAATAATTTGTTTTCAGTTTCAGATGCCATTATAGACATTCATTATACACAATTAGCTATGAATAATTGAATCCAAGAGAGAAAGTGTCCAAAAACAAGATGGTTACTGAGATAAAGTGAGTAGTAGTCGGCTGATCATGCGATTCCAACATGGCTGCCCCCATGAGGGGACCCTCTCCATGTAGAATAAAACAGCTTTTATAAGATTACTAATTCGACTGGAGTCTTCATCTTATGTGAGTGCTCATGATTGTATATATGCATTTCAAATTAACAATTAAAATCTTAAAGAGTACAACTTTTTTAATAAGAAAATAATTACTTAAGTGCATCTTTAATGATTAGCTTGCGAGATAAGCCATTTCATTAGCAACACATACACAAGTATGCCGTGCTGTTGCACATTAGACATAGAAATTGGATATTTGCTGACTTTTTTGATTAGGGTTTTAACTACTAGTGTAATAACACTTGTAAAAATGCATGCCTCTAGCCTAATGTAAACACAGACGTAGACGTTTCACCCCTCTCAAACTAGACTGGTGTGTATTAAAACCCAAAGGCTGTTTATAGAGAACAGCGACAGTCCTGCAGGTGGATGATGTGGCAGGATGAATTAAGAGAGCGGAAGTGACGTAGTCTGGGAGACTGCTTTAAAAAGTCAAGACTGTTATCAAAGCACTGGCTTAAATTAGCAAATAACCCCCATGAGTCACGCATTAAATTAAACATTACGTCCAGACATTAAAGTGAACGTTTAAATGTCATATAAACGCAGAGTTGGAGATTCACAGCTGTGCTTTGCGGTTAAATGATAGACAGCGACACAGTCGTTACTACGAACTTTCGCATAAACTCAGTGAAGCCGAAACGCTCGGATGGGTTCGACTGGCTTCGTTTATGTTCGTTGCAATTAAAGGATTGGGCCTGTTATACAAAATCACTGTCGATCAATATAGCAATATGAAACTCACCAGTATGCGCGTACGACACCGGAACCTTCCATATGCTGAAATGGGCAGAAACGGAGGCGAAGTATTTCCCGAAGGCGAGCGGCAGAATGAACCATCGGTAGTAACCAGCCGACACCTCCGTGCGCTGGACGCCCCAGGCGCGCAGCAGCGGCGGCAGAAACACGATGATGGAGAGGATGTGGAAAAGAGAGACCGTGACCGGATAGGGGAAGCTGTTTAGGATAATTTTGTTGATCACGTTGCCGCCAGAACTGACGGTGTACCAAAACAAACACAACACTGCGATTCGCATCCCCTCCCGCACGGGTGGGCGCTGCTCCACCACGGCCATCTTTCAGCAAATGCCGCGACACGAAAAGCTACACAGGACGAATCATGGGGAGCGAGAGTCACGTGACAGGCCGGGCCTCCATAGAAAGTACACATTTACAGGCGAACCGGAAATGTTTCCACACTCGGTTTTGGAACAAGGAAGTAAACGTTTGCAGGGTAAACTTCAACAACGATGAATGGGAGATCACAGCAAAAAATATTTTCACTTACCAATTTGCTCCAAGACCAAAATAAATAATCCACTCTTACGTTTGAATGTCTTTCCAGAAGAGGGGAAAAAAATGGTGAGCGGTGGATTAGACGGGAGAAGAAGCCACATTTACTGTCACTCTTTCAGCTGTGTAAATTCGTTTTTTTTAACTAATTCCAGTGTAATATAACACAAAAAAAAATGCTAAAAAAGTACACTCAATAGTTTAAAAATGTATAATATATATAAAACAATGGCGAGATTTACGTTGCTTTATAAGGCTAATCACATTCTTTGAAAAGGGTCTAGTTGTAAGAGCTTGTGTGATGCTTCAGATATTACATAAGTGAAACATAGCATGTTTAAATGGAAGGAATCTGCACAAATGCACTAAAAAGTATATTAGAAATGTAATATTAGGTGAACATCTGTGTTTAAAATTATAAACTGGAACATATTTAATAGTTTAGAAGCTAACATGTTGTTTAAAAGGAATAGTTCACCCAACAATGAAAATCTTCAGAACTCCAACAAAGATTTTTAGAAGAATATCACAGCGCTGTAGGTCTATACATTGCAAGTCAGCAGGGTCAGAAACTTTGAAGATCAAAAAAGCAAATGAAGGCAACGTAGAAGTAATCCATACAACTTGGTTAAATCCATGTCTTCAGAAGTGATATAATAGGTGGGGTTGAGAAACAGATCAATATTTAAGTCCTTTTATTTTTTTATACTATAAATCTCTTCACTTCCACATTCTACTTTTGTTAATTTGGCGATTTGCATTCTTCACGCATACACCTTATTCACTGCAGGGCCATCTTTGATTTTTAATGGGAATGGTAATGAGGCTGTGAGGGATAGACATTCAGTCTCTTCAATTGGCTGCACTGTCATTTAAAATGTTTTTGGATTGTACTACAAAACAAAAAAGTTAAAAAAAAAACATCTTACTAAGAAATTTCAGCCAACAAAAACTACAGACAACATGATTTGATGAAAATCAGATGGGATCTAGGAGCTTTAAACTGCTTTATATTGTTGTGTGCCATTGAAGAAATGGTAAGTCTAGAGTATCCCCCACAGCCTCATTTTCATAAAGAAAATCAAAGATGGCGCTACTGAGAATAAGGTCTATATCGCCGCCTGCTGGTCAGGGCTGGTCAAGGTGGAGATTTATAGTAAAACATTACTATATATACTATATATAATTACTATATAGTAAAAATTACTTAAATATTGATCTGTTTCTCACCCTCACATCATATCACTTCTGAATACATGTATTTAACCACTAGAGTAATCTGGAGTACTTTTAATGCTGCCTTTATGTGCTTTTTGGAGCTTTAAGTTCTGGTCACCCTTCACTCATTATGGGGACCCAGAGAGCTGAGATATTCTTCTAAAAATCATCACTTGTGTTCTGCAGAAGTCATTCATATCTGGGATGTCATGATAGTAATTAAAGTAAATTATGAGATCATTTTCATTTTGGGGGGAACTATTCCTTTAATAAGGTTTCTCTATTCATTTCCCTGGCTTGTAGTTGTGACAAACCTCTAACATTGTAAGAGTTGGACTATATCATTGGTAAATCCTCTATGAACAAATTGGCATGACACGATGATCTGCCTTTTGAATTTGATAAAATCTTTTGCGAAAACATAAAGGATTTACTTTATGATGCTTTGAAGGAATGAACTGAACAAAAATAACTGGACTCTACTATGAATCAAGGTCAGATTGTGTTTATTCTAAAACTTAATAAAACAACCATTAGAAAATTGGACACCTGTAACTGTAAAACTGCATATATTGAATAATATTCACATTATTTTAGACGTGTTATATTATTCTAAGCTGATAAATAGGCATGACGTTAGACAAATTTGTATTTGTGAGTAATTTTACTGTTGTGGTTAAAACTTTATACAATGATATAAACATTTATCGTTTTATTATTAATAGAGGCATTAGACAATGATGCCCCAAATCTCCTTTTTTATTTTATTGGCTGTGGAATTATTAAATGTATATGTTGTGTATTGTTCAGGTATTGAAAGAATACACACAGGTTAGAAAGGATTATTTACAAGTCCAATCACAGGGGAAAGAATGTCTTTGAACTTTCCTCCCAAATAAGAGGCTGCCAAAAAGATATATAATTTGTGGCTACAGAGAGCTCTTACACAGGGTTCTATGCATACTTTTTTATTAGGGGCATGCTGATTTTTGCTGCATGCTGCATATTTCAGTTGGCCATGCTGTAAACTTTAAGTTTTTAATTTAAAATGATTTGATTTTCATTTAATTAATTCTGACTAAAACGTTTCACACAACTTTTTTTTTCGCTTGCTCGGTTGACTGAACTGAAGCAGCAAATCACATTGTGAAACGTAACCGTCTAACGAGCCGTCAGGCAGTGATGTAGCATTGCTACAAATAATGACGCTATTAGCTTAACCACATTTCTGAGTAGCAAGGTCGTAGCTTCGCTATTTTTTTAAATCAAGTAGCTTTTCAGTAGCAAAGCTATATTTTTGACTAGGTAGCGGCGCAGCGCTGAGAAAAGCTACACCGCCACATCATGCCTTGTGATTACTATCGCCAGTTTTGAATCAAAACTAAAGATGTCCGATCACAAATTAATCGCTCATCTGGGTCGGTTCTTTAAAATGAATTTGCCACTCGTGATAGGAAAGAAGTCTGAAGTGGTTCGCGATTCAATCTGAATGACTCATTCAGCTTGCGCACACGCTGCTGAATCATTTGCGCACGCCCTCACTTGCCAACAAGCGCACGGAGTATTTTATAACTTGGACAATAAAGACAGTTGCAGTGGATCTACACTCAGTGGAAAATAATTTTTATACTATGCGATCTATAGATTCTATCTCCTAAACCTAACCCTCACAAAGAACTTTTATCATTTTTACATAAAACAAAAATAATTAAAAAAAACTTATGTTTAAGAGATTTGAATTATGGGGACACGAGAAATGTCCTCATAAACCACATTTATAGCATAATACCCTTGTATTTACCGGTCTGTACCATAAAAAATGTCCTCCTAAACCACCCAAACCCACACACACACACACAAATTTGGCCTCTGATGATATAGCCAGTAATTCTGCGTCTAGCTGCTGTATTTCTGTATTGTATAGATTAATAATATGCTGTATGTATACACAGTTTTTATAAAGGAATGTGAAATTGAAAGGATGCTTAAATGGGAATGGGTTTGTAGAAGTAGTTGTCTAAATAAAATTAAAAAATAGCGATTTTACATGTTGAACACATGTTTGTAGAGGTAGTAGTATAAATATGAAAAATAAAATGTAAAAATAGTGACTTAAAAGGTTGAACACATGGGTTTGTTTAAGTAGCATGTCTAAATATGAATTTACATGTTTTCTTTTTGTTGTTTTTTGTTTGTTTGTGCATATACCGGTACATATTGCACCATACTGTATACTTGTGTGCTGTATTGCACTAAACTGTAATATGCTGTACCATGGCTTTGCTAAACATAATGTGATGTATTTTAGGTTATTTGTCTATGACGTACATCTGCGGTTGAAAAAAAGATGAAGTAGCTTAAATGTAGCAAGCTACGTTTGGCATGTAGCTTGTAGTGTTGCCGCTGTTTTGGTGGCACGAGGGGGACCTACACAATATTAGGTTTTAATGTTGTGGCTAATGTGTGTGTATATATACAGCCATGGCCAAAAGTATTGGCAGTGACATACATTTTGTGTTTTGCAAAGTTTGCTGCATCAGTATTTGTAGATAATTTTTTCATTCGTTTTTATTGTATACAGGAAAACAATAAGTTTTAAAGGCTTTTATTGGCAAAAACACTCAATATATGCAAAGAGTCAATATTTACAGTGTTGACCCTTGTTCTTCATAACCTCTGAAATTCGCTCTGGCATGCTGGACATCAGCTTCTGGGCCAATCCTGACTGATGGCGATCCATTCTTGCCTTATTAGTGCTCGGAGTTGATCACAATTTGTGGGCTTCTGCTTGTCCACTCGCCTTTTGAGGATTGACCACAGGTTCTCTATGGGATTTAGATCCGGGGAGTTGCCTGGCCACGAATACAAAACTTCAAAGTAATGATCTCCAAGCCACTTCATTATTACTCTTGCCTTGTGACATGGTGCTCCATCATGCTGGAAAATGCTCGGATCATCACCAATTTGCTCCTGGGTCATTGGAAGAAGTTGCTCTTGCAGGATGTTTTGATACCATTCTTTATTCATAACAGTGTTTTGGGCAGAATTGTGAGAGAGCCCACTCCCTTGGATGAAAAGAAACCCCACACATGGATGGTCTCAGGATGCTTCACTGTTGGCATGACACAGGACTCATGGTAGCGTTCACCTTTTCTTTTCTGGACTATCGATTTTCCAGATGTCCCTAACAGACGGAAGGGGGCTTCATCAGAGAACATAACTTTGCACCAGTCTTCTGCTGTCCAATCCTTGTACTTCCTGCAGAATTTCAGTCTGTCCTTGATGTTTTTCTTGGAGAGAAGAGGCTTCTTTGCTGCCCTTCTTGACACCAGGCCATTGTCCAAAAGTCTTCGCCTCACTGTGCGTGCAGATATACTCACACCAACCTGCTGCCAATATTGGGCAAGCTCTGCACTGGTGGTGACACAATTCCATAGCTGACTCCTCAGGAGGAGAAGGTCCTGGCGCCTGCTGGACGCTCTGGGACGTCCTGAAGCCTTCACTGCAGTTGAACCTCTCTCCTTGAAGTTCTTGATGATCCTGTAAATGGTTCTTTCAGGTGCAATATTCTTTACAGCAATTTCCTTGCATGTGAGGCCATTTTGATGCAAAGCGATGATGTCTGCACGTCTTTCTTTAGAGGTAAACATTGCTAACAAGAACACAATAATTGGAAGCACTTCTTCCCTCATTTTATAGCAATCAGTCTGCTCTTATAATCCAATCAGAATGATAGAGTGATTTCACCTGACTAGTACTCATTCACACTTCCTCAGGTGCTGCTGATATGATTAGTGAAATGATGTTAGCTGATTTTGTGCCAGGGCCAAAAAACAGTGAAATTAGTGTTTTTGTGATAAAGTAAATTGTTTTGGCCAATGAAGCTTTTTGCAATTATTTAAAATGCATCTGATCACTCTGCACAATAATCTAGAAACAATGTGAATCAACACCACAACAACTGAAGCAGAAAACTTTGTGAAACACAACATTTATGTCACTGCCAATACTTATGGCCACGGCTGTACATAAGGCAAGGTATCTTAAATTCAAACTCAATCCAAAAGTTTTTGCAATGGACAGATTTTGCTATGTTCCCTTCTGAAAGTATCCTTCAATAAAAAGCTAAGAGGACATCCTTTATAATTGAACAGGTGTTTTTTTCTTTATGTTTGCGTTCTGTATATGTCATTTAGAATGCCATAATAAAATACATAAATACAGTGTATAAATAAATATATTGGTACAAAGCTTGGAGAATTTGTGATAAATAATGTATAAACAATAAAGTGAAAGGAGTCACATTTAAAATATTATGTTGTATATCCTGCTAAAAGTTCATTAGAGAGATTTAATATATATATATATATATATATATATATATATATATATATATATATATATATATATATATATATATATATATATTGATTATTGATAGTTAAATAATTTATTGTCCATCTTTTTTTATATAATTGTGTATTTACAAATGTTTTTTGAGTTAATATGGAAAATTGTATTAATATATGTACAGTATATAAATTACATTTCTATTTTTTTAATTACCATAATTAAAATTTGTTATTTTTCTAGTACAATTTAAGATTATTTTGGGAACATTTCACATACATTAGCACTTGTTAGGAGAACTTTGTTAATAAAAAAGCAAAGAAGACTTGAAATATTTTTCATGAATAGAATATTAGAGAAATGATTGGAACACTGTAAACTGTTCACTCTGGTTGTTTTTTGTACAAACCTTTTTTGTAACTTTTCATTTTTGCATACTTCTGTAAACTGTAATAAAATATTGGTAATAAAAATATATTTCTCACGAGTTCCCTCTGGAATTTCTAATGGGGTTTTCTAATGTTAAAATGTTCGTTTGATATGTTTGGTCTGTTATTTCTTCTTCCACAGTAAAAACAGAAAATGCTTTGCCCACATGAATCTGATACTTTCAGTACATGCAAATAATCTGTTAAATGAATGCATCAAAACAGCATGCAAAAAAAACCTTTACAATTTGCAAATGGCATGATACATAGTTTCCTGGTACCAAATAACTAAAGTCAGGATAGAGATGTCCTATTATACATTTATTTAAATGTAGCATTAAAAAGAAATAGATACACAATAAGAGAAAACTACACCAGAATAACAAACAAAAATAAGATGGAAGCACCATGGGGCCATACACACTAATAAAATAATTTGATTTGAATAAACCAAGACACACACCTTTGGTGTTTGGGACCAATATGTGTCTAAGATTGTCATGAATACACATTTGGACTACTAAGACAATATCTGTAATCTAAGCAAACATAAGGAGAGATCTTAAGTTTACTCCCATCCCCATATGGTTCCAGAGTTATGGACTGAGTCCAATCATGCCAGTTATTCTGGTTATCATAACAGCCATTCACGCCATGCCATTGCTGACGGTGCATCCTGTGGAGGTCTCTATCAGTGAGCTTTCGACTCATCCCTGGCAGGTCTGTGACAGGGAAATCTGGTATAAATCTTGGTGTTTTACGGCACTCTTCGGTGTAATCTTTCTCTTGCTTCAAGTTTTCAGAATCCGAGAGGTTCATCCCTAAAGTTTGACTGTCTGAGGTCAGCAAGCTATTCTGAAGGTTCGGGATGGGCGAAATAATCGTACTTTGTGACAACTCTCTCCAGTTTGCCTGTTGGAAAGGACAAAGGCATTTCAACTGGTCAGACGTGCTGTTTGATATAGATTTGATTGGTTGAGGATGAGGGTCATACGGTAACTTGTTTCCTATTAATTGTGCAAGTTTGGTACCACCATCTTTGCAACGTTCCTCGAGTTTGACGGTACGGCTGCAATGCTGATTCTTCCTCGTTTTATTCTCAAATGTCCCCGAGTTTGGCTCTGTCATTCCCTTGGAGACCTCATCGAGCGAGCACAGGTTAACTTTCAAAGGTGCAGGTTTGGGTAAGTTGTTGTGGTTCTTCATGAGCTCTGATGTCTTTGTGTGTGAATCCTGGATGGAAGATTTTGAAGGTGGATCAAGTGTAGTGCTGCACAGTGCTGGTTCCTTGCCAACTAATATGTTTTTTGTAGTGCTGAGTTTGGTAGAGGTGCCATATCTTTGGGACTTCTGAAAGTCTCTGACAATTATGTTTTTGTGGTCTTGAGGATGTTGATTAGACAGAGATGTTCTCAGGCTCGAGGAAGCACTAGATTGTTTTGGACGCTCGAGGAATGAGGAATAAGGTTTGATTGCACGGACAGGAATTCGACTTGGTCTGACAATGGCAAGATAATTGATGGGTTGACCCGCCACAGGACGAGACATTTCAGCTCTTTGGCTCAAATTACTGCAGGAAACTGTTTTGCTGTGATTTTCAGGCAAGGTTTGAGTTGATCCAGAAATGCATTCCGCTTGAGTCGATTTGATTCTCTCCGCACAGCATGAGAACTCTTTTGCTGTGGCTTCATTTTGTCCTAGAAGCCTCTGCCAACTTCGTACGAGTTTTTTCAAACGTTTAACAAGTTCTTCGTCTGTGCTTCTTTTTCTCAAATCGTTGATCAACTTTCCAAGCCTGGTTTCCTGGAACAAAACAATTACAAAAACACATCTTTTAATTACTTTTAACCAACTGGTGTCAAGGTGTTTTTTAGTGGAGGTATCCAGTCAGTTCCCCTCAATTTCACACAGGTGTCCTAGCAGGGTAACCAAAAGTGTGGTTCATTACTTTAACTGCAGATGTACAGTATTCCACTAACATTTGTCTACAAATGTCCAAGCACATTTTACAATTATTTAAAACAATATATCAATATTACAATATATCGGTTGTTCTATTAAACACTATTAAACACTTACTTAGTTTAATCATTTTTAAACCATGACTTTAACTATACATAAGTATTATTTTTTATTATATTCATGATGTTAGCCAGAGGGAAACTGGCCCCCACAGTGAGCCTGGTTTCTCCCAAGATTATTTTTCTCCATTAATCAACATCTTATGGAGTTTTGTGTTCCTTACCACAGTCAATTATTATTTAATTACTTATTTTTAAACCCGTTTAACAATCGTATTTTATCTAATTACAAAATGATACTTCATCGACATTATAGACATTACAGTTTTAACTTCTGTTAAAGCCTGATCTTCTGTAAAGCTGCTTTGAAACGATGTGTGTTTATACAAATAAAATGGACTTGACCTGACTTGTTGTACCACCCTAACCTAGCAAAATCCATTTTGTCAAACGCTTTGCTTGAAATGTATTCTTGTGCTGTCTTTCTTTAAAATAAATGCCAATTTGTTTGATATTTTCTTTTCTAGCACATCATTCTAGTATCATTCAGATATGTTTAAGTGTTTCTTAAATGTCTAATTACCTTTTGAGGCCAATGTGTATAAAGCTTTCTTAGTAAAAGTGATTTCATTCTTGAAATGAGTGTGAAGTTTTACAGTGCAATCAGCATCAGTTGGACTGAGCATTGCACCACAATACCAAAACTGTTGGGATAAAACGTGTTGTGTAAATGCACTGAGTTGGTATCTTACCACCAGAGCCTCCTTTGTCATGGGGTAATTTTCCAGACAGCATATTACGTCTAATACGGCCGCCAAATTCTGAATCTGCTGACAGGGAAAAGTCAATTACATTACAAAGTTTTAAAAAGTTAACACTTGACAAGAAGTACCAATGAAATGGAGGGTTTTATAATAGTCTTCCTACACAACACACCCCATAATGATGAGGGATTTCATGTGATTTATTAGTATGTTAGAAAGTCAGTTCCTGCCTCTTTTTAAAGGGATAGTTCACACAAAAATGTAAATTCACTCATCATTTACTCACCCTATATGATAGGTGTGAGTGAGAAACAGATCAATATTTATATACTTTTTTAAACTTTAAATCTCCACTGTTGACCAGCCCCAACCAGTAGGTGGCAATATGCACAAAGAATGTGAATCGAAGAAGAATGTGGAACTGAATGTGGAGATTTATAGTAAAAAAGGACGTTGTTCTGAATATTGATCTGTTTCTCAACTACACCTTTCATATCACTTCTGAAGACATGGATTTAACCACTGGTACTTATGGATTACTTTTGTTGCCTTTATGTGATTGTTGGAGCTTCAAAGTTCTAGCCACCATTCACTTGTATTGGATGGACCAGCAGAGCTGAGGTATTCTTTTAAAAATCTTTAAAAGATGAAAGAAAGGCATACACATCTGGGATGATGGTGAGTAACTGATGAGAGAATTTTCCATTTTGGAAGAACTGTCCCTTTAAAAAGTTGGTCAGTACTCATGAAAACACATGTAGGGTAGCTCCTATTATCAACTCTCACATGTGCACCTGCAGCAGTCTCCAATGAGCACATTTCATATCTCAGTTTTCAGTTATGGTTACAAATGCAAATGTGGCATTCTTGCATACTCATTCCTATACGAATCTGTGCAAAGGGCCATCAAGTTGCTGGTATCAAAATTGGGGCAGCGTTTGTGTATGGCAGAGTATGGCAATTGCCATACCTTAGCATGCAGATAAAAACAGGTAAATATACACCTTATTAAGATGTATATTAAGGGTTCCCACTCCTTAAAAAATTCCAGTTTAAACCCAGGTCATACTTTAGGCTATTTGAAAAGATGCCACTGGTTGAAACTGAGCCTGTGTGTATTGATACCAGGCAAACCAGCAGATAAAAGCAACACTAGAATAGCTTATTAAAGAAAATAAATACAGAGCCCTTATTTTATTTGTATCATGGAATCAATGAGAACTGTGTTTTTTATGCATCAACCATCACAATTTATAGGGTGAATTTAGGTAAAAGGGAACACTTTTGCCATTCATCTCAATGACAAAAAGTGGCCCAATTTTCCTAAAATCATATTAAAAACTGTAATAACTATACAATATATATATATATATATACATATATATATATATATATATACATATATATATATATATATATATATATATATATATATATATATATATATATTGTCTCCGACAATGATCTCTATTAGCAAGTGATGTTACACTGGTCTTTAAAGAATGGCAGTGTGTCAAAATGTTCAATCTTTAACATATGTAGGCCTATACATAGTAATACAACAACACACAGTGTTGCACCTATACATCAGTTTGCAAAGCAGATGCAGTTGATCCCCTAAAACATTCAATATCTAAAATAATTAATCTGTTGAATGAATTTAACATTAAATTAAACATTAACATTAAAAATGCAACATGTAGTTGAGAATGCAGTGAAATAACTGGACAGTTCTGATATTTACTCACATTATTTTGAGCATCAATGGCCTGAAGGAGCTGCTCTTTGAGTTGCTGAGGTCTTGATAAAGATCTTTTCATTGTTAGACAGTGAAGCCTTGATCAACATCCACTGATAGATTTACTGCAAATAATAAATTCCCTCTTTCCTCACTAGAGTGAACAATTCAAACATATATTGTATGCATTGTATAGATAATCTGAATAGAGTACTTTTAAAAATCACACATATGGGCGTAATCATCCACGTATAACTGATATGAAACCAGTTAACAGCCGCCCCCTGTGAGCTAAACTATCCATGCATGTAGGCAAATGACAATGTTTCAAAAAAAAAAAAAAAAGTTCAACAGGTGCAATGTTTTCATATAGGCTTAAAAATCTAGTTATGAATGTCAATGACAACAAGACTCTAGTTGCAATTTAATGTTCCTCAACTCTCCAATTTTTCAAGTATCTGCATCTATCTGAGAACTGTATACAGCATAAATTGTCATGGCATTCTTACTATTAAACTACTTACTATTAAACTGTATACAGCATAAATTGTCATGGCATTCTTACTATTAACTTTAAAATCTAATGGTCTGTAAAGCATTACTGTATATATGTTAGTTGATGCCCTTAAAGGGGTCATGACATGGCTTATTTAAAACATTATTTTAATATGTTCCATGAGATTAACTTATAATATTAGAATAGTTTTTTGCAAAAAAACAAAAAACAAATAATAATTTTCCACCCTCATTCAGAAACGCTCAGTTTTGGTGGTGCTTCTCCTTTAAGACCTGACAGAAAACACTTACTGTTGTGATTGAAAAATGTAGCATAGTGAGGATGTCTTCAAATATAATAGTGTTCATATATCACTTAATGTCATACAAAGTCCAGTAAACCACCTTTGCCTTCAAAACAGCACTAATTCTTCTATGTACACCTGGAGTTTTTCTTGGTTGTTGGCAGATAGGATGTTCCAAGCTTCTTGGAGAATTTGCCACAGTTCTTTTAACTATTTAGGCTGTCTCAATTGCTTCTGTCTCTTTATGTAATCTCAGACTGACACAATGTTCAGTGGGGGGCTTTATGGGGACCATGACATCAGTTACAGGGCACCCTGTTCTTCTATTCTAATCTTTTCTATTTGCAGAAGTAATGCTTGGGAGTTTAACGTTTATATTTCCTATTGTCACAATAAATGTATACTAAGATACAAATAACTAATACTAATATAAATAGGACTTATATATATATATATATATATATTATTTCTTTAACATTTTTTGGACACCATGATAGCACCATTTTGTTTGGGGGGGGGGGGGGGGGGGCATATTAGAGTAATGCCATGGTATTCTCTGAAGATTGGAAAATAATTGCAATATCTTGTAAATACTATGGTGCATTAAACGTTCAGTATCAAAATGTGGATGGCTATTTCATTATCTTCTTTAAAGTACCTTGGAGTACCAACTAAATACATGCCACATGAATATGTTAATTATTCAGTACCATGTTTGGCTATTTTTCGAAGTACCATGGTGTTAGCATGTTTTTGTACATATACCATATAAGACCATGTTTTTGGTAGATGTGCTATATAGCACCTCTGGTAATACTGTGATTTATTTTTTAATGCATGTGTTCCTGGGTTACTTTTTTTTTCATGGAAAAAACAAAAGAAATTGACCAATGCAACCATACTAAAATACTAGGTTGCCTTATTGATATGCTGATAGACTGATTTAAATGTTTGATTTCTCATTGGATTCTTCACACAATGAAAAAAACAGAAAAAAAAACAAAACGTTATAAATATGTAATTGGCACTTTTCATGATTAATAAATTGCAACGGCTGTAACTGTAATATTTCAAGTCTTTTTATGATTCATTGTGCTCCCCTAGTGCAAATCATTCAGTACTCTTGCATACAGTATATCATCGTTTTATGGTATCAAAGTATCATTTTTTTGGACATGTATGGTAATTTCATAATATTCTTTGAAGTTCCATCAAAATACTGTGGTACAAGAATTTTATCATTGTTCTGTACCACTGTACTGTATATACAAATATACCATGGTATTACCATTGTATACAATTACTGTAGTACCGTAAAGATCTTAAATAGCTGGTTCAGCAGGTGTGTTTGAGGACTTTGCAGGAAAGTATGTCTCCAGGAGCCAGATTATGCACTCCTGTCTGAAAAGTGGACATCCTATCCTGTATGCTGCCATTGCTGATAAAGTCTAAATACATTCGACTACACATGATGGATGTTGTTGGACTTTAAGAGCATACTGAACTGAGAACTACATAATTAACAGAAAGGCACCATCAAGATATCAAAACCTGGAGTTATTGTAATCTGCTTAATTAAAAAGGTTCACACTAATGGCTTAGAAACATTATATAACCACAAGTCACTCTTCTGAAGGTTGAATAATAGACCTTATAGACCTTAATTGATTTTTAATAGGGATAGACTTACCATCTCTTCAGCGGCACGAATGGTATAAAGCTCAGATCACATCTGATTTTCCACAACTCATGATCTCTGGAGTATTTTTTCCCACTGAGAGTTCTTGAAAATAAAAATGTTCAACGCTTTGTCCATGGAATGATCCAAAAACACTTTAAACTGCAGTACAGCCCATTAAAGAGACTGTAAGTCCATCACTCACAGCCTCGTTGTCATTCCCAAAAATGCCGCTATGTGAATAAGGTCTATGGTTTACGAGTGCATAACAAGACATTATGATTGTGGAGTTACTAATCATAACAACAAAAGACTGTTACCCAGTCATTATTATTAAGCTATTGCTCATACTTTAGGGTAAGGGACTTTAAACAAATCACTACCCCAAATTTGGAACATGACATAACTCATGCAGCACCATTCAGTAAATGCACAAATCTAGTGCATAATATATCACTTCACTTAAGCCACTCTGGTGCTTTTTCTAGATATGCCTTGTCAGAAAGCAAAGTCCTCACAGCAAGTCTGGGAGTTTGATATGCATTGCTGTTTCAACACTACACAGCGTTCAGCCCATGTGACCCCCTTCAACAAACAAATATTATGAGACACAATCAGCTCAAACACTTGACAATATGCTTACAAAGCAGTGAGAAACAGCTCCAATTACTTAGTAATATAATTCACAAACATTATCCTCTTACTGTAGCTCAAGGGCTGGACAGATTACTACAACAGCAGTGATAGAACATATGACTCATGCCAAGAAACCACTCAGTCAAGCAACCTCCTGATCTAAGCTGGAAGGCTTTTACGGTTTCATAAGTGTGATAAACCACACTTACTGTTTTTTTCTGCTTTAACAGATGACGAAAGCCTTCTTGCCTCAAACGAAAGTTAGGAATCATGGACATAGTGTTACTGTTGCAAGCACTCTTGGTCTGTTCAGTACTGCTTGTGTAGAGGTGAGTAAGCATAACACATTTGAAATATTGTAAAACTGTCTGCTTTCATTTATAAGATGCAATATGGCCCCATGAATCCAAATTGGAGTTTTGTTTCTTTTATTCAATGTTCGTTTGCTTGATATAAACTTTGCAGTAAAATTTACAGTATGGGAAAATGTATCTGCTGTAAAGTCCTTGGTGCACTTAAGGCGAAGTCAAAGTCAAGTCTTCGCTCAGAGCCAAAAAGAAGTTTGAAACAGCCGAGCAATGACATACTGTTTGCGAACATTCAGACTCAGGCCATACCGCTGGGCAAAGTTTACATACAGTATATTACATTTAAATATGAGGATGCTCAAGACTATATGTAAAACAGAAACTAGTATGACATTAAAATGTATTATCAATGACATCACGCTTCATTTTATGAGAGGAATTCACACGAGATCAGTAAAAGAAGCTGTGTTGACTACTCAGTGATTACTTAAAGTAATATATATGCAGTAGATATTGTGTATTTTGTCCCGATTACCTTTTGCTTTCATGGTGCTAATATGCTAAAATGCTATATGCACCAGTAACACTGATACTATAAAAAAAAAAAGAGTAATGATAGGCATACAGTATCGCACTTTGGGCAGATGTGTGAATGGCTTTCAGCTGGAGAAGGCGCATGAGTAAAGCAGCATATCAAAGAACAGAGTTAATGTGCATTTAAGTGGATAAGGTGTATTTATGTTGACTGATCTTAACTGACTGAACAATGTAACTGGAATTAGTTATTGGCCTCAAACAGGTGGAGCCCCCGGTTACACCTACCGATGACGTGGACCAATGGCAGTAAGAAAGTGTTCTATCGGGAAGACACGCAGGCTTGAGTGAGGTTTAAGATGCTATTTGATGAATGTAGAACAGAAAAGTAATATCTCTCTTTGGCGTAGGCCCCGTCTGGCGGTCCGAGGGAGTTGTACTCGGAACCATCATATCCTGCCGGAGATAGGAGGCAGGGGCGAGGAGCCTACCCCCGTGCGGGACGGGGCTCAACTGGTGGTGGTGGGGTGGTGGAGGCTGCCATGTTAGCGCACTGAAACAGCAATGTGATAGATTGTGAGCAGACTTAAAAAGCAATGGCTTACCTGCGATTGGCTAGGAATTACCCAGCTAATGGTGTGATGATGTACAGCTGCTAGTCTTCCTGCTAGAACTACGCTGCGCTCACATTTTATAAGCCGGTACGAAGATTTCCTAAAAGTTTGCCCTTGTGTGCTGTTATGAACCAACGAAACAAACTCAAAAACAACTTTGTTTTGGCCAGATTTTATTCTAAATGACATTACATTGATTTGTTATTCGATTTCGTATGAAGTGTGCAGGGGCCTTTAAATGTGCTGTATCTATGCAAGCATGTTGACAGAGGATGGTGCGGGTGGGGTGAAAACCACCTTAATTTGCCCGTACATTGTCAACACTGGCGTGTTTGTTGGATGCCAAATTAGGTAGGATACCAGGAAATTGTTAATGGAAACTATGCATCAGTCATTAATGAATGGAATCCTTGTGTACTGCATACTGCAGAGTACATATTGTATATTATTTTTTTTTTTAAATAGTATGGGAAACCATGATGCACATTTTGAATGAAAGTGTGCTACATTGATGTCTCATGACCACACTATGTGTGTTTAATTCAATGAGCGGCTTCCAGATTTCATCTTGGAAATACAAATGTTTATGTTGGATTGGCAAAGTGTTTTTTTGTTTTATTGGATAAAAAAAAAAAGCAGCTATATAGACAAAATGTGTTTATTTTATGCAATTATTATATTACATTGTTATGCATAGTCCATTGCGTTACAGCACAGAATAAAAATGATAATCAACACCATTATAATCAATGATGCTGTCTACACTGGAAGCGTCCGTTGTGGCACGTTCATCATTGCGTTGACAATAAATGGGTGCCCTGTTCCATTTTGCGCTGCATGCACTATTACACAAACGAAATGGTTTAGAATGTTTGTGTTGACACTTCCAGTGTAGATAGGGTGATAGACTTACATCGATGGAATGCTCCAATGGGCCAGTGGAATGCTCGTTAATTCAAAATCCAACTGTCAAAAATCCACATGTAAACAACCACTGAGATCAGTGGTTGTTTACATGTGGATTTTTGACAGTTGGATTTTGAATTAACATTAACAATGTAATACAATAACTATATACAGATCAGTGAAACAAACTCACTAATGTCATTTGATCTTCTTAAAATAAAAATGTTCCAGGTTTAAAACATGTTAAGCTCTTTTGATTTGTCCCTCCTTTTTTTAAAAAAAAAGCAAATATCAAGGAAACAGTGAGGCACTTACAATGGAAGTGAAAGGGTGCAATTTTTGGAGGGTTTAAACAGAAATTTGAAGCTTGTAATTTTATAAAAGCACTTGCATTAATTCTGTTAAAACTTGTGCATTATTTGAGCTGTAAAGTAGTTTAAATCATCATTTTTACAGTTGTTTTATCGTTTGTTGACATTACATCGTCATAGTAACGAAGTTGTTGAACTGGCTATAACTACACAGGTTAAGAAAAGGTTAGCAAGCGATTTTATCACAATAAAATCGTGTTTACACGTATATCCTTTGTGTCTTGTGGCTATACTTTTGAAACAGTGAGAATTTTAATGTTTACGGATTGGCCCCATTCACTTCCATTGTAAGTGCCTCACTGGAACACAGATTTTTGCTTTTTATAAACAAAAGGAGGGATGAGTCATAATTAATTGTTGTGGTAATTAACATTATGCCACAAATGCTGTCGATTGAGCTTAACTTGTACTGAACCCAGAACATTCCTTTAAGTTAACCAGTCTCTCTATCTATCAGTTTATCTGACTAGTTTATGTGACAGTCTGTCTGACTATCTAGCTACCTGTTTGACTTACTGTAATTAAAGTTCCTTTACAAGTCAGTCCACTTGGCGGCCATCTTTAAAACACTCTCGGGCAGGCTGGGCAGCTGTTTCTTCAAACAAGCTTCATGCAAGGTCAGCTATCTACTTGAAATGGGTAAGACTGAAATCTCCAAAATGGTAAATCAAGATTACGATCAATGAACATTACAAATCAGCAGTAAAATCTGTCAACTGTTATCATAAATTGTGCTTCATTAGCTATAAAAAATAAATAAAAAAAATTCCCAGCTTGCCTAGCTAATGCACATGGTCGAGTTGATTGATAGGCAATATCTGTATCTAAAAGGCGATTGCTCTTTTACCTGTAACACGGGACTACTTTTTCTCCCATTCATTTTAATAGAAGTGGCCTGTCTATGACGTAATGTCTGTATAACACTCAAAAAAACTTTTAATACAAGTTCAAAACTTTCAGACAAGGCTTTTTCAAGCCAACGTCAAAAGTTGTCTTGACAAACTTTGCCTAACTAGTTTTGTATTTGTAATCCATGTTTGTGTAAAAATAGGATAACCGTTGACATTCCGATCAAGTAATCTATTGGGTGATCCGGATATTCCATGCATAGGGAAAATGTTATACTATGCACAGTATACACACTACTATGCAAAAACAGTAACGGTAGTACAACATTTAAAACCAACCATAGACATTATGCATTGATCATGAAATCTTAATACACATTTGATGTCTGTTAGTAAAAGGGATGGTTATTGCATGTCTATATTTTCAGGGAGGAACTCCAAGGCCTGATTTCCCCACTGGATCCTCTTTACTGTTTTCAGCAGTCCATGAAGGCCATTCTGTCTGACGAGCAAATGATCTGCATCCCTCGTGTAATGTACTTCGCCTTTCTCTCGCGAGCGTAAGTACCTCTTACTTTTGAATTACATGGATAGTGAATCTTATAATCAGCCATATGCATACCATTTTCTGTCATGTCTTTTGCTTAGGTTGCTCCCCTGGGATGCTAATGTTGCAACATATCGTTTTATGGGTGGTGACAAGTGCATGTATTCCTTCATTAAGACCAAAGAGCAGCAGCAGCAGGTTGCTAATGGCCATGTGAAATCATCTTAGCCATCCAATAACACTTCATCCCAGTTCACGCATCTAAAGACATCTAAAGACAAAAGCCAATGAGTCGATTCTCAGGACGTAAAGAGCAAGTTGCCTACTACCCGTAGAAGTAAACCGTTTTATCATGGGTACCCATTTTAATCCCGAACAGAGAAATCAGAAGTGAGTTGGTTTAACCGGTACACGTAACATTCTGTACTGTAACATATGTTACACGGAATGAATCCGTTCATACAATAAAATATTCACTAATGATAAAATTGACTGTTAGAATTCCTTCATAGCACAACTAAGCAAGTAAACATTGTGTATTATGTAATTAAGGGAGATGAAAGGAAAATGAATGTCAAAAGTTATAATTTATATGAAATGATTAGTTGAACAATTGAAAATGACAAATATAAATGACTAATAAAACTAATGCAGTATTATGCATGAAAGTGTTTTTGGGCATTGGGTGTAAGAATATATTGCATGTGATGCATGAGTGAATTGGAAAGCCATGTAATGAGGGAGTTACTGTAATCCAAGTGAAACGCACCAATGGTTCAGAGCAGAAAGTTACATAACCAGGATGTTTCTAAAGCTATGTTGGTGAGCAGTAGATATTGTGTGATACAGTGTGATATTTTGGACAAATAATTTGATCCCATTTAATCGCACTTGTATTTTACTCCTTGGACAGCTCAAGACAAACTGCATGCCTTTTCTAAAAAAGATGTTCACATATGGGGAAACAAGTCAAATTTTGCTCAGTTGTTCCAAAATCATAACAGTACTTAAAAATCTGCAATTTTCTAATAAGAGTCAATCAGTTACCTATTAGAAATGTATTTTCACGCTGGTCACAATTGTATTACTTACATGTTTACTTATGCAAGCAGTCTTTACATATATAAGCAAGAGCAATTTTGTTAGTAAATCACCAATAAATGTATCAAATATGGTATTGATATGTGTACTAGACAGGTTGTACTTTTTTGAGTTTTGACACATCAGTGAATTTAAATGACTCAGGTCATATATCACTATTTGTGCCTACCGTGTAAAATTCTTCACAAGAAATCAAGGCACTCTGCCCTTTCATTTATCGATGACAACTGAAAAATTCTGGAGGAATGGTGCTAGCGTGTCCGCGTTTATACCAGACAGCTTCACACCTAAAAGGGCAGTGCTTAAACACCCTAGCCAATTTTATAATTGCCGTTACTTAAGAAAGGTTTCAACTAGGTCATATAGAAGGACACTCCCTTCTATTAGGTCGTATAGGACACTCCCCATAGTGTCAGCTTAGTGACACAATGTCTTGTTCTCTTTGGCTCAGGGAACAGAGGTTACATACATAACAAATGTTATCTCTGGGGTCCTACGCCAAATTCTCTCTTTAATAAGGTCATAATAAACTGAGATTATTGCTGCTTCAAGGACATCAGAAGGCACTCACGTGCACTTCATCTTTATCAGCACACTTGATTGTGATTGGTTAATGTTGTCTATAATGTACACCTACATACATAGAATGACAAAAATTCGGGAAATGTATAAGTTATTTTGAGTTTACATGCATGCAGATGTATGAATTGTATTGTACTACAGGTTCAGTTTGAATAATTTTGATTCTCCTTTGTGTCTTTTCTATAATCAAATTATTTGTGTTGTACTGCACCCAAAGACACCAAGCTCTGCGTGAGCCACATGGCAAAAATAGGCTCAATGCCGAAACTATACACTCACTGACGCTTGTACACGCTACTCACGCTTGCAGTCTGAATGGTGTAATCCATTAATATTGGCACAGAAAAGAAAACATGCCACTCACGGAGGATGTGTGAACCCCAGCATTATAATTATCCCATAAATTCTTTGCAGGCTTGGGATTATATCTAATCAAGGTAAAGCATGACTTCATATAGAGCATGTTAAGCATTCTTACCTGGAATGCATACATGTGTGAAATATACTAGATTAGCTTTAGCATCTGACGTAGCACACAACTGAGCACAATACAGTGATTGTGGTCTCTGGCTTGCCAGCACGAGTAAGAGTCTGAGATTTGTAAATATCAAGACATTTAAAATGTTACGGAGCAAAAACCCTGCATGTCAAACAAGTGCTTTATTTTATTAACAATTAGAGCAACGATTAGAGTATTAGGAGGATTACACATGCAATAAAGAAATACATTTTCATACAGTAATATCTCCAAAAATGATAAAAAACAAAACAAAAAATAAAATAAATAGAAAATGTTTTTCCTATCGATTTCAAAGAGGTCACCAAATAACTGCTAACTACCGAGTGCTTTTGTATGTTTGTAAAGATTGACATTTCAAAATACTGCCAAATGTATAATTGAGATAAACATTAAACTAAACGAGAATGTGATGCATGGACTCCAAATAATACAGAGGAAAAAGCCAACATCAATATGGCCTACCCAGCGATATGATCAGGCCTCTTTTACAAAGCATACATCTTGAATGGTCATACCCTGTTTGGTCTGTTGCTTCACAAGCAATCCAATAAAACAAACCCTTAAAAATTTCCTTCTTCAGACAGCCATGTATCGCTGGGCGGTACATCTCCATGTGTGAATGTCATGTTGAATCCACTGGTTGTCTCTTTATTGGTTGCAACAGTTTGGGTGTCAGAGGTCCCAATTCTTGGCTTTGATAAACTCAATAGGCATGGACGGGGATTCGGGGCATGTAGGCTACACCAGCTGTACAGTAGCGGCCTGGAGGTAACTCTGCAGAAACTGAAGAGCTTCAGCTGGCAGACTAGTGCTCAACATGGATGGCACCTGACACAGAGGACATTCAGTCAATACAATATAGTCATAGTACATCAAAGCACAGGCTTTCATACAGACTCCTTCAAAATTATGACATATTGCTCTCACAACCTCGACAAAACCATGTTCTGTAAGTCGTAACAATGCCCAATATAAGAAAAACAACTGTTTTAGTTTGCAAAGCATTAAAAGGATAAAACAAGTAAAAACAAAAAAAAAAAGATTTACATTTAAGAGCCATGACTACTAAAAAGGCCTGTGTTTTATGATGGTATTTACAGTTCAACAGTAGTAATGCATTACCTGGTACAGGTTTTGCTATACTGTTTATACGCAATAGATATATAGGTTCATAGGTTATGAAAAATCATATTTTCTGGTTCATCATCAATTTACAAACAAAATACATATATATAACAGGTTTTAAACAGATTTTAAAAAGATTTACAAACAAACAAAATATATATATATATATATATATATATAAATAAAAAGTACCTTTCATTTGTAACGCATTTGATTTTCACAAAATGGGCATTACCACATGGATACTAAAACAAATACAGGCCTTTCCCACTACAGGAACTTAAGCTCGTTTCAGGTACTTTTACCCAGAACTAGTACTTTTCATTGTTTTCACACACATTTAGCATTAGACTTTTTTTTTTTTTGCTCCTACTCGGGGGTTGCTTCTTCCACCATAGAAGAGGGACTGTGGAAGGTGCTGCAACCTGTCATTGGTCAAGCATGTATGATGCTCAAAAAGCAATGAGAAACGCAAAGAGTCGGGAGCCGCCATTAGTAAACAAACTTGTTGCTGCTAGTCTGATACTCTAGCCTGATTTCCAATTCCCTTGACAGAAATAATATAAAACCATCAAAGTATCTAAAGAGAGGGTGAGCAGCGCCGCTGTGTAACGCATGTGTACTGTGTGACTATACAGTGATATCTGGATTATGAACTAAACATCATGAAATCTAGTTTACATTCAAGTATTTCGTGCCTGTTTCTACATGGTTAACTTGCATCAAGTCGTCTTTTATAAGTAAATGAGTAAGTAGTTCAGTATAGTATTTTATGTTGAGTCATAAAAGCCTTTATTGTAAAGATTGTTGATAAAAAGGTTTATAGTACATTTTCAACATGTTGTCCGCTGCGTTTACCGTGTACTGCGTGGTTAAAATCATCTCTCCTGTTACTGTGGCTTTGTGTAAAACAGCCCAAACCAAAGTGTAGCTCCGATCCTGCTGTCCTCTGTCAGTGTTGTTGGCTGCATCCGAAAACTTTATAATGCTGCTTTGAAGCTGTATACAGAGGTTGGATGAAAATCAGGTGCCTATTTAAACTGAATGAAACCCTTTAGGAAACTGGTCTTAGAACAATCAAAAATGCTGTCGGTTAAGCCATTAAATAAGGCAGCAAGTCAACTTCTCACATTTTCAAATGCAGCTGCTATTGAATCGCACGAGCAAATAACATAAGAAAAATTGTCAACAATATATGACATCACCACGGGGGTTCTTTTTGTGTATGCGATTGCAAGAAGGAACATTCTCGTTGGGTTTGCCGTTCCACGTAAGAGTTGTCATCTAGAAATTTACTAAAGGAAAAAAGTACAGAGACTGCGTGTGGGACAGGGGCTTCATTGACCAAACTTTCACCAAAAACACCTTTTTTGATATATACTGTTATTATGATGTAAAAATACCACCATATAAAAATGTACCACATCACTGTGAATTAGAATATTTATACTGTGAGCACCACTAAACCTTGTATTTGTAGGCCATCTTATGCATGCTGGAAACTCACCCTTCCAGGACAGGCAGTGGAGAGTTTGTGTAAGGACTGAGCAAGGAGGATTTTGGGATTGCTGACAACTTCTCCAATAGGGTCATGCTCCTCCTTGCCAGCGAAAGCAAGCTGTGAGAAAGCGGTCTGGTATCCTGGAGTGTCCTCTATGTCTATGAAATGCTCATCATCTGGGATGCTGTCGTCCTCTGGTAACTCAAAAAGACCAATCAGGGCATGTAGCAATGGTGTCCTTAAGGGAAAAAATACACAATGCCCCAAGTCTATTACATAACCACATGTATAGTTTTTCATAGAAGCCAAAAGGGTTTTGTCTAAATATCTCGAGAACAATAGTTCAACCCTTCTGCTATATCCTGTCCTATAAACAGACTGTTTTTCAACTGCTTTTGTTCTAAAAAAAAAAAAGAAAAAAAAAAAAAAGCCACAATCGTGCTTTAAGTTTTTAAATAAAGTTTTACACAAGTTGCGTGCGTTACAGCGGAGACCTAGCGCGCGTGGAGGCTTCGCCCTATTCTCCGCAGCATCCAAGCACAACTCACCACGAGAGCGAACCACATTATAGCGACCACGACGAGGTTACCCCACATGACTCAAACCTCCCAAGCAACTGGGCCAATTTGGTTGCTTAGGAGACCTGGCTGGAGTCAAGAAACAGTTTATTTTTGACAGAGTGGGTCACCCCCTCATGGATGTTGCCACATTGACAGCACATGCAATTGACCAAGTTACCATCACTAATAATGACAAGAATTATAACATGTTTATTTATATAGCACTTTCAGACAAGTCTCAAACATGACATACCACTACTAGGACCAATAGGACAAGCAAGAGCCAGCTAAAATCTTACTTGGTGCACCTTTAACTCAAGGAGGACACAAATGAAAGTGGACCATCTAAAATAGACAGGACTATATATGGTTGTAAAATTATCAAGACAAACATTAAAAGCTGTTGTTAACTGTACAGGTGATATAATAAAGCTTGTGATATTTTGTACCAGAGTTTGGTGTACTCTGTGTCCATCATGGCAGGGCACTCAGTAAGGATCTTTGTTATGCCCACAGCACAGATCTTCTTCTCCACCTGCCCAGATACTTTCTGCACCTCAAGAATCATTATCTTTTCCACAACCATGCCAAACATCCTAAGAAAAATCCAGGAAACAAAAACAAAAAGGCTTATCAAAATCTTAAGTAGCTGTCCCGAACGCATGCACTTTTTGGGAAGTTGCTTTGGTGCAAAAGCTTGTGTTAGGAATAAAACGTTCAGGATATACAGTATCTCATAAAATCAGTATTATTGTACTGGCTGTGGTATCATGTGATGTCAATCATCAGATTTGCAAATTATGGAATGGATAACATTGAAATAATAATAATTAAAAAATACTCTAAAGAGAGATTATGAATAAAGTTGTAGGAAAATGGGAACTTGCTTTGGCTGGATGTCGTCAAAGACTTCCTGCAGTGCAATGGCACCATATTTTACACAATAAAGGTTGACAAATACAAGGAAACCTGTGAAGAGAAAAAACAATTGTTTCAGTTATGTTAACCATTTGTAATTTTATTAGTGTTCACATGACTCATTTAAACAAGGGGTAAGAAGTAAAATGTATGACCATAAAAAACAAATCCCTCACTCTTAACAAACTTTGTCGTTTTGGAGCTCTGGAGCCTCTGGAAGAGCAGAATGAAAATCTGTTTCCTGTACGGAGTGATGGACTCTCTGCAAAAATGCACACACCAAAAAAAAAAAAAAAAAGAGAAGAAAGTTGTGTACTCAAATACAATCTCTCTCTCTCTAAAAACAAAACAAAAAAACAACCACTTCTCTTACGGAGGCATGTGTTCAACTATACTGTTGAGCAAATAGAAGCCTTGGTGATCATGGGCCTTAGATGCGATGAGTTTCTGGAACACACCAAGAAGTCCAGGCTACAAAGGAAAAACAAAAACAAAACAGAGGTTTAGTCCTTTGCCCAGATGGGTGAGGGCTGCTTTGTCACTACATCTTATGCGTGTTTATACAGAAATCATAATGAAAAATATAAACTTTGTGACACATGAAATTTTCATGCTAAAAATTGCTCTTCATCATATTAGTATTTATAGAAGGAAATATTGGTGAGGCTAATAAAAATTAACTACTATGCTAGCCGCAGAGAAAAATAGATTATAATACTAAACAAAAACAGTGTTGAGCCCAGCTGTCACTTCCAACAAACGACTTGTATTCAGGAAAAAAAATAAAAATATAGTAGTTGTTATCTAGAGCCCATGCTAAGTGTTACTCACAATTTTGTCAGCAGCAGTGCTGGCAATGGAGGAAGCCCCTTTCTCCAGGTAGGCTTGCAGCAGGCGGACTAGAGGGGGGATGTTTCCAGTGCGCTCCCACAGCACAGGCTGCAGGAGGTGAGGAAACAGGGCCATGTATGAGGAGGGGATGGAGCTGGAGTGGATCTCCAGCAGCAGAGACATAACCTGAAAGACATACGGCACAAATTCTGCAGGGCAAGAGGAGAGAGAAATAGTGTCTTTAGAAGCAGAGCTGATAATGTTCTGATGAGTTTCTTTAATAAGCAAATATAGACTAATTGAGAGGTTAAGGGCAGAAAACAAATATTTTAAATGGCATGCATGCATACATGCATATATATATATATTCATATTCAGATAATTACAATGTTTTACATTCCTGTAGCATAAGAGTTAATCATTGAAAAGTCAAAAAGCAGCTTTAGAATACAATGTATTGTTTACTACCATATTATTGATCATAAGTCATTCATTGGCATACAGTTAACAGCAATCCATTTCACAAGTGAATTTGTCAATCAGTTGGAAATTTATTATGAGGGCTTGTTTAAGGACCCATCAATTTACACCTACTTCAGACATCTCGGGTGTGTTGCGTCAAACACAAAATGTTTAGGTCACCGTGTCAAGTTAAATATAGTTTTATATTCAATCTTTAAACATCTTGAGATCCCTTAGATTGCATTTGCACTCAGTGTTTTGAACGCAAGAACGTAACGCATGTTTGTGGATCGAGTAGTAACACTGCCTACTGAAGTGTTTTCTTCACTGTATAAACTGCGCGTTGCTCATACAGCTGAAATTTCACTTACTGCCCTCTGGAGTAAACAGGCGGTACTACAAGCTTGCATTTCTCAGGAATCTTCCTTATTCTGGTCCATGGGCATGCGATTAAAATGAGTAAATTTTTTTTTACGTGTCATTTTTTGGTAAAATTAAATAGCACTGAATTAACGCATTAAATCGACAGCCCTAATAAATAAATATATATAAATAATGTAATTCATTAAAAGTGTAACGCACCCTGCACGTCATTTTGCAGGATCTCTGTAAACACAGGAAACAGGCTTGCTTCAAAGCTGCCCACAGTGTCTGGATTTGCCTTGCAGGTGATTCTGATGGACAGGCACAGTGACTCAAACAGGTAATGGTTGAAATGTGGCTTACTGGGATTCTATAGAGAAAAAACAAACAAACACACACACAAAAAATTACTGTGGATCATTTTATAGGGCTTGAAATTTCAACCCGTTTTACAAAGTTGTCATTCAATGCTTCTTCTGTAAGATGTTCCGTCCTGCCTTTAGGATCATGTCCTGCTCGGGAAATGTCCCCTTTAAATGGACGGATATTTCTGTGTGTCCTGCCAGTGTATCCAGTGCCATGGACTGAGACATGGAACACATGACTGACACTGCCCTTAGGGCTTACATGAAGTTCAAGCTCTTTTAAAAGACTTAAGATTTGATTGCCTCACCTTGCTGACAAGGAGGAGCTTGTGGGTGAGTTGACCAATGAGAGTGGGGATGTAAGGCACAATGGCTTCCTGCAGGAGCGAAAAGCTCCTCATGATGGCTGGAAACAAAACAGAAAATGTCAAGAACAAGGTTAAAGGGATGGTTCACAACAAACTGAAAATTCTCTCGCATGCAATCTCAGATGTGCATTTCTTTTTCTACTGAACATGAAGATTTATTTAAGAATATCTCCACTCTTAAGGTCCATCCATACAAGGCAAGTAAATGGTGGCTAGAACTTTGAAGCTCAAAAAAGGAAACATAAAAGTAATCCATATGACTCCAGAGGTTTAATCCATAATCCATCAATCAGAAGCGATATGTTTGGCGATGGTGAGAAACAGATCAATATTTTACTATAAATCTGTTTTTGGCTTCATGCATATCACCACCTACTGGGCAGGGTGGAAAATTTATAGTTAAAAAAAAAAAAAAAAAAAAAAAAGGACTTAAATATTGATCCATTTCTCACCAAACACCTATCATACTAGTTTACTTTTCTGCTAACTTCACATGCTTTTTGGACTTTAAACATTCTGGTCACCATTCAATTGAATTAAAAAGGTATTAGGGGTTGCTCGCTACCACTTTTTCATGTTTTTCACACTTCTGAATCGTTTCCAGCAATGTTTGTTGTTTGCGGCACACTTTTCTTCTTGGCACTCATTGCCTGGATAAATTCAGCATATTCCTTTACATGATGCTTCTGCAAGTGTTTAATCAAGTCAACGCTGCTGCCACCTCTCGAAACACTTGCGTTGCATAAATTGCACTCGGCTTTGTACTTTTCTTCCTTGAGTTTAAAATATCTCCACACAGCTGACATGATGATAGTGCTGACAGGTCTCACCTATCTATCACTCACGTTCTAGCTACTGTTCACATGATGCCAGTGTTGCCAAGTCCGAGTTTTTCCTCCTCCAGAAACGCGATTGGGCTAGTTTTGAGCAGCAAATGCGCAGGATTTTGTTGTGAAAACCTGGCAACCCTGCGTAACGCATGCTGCGCATCTCTCTTCATGGAATGTTGCTCAGGTGTTAAGCATTTGTATGACAGTGATTTTTGTATATTCCGATACGATCGGGAGTATATTCCGATACGATCATGGAGATATTCTTCTAAAACTCTTCGTTTGTGTTCTGCAGAAGAAAGTTATACACATCCGGAATGGCATGAGGGGGAGTAAATGAGAATTTTCAATTTTGGGTGAATTATCCCCTTAATGGTATGTAACGGACTACTAGCATTCTGCTTACTGTGCAGTATACACTAAATACAACCTACTATTAATATTGTGATACAGTACGCAATCTGTGACAAACATTTAAAAATAGCATGATTTTACATTGTCACATGACCTCATTAAGTGCATGCTTAATTGTGTGAGTGGAGTCCAGTTATCTCAGAAATAAAAATAATAATTTTGCATTTTATTCCAATTTTGTGGTTAAAAAGGTCTTTACTTCTGGCAGCCCAATGAAATAATGGGTTGACAATATTGTAAATAATCGTAACTGGTATTACTGTCATTGTGGAATACAATATCCCATGTAGTTGCTCTGTGGATACTGCTTATTATGGCAAATGTAGTAGATTATTTGGTTACTCTATTATTCTAAGCATGAAGAAAATTCAAATACTTTAACAGCAGTTTAAAGTGTGTATACTGTGCAAAGTAAGAGCAGTGCTAGTATGCCATTGCGGACAGCCAGTCCCACCAGGATTTTGCAGCACCTTTTCCTGAATTTGTCTGCCCAAAATGACTGAATTTGCAAAGGCTTTTCTAAAATTTTGTGGCATTTTTGCAGGGAAAACTCACAAATCATCATTATATACCCCTGTAACTATGTTAATGACACTAAATGCAATTATATGCAAATATTTCAGTGCACAATAACGAAATATGCAATTAGCAAGAAAAAATAAAATACAAAAATCTCATACATTCAGGTGAAACATGTGGGTATTATTTTTGTATTAAAATTTTCTTCAGACACTGCAATACAAGTTCTCTAAGGTTAAAATATACATTAAATAAATCTGTAAACTAAAAACAAATAGGAGGATTTAATAATTTAGGCCCGTTACAATTATTGATATTGAAATCTGATATGGCCATTCCACAAATGTTTTAATAAAATGTTAGATATATGTAACTTGTCATTTTTGGCATATTTTAAATATACTGCATGTTGCATACATGTATATCTATTTTTTAGTGATGCATTTATATCAGTAAAAAACATTTATGAACATTTATATAAGTGTTTAGCATATATTGACATTTTCAGATTCATAGCCTACTGTTTTAAGCACTTATAATTCTAATCACATTAAACACCAAAAGTAATAGAAATTTTAAGTGAATGTTAGGGTGTGTGTATAAACGTGGGTTTTGTGTCTCATTTGCAGCACTCAGGGTGAAGATTAAATGCTAGCTATGATGTTTTTGCGCTGTCTGTGGTCCCGAGATAGTTAAGACAAGGTGGAGATGCCTAAACTGTTACTATGGAGATGATACAACGGCAGCTGTGCATTTGGATATGTTGCATTTAAATTAAGTTTTTACAGAGAGTGGGCCCAAAAACAAATTTTTATTACATAACCAAAGTTCATTATCCAATCTAAACGGGGGAAAAATCCATCTAGACTGATATTTACAAATATCTGTACTGTATATGTAGTTTTATGAGTATACAGACGAACGGTTCGATATGTCAGATTATTTAGCTGAGATGGGCCACTTCTATTAAAATGATTGGTAGACATTGGAATACTCGACCAAGGAGCTGAATGCTACATCAATTAATTGATACAGATACAGTCATCACCTATCAATCAACTCTAGAATGTGCATGCATATTAGCTATACAAGCTGGGAAAATTGAGCTTTTTAGCGTAATAGGAGGAAAAGAATCACAATTTATGATTCCTGCATTATCAGATTTAACTGTAATCGTAACCTTGTCCAACCATTTTTGGTCTTTCTCTATTTAAGTAGATAGGAGCTGTACTGGCATGACTGGAAATAGCCTCCCGAGAGCATTCCAAAGACGGCCGACAGTGGATTTACTTGCTAGAAAGACTTTTATATATGTGAAGATAAATTTCACGATTTCACTGCAAATATCACGTCAGTAACGCTGGAATTGCAGCTAGCGATTTTTATTGTCAGCAACTGAGGCAATGGTTCAAACCTGTTTTATATCCAACCGTTTTATTTCTCTTGATGAATTAAAATAAACCTGTCTTACTTGAATGAAGTCCTGATGGCAAAAATCAGGAGCCTCTGGCTTACTTGCACTCAAAGTGCATGCATGATGCAGAAGCAACTGTGAAGTTTGTGAGTGAAGTTGTTCAGAGAGAAGGTTGAATGACACTTTTCTGGGTGAAAAAATGCCTACCGAGAATGCACCGGAACACAATTCATGCGTGTCACATTTTTAGGTTGGAGAAAACGGAATTCTGGATTAATCCGGAAGAATCACATCCTGGAGATTGGTTGAATTTGCAAGAATTCTTGCGATCACAAGATTGCAAAATCCTGGAGGGACTGGACAATGTATATATTTAAGTAAAAAAGATATATACAGATTGTAACAAAATAAAAAGCCGATGTAAATCTGTAAAAGAGGTGAAAGTGAACAGAAAGTGCAGGGCACCTTTCATGATGTACTCATTCTCAGATGAGCCAGGGATTGCTAGGGCCTTGAAAAGATTGTTGAGTAATAGTTCTGTGAACGGCGCAATTTCGGCAGCTGAGATGCTACAAAACAAATTAGTTTTCAAAAAGAAAGATCAGAATATGGAGATGAGATTTTTAGCTGCTTCTAAGTTTCACAAAAGTGCTTATCTAGTAAACACCATGGCAGCGGTTTAGTTATTTTAGTTTTCAGAGAGGATCTCACAGGGTTGAGTTGCTGGCTCCTCTCATAGTGAAGAGTCTCTCCAGGGCATGGGCTGCATAGGTGTGTTGAACCGTGCTCTCTGCCTGCAGGTGGGACACCAGCAGAGGAACTGCCTCCAAAATCTGCTCCTTAGGGAGCTGGAGGACAAGACACATGCCATATCACTTACAGTTGAGTAAATAGTTACATTGTACAATTTGACCAATTATGCTGCCACATTGTAAAAGAAGAGAAACTGCCAACCTGACTTCTGAAGGTCATAACGTACTTAATAGCATCTGCTTTCAACACCGGGAATTCATTCACTGAGGGACAAAGAAAAAAAACAGCTGTAAATTTGACTGTAACAGTTAAAATGCGGTTCCAGTAAAACACTACAGTTTAAATCAAGAAAAGCATTTACCGTTGGGAGATTTCAGGTCTATTAGAATGTGATTAACAAAAAATTCTGATAGATTCACCAACTCATTGGCTTGTGTAATTCCATGCTGTAAAATAAAAGAACAAGTTCTCAGATTGGACTTCAGATCTAAAACAAAATTACACTCAATCTGAATATTTGGAGAGAACACACACACAAAAAAAACATTTATTCTGAATCTGCCATGTAAACAGCATTTTTTAAAATAACAGTAATTCCAAATATATAGCATTGCCTATGAAATTATTCAATTACTATTCAAATTAAAGCTGATGTAACCATGTGAAAATACTTTTTTCTATCCAAGCTTAATACGTAGAGACAACTATAAGCCATTCATAGGTAAATTTTCCTAGTAAACTAAGCACTGTCAGGGCTCCAAGCTTAAATGTTTTTTGCAGTCAAAAATGTAGGAAAATGTAGTTTTAGCCCAGTTTTTTAGAGATGGTAACAATGTGCCACAATATAACATGCACAAAAAAATTAACTCCTCAATTTTGACAAAATTCAGGAACATTGTGTGAGTCATGACAAATTAGTTTAAATTCTTAAACCAAATTTCAAATTCAGTTAATTTGACAGGCTGTCTATTAGCAGCTCATGTTAACCCATTTCACCTTGTGAATATAAAAACAACGTTCATTTAAAGTGTGGTCCTCTTAAATGTATTTACAAACTCTAAATTGACACCTGCACTGCTTAACACACTGTTCGTGGCACACTACGTCCAACAATCAGATGCTGCATATTTCAGTTGGCCAGGCTTTGTAAACTAAATAAAATGTTATGCTTTTTATTTCATTCAAGCAGACTAAAACGTCCACACAACTTTTTTCGTGCTTGCTTGGTTGACTGAAGGGATGAAAAGCAGCCAAATCGCAGTGTAGATGCATTTGGGAGTTGTAATTTCTATTCAGATTGTACTATACAACAATTCATGAGCTTCAATCTAGGGTCGGAAATCTTCACGATTCGATTTCAAAACGATTCCTGATACATAATTTTTTTCTTACCGATTATTCTGCTGTGCAAAGGCAAAACACAGTAACTTCACATTTTGACCAAAATTGGGGTTCTTACACCAAGTTGCCCTGTGACAGACAGGTTTCACTCAACTATAAGCAGGTTTTGAGAAAATTGCAGTAACTACAAAATCCACACTCAAATCAAGTAACAATTTTATTGGTGTACTGTGCAGCCTTAGTAAGGCAGTATTGCCATCATAAGTGATAAACACTGACCTCTTTATACGAGAAACTAAATAGTTGTTTTTTTTAAACAATACTATTAAATTAAATAATTCATCTGATTATATTAAATAACTTAAATGTTTAAAGCATTGTTAATCATTTTAATTTAATAGTATTAGATTTTTAATTGGAATAAATCTATCCGAGGCCTTTTTATTTTAACTAGAACTACAGGTTGGTGCTCCAGGTTGATTACATGAGATTTCTGCTTCTGTGAGAGTGCAGATGTCAGCTTCTCCTTTCCTCATCACAGGTTATAATGCAGGACAAACAGCGGGATTATTATTTACAAAAAATTTTCAAGCATCTCGTATGCACTGTAGAAGTTTCACCTACTTAACATTTATCTAGAGCCGTCAGGTGTGCGCACTCTTCCCGATGAGTGAGAGACCGACAATGTGCAACAGCAAATGAAAGAGCATGAGGAGTGAAATTGGGACATTGGGAAGCAGCAAATAAAAAATAATTAGAAAATAAAAACATATCCCACGTCTCACAAACCACTCTCTCATTATTTTTAAGTGATTTTTTTCCCTGAACAGGCCTGAGTTCGTACTTCCATGTTCTTTGTTGAAATGTAAATCATGAAATCAACTCTCCCATTGCCATGTGCGCAAATTTGTGAATTAATGTCTGGACCGTAGTTTCGTTTGGAGATGAATGGTGTGTGGTTGATCCATCCACTCTGTGCTTGGCTTTAGGATATACACGTTTCTAACATCTGTCTCTGGCACATGCATAAGCGTCACTGCGCTGCCGCATTCTCAGAATCGATTCTGAATTTGAAAATCAATCCTGAATAACTGGAGAAAGAATCGAGATGCACTGAAGAACAATTTTTTTTCTACCACCCCTACTGCAATCGGGTCACTCGCACCGGTGCACCTAAATATTTTTCAGTTGCAGTCATTTTCAGTCACAAAAACGACAATTATCAATTAAATTATTAATCAACAATTAAATTAACGTAATGAATAGATGTAAACTTTTTAATAGTTAATAGAAACTTCCTTATAATAGGTGTGGTAAAAAGAACTGCTAAAATAACCCATTCAGAATCAGTGTTATGCAAAGTGGCATAAAGTGTGTCATGGTTCCACCGCTATAGCATAATGAAAAAGACTGGTGGGACAATTTGTCTTATTAATAATATCTTAATTTAAACATGTTATTTAAAATACGGTAAAAGAATCAGATTATTGCAGTCTATATAAATGTAGACGAGTTAGACTATTCTTAGTAATTGCTTTCTTACCAAATCCACTTTTGAGAACTTTCTTTTTATGGAATTGATATAATTTAAATAAATTATCACTCTACAAGATATCATATAGTTGCCATTTCACCTTTTGTGTCTGAGCTTTGGAGGCCAGTGATGTCACTAGGTAGATAGCAGCATCTTTATGTTTCCAGTTAACTCCTGGGTTCTTAGCAAACTCCGTCAGCATGGAGTTCACATAGCCAGAGAAGATACCAGTCACTGGGCCCTCGAAAAACTTACAGAGGCCTCGCACCAGATCACAGGCTGCTCGCCGCCTCGTGTCAATGTCTGTGAGTGCAGGAGACAGTATTGAGTATGTACATCATGTTCAGGTGCATGGATTTCATGATCAAAATTGAGGGGAAAGAAAAAAAAAAATACAAATAAAACCCACACCTGATCCTTCAAGGTCTCTGATGATGTACTCTTCTGAGTTATCTTCAAAAGCCTCCTCATCTGCACCTGATCAGACAATTGTCACTTTAAAACACTTTAATTACCCCATTTTATTTTCAAGTGAGCTATTGTCTTGGCTCCTATGTAACTGCTGAAATCTAAGACTTGACATGATAGAATAGTCACATACTTCTGAACTCCATATTGGGTACGATGACCTTCTCACAGATGCTGGTGAGAACAATCTGGTCTTCAAAGAGATGTTTATAGTGCGGCCGCTCACACACTGATGCCAAAAACTGTATAGCATTGCTCACAAGCTACAAAAAGAAACATTATTAGAACAGTCTGAACACAAATGATCTAGTTGGCTTCTTTGCAAAAATTGCTACGAAAGATGTGATCGTTACTTTAATTTATCCATAACAATATTAGCCACACATTAGAAACTTTTTTATAGCCTGTGGTCACAGCCAACTTAGAGTAAAACAACATATTATATGCATTTTACTGACCAAATCATATTTGACCTCTTGACCCGTTGTGACCAGCAAGTTCCAGATTGCTGTGACAAAGCGAGGCAGGTAAGGCTGGAACTCTTCATCATATTTTTGAGCGTAAAGTGCTGCGTTATCACAGATTTGAGATTTCAACAACTCTAACAGACCAGCCTCCTCCTCATCCTACAGCAGAGTCAGACATGGAAAAAAGAATCAGCTGTTATTATTCAGTGAAGTGCAGATAACCATGGCTTTAAAAACGAAATCTCATTGTTTCAAATTGCCTTAAACTTAAACTTTGCTACCATAATTAACCAGAAATAAAAGGTGTACCTGGTAAAAATCATGTACTTTAGAAAAAAAAAATGAAATAAAAACACAGCATCAGATAAGCTGTAATGATAGTCTGCGAGAGATTAGTGTGGCAGGCATTAGGAAAACAGGTATTTCTAACAGGTCAAATCAAGCAGTCATGAATATCTCATCATATCATGTTGTATTTGAACTTGTGCTAAGAGTATCTGCTTTAAGTAATCAAGCGCAACTATTTATTACCTAAAAACATTCTATTTTATGAAAAAAAAAAAAAAGCAGTTACACTTTTGCAAAAGTCTTAGGCATATAAGATGTTTCACAAAAGCATTTGTCTTAAGATGGTTATTTATATCTTCAGCTTTAGTGCATCAGTTGGAAATATAAATGTTAGACTCCCAAATATTACTTTTGCTAATAGAAAAGAACATGGAACCCTGCAACGGATACCACGTACTGAACATCGAGTCAGTCTGAGATTATATAAAGAGACAGAAGAAATCGAGACAGCCTAAATCGATAAAAGAACTGTGGCGAACTCTCCAAGAAGCTTGGAACATCCTATCTGCCAACAACCAAAACTGTATCCAGGTGTACATAGAAGAATTGGTGCCATTTTAAAGGCAAAGGTGGTCACACCAAATATTGATTTAGCTTTATGTTTACTGGACTTTGTATGACATTAAGTGATAAATGACCACTATATATGTCATTATATTTGAAGACATACTCACTATGCAACATTTTTCACAAGTGCCTAAACTTTTTGCACAGTGTACACACACACACACACACACAGTATTCAGACCCCTTCATTCTTTTTGCTATGACACTTGAAATTTAGCTCAGGTGCATCCAATTTCTCAGGATCACATTTGAGATGTTTCTACACTCTGATTGGAGTCCACCTGCGGCAAATACAATTGATTGGACATGATTTGGAAAGGCACACACCTGCCTATACAAGTTCTCACAGCTGAGAATGCATATCAGAGCAAAAACCAAGTCATGAGGTCAAAGGAACAGCAAGCAGAGCTCAGAGACAGAATTGTGTCTTGGCACAGATCTGGGTAGGCCAAAACATTTTTTTGGCTGCACTTAAGTTTCCCAAGACAGTGGCCTCCATAATTCTTAAATTGAAGAAGTTTTGAACAAACAGAGCTGCGTTTCCCAAAAGCATTGCAAACTTAAGTTAATCGCAGAGACCACTGGCACAAATAGCTTCTATGATCTACGTAGGCTTACAATGCTTTTGGGAAATGCAGCCCAGGTCTCTTCCTAGAGCTGGCCACCTGGCCAAACTGAGCAATCGTGGGAGAAAGGCCTTGGTAAGAGAGATGACCAAGAACCCAATGGTCTCTCTGGTTGAGCTCCAGAGATCATGTGTGGAGAATGATACTTGCAGAAGGACAACAATCACTGCAACACTCCACCGATCTGGGTTTTATGGCAGAGTGGCCAGACGGAAGACTCTGTTCAGTGCAAGACACATGAAACCCTGCTTAGAATTTCCAAAAAAGCATCTAAAGGACTGTCAGACTGTGAGAAATAAGATTCTATGGTCTGATGAAATGAAGACTGAACTGTTTGGCCTCAATTCCAAGCGTCATGTCTGTAGGAAACCAGGCACCACTCATCACCTGCACAATACCATCCCAACGGTGCAGCATGGTGGTGGAAGCATCATAGTGTGGGGGTGTTTTTCAGCGGCAGGGAGTGGTGGACTGGTCAGGGTTGAAGGAAAACTGAACACAGCAAAATACAGAGATATCCTTAATGAAAACCTGGTCCAGAGCGCTCAGGACTTCTGGCCGAAGGTTCACCTTCCAACAGGAGAATGACACCAAGCACACAGCCAAGACAACGCAAGAGTGTCTTAGGGACAACTCTGCGAATGTCCTTGAGTGGCCCAGTCAGAGCCTGGAATTCAACCCAATCGAACTTCTCTGGAGAATGAACCTGAAAATGGCTGTCCACCAACAGTCACAATCCAACCTGACAGAGCTTGACAGGATCTGCAGACAAAAATGGAAGAAAATCCCCAAATCCAGGTGTGCAAAGCTTTGTGCAAATAATTGAGGCTGTAATTGCTTCTTCAACTAAGTACTGATTTAAGGGTTTGAATACTTAGTTCTTTCTTTTTAATAAATTTGCAAAGATTTGAAAAATGTTTTTTTTTTTCTATTCTTTCTGCCGCGCCCTGCAAGTTTTTTGTTTTAGGCACCATTCACAGTAAATTCTAGAGACTGTTGTGCATGAAATCCCAGGAGATCAGCAGTTACAGAAATACTCAACCCAGCCCATCTGGCACCAACAATCATGCCACAGTCCAAATCACTGAGATTAGGGATGGGCATTCATCAATAATTTTGTATTTTAATATTTAAGCTCATAAAAAAAATTTATACTCAAATATTCTATTATTTAAATTAGGTAATTAATGAGAAAGAGACATTGTAAAATAATTGTAGTCAAAGGTTTTCACCATTAAGCTTTATTTATAATCAAAACAAGTTTATATCATGTCCTGTGTTTTTTTAAATATATATTTAAACAAGAAATGTGTGAAAACATAATTTTTTTAAAAAAATAGAATGAAAGCATTTAAGCTCATGCAACTCAAAGAAAAAGAAACCGCTAATGAAGTAGACTGACGCAGTTAACATACAGGACGACTATAAACACTTGGAATATAATAGTTATGTTTATATTGTAGCTCGTCATGTTTTTTTTGAGAAAAACAAGCATATCCATGTGCCAAGTAAACTATACTCATTTATACACACCAGTTTAAATGATAGAATTTCCCTTACCTCAGCTAGCATTGTTTTTCTTGAATGCCATGTTTGTTGTTTACAGAAACTTCATGGGGATTAAGTTGCTACGGGGAAGTTGCTTTCTGATGAGCTGCACATATACAAGAGTAAAGTGTAGGCCGCTTATTCAGTACATTTAAACAGGAACTCAGATTTCGCATAGTAAGCCTTTTCTGGTGCCCATCTGAATGTACTAAGTGACAGAACAGTTTGCTCAACAAATGTGATCAACTTGTGTCCACACTCAACAGCGCCAACCAGTGTATTCTGTTATAACAGCCAGTTTTAGTTTGTGTGTTCAGGATTTAACATGCATCTCACAGACAGACAGATGGCCAGCAAAGCAAAACTAATTCAAATAGTATTTTACCATTCGAATAATTATTGCAGAACGAATATTCGACTACTCGTGCACATCCCTAACTGAGATATATTTTTCCCCCCTTTCTGATGGTTGATGTGAACATTAAGGCTCCTTACCCTTATCTGCATGATGTTATGCACTGCTGCCACACGATTGGCTGATTAGATAATCGCATGGATGATTGTTGGTGCCAGACGGGCTGGTTTGAGTATTTCTGTAACTGCTGATCTCCTGGGATTTTCACACAGTCTTTAGAATTTACTCAGAATGGTGCCAAAAACAAAAAACATCTAGTGAGGGGCTGTCCTGTGGATGGAAATGCCTTGTTGATGAGAGGTCAGAGAATGGCCAGACTGGTTCAAACTGACAAAGTTTACGGTAACTCAGATAACCACTCTGTAAAATTGTGGCGAGAAGAATAGCATATCAGAATGCCAGTTTTGGCGGCACGAGGGGGACCAACACAATATTAGGCAGGTAGTTTTATAGTTGTGGCTGATCAGTGTAAAAAAAAATTATATATATATATATATATATATATATATATATATATATATATATATATATATATAAAAACCCTACATTTCAGGGAAAAGTTTTTACATAAAATTCTTCATCTGAATGTTTTCATATCATTAGTGGGGAACTGTTTTTTGAACATGAACTTACGTCTGTTTGTAACAGTTTGTTATCCAAGGTCAGTAAGTTATAAAAATGTGTCATCCAAGTCTCCATGTTATCCTCAAAGAACTCTGGCAGATCCTGGGGAGATTAAAAAGTTTAATTACGAAAAAGTAAAGACAAGACATATGAAGATGACAGCTGTGGCATGAATACACTCTACCTGGAAGTTAAGGCTGTAGAAGAGTTTTGAAATGAGAGTTAGTGAAGAGAAGAGCACTTTCAGGGCATTGACATCTGTTGCGTGAGCTTGACATAGATCAATTGTAGCCTACAATTTAAACAAAAAAGGTGTTTGACTTTAGATCAATTTACAAGTTAATGGTAATAATAATTTATCTTTCTATGATGAAATAATGCTCAGTGACTTTACCTTGAAAAGTTCAGTAAGAGGCTGAGCAAAAGTGTCCAGTACCAGTTTGATCTCAGTCCACAGCTCATTTGACTTGAACTCATGACGATATCTGAAGGAGAAATCTCAGATATAAGCCTTTATTTATAGGATACTAGAGAAAGACAGAAAAGTGGGAGAGAGAAGAGGAGGAATGGTATAAAGATACAACACAGGCAGAAATCAAACCCAGGTCTCCATGAGCCAGCAGCTCTTACACATGTCAGAAGCAAGTGTGCCACTTTCTGCATCACAGCTCAGACAACAAACTATTCTTAAAGGGATAGTTATCCCAAAAACGAAAAATCTCTAATTAACTTACCCTCACACCATCCCAGATGTTTCTGATTTTCTTTTATCTGCTGAACTCAAATTAAAAGACATTTTTCAGCTGTTTTTGGTCCATACAACAAAAACATTTAAGTCAATTTTTACTATAAATTTTCCTCCCTGCTCAGTCAAACTCCACTTCATCACGGAACATTCTTTTTATGTTTTTGGCGATTCACATTCTTCATGCATATCGCCCCCAACTGGGCAGGAAGGAGAGTTTATAGAAAAAAAAAGAACTTAATATTTATCTGTTTCTCACCCACACCCATCATATCACTTCTGAAGATATTGTTTTAAAAACACTTGAGTCGTATGGATTTCTTTTATGCTGCATGTGTTCTTTTTGGAGCATCAAAACTTGGCACCCATTCACTTACATTGTATGGACCTACAAAGCTGTAATATTCTTCCAAACATTTTAATTTGTGTTATGCAGAAGAAAGTCAAACACATCTGGAATGCCAGTAGGGCAAGTTCATGAGAGAATTTTCATTTTTGGGTGAATTATCTAAAATAGTATAGCCTAAAAATGTATAGCATTTACTGACTGTTAGTCCTTAAAAGTAAAATGTTCAAAGGTTGGGCGCCTGATCAGGTTTTGGTTGAACAAAAATGTCTCATTCCTGTTGTCTTAGGTTGGAAAAAAAAAAACAAATAAACATGAATAAAATTTCTAATAAAAATAACATTGAACATATGCATAAAGTTTAACCAAAACAGGTGCATGTGTGTGTTACCAGGGATATTTGAAACTTGGACGCTATGGGCTGCAATAGATGGGTAAAAGATTTGTTCATAGGCTGTGACATCTGCTTAAACTCATGAAAAATCTTTAGAAATAATCTAGAATGGTATAATGCCTCACAATTTTACAGTGGTCATACTATTGTTCTTATTAGAACATGGGATTGTTTCCTTACACGCATCGATAATTAATTTATTTTTCGACCTATATCTGCATTTTTCCCCCCCCCAGATTGAAATGGTGCATTCTAAAATCCAAAACAATTATTTTCTATGAAAGTATGTATACCATGCTGCATCTGTTGGTAGTGCCCAGCAATGACTCCAGAGGCTGCTCAAAATTCTGCAGTGCCAGACATCACAACTTGCATAGTTTTCCATTAAATTCGACCAAAATCATAATAAAAGGACATAGATTATTTGCTCTAGCCATCACTATATCACTATACACATGTTATATTGGTTATATGTACAGTAGCTTCCATAAAGCTTACACAATGAATTTTCAGATATAAATATGCCTGGAAAAAAACTCAATGTATCTGCACAAAATACACGACTTTTTTTTTTACTCAAAATGGCAAATTAAGAGGAAAGTCAAGTAGTTTACAATACTGACTTTGGAGCATGTTTTAACTAGGGCTGCATGGTATACTGATGCTACGGTAGTATCGCGATACTAAAGCTTCAAAACACTGGTGGCACCACAATATTTTTTAAACTGTAGTACAGTTAATACTGTAGTAGAGCTGTGTGAAAAAATTGTTTCAGCAATGCATCACAATTCATACTCAAACGATTCTGAATCAATTCAGAGTTCAGTTAACATCACGGCAGAGTAGAAGTGTGCGCCGAAGACAGATGCACATCTGACAAAAGATGTGCTTTAAGTGCATACACTTAAATCAAGTGCACAAACACGACTGTTTGCAGACCAGCTATATCAAACACATGACCATTTGTGCACAAATTAAACAACAATCACGAAATTCTTTAAACCCATGCACAAGACAATGGAAGAGTTTACTCGAGATAAGCTAACAAACAACATGAAAGACGAGCTTGCATCCATAATTGCACTGATTTGCCCACAACGGGGGAAAACACAGAAGAAAATAATGACGAGGCAGCGGTTCGGGAAATGCTGATGTTTTCATTTAATTATTTTTTTATACCAGAAAAGAGGGACTATAGCGGATGTAATAATGAAACAGTTGATCAAAAGAGTCATTTCAATGTTATTTTTATGTTACCAACATTCACAGAAATAAATGGAATAAAAGTTTAAAGCTTTGCCGTTTGAACAGGCTGTTTTGATACGGTAGAGATTTTTTTTATATGTGGTATAGTGATATTACTTGGAATCGTGATGCTTTAGCTAGTATAATTTTGTAAGATACAATTATGGTATCGTGACACCCCTAGTTCTAACCATTCAAACAGATAATGTTAGCGTCCACTCCACCTGGTCAGCAATAAAAGTTCTCCAGTGCAGCAATTAGTTATCACCAAATTTAAAATTGTCAAACCAACTTTGGATGTCTTTAACGACTGATTTATTGATTTGCCTAATTATACTGCTGCTGACTGGAAGCGATGGTTTATAGATAAAAAGTACATAAATATTGATATTTTTTACACCAAAAATTTCATTTTAGGGTGAACTACCACTTTAAACAGAAGGCCAACTGACAGTGAATCGGAAAGCACACAAATTAGGCTTCTAATATAAATGGCAGCTAATGTTAATTTATTGATGCCTCAAAAATGTAAAAATAATGTACAGATCAATAATGCATCGATATTTTATGACATTCCAACCAAATACCTTTTAAAAAGTGAATGCGCAGTACGAAGAACTCCGTTGATGATGTAGAAGTCTCCGCTTTGAAAACGCGTCACCATCTCAGTCAGGAGATCTGGCCATTTCTGAGGGAAGTCGTCTTGTCCAATGATGCTTATCGCATCACTCAGCTATAGACAAAAAACTGTGTCGAGTATACAGCCCCACACTGACCACCAATACCCAATGACAGTTTACACCTGTAGATCACTGGGGTATATAGGCCATGTACACACAACAGCAGAATTCGGTTGTCGGTTCACCTTTAGGTGATAATTCTGTTCTGTACACACAAAGTTTGAAAAAATACATGAGTGACAACTGCATTCTACAACCGAATTACCTCCTGAAAAATACAGGTAATGACAACAGCATTTTCAAAACTTCCACCGAGTGTACTAGGGCAGCAACGGTACAAAAAAAAAAAAAGAACAATTCACAGTTTGTTATGTACCTCGGTTTTGGGGTCACGGTTCGGTATGGAACAGAAGGGAAAAAGAATCTTTCTTTAAATTATGTATTCTGAAAACAGTGGCTGCAAATTCTTATTGTGAAGGCTCATTTACACATTACTGCACTATTAGGGCCCTATGGTTTCCGAGTTGCGGAAAACACGGACAGAATCGCAGAATCTACCCATAAAAACAGAATTTACTTATAAACATGGAATCTCCCGGAATTTGCATATTTTCCTGTGTTAATATTCCAAACATTATGTTTCACATAACTAACGATAGTGTCAAATACTCACAAACATAACCAGTCAGAGACTATTGAATCCCGCTAAAATATTTTATTGCAATGATTTCCGCACACCGGATGGACATACAACTTGAGAAAATAAAGACGTGTGCGTCCCTTTCTTGTGAAGCATTGCAAACAGGGGAGGCGCATTCCCAGAAAATGAAAGTAGCCTGAGAAAGATTTTCTTGCCGTGTGTCTTTGCCCAACACATGCAAAAAGTGCTGCAAGAGATCCGTGGAAAGAAAATATTCATTGTTGTCAATGAAACATCAGACAACCGAGATCGGAGTGCCCTCAACATTGTAATAGGTGAGCGTTTATTAAATTAGCATTGGCTTTTATTGTAGTAATGAGCTCAATACCAAGCCCCTTACCACCATGTACTTCAATGGAGATGTCTGTGAAAGATGGGAAATGCCTAAGAATGCAGCACATGTTTAAAATGAATTAAAGAACATTAACTGAGGGCATTGAGCCCTCTGATTTAGTTTGAGCTAAATTCCATTTTTAAGATACAATTTTATATGTATACTTTATTCAGCCTATAGGCTAATTATTGCAATTTCATTTCTTTTATTCTCTGGTATAAACTATAATTTTGTCATGAGAACTTTTGAGAGTGATGAGAGTTTACACTATACTGAATGTATCCACAGTTTGAATAAAACAATATTGACATAATGCAATTTTTTGCGCAAGTAGTTAACTTTTTACAAGTAAAAATTGGTTAAAAATGAAAAATCCAAAACAGATGAAAATAAATCAGAAACAAATGCATTTTGGAAAAAATAAAATGGAATTTGAGAAAAAATAAAACTGATTTCATAGGGCCCTACACGATGCATATTTATTCAACGAATTTACAATACAAAACGTAACATCCTCTTATATGCACATTGTAAAAAACTATTATAAAAGTTAAAGTTTTGCAATTCTAATAATTGTATCAAAATTAAGACATTAGCAGAGCAGATATTTGTGTCTTTTGCCTCACCACTAGTACATATCCCTCAATTTTCAAGTTTCTTCCCCGAGGAAAACCAAAATATCCACATTATCAAAGGAGGACAATTTGTGGAATTCTTGTAGGAACTTTATAACAGGGCTCAAGCACCTAAAGCAGATGCTTAAATCTTGTGTTCTCGATGACAGAGTATGGTCACTTATCTGCAGCAATAAATACTCCAATGTCATTCGTTCTAGCTTTGGCTCTGTCTGAATTTAAAGCGAGAGACTGCATGAATGGCGTGGCGAGACTAACTTGCACAGGCCGTTTATGCTTTGCTCCCGTGAACTCAAGAGACACACGTGGATGTTGTTGCTGCAAATGAGTCATCGTGTTAGATGTACTTCTTTAGATATACCTGTCTTTGGTGAACCAGAGCTGACACACAGCCTTCATCCGGTTCACTACTCATTGCCCAGTATTAAGGTAGTTTATGGCAAACCATAATGCTCCCAAACAATAGATTACAGAGATGATGTTGGGTCTACAATCTCTGGCTTAAGTCCAACATATTTATATTTTCTTTAGTTCCATTACAGTTAGGAAAAATAGTGAGCTAGCATGTATAAACTTTACATGCATTTATCTGATCAGCAGTTTGTAGAGTACCGTCTGGGGCTCTGTTGTTAAATTTTGGTTCTGTGCAGTCCCGCGTTGCTCTGCAATCTTTTTTCATTTTAGTTCCTCATGGTTTGTGTTGTTCGTTATATGTTGTTTTAATATTGATTTTACGCATGCTAAGATATGTAATAATTTGTGTGACAGCATGTACCATACTGAAGGCCCTGCATCCATTCTGTTCAGCAGAAACATGTACCATTGCAGCCCTAGTGTGTACAGAACCGAACAACTAGTTGTTAATGATGTCATCAATACCGTGTGTGAAATGTGTCTTCTCCTGGTGTAAATCACACAAATAGGAGTGTGTTTTCATTAACTGATATAATCCAGTCTCTCATCAGTAGTTTCTCTCATCAGCCCTGCCGCCTCAGGGTAACCCATACATTATAGACCAAGAGCGCACATGCTGCTTAACAAAAGACGCTTAGACACGAATAAAGAAAACACCGCGATTTGGTCAACCGCAGCTAACTAAAAGTTGCCTGATGATAATACATCTCTGGTGGATAATCTCTCTGTTGAAAAACAGTGAACACAAAACTATTCAAACTGGTGGCATTTGTGTTTGTTGTTCACAAGCGAGAGACGCTGAAGCATTGCCATGTAATCACTTATCATCGCAATTGTGGGAGTGAGTCCTGTATTCCGTACACACATGAACTCTTTCCCGTATTTTAATGCAATTGCCACTTCCAAAACTTTGTAGCGAGTAAGTGGCCATAGAGGCTACAGCGATGTTGTGTATAAAAAAAAGACGTGTATTAAAGCAGTAATACTTGAATAAAATGAAAAAATGGTTCAGGTTCCAAAATGGGTAAAGAGTTACAATATACGGTGAAGCTAAATTTTTTATCTTAACTATTGCCTTTCACAAGTGAGAAACTGAATGAGGGTACCTGCTTTTGTATTTGTTCTGGGCTGGTCAGCATCAAATTGACAATGTTGGCTTTGATAGCTGTCCGATCAGGATCAGAAATTTTGTTTGGCTCATCCTCAACCTGTGGAAGAGAACAAACACTTACCGATTAAACATCCACCTACAAACCCACACATCTGAAATACCAGACCCTGGGAAATCTACACTCACGATGCGCCAGTTCCTCTTGATGTAGTTCTTGAATGTGATGGCCGCACAGACACGTATGACTTCTTGAGACTTCTCCAGTACTGTGAGCAGTAAAATGGGGTAGTTCTGGTTTCCTTCCACTGACTCTAGAAATTTCTCAGCTAAATAGAGAAAAAAAAAACACCTAAACATATGCAATTTCATTGTGTGCCATGCATTAATAAAAAATAATGTCCAAGTGAACAATGCCAATAGACTAATTTCCACTGACTGGTAATCTTGTGCAACCTACTTCACTAACACAAAAACACAAAATCCAAATAATATTAAAATTAAACATTCTTTGCTTGTCGCTCATTACACCAGAGATGATATTTAAGTTCGATCCCCACAGCCACCACAATTGAATCTTATGTTTTAAGTAGTTACTGCCACATTACAATTTAGCATTCAGTATCTTCACCTCAAGAACGTCCCATCTTTCTCAAAACATACATTTATACAGTGATGTGTAAAAGTAATTGCCCCCTTACTGATTGCTCTTATTTTTTGTACTTCTCATACTAAATTGTTTTAAATCACCAAATGGGATAGAACATAAAACTAAGACAACTTGAGTTAACACAATACAGTTTTCAAATATACACTGACAGCCATATAATAAATGTACAGATTTTGCTGTTTCGGAAGGAAATTGGTAATTTAATTCACCAAAGTGGCATTCAACTGATCATAGAGTCAGTCAACACTTTTCCCCCCAATTCGCCCTTGTGGTGACCTAGTTACTCGCCTCAATCCGGATGGCAGAGGATGAATCTCAGTTGCCTCCACGTCTGAGAGAGTCAATCTGAGATTGCGCTTGTTGAGTGTTACCGCGCAGACATGTAGCGTGAAGCCTCCACGCGCATTCTCAGCGGAATCCACGCACAACACACCACGCGCCCCTCTGAGAGCAATATTATAATACAATATTATAGTGACCGTGAGGAGGTTACCTCACATGATACTACCCTCAGTAGCAACCGGGCTAATTTGGTTGCTTAGGAGACCTGGCTGGAGTCACTCAGCACGCCCTGGATTTGAACTCGCAACTCCGGGGGTGGCATTCAGTGTCTTTACTCGGGAGCTATCCAGGCCTCCTCACTTGCCATTATATTAAACACAGTTGAAAGCTATTTGGTTCATTAAATGAAGCTTAACATTGTCTTTGTTTTAGAATTGCCACAGTATGCAATAGACTGGCATGTCGTATGGTCATTATTAGGTCAAAAATGTCAAAGAAAAAACAGCTTTCTCTAGAAACTCATCAGTCAATCATTGTTCCGAGGAATGAAGGCTATACAATGCTTGAAAGATTTCATACAAAGGTGTAACTACTGTCTTTGAAGACAAAGGACAACTGGCTCTAACAAGGACAGAAAGAGATGTGTTAGGCCAGATGTACAACTAAACAAGAGGATAAGTACATCAGAGTCTCTAGTTTGAGAAATAGATGCCTCAAATGTCCTCAGCTGAAAGCTTCATTGAATTCTACCTGCACAACACCAATTTCATGTACAACAGTAAAGAGAAGACTCAGGGGTGCAAGCCTTATGGGAAGAATTGCAAAGAAAAAGACATTTTGAAACAGAAAAATAAAATGTTAGAGGGGGCAAAAAAAAAAAAAAAAACCCCACAGACATTGGACCGCAGATAATTGGAAAAGAGTGTTATGAATCTTAACCCCATTGAGCTTTTGGGGGACCAGCTAGACCGTAAGGTGCGAGAGAAGTGCCCAACAAGACAGCCACATATAATGTGTGAGTGTAATATATATATATATATATATATATATATATATATATATATATATATATATATATATATATATATATATATATATATATATATATATATATATATATATATATATATAAAGCAAAAAAGTTATCCAACACCTATATCACCCATGTGAAAAACTAACTGCCCCCTTAAACTTAATAGCTGGTTGTGTCACCTTTAGCAGCAACAATTGCAACCAAATGCTTCTGATGACTGAAGATCAGTCTTTCACAATGCTACTTTTCTTTGCAGCACTACTTTAGTTCAGCCACATTGGAGGGTTTTTGAGCATGAACTGCCCGTTTAAGTTCCTGCCACACCATCTCAATCGGGTTCAAGTCAGGACTTTGACTAGGCCACTACAAAAATAAATAATTTTTTTGAGCCATTAAGAGGTGGACTATCTCCTATAATTTGGATCATTGTCTTGCTACATAATCCAGCTGCGCTCAAACACTGATGATCTTTAGGATTTTTTTGGTAAAGAGCAGAATTCATGTTTCTCTCAATTATTGAAGTCACCCCGGCTCTGAAGCAGCAAAGCATCCACACACCATTACACTACCACCACAATGCTTGACCGTAAATATGATGTTCTTTTTGTGGAATTCTGTGTTTGATTTACACCAGACGTAACGGGACCACAGTCTTCCAAAAGTTCCACTTTTGACTCATCAATCCACAGAACATTCTCTCAAAAGGCAAAATCCAGACAAGCCTTAATGTTCTTCTGAGTAAGCAGTGGTTTTGACTCACCACACTTCTATGGATGGCATTTTTGCCCAGTGTTTTCTGATAGTTGAGTCATGAACAAGTGACCTTTATTTATGAAAGAGGCCTGCAGTCCCTTGGATGTTGTCCTTGGCTTTTTTGTGACTTCCTGGATGAGTTGTCGCTGAGCTCCTGGTGGAATTTTAGAAGGTCAGACACTTCTGAGAAGGTTCACTACTGTGCCAAGTTTTCTCCATTTGGAGATAATGGCTCTCACTGTGTTTCTTTGGAGTCCCAGAGCCTTTGAAATAGCTTAGTAAACCTTCCCAGACTGATGTATTTCAATCACATTTTTCTTCATAATTTCTTTTGACCTTGGCATAGTGTGCTACTGGGCGAGACCTTTTAGCCAACTTCATGCTGCTGGAAAAAAGTATATTTGGTGTTGATCTGATTAAACAGGGTTGGGTGTGTCTAATCCAGCTGAACCCCATCATGAATGCAGTTTCATAGTTTTGGGGATTTAGTAACTAAAGGGGCATATACTTTTTCACACAGGCCCAGTTGGTATTTGATATTTTGCTTCAATATATTACATTATCATTTAAAAACTGTATTTTGTCAGGGTGTGCTGAGTGGTTCCAGACAGGTCTCCTAAGCCACCAAATTAGCCTGGTTGCTAGGGAGGGTAGAGTCACATGGGGTGACCTCCTCGTGGTCACAATTAGTGGTTCTCACTCTCAATGGGGCGTGTTGCAAGTTGTGCGTGGATCGCGGAGAGTAGCATGAGCGTCCACATGCTGGGAGTCTCCACGGTGTCATGCACAATTATCCACATAATAAGATGTGCGCATTGACCATCTCAGAAGCAGAGGCTTCTTGTCCTCCGCCACCTGGATTGATGAGAGTAACTATACCACCACGAGGACCTACTAAGTAGTGGGAATTGGGCATTGCAATTTGGGAGAAAGGGGGATTACAAACTGTATTTTGTTTGAATTATTATTATTTATTATTTTATTTGGTATGAGACATACACAAAAACCAGAATGGGACAAATATTTTTTCACAGCACTGTATATTATACATGCATTATTATCTATCTTTTGTGATAACCAAGAAGAAACACAAAGACTTTCATTACACATTTTCTGTTAATATGAAAATAAAGAATATTAACTCTAAATAAAATCAAGGCTACTACTCTTTTTGATTTTTCCAGTTGACCATGATTACTGGATAAGGATTAATTTTTTTTAATTTTTTTTTTCGAGATTTAACTCATTTAGCGCAGCATCTAGTCAATTAAGTATTTTAGAACAGAGAACAACTAAATGCTTGTATTCACTATTTCCATGACTTAAACATTTCAGACCATCAAACACTCAAATATGGATGTTACCTGGCCGTCTCACCGCTGGGTCAGGGCTTAGTGTTTTCTGCAGATACTCAGTCAAAGATTGAAGGTTTCCATCATTGAGCTCCATGGTTGCTAAAGCAAAATATTTCATGAAAGTTGATGCAGTGAGATCATGGTCATTAAAAAGAATCCACTAAACAAGTTTGTTGAGGGACAGGATGGGGTTTATTCTGTATATAGCCTATACATTTGGTTTCTACTGTTTTTTTTTATACAAGAATCAATAAAAATGGTTAATAAAAAAATACCCCACTATGTCCAGCACAATGAAGCTTCAGGATTGTTTAAAAAGTGTATCGTTAAAAAAAAAAAAACGTTCCTAGTTTAATCAGGTATCACTTGCACAATAAATCATTTTTCTCTGAAAGAACCCACAGCTGAGGATGAAACTTCGAGAAATATGCATATAGGTGTATTTAAATTTAAACCTCTTAAATGTTCATTTAGCAAATCCCTGTGACCTAATGGCGATAATAGCTGTTAGTGTGAACCTATCACCTGTTATTTTGACAGCTAAAGATAAAAAAAGTAACATAATAGACAGACTCGGCCTGCTCTGAATGCAGATTACCAAGACGGCCTGTGTGTTATATCACATTTATGAATAAACTCTACATTATTTTCCTTGTGCGCAAGTTGTAGAGGGCTGATTTATGGTGATCACATATTTATTGTGTCAATTGAGATTTTTGTGAGTGCGTTATGACATTAATTCAAGCCAAGACTCACGTGCTGTTGCTATTAGCATCGCAACGACAAAAGCTAGTCACACTTTCAGTCACAAAACATAGTCTCGTCATCAAAAAACCTATATTAACTAACAAAAACTAACCGAACCCTTTCTTGTTCATTAAGTGAAAATAATGTTGATTCAGTCATTAAAGTGAAGCAATGTGCCGGTTAATTCACGCGCTAACAGAGCTCGAGCTCATTCTAATATAGTGCGCTGCGTGCTTTACAGCACAAGCAACAAACTCAGTATCTTACCTGTTCATAAACGACCGATAGATAATATAATTCCGAAAATATATTGATAATGAGATGTAACTAGGGTGTAACTAGTCTTACCGCTAGCTGTCGGTTGCAGTGCTGTACTAATCACCGGCGAGAATTTTCAAACGTTTCACGCAAGTGCGCGGTCACGACTCCGCACATGCGCACTAATTAGACTAATGCCTTCCATCCTCTTTTTTTACAGTCTATGCTTCCATCTAGTAATCGATGAAAACATCCCTTTTGTTTAAAAGAATGAAGGATGAACAGTGTCTTCAAAACTGGCTAGCTTGCAAAATGTAAGCTTACTAAATATTTTTTAAAAAAAACACAAAGAACGGACATTTTTAATTTCACACTATGTAGCTTTGATTATATGTGCAAATATTACGTGTGATTAAAAAGTCGGAATTTATAAAGTTATTTCAACATATATACAACATAAAACGATCGTGTAAAAGGACTTATAATCACACAATGAATAGAGAGAGTTCTTTGAGCTGGATGTCAAATGAGGACTCTGGTATTTATTTATTTATTGCAATTTATTCCCCTTCCCTTTGTATTTTATGAGCTACACAATGTTGCATGTTATTATATTGTTTGATTATTCATAATAATAATAATAATAATAATAATAATAATAATAATAAATTAATAAATGAAAAAGAGACTCCCATAGCCTGTCATGTACTGCCCTCTGTTGTGTTATGTAGAAAAAAAATCACGCATTACATTAGTGGTTCTTAAAGGAATAATTCACCATTTTTTTTTTTTTAATTATTAGGGAATGACAGCGAGTCACTATTCACCTTCATTGTATGAAAAAAAAAGTCCCGAGGAAAGTGAATGTTGACTGAGGGAAAGGTGACGAGAGAAACACCAAACGCACAGAAATGGCACACTGAAGTGCCACAAACGGAAAACATTTCCAAAAATGGATTACTAAATTATACTTTACAAAACAAACAAACAAAACTTCTAAGAATTGAGAAATGATTATAAAGTAAGACAAGCAAACCCAATAGGCCTACCACATGTGACAACTGAATGTAATTTAACTTGTAAAGTCCAGGGCATTGTTTCCCAATAAGATAGATCTCCGCTAGGCCTATCCAAGGCATCTATAGAGGCGTTTTCTGTTCGATTTTACGGATGTTCATTCATTTTTGTGCATTTCCCAAAACTACTAACATGAATGTGCGAAGATGCCTATTAAGTGCTACTTAAGAGAGTCGTTGTCCGTGCTACAGTGCTGAAATGTGAATGTATATTGCTGCTTGCCATTGTAACTATTATATTTGTGCGTATCTTTACAATCATTTGTAATTTACCTCGCTAATATTTGTTTAAAAAAATATTTTGTTAAATATTCGACATAACTAACTACTGTGACAGGGTGGAGGGCGGGACCGGGTCGTGATGCTACATACCCGGCCCCTAATCAGGCTTATCAAGCCTCCGAGAGGGATAAAGGCTGACTGGAGACTGCAGTGGGAGAGAGAGAGATTTACGGGCAGCTGTCCGACACCTTTGTGTGTTTGTCTTTTTGATTTCAGTTCTTCATTAAAATATTATATATATTGTCAAGCCAGATCTCGCCTCCTCCTTTCCCTTAATCCCTTTACAAATACAGTTACATATTGTTATACAATAATTTTGAGCAGAACAATCTATTTCTTTTACACAATCTGATTCCATAATCAGGCATGCATTTGTAATATTTAGTTTTCACACAGATATGAAAGCTGTGCAGGCTCTGTGTATAATCCTGCTAATTACAAGTATTCATTGAATATTACAAGATTCACCATGTTGTCATGCAGCGCAAAATAATGAGAGGTTTGGAAGATACGATTTAGGAACATTCACCAATAAACTACCACATAGAGAAAAACACAGTCCAGTGCAGGGAATCCACTGAAGCTGGGCTGGGACAGACAAACTGAATCCAGGACAGACCGGAAACAATAGGTACAGGAGCACAAGACAGACTGACATGAACACGAAACAAGACAATCTTGCACTGGACACAAGGAGACTAAAATAGAGAAGAGAGTCACATGACGCCATGCAAGTTTCGGACATGTGAATGGCGAGCTCTGCACACTTTGCTAGTTTTGATAATTTTAGTGATATAAACTGGTGAGATTCGATACACCCTGATCCATAACTGTTCTAGGAAGACAATATGTAAAAGAATTCAAAATCCTCTGGCTCTGGAGGCATTAAAAGACACTTACATGCTCAAGTTGATGCTCCTCCGGAGGCCTCGAGCCAGGGACTCGATTTGGCCGGAGAGATGAAAGAGATTCGTCGAGAACTGCTGAACATATTGGCAATGCTGACGAAAGTCATTGCTGACTTGGAGTATCTTGCTGCAAAATGTCGATCGATTACAAAATTCACTGAGATGGTTACAACAGTGTGTGGATGTCGAGAAATGGATCGATTATCTGGAGTCATCGGAGTGGGAATTAGATGCTAATCCGCTAGCAACCAAAGCTGATTTGGAGCTTGTCTGGGAGAAGCTGGAGGATCTGGAGAATCATAACCAGCAGAATAACATCCAAATTCCTAAGGGAGCAGAGGGTCAGAATATGGTGGAATTCCTGGATGGGCTCTTTCTGAATCTGAATGACATAACAGGCCATAAACTGGAAATCAAGCGAGCTCACAGGGTCCCGGCTAGGCAATCCGCTGAGGGAGACAGGCCCAAATTTCTGAGATCATCCGATAAAGATCTCGTGTTACGCAAGGCAAGGAGTAAAGGAAGGCGTTCTTGGAAGAACCACAGCATTTTCTTGTTCCCAGACTTTGCGAATTTGATAAGAGAGAAACATGATCGATTCAAGGAATGCAAGAAACTCTTACACCAACGGAAGGTCACTTTTGCACTGATGTTCCTGGCCAAATTGAGAATAGATACTAAGGATGGCCGTAAAGTATTTACATATCCCCAGCAAGCAGTGTCAATATGGGTGATAAACACATAAAGAAATGGGTTCTGAACAGTATTATGATTGGTAGGGAGGTTATTTTAAGGGGACAGAAGTCGGATGGAGCACCCTCATTTCTGGAGTGGTGTGTGGAGATGGGGAGGGTGGCAGCTTTCGAGGAGGTGTCCTGTAGAAGGCTGAGATTGTGCGATTTGTTTGATAGGAAATGGGACAATTATTTCACGTTTTTGGGGGACTCTCGGAGAGGTGCTGTGGAGAGAGAAGTTTTGTTTTAAATATGTATGATTATTATATTTTCTTTTTTTGTGCGTGCTTGTGTATTCTTATATGTGACCACAGAGGTGTTCGCTGGGGGTCAGAGTTTGGTTAGTGATTGGGGAGGGGTAATAGTGGGGGTTAAATATTAAATGTTGATACAGTGTATATATGTTGTGTTTTTCTTTGATAAATATCTATGACTCAATAAAAAATTTTAATTGAAAAAAAAGAAAATTGAGAAAGAACTCAAACAGGTTAACAGACAGGGCTGTTGTGACAAATGAACTAATAATAGTCAAACAAGGAGGTGGTGTATGATACAAGACTGAGAGACACGTGGCAATACAGAAACAAAACAAAGCCACGTGCTCTCACAAGACAAAGACACCCGAATTGCACAAGCGCATATCGCCAAGACAGTATGACAACATGTGCTCATGCCAACCGACAGATAAGATGAGAGAATGGATGGTAACACTAACAAGGCAATGCCATGCATTCCACACTAGACAAAGCCTGAGTGTTCAACGCAAAGCAAACATCACACGATGCATGCAACAGACAAAATGAGACAGGACATCTGTGCGAAAGCTTGGCCACAAACAAAGCCTACACCTCAGACCGAAGTGACCATACCTCAGCACAACGTGAAGACAGCTTGCAATCTGGGCACGCAGTACAGGTCGTGAGATACAGATGGATTATTGATGTGAGTGCATCCTGCCAATGTGACATAAGTGCAACGCACTCACACAATACAAGACAAGTCATGGGGAATGAGCATCTGGATCCCAACACCAAAACCAAAACCAAACAGAGAAGTCAAGATCCAGACACCATGCTCTGGACATGAGACACGAGACTGACCGAAGAGCCCATGGCAGGGAAAACACAACCGAAAACGTGTGCGCCATTGGACAGGAGTCAGAGAACTGGGTGGCAGCTGCTGGAATGGGGTCCGGCAGTGCTGTGGCCGCTGGGAACTGGACAGGCTTGTCAACTGCATCAGAGAACTGGACAGACTCAATGACCATAGGGAACAGGACAGGGTCGTCGTCAGCCGCAGTGGTCAGAAACGCTGGCAGCACCTGGAGAACGGCCTTTGTGTCCGTCAGCACAGGCAGGGGAGGGGGAACGTCCTCTGTGGCCATGAGCGCTGACAGAGACTGGGGAATGGCATCTGCGGCTGTGAGCGATGGCAGCAGGATAGAGAAGTTATTTTATAATTGAGCAAATTACACACATCCGCTTTAAACCTCATACAACTAAATGTATATATATTTTGTACATTTTGTCAAAAAAAAGTTTAACGACTCATTGAAGTACAAAACAAAATATTTAAATAACGTAATATTTTCAGCATTTCTTTCTTCTATTCAGTTTCTGTTCTACTCTTATCTAACTCTCGAACCTTTGCAGTGCTATACTGCAGATACTGTTTGCTTTTGAATGAAAAATTGCTTGTGATGTTCCTAATTTGTAAGTTGTTTTGGAAAAAGCAAACTTTTTTTCATTTCAAATGTTACCATGACATCCTTGGTGATAATGATCAACATCAATGATAATGTGACAATGTTTGATGATGTGTTGCTTTGAGGTCTGTTTATAAGGAAATCATTTAATATTTTCACAGGACCCATACTTTTAGAAACACTGCACAAATAAGGAAAATTGTGAGGACGTATTGAAAATAACAAAACAATTGATAAATAAAATAAACTTCTTTTAATTTATGCAAAATACATTATTCTTGTTTTTTTTTCTTTTCTCTGATTTCGTGGTAAAATGTGACCAAGACATGCTCAATGCGAGATTCACCCACACCTAAGTTTAGGTTAATATTTATTTATTTATTGTGGAGCTCGACACCAAGTCAACAGAGCAGAAGAATGGAAATTCAAATGGCTAAGAACGGACATCATGATATATCTGTATACTATTGCATTGTTTGGTTGAAGCTAACAGAAGATTTTTTTCTCGTTTCTCACAGCGTGTTGAAAATCTGAATTTTCTAATTGGAACACACTAATTGGACCTTTTTAGAGTGCGCATAAACAACAATTCAAGCACCGTATCTGTACTTTATAACACAGCAAATGGCCTTCCAGACAGAGATTACAGACTGACTTCCCTTTTAGAATGATGTGGCACATACTGATGATTAAATACAGTTTTTTTTCCATAACAAATGATATGATTAACCTTACAATTTGACAGCAAGCACTCAAGCTGGCATGGATCCACAATTCTGAATAAAACCTGATGATCCATGCAGTCCCAGCCTGATTTGATAGTGCAGAACCTTCAATATTTCATCAACATTTTACATAATTATATTTCTGTGTTTAAACTTTTTTCAAAATCCTAACACATCCTGCTTATATCCAGGTTTTCATTATGGACTTTTGAACAGCACTGCATGTTGAATGCCTTAAATCATGAAAAATAATAACAGTGGGGATTTATAAAGGACAGATTAGATAGATATAAAAGCGGTAAATATGACTTAAATAGTCCAATTTAGGTTATGTTTGATGTGATGCATTATATGATTTGTTAGATGTAGACTACAACCTCAAATGAAAAAAACAGTACTTTACATGTATGACATTGGCAAGGTTTGTTTTGGCTTGTTTTGAACCTGCTTAGAGAAACACCCCTTCAAATCCAACTTGCTATATTTGGCAATGCAAGTGTACAGTTACAGATCAATATGAAAGATGCAGTAAAAGTATGTGGCTGACAAAAGTATTGGTACACACTAAAAATGCATAAATATATTTGCATTATATTAAAATGAACTAAATGTAATTTATTTTAAAGATAGAAACCACAAACATTTGTTTTAAGCAAATAAATTCTGATAAAAGGTTCATTTGTTTTCTGATGTCATTTGGTTTGATATTTTGAATCTGTTGCAGTGGAAATGAATACACTTTTCATGTCTGATGTTTTGGGACCACTGTACACTTTACTCGCTGCATGCATTACAAAAAATGGTGTTCTAATGTGGTAATATATAATTCTGGGATGTACTTTGTTAGGTAGTAGAAGTTATAACTATCCCTTCCAAAAAATACTGATAAAAATGACTCCAAATAACCACATTCCACAAAACAAACAGTAAAGTCTGGACATTAAAAACACGCAATCTAACATCTGTCTGTGTATTGTTTCATTTAGTAATTAACTTTGCTTTGTCCTTTGCAACATTTGCGTAATTAGTTCTGTCTCCCCATGATTATTGTCCATCAGTGCTTTTCCTGATTTAAATCTACAGTATAGTAGTGGAAAGCTAAATCAGATATTGTAATAATTACAGCAATTTGGACCATTCAGACTATTTTCAGAGAACAAAGGGAAAAACAATACACAAAACTGCCAGAAAGTCAAAGATGTGATCAAAGGGAGGCAGTGTTACACTTCAAATTTGCAATCAAAATGAGACAAAATGCTCCAAATAGAACATGTGTGTACTAGTGAGCACCATTGAGTTAAGGTTATAACTTGCTGCTTGTTTTGTGGCATACTACTGCTTTTGTGATGTCATTATTTCGTGGTTCATTGCAATGAAAACAATGAATACAAATAAATATTAGCACTGTAGTCCATTCAAGTTTGATATAAAACATTTTGTAATCGCAATATAAAACCAATTAAGTACAAATCTCACACATCAAACAGACACTCACTCCACATGGAGATCTACTTAAAGTACATCAAAACGCATATTTTATTTTATGTATAGCAATACAATTTACATATTAAATAACACTATAATAGAATGCTTCGATATAGCTTTAAAGAAAACAAAAACAAAATTATTTCGCTTTGTGTAATTAATTCCAGATTACAAAAAGAGGATACGATTGTGACACCCACCTGCTTTGTAAGGGAGAAAATAATTCTTTGACTTACAATAGCTATTCTATTGCACTTCTGGACAAATAAACCGATTTTAATTAGATTAAAAGAAAATAATAATAGTAAAAAAAAAATACCACAATCACTGCCTTTGAGTTTATGATTGACGTGAGTGCATTTGGAATGTGATGTCAGCCAGCTGCTTAATGAATTGGGGATATTTTTCAGTAATCATACAACTCAATGTGAGAATTAAACACAAAAAACTAAAAACTAAATTTTTATAGGAAAATATAAAGTTTGTGGCTATATATCAGGATATAAGCTGTAACAAGTGGTTAACGAGGCAACAAAATATATGTACATTTTCTTACATGATAATGCAAACATTTTTGAAAACGCAACTGCTAGGTCAAGAAAAGGAAAACACCAAAGGACATTAATGTTAGAAAAGAATTTAAAATGCAACATGTCACCTCCAATTACCTTACATGATATACAAGCAAAGTCAGAATATTACCCCAAATGTTGGAGAGAGGTGACTTAATTTTTAGCCTCATTCTTAGGAGAAACAAGACATGAACTGAATAAACACTTATGAGTGTGCTCTGCATCCTAACATCATGACATCATCAACGTCATCAAAACATTTAAAAAGACAAACAAAAATTCAACAGCTCTCTTTTTTCCACATCCAAAGATTAGCATTAGTATACATTCTCAAAAACTTTACTGTAATTGCATTATCAAAAACAAAATAAGAATGACCTGTCAACCGAACAAAATTTTAGTGGAGAATTTTGGCAAGGAAACAAAATGAAACAAAACAAAATATTTCACCCATTATTAGGCTCATCGTTTTCAACAGTTTGTAATGTTTTTCTCCAGACACTACCAAAACATTCTTCTTAAAACCACTTTTTCCAACATTAAAAATAAAGACTTGCCAACATATTTTTATGATTAAAGTGAATGATGGTTGTAGTCTTTGGTAAAAATTCATGAATCAAGAGTCTCCCATTTGTATTCTATTAGCAAGGCCATTGTGTTACATGGCATGAAAGAAGTTTTCCTTACGTAATTTGGGGACAAAACTTGACATAATTATGTTAATGTGTAGAAATGTTCGGAACGAGTCTATAGATTCGTGTGGATCCTTTTTTTGAGTAAAACCAGTCAATACTACATAATACACAACAATATCTCTCTCTCTATTTCTCTCTCTCTCTCACACACACACACACACACACACACACACACACACACACACCTGCAGAGGTGAAATGAGACTGTACAGAAGGCATCGAGAGACTTGTATACATTATTCTCAAAGTTATGGGATGGTTTATGATAGTGAGGAATTAAAACCATTACAACAAAACATAGTAAAATATTGCAAAATGTCATGAGCAGAGAATTCATTCCTACATTATGAGTCTAAGAAATGCTTCACATAATATCATTACTTATTCAGTTTCACCAAAGTCTTTCTAGAAAGTCAGTCCACTGTCGGCCATCTTTGGAACGCTCTCAGGAGGCTATTTCCAGTCATGCCAATGCAGCTCCTATCTACTTGAATGGGGAAAGATTGTAATCTCCTAAACGGTTGGTCAAGATTACAATCAAAGGATATATTTAAAAACAGCTGTAAAATCTGACAACACTGGTATCATAAATTGTGCTTCTTTACCTAAGATTATGCTAAAAAAACTAAATTTTCTCAGCTTGTATAGCTAATGCGCATGCGCGTTGTCAAGTTGATTGACAGGCGATGCCTGTATCTAAAATGTGATTGGCTCTTTTACCTGAAAGGCAGGACTTGCTTTCTACATCCATTGGCTGTTCCAATTTCTCCCAATCATTTTCATAGAAGTGGTCCATCTTTGCTAAATAATCTCTTGAGACACATGTTGCACCTTGCAGCATAAAGCAATGGAGAAATCAAACCAGCAGGGGGTTCTAGAGAGGTCATAGGCTCTGCACCGCCAACAAAGAGGCAGGTCCCTTAACCAAGCATTACCAGAAACTATGATGGCTGCTCATCGAGACAGTTAACATTTACAAAAGCACAAGTTATCATGATATACGATATATTCATATATATTAAAAGCGGAATATGAATCATACAAAATTTCACAGTAGCTGTTTCAATACCACCTTTCAAAAGGATAATAGGTTTTGAGTAGAAGCATAATAAGTAAAGAGATATTATTTGGGGAGAGGAAAATTAACAAAGCAAACAAACAAAGCAAAATTAAAGTATTGCTCGAATTTGATGAAGTTTTATGGTGGGTGGGGTCTTCGCTGAGCAACGCAAGTAGAACTTTGGACACAGATTTAATCTTCTTTCAGCTTTTGAGGTGTGTGTGGATGACACTTTTTGTTTGCAGTGACTATTTCTAAAGCCTCAGAGAGCAGCTTTATTATGAAATGTCAAAATAAGGGGTGTGAAAGTGAGATATAGTGAATTAAAGTGAGACAGAGTGACTGATAGTGACTGAGATGGTGGAATAGGCAGTAACACTGATATTTTCATAGTGCAAACTAGACAGAACTGTGTTTCGTTTTGTTTCGCTTGTTGTGAACTCATAAACGTCGGTGCAAATGTTCAGTAGGATAACATTAAGACATAAAATGGCGAAAAAATAAATATCAAAAACTTTTTGTAAGTGTAAAAAAGTAATCAGGTTATTCTTTTAACCAAGAGTTCTGACAAAAAAGGCCTCAGAAAAAGTCTGTCTTAGTCCTTGACGTTTTACAAAGTTAGATTAAGTGCCTCTTCGCGCCTGTTCGGGGGCTTCAGACGAGGGACTCCAGGCTTTCCGCAGCGTCCGATTCATCAGACATGGCCATACTGCCGTTTCTGTCCAGGGACATGGGACTGCATCCATTCTCTTTAGTGCTTATCAGGCTGAGCATAGCTTTGTAAAGGTACTGGTACTGTTCCTAAGAGACAGAACACACACATGGACTTCAGAATGAGGCATAGAGGAATTTTCTGATAAACAATTATGTTTTTTATTATACTAGATTAGACTAGGTTATTGCTAAGTGTTTACCTACTGCCTCCAAGTCAGAAAAGTCCCATGATATGGCTCAATGTACTTTAAGTCTATGGGATGTTTTGTCATCCCCCAGGTAAAATGTTTTAAGAAATATATTGAACAAGAGATAGAACAAGAACCATAAAAACACCATTAAAGTAGCTCATATGACACAGTCATGTTATTCAAAGCCACTTGAAGATGTGCGATAGCTCTGTGAATCACAAAAGGTTGGGTTTAATAAGTAATTATATAAAAATGCACGCGCAGCTCCGGCGCGTTATTGAATGGCGCTGCTCTGTTAACACACACACCTGTGGCTATTTTTAGCCTTCGCATGGTGCGCAATATTTGAACGCTACTCTCAAACAACATCTCAGATGTAGATGGTCAATAGTTCACTTATAATATGCATTTAGAACGGCACCAGAGGTGCATTTTAACAGAATTTGAATAAAAAGCGAATTAAACTACAGTGAACTTGCCTACAAACAGACACATACAGGACTTCCTGGAGTTCAGAATGTCAAAATAAAAGCATCAGGGTTTAAAAGTTAAAGGTGCACGATTGAGATATATTACTATTATAATATATTATTATTTGTTTACAAATTATAATAATATTTAAGTTGAATGGGTTCCATTCAATAATGTAAAGATATTATAAACTGATTCTGCAAAAAAACAACATTGGTATCGGCCGATACTGAGATTTCCGAAATCAGAATCGGATCAGAAGAGAAAAAGTGGTATCGGTGCATCCCTAATTTGTATAATCCCTAAAAATATCATACATTAACACTTTGTTATGTTTTAATGCTTAACTAATCAAATTAATGTCACTTATTTTCAATGTTCAAAGGTGCAGTATAGTATCGCCTACCTTTCCAAGTAGATTCTCTAAATATTCGATGTGCATAATATGTAGTAATTAGGTAAGAAATGAACAACAACATACTTATTTTGCTTTTATAGACACACGCAATTATGAACAATGAAGCAGATATCTGAACTAAACTTTCTTAATTTAAAGTGCGCATTTGTTTACTCAGTCACACGTCCCATGACTGTTATGAGAGTACGCATGTAATCTGAAATGGCCTCTTTAATACACTGGGTATTATTGTAGTCATTAGAATTCCATAATCGATGCAAAGTTTCAGCATATTTTAGATGCATTTTTTCAGCCCTACATACATTAAGCATGAAAGAAACAACAACGTAATTCACCATGGTTTTGTCACCTCTCTGTCATAGGGGCACCTCAGCAAAAGGGGAGGGGCTTGAGCCCCTAAAGCCACCCCCTCTGCCTGTGCCTGCTGGCCATACAAACTTTCCGGAGATACATTTTAACGTCCTGGACAATAAGCTGAATTGGTGATCATCAAAGAAGTATTTCCTTCTCTAAATGACCGAGCTTCACACTATTTCAATATGACAAGTTCAAACCTGATACTCAATATAAACACTCACAATGTCGGTAAAGACTCCAGGTCTCATGAGGTTGATCATCTTGGCCACCTGGTAGACGCCCACGGCTCCTTCACTCTCCAGCTGCTGTGAAAGTGTGGTGAGAGCACACAGCATCCCAGCAGACACTGCTCCAAACCTGCACACAAATGGACAAACAAATGATACCGCTATACAATTACATAAACAAAAAATCTAAAAAAGATAAACAACTAAATGCTGATGTCTAAAACCTAGCACTAACCTTACCGTATAGGAATAATTCGCCTGATAATGAAAATTCAGTCATTATTTACGCACCCTAATGTCATTCTAAATCTATTTAACTTTTCAGCCATTAATCATTCTCAAATCAAATCACTGACCAACTGCTATAAACAGAGCACAAATCAAATATGGTGACCCGTCACTATCATTAAATGCCACTTTCTTGTGTCATAACGTTTGGACAGGAGATGCGCAAGAACCAATGAGGTTTGATATAATTGATGTGTTGCCATATATTATCTGCGCTCTGTTTACAGGACTTGATCAGTGGTTTGATCAGAGTGAATAACGACATGAAAGTCATTAAACAAAAATATGACTCACAAGTAGCAAGAACTAATTTTATGACACTTTTGGGTCCTTTAATAAGCTTTAAAGTGAGTCACATTCAACTACTATTGTATTGAAATCAGCGAATAGAGCATCCTTGAAAAAAATCTTTTATCCTCTGCAAAAATAAAGTCATTCAGGTTTAGAACAACACGAGTGTGAGTAAATAAATGACAGAATTTTCATGTATTCCTTTATTTAAAATTTAAAATTAAACCTAATCGTGGCCTAAACCTGATCTTGCACCTCAAGGTCCATTCACACTTAAATCTTCAGGCCCTTTAACGTGACTTGATTGAACTCAATGCATTGAGGAGCAAAGCGTCAAGATACAGCATTACCTCCAATGCCGCGTTGCATGCAGGTCATGTGTAATCCAAGAAAAAAAAAAAACAGCTTTGACCCAGCGATATTCATCATTGTCTAAATATAGCCTCTTTATCGGCTTCTGAACATTAAAAAAAACAAACAATCATTGCAGCACAATATCTCAGAATCTGCGCAAAGGAGTTCATAAATATGGTTTCTTTTTAAAATCTTGTTGGTTTTAGTGCCAAACATTCGGGCTTGGTGTGAACAAGCCTTTAATCTGTCAATTAACATACACATAACAGTGAGCACTTCCTGTATGTCTAACATGTAGTATTGACTAAAATAAGGTCTCATTGCGTTTTATACAGAGATTACGTCTCAGTGTGATGTTAGCGCTTCCATTTGGAGTAGCCTACATGTGACAGTAAAACTTCTATGTCTACAAATGAGTTCAAGTTCTCTCTTTCCATCTCTGAAGGTGGTGCAATGTCTCCCATTATAAACCCCATGTCTAAGTCTATAGGAATCAAATCCATTCCTGTTTCCATTGTTTGACACTGGTGCTGTGATGCAATTAGCTCTAACGAGTGTCCCTTAAAAGCAACAGAGATCACTTTGCAACAAATTGACCAACAATGGCTCCTTCATGTTTATTATTTTAATGAGGCCTGGTAGCCTCATCTGATGAAGCAAGGCGGGCTAATTGAGCTTTTCAAAGTGTGTAATGTTACTATGTTATCATCCGTAACAGGTTTCCAAAAGATGGCTGTCTTAGTTCATTACCGCTGAAGATACAGTGTGCTAGTCAGTCAAATGCTCCTTCAGCTGTGACAGAAGCGAAACCTGACTCTCCAATGGAGCTATTTCTGCTGTTTCCCTGGTGTTTGATACACAGCTACTTCTGGGTGGAAGAAATCTGAACTTTTTGAGGTCTTAAATGCTCTTTTTTTCTTTACAATGAAACTTGAGATTGAATTGAAGCCTCCATCCAAACTCCAGCATGAGTCGATATTGATGGACGGCCAACAAGTATTAAGGGGGACATTTGAGAATTGAGACAAATTGAGACAATTTGCTTACTTGTGCTAAGTACAGTATTTGGTGGTACAATGGTACAGTTATGTTATTTGACGGTATCGTAATACTTTGATATAGGCCTATACATTGGGAGCGAGTGATTACCATATGGCAGATACACCAATGGTCCTCCAATTTACTTCAAAGAATACCAGGATGTTACCATTGTACATGTTGAATATCCATGGTATTAACATGATACCATGTCCAAATATCTATGGTAATACTATGGTTATACTAGTAGTAATACTACAATAATCCATGAAAATAAGTACTTCTGTTAATTCTGCACTGTCAAATAGCATTGAGATTTGGCCAATTCATGTTTATTTATTTCAATTGATTGGGAAACTTGATTCTCTCATGCCAAACTCTAAAGCCAAATGTAGTTATCACTTTACACTGAGAATCTACAGGTTCCTCAAGCCAAATTGTTGATTAAAAGAGAAAAAAATTTCTTTGTAAGTGATCAGCACTCACTCATCGTGCACTATCGTGGGTCCATCTCTAGTCATAGCCTCTTCTTTGATGACGTTAATGAGCTCAAAGGTACTGCTGATGGGAGCATCAGGATTTGGCCATTTCGGGCACTGAAAATGCCGAACCTCTAAAACATAATCGTCCTGAGAGAGAGAGAGAGAGAGAGAGAGAGAGAGAGAGAGAGAGAGAGAGGGAGAAAAGAGTGAGATACTTGTGTATGCTTTATCAAAAACATTCATCAAGATTATTAAATAGCACAAATGGAAGTATGGGTGTTAGGTAGTGACCAAAAATTTTAAACAATCAAAACTATCCTAAATATTAGCCACCCCTGTACCCTGATATATATATATATATATCAGGGCTGTCTATTTAATGAGTTAATTCAGTGCGAAAAGTTTTATAAAAAATTATTATTAGAACTCAATTAATCATGTCCCCGGACCATAATAATTCAAGCTTGTAGTACCATCTGTTTTCTCCAGGGGACAGTACGCGACACTTCAGCTGTATAGGCAATGTGCTTATACAGAGAACAAAACAACCCTGAGACAACCCAACATGAGCATGCGTTCTTGCGTTCTTTCATTCAAAACACAGCTTGATGGAGCGCAAATATATAGGCGGCTAAAAGTTTGGAATAATTTACAGATATTGTCATGAAAGAAATTGGTACTTTTATTCACCAAAGTGCCATTCAACTGATCACAATGTATAGTCAGTACGTTAATAACATGAAAATTTACTATTACAGTTTTAATTTTTTTTTTCAAAACTTCTTAAACTACTTTAAAGAGGTATCATCAAAAAATCCGGTGACATTTCACCGTGTATTTTTTGCGCGTCGTTGGCTGCTTGGTAACAGGCATAAGAGTTGATTATCAAACTCGATGGAGCAGTTTAGGATTTCCTAACTAGAGATAATATAAGATTATGTAAAATAAGATAAGAATTTGCTTCTGTAATCCTAACTTATCTGATCAGATCTTTACTTAAGACTTAAGAGAGTAAGTTTTCTGTAATATGCCCCCAGATCCCTTTTTTTTCTTGAGAGATCTGGTAACACTGCAACTGGTGTCAACCACCCTTAGAGTACTGTCATTTAAAAAAAAAATTAAATATAATTAATAGTTCTTTAATTTCATTCTAAACGGTTAACAATTAGGGTTATGGTTATTTTTAAAACAGTATGGAAGGTTTTGCCATGTATGCTGGCCACTTTTCGTTGCCATGTATGCTGGTCTGCTTTTCCTTTATTATCTGGTCCAATAGATCCACATTACATTTTTAGTTTTGTAAATAAAGTAATACATTTGCACAGTTTTAATTAGTCAACAAAACTACAATTTTATCCATAAACCTTTAAATAAAATGCTTTTTAAGAGCATGAAAAACAAAGTCAGCCCATCCTGTCCAAAATTTTTGTCATTAAAATAGCCACTAAAATAATTTGTTGCATTTCCAGATTGATCAATAGAGACAGCACACACACACACACACACACACACACACACACACACACACACACACACACACACACACGCGTACACACACCTGAGTGGCCTCTAGGATGAAGTCATGAATGATGATCTGTTCCTCATTGGAAAGACAAAGTCTGTCTTTACTGATGAGAGTGACTGTAAACGCCTCACAGTTCATGGCTTCCTCTCGACTTGGCCAATAAACAAACTCATCCTCCGCCTGCAAGAAACAAATTAATCACTGAGAAAAAGGAGTTTTATATACGTGGGAAACATCCATCATGAACAACCAAACTAAATGCTTTTTTAGAAAGGATGACGTACTTAAAATTAATTCTCATCATTCATTTCTCAAAACACTGTCATCAGTTGACCTTGAGAGCACAGACTACAACATCAGCTTGAGTTCTCCTCCTGAAAAGTAGGATGTCAATAAGACAAAGAGAAACTCTGCAGACAGTCTTGAATACACACCAGACCCTGGTTGTCAGGTAGCATGACGATGATTTGAGCGTTGTGGTCCCAGATCATCCTCCAGAAGTCTTTAGTGGTGTGAGGCAAGGGATGCTGTGTAATGATGAACTCATTGCTTCGGTAGTAACCCTGTTATAATGGAAGAGTAAAAAAAAAAAAAACATAGTTTCACATATACAATGGCCCCAAAAAGAATGTGGGCACAATTGGACACTTAAGTCACACATAAAAAAAATGATGAATGTCATTGCATTTGATAGAGAATATCAAACCAAGAGGCATCTGCCAACAATTGATGCTAAACCTTTGCTAAAAAAATTAATTCATACTAATTTAAGAATGTATTAAGTGTCTAAATCACTTTAGGAGCCATATAGTTCATTGGTCCCAGTTTAATTTTAGTCACATAAATTATATTTGTGGATATAATCTAGTTCAGGGTTTTTAAAACTTTTTGATGCAAGGACCCCTAAAATATGATGATCCCCTTGCAGGACCTCCAGCTATTAAGTTTAATGTATAAAGTCAAACTAATACTGTGTGAAAATATAGTATGTGTGATAATACAAAAACAGCATGTTGTTCGCCAAATTGAACAATTGTCTTTTACATTGTTATAGCACTAAAATAAAATCATTGATTGTATATTATCTAGAACATTTAAAAAAAAAATTATGTGTTCTCGACTACAAAATTACTAGAAATGCCCATCCCTACATTGAATGTGCCACAACAATCAATTTGTGTTTTAAGACATAGGAATTGAAGTATAAAAACTGACAGTTTTTCAGTGTGATGGTTTTCTGTGTGATAAATGTCAAAATATTACTCTGTATTAAGTTGACAGCGTATGTTATTACTGCATAATATTAGATATATAAACCTGAGGCAAAACATTTTAAATTTAAATGTTTTTATGCAGCACTTTACCCAGTAAAAGTACAATCACAACACAAGTCATACATTGAGTCATAAGTCATAAATTGTACATTGCAAAGAAAGCATGATAAACCCTTAGATATATATATAAGAAACTATATTATAGATTTGTTTTAAAGGAATAGTTCAGGCAAAAATGAATTTTATCATCATTCACTCATCCTCATGCCATCCCAGATGTGTATGACTTTCCTTCTTTTGCAGAACACAAATTAAGACATTTTGAAGAATATTTCAGCTCTGTAGGTCCTCACAATGCAAGGTAATAGTGGATAGAATTAAGAAGGTCCAAAAAATACATACAGGCAGCATAAAAGTAATCCATAAGAATCCAGAGGTTAAATCTATGTCTTCTGAAGTGATATGATAGATGTGGGTGAGAAACAGATCAACATTTAAGTTATTTTTTTACTGTAAATCTATACTTTCACTTTTACATCCAGACACCTACTGGCTGGGGCAGGTCAAAGGTAGAGATTTATAGTAAAGAAGGACTTAAATATGTATCTGTTTCTCACCCACACCTATCATAGTGCTTCAGAAGATATGGATTTAACCATTGGAGTCTTATTGATTACTTTTATGCTGCCTTTATGTCCTTTTTGGAGCTTCAAAGTTCTGGTCAACATTCATTTGAAATGTGAGGACCTACGGAGCTGAAATATTCTAAAATTCTTTGTTTGTGTTTTGCAGAAGAAAGAAAGTCATAAACATCTGGGATGGGTGAGTAAATGATGAGAGAATTTTCATTTTTGGGTGAACTATCCCTTTAATTTTTTACTGTTAAAATCTATGGCTGTCAATAGAATAAAGTAATCAATCTCATGATTTTCGACCAAACTTTAGAAAGTTGAATGAAACAGTAATAATGTCAAATGTTAGCCTATTTATATTTTTAAAAAAAAAGAAAAAAAAAGTGCACTTTTTTTTCTCTGAAATTATCATGGACCAGTGGGTGTACCTGAACCCCAGTTTAAAAACCCCTGATCAAGTTGATCACAAATGCAAAATGATATTTGTGTATGATCCTATGATGACTGACTTCCTCACTGAAAACATGTTTGAGCCATCAATGAACTATTAAAACTGCTGTTTACAATTTATTTCCCTCTCTTAAAATCCGTGGGCAGGTGTTGCACAAAAAAACATGTTAAATGTATACTTAAGGTCGAATCTCAATCTTACATTTCCCAGGAACATTCAGTGATAGTTTAAAAAAACCGGCAGGTTAATGTTTAACCATAGTGTTGGTGCTGGAGCTTACCATTATGTAAGATGCATTGATGTAATCAGTGCCTTTCATGCCAGGCAACGGTGCAAGACCAACACGTGCTCTTTCCGCTGAGAGAGACAAAAACATCCAATCAGGTGGAAGAAAAAGCCAAGTTATGCAGAACGGACCACAAAACGGCAAAGCGATATGCAGGAAAGGTCAGACTAAGGTCAACAGAGTAATTACAGATGTAACTTTACTAGCAGGTACAATTTAATAACATATCCACAAGTACAATGTTTTGTACATTGTAAAAAGCTAATTTTCTATTTTTATGTAAGCACATAGTACAGTAAGTACAAAACACCTGGGTCCAGAACTCCAAAAAACTCAACAAAGATTCAATAAAAAAAATCCACATTTGTTTAATGTCACATTACAGAGAGGCAGTGGCATAACTTGGGTCTTACGTTCCCCAGTGGAAAGAACCTATCAGGCACCTTTATTCTTCTGGGGGTTGACCCGTTGTTTATATTATTCGCTTTTGAATGGCCGTCATGGGCCCCCTTCCACCCCGGCCCCTAGTGTGTCTGCCCACCCTGCCCTCCCTGTAGTTACACCACTGCAGAGAGGTTCTTGCATTTGTGTTACTCACATGGGACGACAGAAGAGTTACGGTTCTTCTCCTTATTACACTCTTTTCGAGCGCTGAAACACTCCACAAATCTGGCATTGCACTGAGTCACCAACTGTGGATAGGGGATAGATAATAAATGATACATGTTCCCAAAGGGGTAGAAGATACATCAAATGTTTCTTTCAATCACCAACTCCAACCGTATGCATTAAACAGGATGGAAATTTGTCCAGTTGTATTCTACTTACACAGATATTAAAGCTCAACCAAAAAGAACCTAAAATAATAAGGTAGAATTTCAGCGCTCAATAATAATGTTTTATTTATTCATGAAATTCACATGAACCAGGGTTAGGCATTAAGCTGATTGTGTTGATATGATGCATTGAGTTTTGCTGCAGTTTCTAACACTTTCCCATCCAGAATGCTAATTTTTAGCTAATTGGATAATATACCAGAAACTGTTGACATTATTAGTGAGTTTATTCATGATTTGTTCATGATTGGACGCATTGAGCACAGCTGTGGTTGATATAAATCACTCTCCCCTGCAGAATGTTCATTATTAGAGGCAAAACCAATGATTCTTTGTCAAATAAAAATGATATAGTTGTGTTACTGGCAATAAATCTAATCTGGGATCAGATTTTCTAAAGCTATGGCCAGTTGTGCAGCCAAACAATAACTTTAGAGAGACAGCAGTAGGAACACCAACTAGCGACAAGAAATACAGAGACTAGCGACATCTAGCGACAACATCGATGACAATGTGAACGGGGCTTTATGGTGTACAACCATGACATTCACGACAAGCTAAAATGAGACCATCATCTTGGGGTTTGCCACAGCTAGAGGATCTGCTTAATAGTAGGTGTGTGAAAGTGCAAAGGAAGCCACTTAAAGGAATATTTCACCTAAAAATGAAAATTCTCTCATCATTTACTCACCCTCATGCCATCCCAGATGTGCATGACTTACTTTCTTCTGCTGAACACAAACGAAGATGTTTTAGAAGAATATCTCAGCTCTGTAGGTCCAGACAATGCAAGTGAATGGGTGCCAAAATGTTGAAGCTCTAAAAAAGCACATAAAGGCAGCATAAAAGTAATCCATAAGATTCCAGTGGTTAAACCTATATTTTAAGAAGTGATATGATATGTGTGGGTGAGAAACAGATCAATATTTATACTGCCTTTATGCACTTTTTAGAGCTTGAAATTTTTGGTACCCATTCACTTGCATTGTATGGACCTACAGAGATTAAATATTCTTCTAAACATCTCCGTTTGTATTCTGCAGAAGAAAGAAAGTCATATACATATCGGTTGGCATGATGAGAGAATTTAAATTTTTCAGACTATCTCTTCAAAATTAGATAGTTCCAAAATTCCCAGGAATTTTCAACATTTACAAATCCAGGGATCCCTCAAACCGACTCTCAGCCAACCCAAGGGCCCCCAATATAAAAAAACAGGATTTTCTCAGTAACACTTTATAATAACCTAAAAGTAATTAGCTTAACTTCAATCTAATAAAATTAATTACATTATATCTAATTACAATTAATTTGTATTAAATGAAGTATATCTGCACAGACTGAGGAGAGAGCCAGTGCCCACCTTGAATTGTTTCTCCAGTCGTGTTTTGCCACCTGGTCCTGGCGTCAGGATGCTGTTAACATAACTGTGCAGCTGACTGAAGGGCACCTCCGTCTCCTTCCCCAGAATGGCTTCCATCAAGGCATCATGGATGAAGATATACTGCTCCTAAACACACAGAGACATGCAAAATAAAACAAGAGAGAGAGAAAAAAATCTAACATATTAGAAAAGCTAGACGACAACAACACAGGAATGATTTGGCCTGGCAAACACGGTTGACTCACTTCTGTTTGGACCAGGTAGTTTCTCTGAGTGCGTATGTGTTTGAGGAAACCCAGCACGTTCACTGAGCCTTTATCCTTCAGCTGCTGTAACATACTGTCGATCACTATGTAAGTCCCTGTCCTGCCCACACCAGCACTGAGGGAGGCACGCACATAACAGACAAAACATAAAAGCTTGTATAATGGTTCATTAACCTAAAAAAGTTCTGTGGCTAATAATACATAGCAAACAGTTCATTGATTCAAAGCAAGTAGATCAAAAACAAAATAGAATCTGCATCAAATAACCAAATCAAATTGTAAATTCAAAGAAACAATAAGCTTTAAGGGATAGTTCACCCAAAAATTAGTTCACCCATTTACTCACTCTTATGCCATCCCAAATGTGGATGACTTTCTTTCTTCTACAGAACACAAATTAACATTTTTAGAAGAATTTCTCAGCTTTTATGGTCCACACAATGCAAGCAAAAGGGTGACAAAATGTTGTAGAACAAAATCACAGAAGCATAAAAATAATTCATAAGATTCTGTGGTTAAATCAAAGTGATATGATATGTGCGGGTGAGAAACAGATCATTTTCACAATCTTCTTCTTGTGTTTTTGGAGATTCACATTCTTCATGCATATCGCCCCCTACAGGGCAGGGAAAATAATTTCCAGAAGTAAAATACATCAATACACCTATCATTTAATTTCTGAAGATATGGATTAAAAGTTGTATGGATTACTTTTATGCTGCCTTTGTGTGCTTTTTGGAGCATCACAATTTTGGCACCCGTTCACTTGCATTGTCTGGACCTACATAGCTGAAATATTCTTCTAAAAATCTAAATTTGTGTTCTGCAGAAGAAAGAAAGTCATACACATCTGGAATTGCATAAGAGTGAGTAAATGATGAGAATTTTCATTTTTGGGTGAACTATCCCTTTAAAGTCCAAGATCCAAAATCAAAAAAGATGGGCTTTTAGTTTAACATTACTCCATTTAGCCATGTAGCAGCCAGAAATGTAATAATAATGCAATACATTTTCCATTCTTAATGTAATAAAAGTCGACAATGTAATAACTTACCAATAATGTAATAAAGTTATTATGTTATTGGTTCAGAAATTGTATTACATTATTGGTAGTTTATTACATTATTGACTTTTATTACATTAAGAATGGAAAATGTATTACGTTATTGGCAGTTATTACATTTACGGTAGTTATTTTCACATTAACAGAAGTTATTACATTATTGGCTGCTACAAGCCATTAAACACCACTATCAATCTGCAGTTAACGTTTTATGTTTTACCTGCAGTGCACGAGCATAGGGCCCATCTCTGGAGTCTGTGCTGCAGAAGACTTCCTTACGAAGGTGAGTACAGGTAGTGTGTACTCGGGGACGCCCATATCTGGCCACTGAGTGTAGTGATACTGCAGGACTGTTCTCTCACACTGTCGACCCTTAGTGCTGCCCTTCTGACCCTAAAAACACATTACACAAAATTTTGTCTTGCAGCTACACATAAAATAATAAATTACTCAACAGTCACCAAACCATTTATGGACACCTTTTTGCCATTTTTAGATTTTAGCGAAGACAAGCTAAAGACTTATTTTGAATGAAGCTTCAAAAAATGACTTGACAGAAACAAAATCCCACAAACATACACACACACAGACTCTCAGCCAATCCAGTGACCCCCAATCAGAGGTGGGTAGTAACGTGCTAAATATTTTGAGAAAATGTACTTTTAGGAGTAGGTTTAACAGTGGGTACTTTTTACTCTTACTCAAGAACATTTTTAATGAAAAAAAAATAATACATGTTTTACTTAGTTACAATTGGAGACGTTCTTGTCGTTACATTGCTTGTTTAATTAAATAAGCTTTTATAAATGCGTAATTTATTTCCAGATCATGACTTCTGCAAAACTCTTTCTTTCGTCATGCAATGCCTTCATTTTACATCAAGCCAAGAAGATATTTCAAAATGAGAATTGCAGCTCCAACTTAAGAAGACTCGTTGCGGTGCATTCTGGCAATTGTGTTAACGTGAGCTTGTCTGTGTTGTGGTGATGGTCATTTTCAGGGTGATTCTGTAACTATGAGCTCTTATGACCTCCGTTTCGAAGCATGCATTTTATATCAGTGCTGAAATAGATCAGTGCCTACTATATAAATCCATGTAAACATCTACGTTAAGTGTAAATGCCTTTTGCTCTGCCGTTCATGTGCATGCGTAGGTGCACACTGCACAGCAAATTTGCGTTTGACAGATGTGGTGCGTTTTTCTCATGAACAACAGAAAACAACTTAAACAAGCCTAACACGGTTCAAAATATAGAGATAAGGTGCAGTTTATCCTAACTGTACAGAACTAATGATCAAAATTCTACTTGAATAAACTGTAGTTACACTGAACAAAGAATCCATGCAGGACTTTAAAAAGCTGTGAAATAGCCAAGGTAGCCATTAATAAAGCATGATCTTGCTTCTTTATATTCAGCTTTATATATGACTGGGCCTGTGGAATATTGTTCATGTTTTTCACCGTAATAATTACTAGAAAATGGTTTCCAAACTTCTCTTCTAATTGACAGATTCGTCCAAATCTGACAAGCATCCTTAAAGTGATAGTTTAGCCATAAATGAATGTTCTGTCATCATTTCCCCACACTCATGTTGTTCCAAAACTGTGTGACTTTCTATATTTTGTGGAACCCAAATGTTAGACAGAATGTAAGAGACTGACAGTCTCAATTAGCATTCCCTTTTTAAATATGGAGGGAAAAAACATGAAATGAAAGTAAATAGTGAAAGTAAAGGCTAACATTCTGTCTGACATCTTAATTGTATTGCATTTGAGAAGGAATGACATACAGGTTTAGAAAAACATGAGGGTGAATAATGAAAGAATTTTCAATAATAATAATAAGTATTAACTTATATGTGAGTGAGCGGCTGCTATCAAAAAGACCCTCTTTTCTTCATAGTGTCAGTGGCCTTTGTGCAGCACTGTGTGTTGTGAAAGAGATTTACAGTGAGCAGATCAGTCTTTCACTAATGCTGTGAAGGCCAGGACCTCAAATAAGCTGCTTAAGAAGACTTTTTTCTTGGCCTTTTAATGCTCAACCCTGACACAATCCTTCTCACAGGTAAAGGAAAGGAGTTCTAACCAAGAGACATAAATGTGAGCAAATATTTTTCGACAATGTGTGTTTTTAACATGGTTAACATCCAAGTTATAAAATGGTTATCAGAGTTGGCATTGACAATAATTACAAACTTGGGGATAGATTTACAACCAAAATGTATTCTAGTCCGACTTACTGAATAGAAAGTGCTGTTTCTTTTAATACTGTTACATGCTGGAGACCTGGGTAGCTCAGTGAGTAAAGATGATGGCTACCAACCCTGGAGTCGTGAGTTCGAATCCAGGGCATGCTGAGTGACTTCAGCCAGGTTTGCTAAGAAACCAAGTTGCTAGAGAGGGTAGAGACACATGGGGTAACCTCCACATGGTCGCTATAATGTGGTTTGCTCTCGGTGGGGCGTGTGGTGAGTTGGTTGTGGATGCTGCGGAGAATAGTGTGAAGCCTCCACATGCGCTATGTCTCCGTGGTAACGTGCTCAACAAGCCACATGTTAAGATGTACGGATTGACGGTCTAAGACGCGGAGGCAACTGAGATTCATCCTCCTCCACCTGGAACGAGTCACTACACCACCACGTGTCTACCTTTTTTTAGAGCAAAAACTTAAACTCCAATAACTAACGTTATCCTAACATTAGCGTTTGATTCGCAAATTGATAGGCCATTATTTGGGAACCAATTATAAAGTTCTAGGAACGTTTACTTCAGGTTCTATTATTAATAACCATAAAATAACATTCACAGAATGTTGCAGGGAGGTTTTTGTGTGATAAACTAACAAGAACTAATACAGAACGTTCTCTAATGGTTATTTTTAGGTTTTACTTTGATAACAATAAACTAAACTACCCAGAACATTGCAGGGAGGTTTTTGTGACAACCTAATAAGAAGTTATTTATAGCTAATTATACAGAAGTTCGCTAATGTTTATTTTTAGGCTTTTTTATATATATAAAAATACTGTTACATGCTTTTCTAGCACGAGGTTTAAAACAGGTCTAAGAGGAGAGATGATAGACGAGTTTACCTTCTTGACTTTGGTGTTTCTGATTGTGAAGATTCGGAGTGTGTAGCAGGCCATAACTTTGGTTTTCTTCAAGATTACCACGATATTACCGTATTCCTCACTGTTCTCTGTTGGCCAGTACTGATCACATTTTCTCTGTGAGATACATACACACAAAAGAGAGCAAACTTAAAAGTGGACATATCATGGAAAAACTTTCTTATTCTGATGAAATTAAAGAGTTTGATGTACTATGTATACACTATGTAGTACTGATTGCTTTTACTGTGGTTTTATGGTGTTTTTGTCCTTTTTCAAGCATCATTTCCATCATATGGCAAAGAAACCATGACACAATCCTTCTCACAGGTAAAGGAAAGGAGATAGGACAGAAATGTGAGCCATTACTATTCAACAATGTGTGTTTTTATGTAAAAAAACAAATCAAAAACCACAACAACGTTCCAAAGTTTTGATTAAGGAGAGTAAATAATGACAGGATTTTCAATTTTGGGACATAGAGAGGGTGGAAAATGATAATGTTTAACTAAATTATAATTGTTTTGGTGCAAGAAACCTCAACTAACATTATAAATGGGCAGTAAATATAATAAATAAAGATCCGAGCATGTGAAAGTTTAAAATATGGCAATTTTTTTTGTTATTTCAACCAAATTCCACTTTCATTGTATGGAAAAGAGCTCATTAAATTCTCCTTTTGTGTTTTATGTGTGATGTAACGTCACGCCCCTCCCTTGGATAATCGTCAGCCCGCATCTTCAGAGGGCCGTTCCTCAGCCAGGCTCACAACTGGAGTGGGTAGGAGAGAGGAGGTTAGCATTGACTATATACCTGTGCGGCAATTTGTGATGAGGCAGTCCTGAAGGTAATGGAGCCTCATCACCACCACCTTTAAAAACCGAGCGTTCTTCTCATCGGAAGACCTGTCTCTTTGCGCAGGCATCCTAGCAGATCCAGGAATGGAGTGGGAAGGGTCTGGTGCGAATTAGATATGTCACTGGACACAAACCCCCGGCACAAATTAGTTGCGGCCAAGGAAAGCCAGGCTGCTACAGAGAAGCTACCACTCCTTGCGCAACGGACCAAGGACGGGGAGTTTGTGCGGCTACTGTTCCCTGCCTATTATATGTGGATTTGACCTTTTCTTCACTACCAATCTTGCACATAGACCCCATTCACTATGAGGTGCCAGATTCCCCTTTGTTTCCCTCCTTTTCTGTTAATATTATTATTTAAAATAAACACCTATCTGAGGCCTGATGCCAAATCCCCAGCATCTCTCTCCTGTTCACCATGCTATAGTGGTGGGGAATGCGGGCATCGATCCTCTTGCAGTGGTAGCACTAATTTGAGCAGAGATGGCGCAGTTGGTTCAACGATTATGTCACGCACCTTTCCACTCGCCGGCCTTCTGAAAAATGGGGGGAAGGACAGTTCAAGTTGACGGCCTCCCAACCGCCTAAAGGGTAAGGTGTTGCAGTCATATTTGCCATTAAACCTGCGATTGGTTGAGGCTGATGGTAAATTTATACTTACTGGGCGAACAGGCTTCACGTAGTTCGCCTACATATGATGAAGAAATGCAGTGACGTTTATGTTCTGCCAATGTGTTTGGTGATTTTTCTCCTGTTCTCACACATCTCTGAAATTCTTGACCAAGGCGAACTTGGCTGGTCGAAGAGTGTTGATGATTGGTTAAAACTAATCATGGGTGTGGTTAGGACATGAGGTTTTTTTTTTTTTTTTTACACAATTGTTCATGCCACCTGAGGAGTTGTTACCTACGTTACTGTCATTAAATATATAATTTTGAAGCTGCCAGACTGTGCAGAAGCATAGTTTTACATGATTTGCAACACAAACTCTATAAAGACAGCACAGCCACAACAAATGAGTAGAGAGCGATTGGGGTTTTTAAAATGGTAGGGGCCATGACAAGTTTAATAAAGCAAAGAAGCGACACAGCGTTCAAAGTGGCGGTCCACAGGGAGAAAAACCTGCATTATTGGCTTTACTTGTGACTGGAACAGTACGTTAAACATTGTGACATCACCCTAAACAAACTAATTTTAAAATGACATCGCGCATAGTGCTTTAGTTCATCCAGGTGAAAAAAGTTTGGCTTCTTCCATAGTACAAGTCACTCTCCTGTCTCTTGCTTACAATCAGCTGATCCTTTATCTACCATCCATGACCTGATAAATAATATTCATAATTAATTAATGAGGTTACTCGAGACTTTTAACAGAAAGATGATAAAGAAACAGAACTCACTCTGCCTTTCTCCACCAGGTTAGTGATCATAACTATAATGCCAGTGTTCTGCTCCCACACCATCCTCCAGAAGTCCTCGAATGTGGACTTAAGAGGACCCTGTCCTGCGATGTAGGCCTTGGGTTTATTGTAGCCCTGTCGACCAGACGCATACAGAAATATAAATCACCCACACTCAGTGACGTCCTTATACATAAAGACATTATATCTACTCACGTCCACATAGTTGGCATTGATGTAGTCGCTGTGTTTGGAGTCTTTACCAGCCAAAGGCCTGAGCTTGACTCGACTGTGATCGTCTAGAGGAAGATAAAGAGATAGTTAGAGTCCTGATTGACATGTACATACTTTATATGTGCATCTTGGTGAGAGAGAGAGATAGAGACTCACAGGCTATGATGTTGATGTATCTGTTCTTGTGCTTGTTGTCAGGGTGATTAGAGTGTTCTGATGTAATCTTCATATCTGCAGTGCAACGCTGCACTTCCTACAACACACAGACACACACACAGATGAGACATCAAAATTAATTTCATTTTATTTAAAAAGCATGTTTTTTTTAGACACGGTGCCACGGTAAAACCATGTTTTTGGAGATGTGCCATGGTAATCCTATGTAATTTGGACATGTACTGTATGATGGCTGTACAACCCCAATTCCCAAAAAGTCAGGACAGTATAATAAATGCTAATAAAAACAAAAAGGAATGATTTGTAAATTATATTCACCCTTCGCTATATTGAAAGCACTACAACTACATATTATATGATGTTTTACCTTGTGAATTTCATTGTTTTTTTTATGAACAGTAATTTCAAATCAGATGATTGCATCACGCTTCAGAAAAGTTGGGACAGTTGAGTGTATCAAGTGTATCACTGTGAAACATCACCGTTTCTTCTAATAACACTTATTAGGCATTTAGGCACCAAAGACACAAGTTTGTTTAGTTTAAAAAGAGGAATTTTCCCCCATTTATCCATTATGCAGGTCTTCAGCTGCACAACTGTACAGGATATTCGTTGCCCACACATTCTCAAGATGGTCAGGACTGAAGGCAGGCCACCTGCACTCTCTGTTTATTCGCCCAGTATGTGGTTTGAAGTTGTCCTGCTGAAAATGCCAGGACATCCCTGGAAAAAATGGTGCTGGATGGCAGTATATGCTGCTTCAAAATTTGTACATGCTGTATCTGTCAGCATTAATGGTGCCCTCACAGATGTGCGAGTTACCCATGCCATGGGCACTGACACATCCCTGGCCCATACAGACACTGGCTTTTGGACCTGATGCTGATAACAGCTTGGATTGTCCTTTTCCTCTTGGGCACGGAGAACACAACAGCTGTGTTTTTCAAAAACTATTTTAAATGTGGACTCATCGGACCAAAAAGCACAGTTCCACTGTTCTTCTTTCCATCTAAGATGAGACCGAGCCCAGAAAAGTCGGCAGTGTTTTTGGACAGTGTTGATGTAGGGATTCTGCTTTGCACAGTAAATTCTTAAATTGCATCTGTGGATGCAGCGGTGAGTGGTGTTGACTTACAAAGGTTTACTAAAGTAATCCCAAGCCCATGTTCATGATACCCATTACAGATGAATGACATTTTTTAAGACAGTGATGTCTGAGGGATCAGAGATCACGCACATTCAGAAGCGGTTTTTGTCTGGCCCTTTACACACTGAGATTTGACCAGATTCCTTGAATCTTTTAGCTATATTGTGCACTCTAGAGGGTAAAATGCCCCAAATACTTCCAATTTGTCTTTGGGGAACATTGTACTCAAAGTGCTGGATTATTTGCCGAAGCATCTGTTGACAAATTGACAAGTCTCAAATGCTTCTTGCTTTTGAAGTACTAGGCTGTTTTTGGAGGCTCCCTTTATACTATGACACGATTGCCTCACCTGTTTAACATCTCCTGTTTCCCATTGCCTTGATATTTTAACTCATCAAATTGTTATTCGTCTTCATTTGCCCGTCTCAACTTTTTTGAAGCATGTTGCAATCATCTGATTTGAAATGAAATAATAAAAAAAATAAATATGAAATTCTAAAGGTAAAATATTCTAGTATGTGTATATGTAGTGCTTTCAATATAGCATGTGTTTCAATCTAGTATGTGTCCTTTTTGTTTTTATAAGCATTTTTCATACTTTCCCAACTTTTTCAGAATTGGGGTTGCACATAATAACTTAAAGTACCTTGTAAATAGTATGGTATATGATGATGATTGTTGGAAAAGTATGCTAATACTATCTTTAAAAAAAATCTCTTCAAAAATTCCACTTGGTTTGACATTTTGCTATCTAATGCAATCGCCACATTTTTAAGTGTGTTTTAGAGTGTAAAAATTGTTTGGGAGCCATCTTTTTAAAATGTTATTTTTTTTAAAATCTTTTAACATACTGTATTATAGACAGCTGTACATTAACACAAATATTCTCTCTAGTTTTCAAAGGTAGCATGCAAAATGCTAAATTTCAGTATAAGGTAACATCCTGGGGCTATTAAACAGATCTCTAAATAATCACATGAATGCATATCCGCTAGCAGTCCCAAAAAATACATTAAGATATTTAAATATGAACTGGCTGTGTGTGCAAAAGGATGCGTGTGACAGCACGTGTGTTTGTATTGCATTTGAGGGGTGTGTGGATATGGTTGTTTAAAACCACAAGATGAATATCTGCCAGAGGCTGTCTGGCCTCTGGTTACCTGTACCTGAGCTAACACCACAAACAATTCCGAGAAGAGTCACACTCAGAAAATTGCAGGATAATGTCAACATTTCTGTGAGGAGGTTTCGTTATTGTCCAAGCTATTCCAGTGCACAAAGAACCTGTGAAATTACATGTAATACTGGCGTTATTAACCAGAAGATAATCGCACATAGTACTTTAACATAAAGATAATTTTTTTGCTGTTGTTTATTTAAAGGCAATATGAAACTGCATTTCTGACACATTTGACTTCTGTAGTGTGGCAAATTTTCAAGGAAAATCAGTTTATATTCTAAAGGAAATATTGTAGGGCCGGGGATGATTTTATTCATCAGGATTTGATTGGATTGTTTATGTCAGGCTGTGATATTATTGTTTCATTTCTTTGGCCTTGATTAAATCAGCAGAAAGTTGTTTCAGAGGTAGCTAAAGTTATTACATTATGATGAAAGATTATGAAAACAAACATTATCCTCAGCAAAATAAGACATGTAAATAAAGAAAATAAGTAAGTAAATAGAGTCCATTTTAACCACTCATGCACCGATCAGCCACAACATTAAAACCACCTGCCTAATATTGTGTAGGTCCCCCTCGTGCTGTGAAAATCCCAGGAGATCAGCAGTTACAGATATACTCAAACCAGCCCATCTGGCACAAACAATCATACCACAGTCCAAATCACTGAGATCACATGGCTCCTGACCCATATCTGAATGATTTTATGCACTGCACTGCTGCCACAGGATTGGCTGATTAGATAGTAGCATGGATGATTTTTGGTGCCAGATGGTTTGAGTATTTCTGTAACTGCTGATCTCCTGGGATTTTCACACAACAATTCTCCAAAATTTACTCAGAATGGTGCCAAAAACATCCAGTGAGCAGCAGTTCTGTGGATGGAAATGCCTTGTTGATGCGAGAGGTCAACAGAGAATGGCCAGAATGGTTTGAGCTGACAAAATCTATGATAACTCAGATAACCACTCTGTACAATTGTGGTGAGAAGAATAGCATCTCAGAATGCTATTTTGAGATGCGGGTTGGGGCTGTTTTGGTGACATGAGGGGGAGCTGCACAATATTAGGCAGGTGGGTAATAATGTTGTGGCTGATCGGAGTATGTCTATGAAAAACTTGCCACCATGATGTTACAGATGTCCTCACCAAAGCTCAGAAGACATGGATTAAACCACTGGAGTCATATGGATTACTTTCATGCTGCTTTTATGTCCTTTTTGGAGCTTCAAAGTTTCGTTCACCATTTCCTAGCGTTTATGGACCTACAGAGCTGAGATATTGCTCTCAAAATCTTTGTTTGTGTTCTGCAGAAGAAAGAAAGTCATACACATCTGGGACGGTATGAGAGTGAGTAAAGCCCAGTTCACACCGCAAACGACATTGTCGCTTGGTGTCGCTAGTCTCTGTACTATGAAGTCGCTACTGGCCGTTCCTACTGATGATGCACTAATGTTAATCATGGACTGCACATCTGGCCATAGTGGCTTTTGAAATGCTGATTACAGATGATACTGCCAGTAAAAAAAATCATCATTCTGCAGCAGAGAGCATTTTATATAACCTGCAGCAATGCTCAATGCATCATTTCATAAAACAATTTAAATAAATTAACAGTCTATCAAAATATGAATTACACTCAGTCAGAATGCTGACACTGTTTTCAGGATAATGTCAACATTTCTGTGAGGATGTTTCGTTATTGTCCAAGCTAATCAAGGCACATCATTTTATTTGCCCGTATCCATATATGATACAAACTATACAGGACACAGGCCACACCTGGTTGTGGCAAGCAGGGCGTGGCCGAGCGTTAAGGATGGCTGGCTGGGGGGAGAATTATCGTAATCAGCCGGGAGAGAGATAAAGAGGAGCCTGAGCCGCAGTTCGACAGAGAGAGAGAGACACAAACTGTGTGTGAGTGTGTCAGTGTGTGCCCGGTGTTGCTGACGGAGGCAGTGCAGCTGGCTGGGGACCGGTTGGCAGCGTGTTGGGGGGCTGGCAAGCCCTCTTAACTCTCTCATCTCTCTCTCTCCTCTCTCTTTTTTTAACTTCTCATATTTACATTTACATTTAGATTTATGCATTTGGTAGACACTTTTATCCAAATGCACTTAACACAGGGAAAATCCCCCCGGAGCAACCTGGAGTTAAGTGTCTTGCTCAAGGACACAATGGTGGTGGCTGTGGGGATCAAACCAGCAACCTTCTGATTAACAGTTATGTGCTTTAGCCCACTACGCCACCACTACATCTTTTTTAATCATCTCGTTTATATTTAAATGACTATTGATTGTTCAAGTTTTAGGTTAGGTATGTTTTAAAAAAAATTATATATTTATATAGCTGGATATTTCACTGTAAACCTGCAGCCAAACGTGATATAAAGCACATCAATTTTGAATTGCAAAAATGTTGTCATGTTCACGGAAATTTCATGAGACCAGGCTGTTACAGACGAATGATAACAGTGAAATCGCTCATAGAAACTATTAACCTTTCCTCCGTCTTGCCTGCATTTGTCTCTTGTATCTCACTCTCACAGCAGATATGTGACATGAGCTCCGTTACCTTTTCTAATTGGTAGTCACTCTGGAATATCGCTCATCATTTACATAAAGATAAACTTTTCTCAATTTTGTCATGTTGCTCACCACGGCCACATCTTGGTGCCCATGGTCTCTGTTGCTCCTGTTGCCGAAAGCATCTCTGCTCATAGTGAAAATGAATGGCAACGTTTTCTGGCAGTGTGAACATGGCTTTAATGGTGATAACATTTTCATTTTCGGGTGAAATATTCTTTTAATATCCACCAGGCGAAAAACATCTTATCACATAGAAATGTAATAGCACATCTCTTCTTAAAAAGTCTCACAAATTATGCTCTTAGGGATTTGTTCAAATTCCTGACCCTAAGAATGAGCAATTATAATAGTGATGCTTGCCTTACTTTTGAAATGTATTCCACTACAGGTTACAGAATACATGCTGTAAAATGTCATTTGAAATGTATTCTGTTAGATTACTTAATGGCAGTAACGTATTCTAAATACTTTGGATTACTTCTTCAGCACTGGAAGATTTTTTCACTTGGTTTGTCTATAAAAACTCTGCCAGTACAGTAAGAAAACATTCTCTGAAAAAACTAATTATCTTAAGCAGTGTTGTTTCTAAAACAAGATAAATCAAACGGATCTTACTTTAAGGACTTTTAGATATTTTTACAGGAAAACAATACAAAAATGATTATCAAGAATAAGATTTTTGCCCTAATATCAAAGGTCTTACTAGAAAAAAAGAAAATATGATCCAACGTGAATTTTCTTGATTAAAAAATATGATCATGTCTGGTAACATGTGCATGAAAAATGACTAGAAATAGCATTTTAACTTAGCGTAACGTTGACAATTTACACAAGGTTTATTTCTATTTCTTGTGCTCCAAACTTACTTCAAACGTACTTCTCTGTCTGCTCGTATGAATGTAACACATCATAAGAAAGTGTTTTACCACTGTTCAAATGCACTTTGGATCGCATCATATATATTGATACTATATGTTTACCTACTGAATGGGCTAAATATTAAATGAAACAAATGACAATAAAATGCAAAGTAATCTCTTCAGTAATCAAAATACTTTTTGAATGTAACTGTACTCTAATTACCAATTATTTAACAATTAGTCAAATACAGATACTTATATTTTGTAACCTTTTAAATACGTAATCCTGTTACATGTATTCCGTTGCTCCCCAACCCTGCTTATAAAACATGATATACTAAAATAAAAAGAGAAAAAGAAAATAAGCCTGTCCTTTGCTGGTATACTCAAACTCGAGAAAGCTCTTTCGTCCTTTTGGGCTTTCTCCATTCACTGCCCTCTCTTTCAACAGAATGCCAAACTTTCCAAGTGCCTTGTTTCTTTTTTCCTTTTCTTTTGAGTCCCTCTTCTTTTTTCTGTCCAGGAATTCCCCTTAAAACTTATACCCAGGCTGAACATAATCCCTGTGCCTGTCCAAGCCTAGCCAATACCCTTCCTCTCCTCCCTGGCTCCCATGATTGCTGCCACCCCAGCCATGGCTTTATACACCCGGCCTACACAAAGCCACTTGTCAGAGGCCCTGGAGATTCTGTCTAATGGGGGTATGGCTCTGCTGTCTTCTCCCTTTCTCTCAACTCAAGAAGGGGAGGCAAGTGAGAGAGAATGCTGAGGGAGGAGGGTTAGGCACCACAGAGGAATCCATTGAGAAGAAACTGCATCAGTATCAGGAACCACTTCCCAATGTCCATCAAGCCTGCATGCATGCACACACACTTTCTGAGCCACTTCCATGTGTCAATCAAGCCACTATGGAACAAAGGGGCCAAGTGAGGCCCTTAGAGGACCTTCAGTGACCCTCCTCCTCCTCCTCCTTCAGTGACACCTCCTCCTCTTTTCTCCTATACCCTCCCCTCATTCTGAACCAACCAGCAACAGAGAAACTAAACTGAAGGTTTGTTAAATTTGTTAGGTTTTACATGATGAAACAATAGACATACCAGTACTTTTCAAAATAAAGAGTCAAGCGTTAGTGGAACATGATTCAATTTAATGCGATGAACTACACGTGTGGACTACACATCTGCTAGGACACATATGTGAACTTGAGGGGAACCGAGTTCATACATCAACTAAATGTCATTATCACAATATGGTGACAAACAAGTCCCTTGACTTTTCATTAATTAAAACGATTTCAAATAGTCAAGATACCACATTTAAAAGGCCACTCGTTAACCTAACCTTTTATATATATATAAAAAAAAAGTGAAATGGTCTGACAACTTATTTTAGAAAATCTACTAGAATTTGTCAACTGTTTGAAAAACTCTTGTCTCCTTTATCTGATACACTACTTCTATGACCCCTTACAAACGAAGGTTCTGGCAAATTTGCCACTCATTATTTTTTACAATTGAAAGCTCAAATGAGCTTTGCGTCAAACTCTTCATTGTCGCCAAAGGTTTGCTGTAGGCCCACCATTATGATGAAGAGCTGCAAACTTCTGGCAAATATTTCCGGTGAATCACAAGCTTATTTGCATGTGAAAATTATATGTGGGAAATGTGCGGCTAGTTTGCAGCTAGTTTGTGAAAAGTTTGTCAGAACTAGTGATATTTGTAAGACTATTATGCAAAACATAAGTAATTAATAAATCAATTAATTTAAAAAGAATGTTTGTCCTTTAATGAAATGTCATTTGTGTTATCAGTGTTAAAAAGTAGAAAATTAGTAGAAAATACAAAAGAACTGTTGAAAAGAACTTCCAAGTTCAAAGTTCAGAGTAAAAAGTGGCTGCTCAAAGTGATTTTCCCACTATGTTGAAAAAGAAAAAGTTATTGTACATAGTACATTTATAGTATAGTACATTTCAACTGTAATTTTTTTCACATGGTTCATTTATATGTCATTGATTTTGTATTGTTTAATGTTCATGTGAAATTTTTTGAAAAAACAAAAGAAAAAAAAAATCCCCAAATGATTTAATGGTAAAGGTTTGGTTTACTATTGACAAAATGCATCTTTTTATCATCACTGGTGTTACAACCCTTGCGTCATTCGTGAAACAAAATTAAATAATAAAATAAAGAACCAACAACATTCTTTATGGCTAAGAAGATTGTTAATTTTTCTATGGGGGAAAACTGAAGTGTACTGAATTCAATATTTTGAATTTAAAAGTTTTTTTTAAAAGTAACCCAAAAATCACCTTGTTCATCATGTTCTGGCTTTCAAATCTAATTGAAACATGTCTACAGTTAATGTGGGGGACAACTGCAAAAATGGAACAGAGAAGTAAAGTTAGTTCTGAGATAAGCTCTAGCATCATTTGTGGCATAAAGCTGAAGTGTGTAAAATTTTTGATGGTGACATAATACGTATGTCATACTTTCTCCTATCCCATCTTATTATGCAGAGACAACTATAATTAAGTATTCATAGATTCATTACAAAACTGTAAACACTGTTTGTTTTGAGCAACCTGTCTAGCCCTTCACAACATTGATTAAACCAATGGCATGAGTTGGGGCGGGACTATCCGTTTGTTCGAACAACAGAAGACAGGGGATTGCTCGGAAAGCTGTTTTAAAACCAATGCATGTTTTTGCAATTCCATTGGTTGTGCTAGTGGCACAGAAATTACTCACTTTAGCTTTAAATGTCCAAATACTTTTTGGAGTAGGGTTCAAATCAACATCGATATGTCAGCAAAAAGTGTGAAAGTTAACAGACACCCCAAAAATAAATAAATAAATAAACAAATAAAACAAGAAAAAGGCATTTAGGGGTATAGATATTTATTGAAGTTGTCTCCATATTTAATTGTCTTGACTGATAGTCTGAAAATCTGGCCAAACACTGAGAATATCCAGTTTAACAAAGTATCCAGATTTACTGTTATGGTTCATGGTTCTGAATGATAACCATATTCTTAAATGGTGTACCTAGCTCCAATAACTAGCAGAGCAAGGTACTAGTAACGTCAGGGTCACGGGTGTGATTCCCAGGAAACAGATATTGATAAACTTTCAGTATAGCTCAAATTCACCATAAAGGCATCTGACTGGTATTAACCATGGTACTCCAAAGTACTTCAAAGGCACCATGTTATTGTTTTAGTACATTACATCTTTCCATAAATTTCAATTGGATAAAAAATGGTTTGTAAAAATTCAATGCGATTTAGACTAAGACAGTACAACACTCAAACCTTTAAATATGACATCTAATTTGACTACAGTTTATAACTGTAGAAGTAAAGATAAAAACTTTCAAATCAAAAATGGGTATATTTTAGAATTTACAGAGATCACACAAAACTCTTCAATGAAAATCCAGAAATTTCAGGCCCAGAGACAGATGGGGCATAATCCTGGCGCAATGGGCTGAGCAGTATGCATGTGTATGCACAGCTCCAATTCGCATGTGATCATCGGAGTGCAAACATCTCAGATTGCTCATTGATATTCAGCTGTGCCACTGAAAGAACAAGCAGATGCCATGGTCTGAGACTCAATGGATAACTAATTACTTGTCATTCTCATGCATACAGCCATCGCATTAGCCTTACAAAATGTTGCTGTGGTTTTCTGGCTCTACACAAACACACAGAGCAGAGAGAGTCCAAAATAGATGGCACAGTTCAGATGGCCTCATTTATTCTCACAGGGTGAGTTCAACTTGCTTGACCTGTACTGCCACCCTGCCAGAAGTAACAAATATATATGCGGAGGGATACCAATCCAGCTGTTCATAAGACAGCCACCAGAACCTGCCAAATCCACTGCAGCGAGACCAGCGGAACCACATGAGACAGGAGGAGTGTTTACAAAAGTCTGCGAATGTTTGTGTTTTCTGAGAGGGTTATAGAGATGGGATACTCCTGTAAAGTGTGTGAAATCTTACCTCAAACTCTTCTGAGAAGCCATGTTGGTTATTGGAGTAGAGTTCTGATACATGTTTGATAAACAGCTTGACAGTGATGGCCTCCATATCATCTGGAACAGAGTAAATAAAAGCGATGTATTGGTTTGCATTGTAATTCAAAGTTAACACAACAAGCAATTTCAGAGACAGTGTGTCTGGAATGACTTGGGGTTAAAATATTTGCTTCAGGGTTCTTATAGACCAAAATATCAGTCAGACCAATTAATCAGATGATTTTTGATCATATTTTATATAGTATTAGCTGCCCCTTGTTTCAGTTAAAAAAATCTACCAACAGCCAATGGATAATACCCAGTATTTCAGTAATTTGAAATGCATTTTTTTAAACCGGTACACTTTGTATCATTAACTCAGATCAGTTACGATTTGGCAGCCACTATTCTGACATACTCTATACCTTCTGAAAGGTGGGCACAATGATATGATATGTTCACTAGATGATTAACAGTTCATTGTATTGGTTGTGTTGAAGAGTCTATGAGGATGGATTAAGGATCAGGGTTCAACTTCAGCCACTGTAAGCGAAAACACTCACAACTGACACACCTACTCAACAAGCGGAAAAGCTGCCACTCAAATCTGTCTAAATACAAGCAGATAAGCCTGTAAAGCCAAAAATAAACAAATGTACCCAAAACAGACACACACACACAGCAAAACTGGTAAGTTAGGTCTATGTGAAAACAAGCATTTTCATGAATGAATTAATCTGTGTAAGAATGGGGTCACTAGACGCCATGTAAGGTTCGGACATGTGAAGGGCGAGCTCTGCGCACTTTGCTAGTTTTAATACTTTTTGTCATAAACTGGTGAGATTCGATACACCCTGACCCTTAACTGTTCTAGGAAGACAATATGTCAAAGAATTCAAAATGGAGACAATAAAAGAAACTTAAATGCTCAAGCTGACACCCCCGAACAGTCCGCAAGCCCGGGAGCCGATTTGGCCAGAGAAGTGAATGAAATTCAGCAAGAATTGTTGAACTTGTTGGTAATGGTGATGGTCGTTGCTGACTTGAAGGATCTTGCTAATACGTCGATCAATCACTGCCATGGAGATGAAATTCACTCAATAACCACTGGAGATGCAGTAATTGGTGAGGGAATTAGTGTCTAATCTGCACGTCTGGGAAAAGTTGGGAGGACTTGGAAAACCATAACCAGCGGAATAACGCCGAATTGTTGGAATTCCCGAGAACGAAGAAGGTTGGAATATGACGAAATTACTGGATGGGCTCTTTCTGAGTCTTTTCAACATACCAGGCCATAAGCTGGAAATCGAGCAAGTTCACAGGGTTCTGGCTCGGCAATCCACTGAGGGAAACAGGCCCTGATTAATTCTGGTCAAATTTCAGAGATCATCCAATAAATATTGACTAGAGAGTAACGTGATCGATTCAAGGAACGCAAGAAACTCTGACATCAACATAAGGTCGATTTTGCACTAATGTTCCATGCCAAATTGAGAACAGATGCTAAGGATGGCTGTAAATTATTTACATGTCCCCAGCAAGCAATGTCCTTCATAAAGTCAATGGACTGAGTAAGTTATTTTGTGGTACTCACGTTGCTGCCAAGTGGACCGACTCACTGAACAATCACTTGACCATCCGAGTAAACTGGGCGCCTTTTTCCACCTAGCGGCTGGAGTTTGTTTTGTGTAGTAGCGCACCTTCGGGACAGTGTTGTGGACGAATCTGCATGTTCTTTGTGCTTTTGCTTCCTATTGTTTGGAGATTGTTTTGTGCAGTATTTCTTGTAGGACATTGGAGTGATTGGGTTATTTGTTGCACTCATGTAGAAGTTGAATGGGCCAGCTCACTGATCATTTGTTTGTCTGCCCGTGGAAACTGCCTTTTCTTTTTTTGTGGTGGTTCCACTAGCGGCTGGAGTTTGCTTTGAGGAGGAACACACTTTCAGGACAGTTATGTGAATGAATCTACACGCTATTTGTGTTTATTCTGCCTATTGTCAGGAGTTTGTTTTATAGATTATATTCTGTTGTGTAATTCTGTCTCACAAAATATTAATAGAAACACCGGACTTGAGCAATCTGATGGCAAGTTGTTGTGGGGGCTCTCGTAGGCATACAGGGACTGTTTGAGTTTACAGTTGACGCTGTCGTGCACGGGATTAATGCACACGTTTTTCTTTTTTCTGTTTGTTTGTCTTTATAATTTTATTTTTGACACACAATCTATATTTTCTAATATGTCAAAATGTCAAATGTTAACATGAGTGGATTGTCTCTCTCCAACTGGAATGTGAATGGGTTGAGGCACCCCATAAAAAGATAGAAGGTTATTTCTCTTCTTAAACATAATGAATATTATCATATAATCAGTGTTTCTTCAAGAAATGTATCTTTCCCTTCAAGAAGCAAGAAAATTTGGGAAGATATGAGGTGGACTCAAGGAAGAGCAGGAGAGTCATACACCGATAAGTAAGCATCTACAATTCAAATGTCTCAAACAGATTAAAGATAAATTAGGAAGAGTCATTATTGTTTTAGCAGAAATTCAGGGGCAAATGTTGATTCTGGCTAATATTTACACACCTAACGCTGATGATCAGGGTTTTCTTGATGATCTAGATCTTGAAGGGATGTTGCAAGCCACTGGCACCCCTCATGATGTAATATTGGGAGGAGACTTTAATCTATTGATGGACTCAGTCCTTGATCATAATGAAGCAAAAGTGTGCAAGCCCCCTAGAGCAACACTGACACTTCACAGGATGTATAAAAATCTTACAGATATTCGGAGACTTTTGAACCCATCTGGTAGAGACTATACATTTTTTTCATCAGTCCATAAGTCCCTCATTTCATCTGTTGTATTTTGCTTAATTGGAAACATCTTAGTCTCAGATCATGCCCTGGCAAGTATAAAGATGTTGCAACATACAGAGAAAAATAAATCATATATTTTAATGTAACTCTTTTGCAAAATCCTGAATTCCAACAAATGTTAAAGGCTGAAATCAATGTTTATATGGAGACCAACTGGTCCTCTGTGACCACTGTGGTGTGGCTTGGGAGGAACTTAAGGCAGTTCTTAGGGGTCGGATCATACAGTATGCCTCATTCACCAAAAAATACAAAGCACGAGAACTCGTGGAGTTGGAAGGGAGTATTAAAAGTGCTGAGGCAGAGCTGAAGAGTTGAATGTCATCTGATGGCCTCAGAGTATTGACCCAATTGAAATACAGATATAATACTATTTAGTTGCGGAAGGTGGAGTTTTGGCTATTCAGGGCAAGACAGTCATACTAACAAAGCAGGGAAGCTTTTGGCTAGACATATAAAGCAGAGAGAGTCTTTTTCTACCATTCCCTCAGTGAAATCTGCTGGTGGTGAAATATTTACCTCGGCCATTGATATTAATAATGTCTTAATCTCTATAGTTCCACGTCTTTGTGTACTGATGAAGATATTAGAAACTTTTTAGAACCATTAGAACTCCCTAAACTGACGACTAAGCAATAAAGTTCTCTTGATTCTGAGATATGGTAATTTTTGGGACAGTGGCCTTGCCTTCAGGCAAGGCTCCGGGGCCAGATGGCTTTGCCACTGAATTTTTTAGATCTTATGCTACAGAACTGGCTCCATTTTTGTTAGAAGTTTATACAGAATCATAAAGAATAGAAAGCTTCTGCCAACCATGACACAAGCCCGCATCAGTTTGATTCTTAAAAAGGACAATTATCCAAGTCAATGTATGAATTTCCCTGATACAGCTAGACGTTAAAATACGTCAGGTCAGGTGGGGTTTATTCAGGGCCACAGCTCTTCTGATAACATCAGGCATCTAATTAATATCATGTGGTCAGTGGCGAATGATCAGACTGCGGTTGCTGCCATCTCACTTGATGCCGAGAAGGCTTTTCATATGGTAGAATGGGATTATTTTTTTAAGATTTTGGAAATACACAGGTTTTTGGAATACTTTTATTGGATGGATTAAGTTACTTTATAGACACCCGGTAGTGGTGATACAAACAAATGGATTAATTTCAGATTATTTTACTTTGAATAGGGGTACCTGGCAGGGTTGCCCTCTTTCCCCTTTATTGTTCTGTCTTGCCCTGGAACCAACCAGAAAGATGATTTTTCAGGGGTGGTGACAGGATGTATGGCACATAAACTTTTGCTTTATGCAGATGATATTTTATTATTCGTCACCGACCCCACTAGATCTATACCTTGTTTTTCTAAGTTCTCAGGTTACAGAGTCAACTGTACTACCCAGCAACAGCTTTTCAGCCGGGCGTCTTCCAGTGGCCCAAACAGGACATTAAGTATTTGGGCATATTATTCTCAGCAAATTTGTGTGATTTAGTTAGTTAATTTTGACCCCTTAATACAAATGTTTTAAAGCGATGTGGGCAGGTGGGCTTCATTACATTTATCTATAATTGGGAAGGTTAATGTTATTAAAATTAATTGTATTCCAAAATTCAACTACCTGCAACAATCCCCCCCTGTAGATCCTGTGGCACGGCGGAGGGCGGGGCCGGGTCGTGACTTGGGTCGGGACATGTCCGTAAGGATCTCTCTCTCTCGCACCGCCCTCTGCGATCGGCCTTTATCCCTCTCGGTGGCTTGATTAGCCCAATACGGGACCGGGCGGGTCGAGTCACGACCCGGCCCCGCCCTCCGCCGTGCCACAGTCCCCCACTCTTATTTCAAGCAATTAGATAGCATAGCGAAGTCCTTCATTTGGAAGGATAATTATCCCAGATTACATTTCAATAAGTTACATAGGCCAATTGACAAAAGTGGGCTTGCAAAGCCTTTCTATCAAACTAATCTGAGAAGTTAAATTACATCCCGTTATCTCGCATTTGCACTCGGTATGGACAAAGGTGTCCAGAGTGTTTAATTTGGTCCCCTTTCTGCTGGTCAGAGTGGATTGTGAGGGAGGTTAATACGCTCAATGACCTATATAAGAGTGGAGTGCTGAGATAGTTTGAAAATTTGGTTGAACATTTTGGGATTCCCAGATCTCAGTTCTTTAGGTATTTACAGCTGCGCCATCTGCTCTGTACTATTTTTGGGAGTAGCACACGTCCCTCTAAAGCGGCATGCAATTCAAGATTTTACATAGATTCTATTGGACCACCTCTAGATTGTACAGGCTTGGTTTTAAAGACACACCTATATGCTGGTGATGCCAATCAAAAGATGGCAGCACAACCCATGTTTTTGGTGGTGTGTTAAGATCCAAGAATTTTGGTTGAAGGTTCAGAGTTTTATGTGTGATGTATTGGGCACTCAAATTTCATTTTGCCCCAGACACTGTATTTTAGGTAATGGGGCAGTAATAATTTACATTTACATTTATGCATTTGGCAGATGCTTTTATCCAAAGCGACTTGCAGTGCACCTATTACAGGGACAATACCACCCGGAGCAATCTGGAGTTAAGTGCCTTGCTCAAGGACACAATGGTAAGTGCCTAGCTCAAGGACACAATGGTGGTGGCTGTGGGGATTGAACCAGCAACCTTCTGATTAAAAGTTATGTGCTTTAGCCCACTACGCCACCACTACTGGAAGTCGTTTGATGGGAAATGGGGCAGTTATTTGGCGTTTTTGGGGGACTCTCGGAGAGGGTCTGTGGAGAGAGAAGCACACTTATGTATAACCATATACTTATGTGTGACCACAGGGATGTTCGTTGAGGTTCAGGGTGGGGTTGGTGATTGGGGAGGGGTGCTAGTGAGAGTTAAATGTTGAATCAGTGTATATATGTTTTGTTTTTCTTTGTGATCTGTACGTTAATGGGAAAGATCTGTGTAAGAATAAAATAGACCTGTAATTCAGTCCTTCTTTTATTACAATTATTTATTAGATACAATAGTACTAATTGTCTTAAATAACGATAAAAAAACTATGAAAAACCCACCACTGAACAAAACAAAGTGTTTGTGAAAAAAATATTTTAAATAAAAAAATATGTAATAACTAATTGTCTTAAATACAATAATAATAATTTTTTCAATCATAAAAAAATAACAACATACAAAATTAAAAAATGTGACCTTAGCTAAACACTATTTAAAGCTTTTGACTCTAATAAAAGGCAATCCGTGGACCTTTTGCCTTCATCATAAACGCCTACAACTCAATACAGCTAACAAACACATTTTGGCACCCAGGGATGTTAGTATGCCAGAAACACACTGGGAAATTCACTCAGAAACTGAAGACCCTATTTAGCAGGAAACCATCCATATTTGAAGGAACAGCGAATCCTAAATGCTGTAAGAGCCAGAACCAAAATAAAGAGAGAGAGAGAGAGAGAGAGAGAGAGAGAGAGAGAGAGAAGCAATGGTTCTATGTAAATACTGGGGCCAGTCCTTGCCAAGCTGGCAAACAGATGCCCAAATTGGACTGAGGGCACTGTGCCACTGTTATTGTGAAGCGTGCCCAATGCACAACAATGAAAATTGGTTCCAATAAAGTGCTTAAGGGAAAACACAGGCAAATCAAAGGCTCTCCCTGCATTAAAAAAAGTTCACCCAAAAACAAAAATTCTCACATCATTTACTCACCCTCATGCTATCTCAGATGTGTATGACATTCTTTCTTCCGCAGAGCACATATTATGATTTTTAGAAGAATATTTCAGCTCTGTATGTCCATACAATGCATGTGAATGGGTGCCAAAATTTTGACACTCCAAAAATCACATTAAGGCATCATAAAAGTAATCCATATAACTCCAGTGTTTTAATCCATATTTTCAGAAATTATATGATAGGTGTTGGTATGGTTCTGTATGCATAAAGACACAAGAGTCTTATGGATTACTTTTATGCTGATTTATGTGATTTTTGAGCTTCATAATTGAGGATGAGTAAATAATGAGAGGATTTAAATTTTTGGGTGAACTATCCCTTTAAGCTGCACAGATTTTGCCCAAAATGGCAGGGACGGGTTCTGCTACACCGAGTAAATAGAACCTGAAACCTTCAGACCCTTGATAATCATATACTACCCACTTCTGCTCCACTGCACTCTTTGCTAATTATTTACATTTATTTAACATTTTCATTTACTGGCACATTTTCCTGGCTAATGTGTATGTATGTAAAAGTGTGCATGTGTGTGTCAAGACCACATTTCCTCAAACAAGCTCTCTCAAAACATTTGCTGTGTCTATATTAAACAAACTCTTCAATTTAGCTCACACTTGTTGAATTCAGTTTCCAGTAAACAGGAATTTTCTGAAGAAAAACTATGACGTTTGTACAAAACTCGCCACCACGATGCTAGAGTGTTGTGGACATATGCTGCGCCATGACTATGCAGTTACTAATGTGCTAAGAGTGGTTTTTAACCCATTAATATGTAGTTGCTAAGGTGTTCTGTGTAGGGCTGAAACGATTAATCAACGTTATCAACAATGTTGACAAAAAACTGTAGACACATTTTTCACTGTTGAATGGTCGTCTGATCTAATTTAACGTAACATGAGATATGGGAAACTAATGATGGCTCATGAGAGGAGCACTGCATCTTGCACCTGATTGAGGAGAGATTAATTTCTGAGAGTTAAAGATGGATTCAAAGTTGTTGTTTTGGCTTATTTTCCAATAAGAACATCAAAAACATTTACTTTAGGAGCTATACTGCAGAAGCAAAATTTGTTGTCTGAGAATGTAGAATATATTAAATATTTAAATATTTTAAAATCCTTAAAATAAGATACATTTACCTGAAGCAATATATAAGATATTTAGACTTGCTTTCAGAGAATGGATCATGAATATAATTATATTTTGACTTTGCAGAAGAATAAACAAGTGAACAAATACACTTCTGTATGTATATATATATATATATATATATATATATATATATATATATATATATATATATATATATATATATATATATATATATATATATATATACACACACACACACACTCAAGATACATTCTCCAAAGGCATGTATAAATATATTAAATGTTGTTTATCAGGTTTACATTTAGATATTTTTAAATGAAAATCAAGACAAAACATTTGATAACAACAGGATTTTTGCAGTGATTTTGCTGAATTAAACATAATAAAAAGTCTTTTTTTTTTCTCCTTAAATTCAAGGAATGTAATTTAGATGTATTTTTAAAAGACGATTTTGTCTTCTTCAATGCTGAATATTCAGTAAAGAGCTAATGATTAATCGTTGCAATAATCGCCCAAATAGTCGAATAATCATTCTAATAATCGTTAGATTAGTCGATCATCAAAATAATCGTTATTTGCAGCCCTAGCTCTGGGTGGTTGCTAAGGTGTTGCTATTAAGTGGCTGCTATGATTCTGAGTTGTTGCTTAGGGTACCAAGTCAATAAAGCCCACCCCAAGCCTATATGATATTCTGGTCCTTAGATATAGCTCAGGTCTTTGGATTTTTTTAATACATTTTATCGTCTGCCGTTGGAAAATCGTAAGTCACTTAGAAAAGGAGAAACAGATGATTTGAGATATGCTTTATGTCCATAGCACAACTAGTGTAGAATGACTAACATGCTGCTCAGTGACGCTTGGCTTAGCAAGCACTACTAAATACGAGAAACCAACACAAGGTGGTGCTACAGCTTTGAGCTGTGTTTGTGAGTACAGCTGGTCTTTCTCCCTGTTTTAGTAGCTGAAAAATTCTGAGCCACTTCAAAGTGGCCACTTCATGTCAAAATCAATGCTGCCATTGATTTTTACATTCAAGGATCATTATGCTAATCGCACAGAATAACAGTCTGTAGAACGCAGAATTAAGGTCTATTCCACACACAAATAGGCCAAAGTGTTGTTCGATCTTGGCACAGTTAAAAATCTTATATAATCCTCCTGTATCAGAGTGAAATGTGTCTTTATGTTGAGGATAAGCGTTTAACTGATCTGAAATATATTTGTTCAGTATTTCCCAACCTTCTTTTGTCTTATGCGTTCCCATAGACCCATCAACAGAGCTCAAGTACAATTCATCAAGACCAAACCAAAACCGTGTTCCTTTTAACTATAATGGTTGTAATTTAGCCTTATCATTACTATTTTTACTTACCATTTTCTGTCACTTCTATAATAACACATATATTCTGCTGCAAATTTAATTCACTCAAAAGTATAAAACTTGCACACATTATATAGATTTCTTTCCTTTAATAGGATACAAAAAAATAATGAAGGCATACAATATGTTTTTGAAAGAAACAATCAAATATTAAAATAATTTTTCTTGACATCCATAACAAGAAAATATTGTTCACACCGGCTTGCATGTTCACACGAGAAATTGTTGTTTTTGCTGCGGTGCTCTACAACGCAAGTTGTGTTGGACTACTTTTATACTACTTTTGCATCCTTTCTGAAGCTTGAAAGCAGAGTCACACTCCACTGCTATTATACTGAAAAGAGTGTTCCACAGAAGACAGAAAGTAATAAGTCAAACGAAAAAAAGGATAAGTAAACAATGACAGATCATTCATTTTTGGGTGAACTATCCCTTTAAGAAACCTCTGGGGTGTGTGTACCCCTTCTTGGGAATCACTGTGATAGATGATGCCTACCTGGGATGGGGATAACAGGTATACTCTCATTGGGCACGACTCTGGGAGAGCTACTGTCCTCGACGTAGAAATGAGCTGTCTGGAAGCACCTCCTGAGAGAGGCAGATAGAGAAAGAGAGACAGTGACATAGTGGCAAGTGTAAAACACATCAGACCTGCTTTAATGTTGTCATCAGGTGTCGTTTGAAGAACAATCCCCACCAGAGTAAACACAGATGCCACTGGAGATGTATGACAGGATCAAGGTGAACTTTGAACCCTCTTTCCAAGGAGCAAATGAAACATTCCAAACACAGATTCCAGCTCCACACTTGAAACACTCTTTTTGGTAACGCATTTTTACTTGTACTTAGACGCACACACTCTTAATTTACTCCTAAAACTAAGTGTGAAACATTTCTCTCAGTGTAAATTTCAAGCTTTGATTAGAACATATCTTTATGCCAACAACCGGTCCACAGCAGATCACAAGTTAAACAAGTTGACATAAAAAAACAACATTTTGCTCATTCGTTTATAGTTATTAAGTTACAATGACTTCATACTAAGTTACAGACTACATGTATTATTTGTTCTTTAAAATATGTTACACTGCTCGACTATTTCAAGTGAACTAGTGAAGGTAAAAGGCAATACAAAATTGTGAAAAACTTGACCAGTTACAGGACCTAATATATATACACTTTTCCTTATGCATTAATATACATTTTAACCTAAAGTCTTAATGTAAAAAAAAAAAAAAAAAATCTCTTTCAATGAAAAATCCCCCCACAAAAACATGACTGTCGTGATGAATTACAGGCAGTTGCTTTAAGTCTAAGACTGGTTTTACCGCTTTCCTTTAGTTTGCTAAAGACCCGTTAAGCAGGGAAGACTGTTTCTAAGAAAACCCAATCTAGAAAAGAAACAAACAGATAGATATAGCCACATACAGCGGCTGCTCTAAAGTTACAAGAAGCTGAAGTTTTGGACGTCAACCCGATAAACCAGCAGGAGCTTTTTCTGTCCTACCTGTATTTGATACACAGCAGAGAACAGAAGCTGTTCATCCCTGCAAAGAACGAGGGATTTTAGAAGAGGAGGAGAAGCACTGTTGCCTCCACATGCTGCCGCTGTGCAAATGCAGAGAGTGAGTGAGCAATGTGTGTGTGTGTGTGTGTGTGTGTGTGTGTAGGGGGGGGGTTGGTCTTGACGTATCACATGCACAGGGCTTAAACAAGCACTAGAGTTGCTGGGGTACGATGTGAACAGGGCACTGATCCCAGAACAGCCCACAACTGATCTGATAAACCACAGACCCCTGCTGCCTTTCCCTCTGCTCCCACACACACCTCTCCAGCTGGACAATCCTTTGTGTCCTCCATTATTTTGTTGAACTCTTTATACCTTCTCATCTTTCTGCCCAGGAGAGTAGAAAATACCAAAAAAATTAACCTATAATAACCAACAACAAACAACACCACCTAACCACAGCACCAAATCGTATCAAATAAGGCAAGCAAAGCATGGACAAAGTTTAAGCTGATCTAAATTTAAAGTAATAGTTCACCAAAAAATGAAAATTGCATAATTATTTACTCACACTCGTGCTGTTTTCAAACCTGTATTACTTATTTGGAGAAAGGCAATGCCAGGCTCCAAAAATGAGAAAAAGTACCATGAAAGTAGTCCATACAAGTCATGCACTAAGTACTCTAAAGCCATATGATATTTAGCTTTGTGTGAGGAACAGACTGAAATTTAAGCCATACTCACAATTCTCATATGCACATGTGCATATTCAAACTTGGCACATCGTGAACGGTTACAAGACGTGAGAACCAATGGCGCCTGGCATCACTAACATCAAACTGGCACGATGCGTCTTTGCCGTAACTCTCCAATCTGATTTGTGCTTGTGTATATTAACATTTTGAAAGTTACGATTGATTATGGAACATTCAGGGACCAATTGCGTTTGGCTTCATTTACGTCAAACATGGTGTGACACAACTTTACTTCATACTTTACTACAACTTTCACTATTGTCAGTTTTACTTAAAGGGATAGTTCACCCCAAAATGAAAATTCTCTCATTATTTACTCACCTTCATGATATCCCAGGAGTTTATGACATTCTTTCTTCACCAGAACACATTTGAAGACAAATTGAAAAATATCTTAGGCTCAATAGGTCCTCCAAATGCAAGTGAATGGAGATTTCTCTTTTGAAGCTCCAAAAAAATCACAGACAGTCAGCATAAATGTCATCGATGTGACTCCAGCAGTTAAATGAATTTCATCTAAAGTTATACAATCACTTTTCGTATCACGTATTTAAAAAAAAAGATAATTTTTTTTTTACTTTTTAACTATAATCCAACACTTTGGCTAATCTTCACAAGATTGAAGGTAAATCACTATCAAAACTCTAGAGCTTCCATATTTGGATTTTTAGACCTTGTACAATAAATATGTGTACTCGTAAGTTGAAATTTACACTCACAGCACCGATGAGAAAACTTGTAAAATAAAAATGTAATCTGCACTCACAGACAATAATTCAAAGCTTGTGTTTTGAATTCACAATTGCAGACAAGTAGTCACAGATGTGTAAAATGGCATTCACATAAATACAACTAAATACACAAATGTGTATTACACATTAACTTTTGACATGCCAAACTTTGTTGGGTTTACATGATTCAGTTAGGTTCTCTCTACTTATTTCAAATAAGTGGAACCACTGTCTATGACTGAATCAAGTACAGCCAAAGTGTTAGATAGATAGATAGATAGATAGATAGATAGATAGATAGATAGATAGATAGATAGATAGATAGATAGATAGATAGATAGATAGATAGATAGATAGATAGATAGATAGATAGATATATTTGTGAACAAGTCATAAGGACTATATGTATGCCTTAATTTTGCTTTTTTTTGGTGATGTTTGGAGCTTGACATCCCCTGGTCAACATATGTATTGTTTGGAAAAGAGCTGTGTGAAGATTTTTCCAAAATGTTCCCTTATGTGCTCCACAAAAGACAGAAAGTCATACATGACTGAACAAAATGGGGGAGAGCAAACTTTTAAAAATACATTTAAATTTTAGGGTGAACTAAATTACAGAATAAAAACTGAGTGTCCATTGTTAATAATCTTTAGCCAGGATCCTGACACGCCGCATCAGAGAAACACTCCCTATGGGCACTGGGAAACTTCAAGCTTAACAGGACTGATCTGTGGAACAAAAAGGAAGTGGAATGATTTAGGAAATTAGCACACACGTGACTTTAACCAGTCAAACTGGACATTGTGTATTTATAGTGAGATTTAAATTAGGGGTGTAACGGACCATCGATCCAATGACCAATGATCCAATGTTATCGATACAATGCATAATATCAATATAATTTGTTTTTAAGATGTACCTTTATTTTAATACTCTCATGTCAGCCACGTCCGTACGCATTTCCGGCGATGAAGCAACCGTATTACATTTATTTGACTTTATGAGCGCTAAATAAGCTTTTCATGTGGGACAAGGAATGATGTTGTTGAAGCCAAATTGTGCTCCACTATCCGCACGGCGTGCACACGCATCAACCGGGCTTCCCACGAAATCCAAGCTCCATTGACAAGATCCGTGCGAGCTCATCAACTGGGCAACCCTTAAAATGTGAGCTCTAGTGACAAACGCAGAGCGGCTCACATGCAGGATTAATTCGGGCTTCCATCGATATTGTTGCGCATGCAACCCGTGTGAATTTTACATGATCATTTCTATTTTAAAGTACCATGGAGAATGTGAGACATCTTGACAACGCCGACATTCTGAACAGAACTAATGAGGGAAAGAGAAACACCTGCTCAGCTCCAGCATCAGTTATTAGGAAAAATCCGATTTACACTAGTGTAAATCTAGCTCCAAATAAATAATCACGTGGGTTTAGCACGATGTTTAAGTGGAATGTGTATAGTCTGCTGGTATGTGGCGGTGATTAGGTGATTGTCTATTCACCACTCAAATAGTGACTCCTCATATTAAGGATGGATAGTTTCTTAAAGTGTTTGACGTTTGCATGTTGACTAGCTAACAATGCAATTTTAAAAAGCCAGTAATAATAATAATAATAATAATAATACAAAGAACACACATATATTGGCTAAAATAGTGAAATTTTATCTACATTTCTAGATTACTTCAACTATTTTTATCAATGCCTTTTGGTATTCAATGGAAATATAAGCACATTTAAAGTCGACATTTCTCTCGACTCGTCTGCCATCTTGGATTATTTTTTTTTGACTGCCCTTATCGAAAATTGTGAAGGATTCATGCGATGATGCCTTACTAGATTTTGTAAAGACAGGGAATGTGTCTACAGCCTTGTATACTCATTTGAAATGGCATTACGCAAAAAAGTGTAAACAGGGTCCCAAATATTTAAATATTAGTCCACTTCAACCATTTTTGCATGTGACCACATTGGGCTTTAAGTGTACATGCTTATCCAATCGATTGCATTCGACAGCACCGAAGCACCACCTAGAGTACTCACCTGTCAATCAACTGATGCAAAAAACAAAAACAAGAGTTTAAACTTTGCCAGTTACTTGTGGATTTAAAAAGAAATAACAGTCTGAATGGAATATTTTGAAACAGCTTATACATGTACATGCACAAGAGATTGATGGGACTTCTTCAGAATGCTGATATCGATATGCAGTGAGACAGATGAGAAGCAGGCATATCTGGAGCTCAGTTAATATAGGAACTCCACTAAAATGACTGAGAAAATGTGTATATTCTTCTACTTTTTTGTGCTTAATTATCATGCAGAAATACACAGATTTAATGACTGATGTCGTCATGAAATCATTAGACCCTCTTTTCAAAATCCGAACACAAGTGGTCAAAAGAGACATGTATTACAATGAAGTGTAAACGCCGATGTATCTCGCTTGTCCATTTGTGATCGAATCCCCCAAGAGTAAACAGGGCCCACATCTCTCAGTGGAGTCCACAGTCTGTCAATCAAATAGAACAGATCTCTGTGACGGCCTCCCTCTCTTTCACCGGAGAAGAGGGAAAGGTTAAAGAAAGAATGAAGCTAGAAAGAAAGAACAAGTCCCTAAAGAGGAAAGGGAATGATTGAAAACAGAAGAGCTTGAGGTGGAAACAATAGTGTAAGATGGACATTATTTGACAGATTTCTCTGAGACTGCCACAGGAAGTGTTTCATCCTAGTTAACATTGTCTGGTGGACTTTAGACACATAACACACTGACACAGTCAAACATATACGCACAAACTACAGTATTTTCAATTACACTACCAGTCAAAAGTATTTTATTATTAATACTTTCCACATAAAACAAAATAGTAAATTCAACAGTATTTTTTTTCATTACATTTTTGGCATTGTAAAGAAATGTATAAGTAGGCACAATTTATATATGTCGACAAAACTAACATCAACCATTTTAGCAGAAGCCTTAAATTTTCCTTGATATATTGACATAAGAGGTCATTCTACTATAAAACATACTATAAATTCCAGAACTCAAAACTTAAACCCCAATGCAATTAAGACCAAGCTGCCAAAATGCCCCATTCTCTACTTCCGAAACTTCATAACGTCACTTTGGGTACTCATTCATTCAAGACGGCCTCTACAGCAACAACATCAACACCTATTTTAAAATCATCGCTTCCATGGCCCCGCCCACTGGTGCTCACTTGGCTTGTAAACAGAGACATAGAGAAGGACAAAAGGCCTACTGTCTTGGCCTAACTACTCCTGAACATGAAAGGGGACCCATCTTAACTATTTAGAATTATTTTTGCAACAAGCATGTAATACACAGACGTCTTTGACTGTTGCCATCACTTTGGCATGCTTTTAAAAGGCATGGTGTCAAGTTTCAACTCTGAAGAGAACATGCATTTCATCAGCTGCTGTGGCTCCTCCTTAAACGGCTCAACAAACTGTTCTTTCGCCTATCAGCGCTATTTTTAATTGTTGGTGTATGTAAACACGCACTAGATGGGCGTCTTTGTCCATTTTGATTTGTTTCCGGTGATGAGCACCTCAGTGCAGGATGATAAGCTGGATGTGTGCGTCTTGTGAAGCAGTCATAAAACAAGTTGTAACGTAGTTCAATGGAAAGGAGGAGGCGAGAACCGGCTTGACAATGTAAATAATATTTTAATGAGAAACTTAACAAAAAGCACAAACACACACATTTGACGCACATATCCGTAAACAATCTCGCTCTCCCGCACCACCGCCCGCAATCGGCCTTTATCCCTCTCGGAAGGTTTAATTAGCCTGATAAGGGACCGGGTGTGCATAATCACGACCCGGCCCCGCCCTGCCACACAAGTCTTTGCCAAGGAATTGTCACTGAAGGATATGGATCAGTTAAAATCACTTTTGGGTGCATCCGTTGATGCGACGCAATGGCTTGAGGCTGTCTACACCGGGCACGTCAAAACTAACTTTCTTTTTGTTTACTGTAGGTGTGAAGCGCTGCAATGGACACTTCCATGGTAGACAGCATCATTGATTATATCGTCCGGTGTAGACGTAGAGTGTTAACAGTTGTGCTTGAGATGACTACTGTAATATATTCGGATGCAATGTGTTGGACGTGCATTATGTGTAAACAGTTTACACATGATGTAAAATATGTTGGTGCTTGTTTATTCTCTTACAATTGTGTTTAAAAAATGGCTGAATTTGAGGGGCTGCATGCTGTTAACCAATCATAACAGAGGGTGTTGTTTAATGGAGGAGCTGAGGCAAACATCAAGCTTTTCAGAAAGATGGTCAGAGACAGGGTGGAAAATGATCATATATTACAAAATTATGACTGGTGAAAAAAAACTTTACTAGCATTATCAGTGGACCTTAGGGAAGATAATGAAACTATAAAAAGTGCATTTCATGACCACTGTAAAATAAACCCGTTTTAATGATCACAAGAAACATTTCAGTCAAGTGTGTCTAAACATGTACCATTATGTGAACATGTGGTTAGACAAAAACACATGTACCCAAAACCTACCACACACACAAAGTATGCTGTGACAGAAGGTAAGGATATTTGATCTGATATAGACTGAGACATTAGTGTGTTTACTGAGGCTAATCTCAGCCAGTCTACTGAGCAGATTACACCAAAAGAACCTCACACACACACACACAGTCATTAGGTAATTGTATGTGTGTGCGAATGTTTAATGGCTGATTGTTACAGCTAAAGTCTGTTCTAACACCAAATGGACTTGCCAAAGGAATAGTTCACGTGCGGTGTGTTAGTTATGATGTGTATTATCATGGCTACTAGTGCTGTGACAGATGTACATACTCTCTGGAGGGGTTTTATGTGTGGTTGTATGTGTGTGCGCCTGTGCAGATGTATGTTTCTTAAAACAATAGAGGGTTGGGTGGAGGTAAAACATCTAAAAATATTTCACAAACCCCTGCCAGTGTATGAGCTCCATAGGAGGGAGTAGATGGCTGTTTTTGGCCCAGGAAGGAGAGCCAAGAATATGGGAGGGAATCCTAGCACAGGCCCGTTCCAGAGCCAGAGCTGTTCACTAAATTGAGACATGCTGATTGTGAGACACCCAGTGAGACTCTATCAGCTGGCCACTGGAGAGGAGACGAGATCCATAGAGAAACAGGTGCACAAAATCAAACATACACATTTATCAAGCTTTCTATCTTCTATTAGTTTTAAATTAAGTTATTCATAACTACAAACCATAACCTTAAAAGTTCATATCAAGGTTCAATAAAATGAAGCTCTATCAAAAACAAAACTCACCCCTTAGTGTATCAGGGGTGCAAATCAAAATCGAATGAGTGCACTTACAAAGGAAGTCTATGGGCCAATTGGGAAAGTTGCTTCCCTTTAAAAATATAAAGTTTTCTATTTTATTCCCAATGTATGGCAAGTTTGACACACACACACACACACACACACACACACACACACACACACACACAGTACAACTAATGTACAACTACACAGCCAAGAGTATATTGTAAGTACAAACAAATAAATAAACTGGACACACACACATCTTATTTGTGCCACTACCCCATCTTAACTGTGACCATGGAAACAGGGGTCTTGGCAACCACCTCCATAGCCCATCCATTGCTGTGGAAATGCTCGCAGGGAATACCACGGCCTCTCTCTCTTTCTTACAGTCACCAGAGACACTCTCAACACTACTAACTGGTTTTCAGTCCACCCTTCAGGGCCCAAGGGATGCCAGGGGCCCAGGAGTGATAAACTACCAGAAACATTACATGATTCAAATTGACACACACATTCACAACAACCCTACTTGTTGCCAAACTCTAAAGCAATAAAACAGATGTTAAGTGTTTAAAATTGTCTCATGAAGGTAAAGCCATCCATCTGTTGAGTCAGTGACACTCTGTGATTCAATCAGAGAATCAGTTGCAAATCTATCAAAAAGTCACTCAGGAAATCAGTGAGTCATCCAAAGAGTCAGTTTGATTTCTTCAGTGAGTTTGTCAGTGAATCAGAAACACGAGTGAATCTGTCAGTGTGGATCAGTGTCTCACCTCCAGTAGACAAGGACGGCCAGCAGCAGAATGAGGCAGAGGAAGGTGAGCGCTGACACCACCACCAGAGGAATAATCCACTCCATCCTGCTTGATCCAGGCACCGGGTGCATGCTGGAGACTACACTGCGCTCTGAAACATACAGCATATACACTGATCAGCCACAACATTAAAACCACATGTCTAATATTGTGTAGGTCCCCCTCGTGCCGCCTTTGTCAACACTGTGTCAACTGTGGTTGGTCATGTGATCCAAACATGGCTGCCCCCATGAAGGGACCCTCACTATCTAGAATAAAACAGCTTTTAATAGGTTACTGAGTCTTCATCTATCATGATTTTATACATACGCTTCAAAATTACAATTAATTTCTTTAGGAGTAAAACCTTTTTAATAAGCTGCCTACCAAGCAACTTTAAGCTGCCTACCAAGCATGTTTGGACATCATAGTACATTTAAATATTTGACTGTGCAAATACAAACATAGGCATTTCTTGTGAATCGATATGAGCTTTTCAAAAGCCCATGTAAAATTACAGGTGACAAGTGTAATTTCTGCACCACAAGCATCACTAAATGGAATTACAAAAATAATGTTCTCAAACAGATTTCCCCTCACACTCCCCCTTGTCTGCCATGGGCGGACAATAAGACAGTCCCGCCACAAACAGCATTGGTTAAGTCAATTATGCTTGTCAAGATGCTTATCCAAAAAGTTTTGATAACACCACAATGTCTACACTTTTCAGGGGAATCAACCTAGGAGAGACTTATTTATAGTTTTTCTGCAACTTTTTAAAATTATTTTATGTATTTTTTATTAAATGGCATATCAACTTTATTTCCATTTATGAATACAACCACAATATGAACAACAACCACAAAAACAATAATTAAAATAGATCATTATAATTTATTTTATTATTTAAATTGATCATTTATAACAATGTAATTACATTAGATAAATTCAAAAAAATTGCGAAAAATTAAATGAACATTTATTCACAAAATATCTATTAAAATTCATTGAAAATTATTTGAAAACAGGACACGTGCACTCTGAAATGTAGACTACCTTTATTCGGCCAAGCAGGCATAGTTATTGGGCAATGCCAACAATCTCATAATGCTCTAATGTTCCATTATGGTCACTGTGATATTGGTTTGAACAGAAAAACTTTCCTAACATACAGTAGATACATAGTCCTAACCCAACCCTCCTAACCAAACCATACCAACAGCTACAACTAAAATCAGAGGGTATTAATAAGGATGTTGTTCAAGTCCGAAACCCTGACCTAAACCTTTCCCTATCCCTTAAACCTGATTTGTAGATTGGAATGGTGTTTCCTAACAAGGATGTTTTACATGACAAAATCATGACAATCATATCAGTCTACCATAAATAAACACACACAAGCAGCACGCAAACACTCACACGCACGCACGCATACACACACACACCCACACAAACTTGTTTTTATATCATTGCAGGGACTCTCCATAGCTTTTTGTAGAATATATACAGATCTAATAATAATTTATATCCCCTAACCCTACCCATAAATCTAACCCTCAGATAATTGTTCTATCATTTTCACATAATAAAAAAAAACATAGTTTAGTATGTTTAATAAGCCATTTCCCTCGTGGGGACTGCTGGCTGGGCCATTTGGTCCCCAGAATGTAGCATAAACATGTATACAGACACGTATAAACATATCGAAGTCCCAAACTGAAGAGTCAATCTGACATCAGTGGAAACCATAGACTCAGTCCCCGATTGTAAAGAACAGAGAGATCTGAAAGGCTGCAGCCCCCCTCAGGTGGTTCGGAAAAGCATGCTAACTAATCCATGCTGCTATCCTAACACGCTGCCTCCACACTCCCTGCTCACCAGAGTCACAAACAGACTCACGGTCACGGAAAGATGGGCTCAAACTCTGGACCTTACAGGCACACACACACACACACACACACACACACACACACACACACACACACACACACACACACACACACACACAGACAATTGATGAACATAACTCCTGTCACAGAGCTAAATATGGAGTTTTCTCTGTTCCTTTCCCTCCAACTGCTTGCAGCTGAAAAAATTTTCTGCTCTCATCCTCTCTGGACCGGAAAAGTAGGCCAACCATCCGCCACCGAAAGTAGAGAGGATGAAAGGAGGGATTGAAGAATGGGAAGAGAGGAAAACAAGAAAGACGGAGAGACAAAGGGAGATAAAGACATCAGATCGCAGAACGTGCTTGTCCATGCAAATGTCACCCTCCAAATTGCTAGGGTGTTATCCATTTAACAATGGAGTGTGAATAGAGATTATGGAAAGTGTTGGGCTCTAACCTGTGTGTATAGAAAAAGGTGGCAAGTGTCCACGGCCTTCTCTGTTGGGTTTGCTGGTCTGAGCCGTGCTTTCTGGGGGCTCTATTACTGCCGTCACATTGTCATCATACTCTAGCTCTCTGGTAGGTGGCACCTTTGTACCCTCCTCCCCAATTGTCTGTGAGATTTTCTCTATGTTCTCCTCCAAGACATTAGATGGTGCTGTGCTGTTTTCTGCCTTCCTGCCCCCTCCTTTCTGTTTCGCTGTTGAATCTGGCGCTGATGTGGGCGGATCTTTTGTCACAGAATTGTTCACCTGCTTTTCGACGTTGTCTGGAACGCTGTTGTCTTTATTTTCCGCACCTTTCTCCTCCTCCTCTTCCTCTTCTCCATTATTCTCTCCATCCTCATCCTCACCCTTCCCTCCTTTCTCTCCTCCATCATCAGATCCCTCGCTCTCAGAGGCTGTGGTGGTGTCCGCGTCAGAGGCTGGAGAGGAAGTCGGTTCGGTGGTGGTCACCATGGGTTTGGCTGCGGTCTGGCGAGTGGAGGCTGGAGTTGGAGTAGAGGGTGGAGGTCTGGTGGGCCAGATGGAGCTGGGGAAAGAGGAGATGACCCCTCCACTAAAGCCCAACCCCGCCAGGAGGGTGCTGGTTACAACGGACGCAACGGTTGCTTGGCTGCCGCTGGAAGAGGGGCCAATCCCAGTTGCCATTGAAACGAAGGAGAAGGGAAGGCCAGATGAAGTCCAGGTGGAAGAGCCGGAGCTGATCGGGGCCATGTCTGCTGAGGACGCAGGGGAGACTGTAGGCTAAAGACAGACAGAAAGAGAGACAAAACACAAAACTCAGCCCTTAAATGTTCATAACTGTTCATTTAATTCTGCACTGATTCTAATGGTCAAAATTTGTGCAAATCATGTACGCAGAAGTAGAGGTCTGCTACCTGACCTGTGCAAATACCCACTATATCCAGTTTTGGGCTGGATTATATAGAGCATATATATATATAAAAAAATTAAAAAATTAAAAATTAAAAAATATAATATATATACAGTATATATGTGTTATATAATTATAATATAAAGGGGTCCTGACCAACTGTCATGACTAACTGTCATATATTTGTAAAACAATAATTTTCCACCCTCATTCTGACCCTCTGTCAGAAACGCTCTGTTTTCATGTTGCTTTTCTTTAAGACCTGATTGTAAACACCCACTGCTATGATTGATTCTCTGCTCTTGACTGACCTGCTGTTCTTTGCCCTACTGGGCAGGGCTATGGAAGTTATAAGGTAAAGTAGGTGTTGATGTATTGTGAAAGCGGTGCAAAACCACAGTTTGATCACAATGTGGAGGAAATAGAAAATGGGCTGTTTTGGAAGCTTGGTTTCAACAAATGCCCTTTTTGCAGTGAGGAAGAAGTTTTGAGTTCTGATACATACGTTATGTTTTTATAGTACAATAACCTCTAACATGTCAAAAGATCAAGGAAAATGCGATTCATTTGTTATAATGACAGCATGCCCTCGAGCCGGCATGAACTTCACAAGTTTGTACAAAACCATGTTAATCGTAGCATGATTTGAGAATGTTTCACAGAGCATCTTGTGATCGGACATTTCACATTATTGAGTGGTCATGTTCAATGCCACAAATGTGCTTACTTGATTAGTGAACTAGAAACTTTTAGGTTTTTCAGGTTTAGGTAAGATTGTTATTCCCACATATTCAGTGTGGTCTCAATGTACTGTCTATTAAAATTTTAACACATTTTTTAATGGTGTTTTCCTTCCTTTACTGCATGTGACAGTCTGTACATTTGTGTGTATTAACTCGGAGAGCAAATAAAAAGAGAGTGAGTGATTTCGGGTTCGTTCCTAAAATCTGACAGTACCAGAATACACTCAGAATGAAATACTAGCCTACTACTGTGCAATGCACACTGTATACTGCATACTATATATATATATATATATATATATATATATATATATATAGAAACATTATGCATTATCCAAAGATATATGATACATTAAAAAATGTCCTCACACAATTTTGTGTATTAATCTTTTAATGGTTCACGCTGTAAATCCCATTTTGGGCTATAGTATTCAGTGAAGTGCGCTCTGTTGTGTACTGCACATTTTGGAAAATGTAGTAGATCATCTGGGTATTTTATGCACACAGGAAAATTTGCATACTGTGCACAGTATACACACATACTGAGTACTGCAGAAATAAATACAGTAGCAGGTTAGAATGCTTTTCCGAACCAGGGTCTTGATTTCGAGTCAGATTAAAGGTGAGTAACTTTTTTGATGTTTAAATACTTTTTCCTATCCCAGCTTAATATGCAGAAACAGCTATAAACAAGCGATTCATAGGTTGATGTCCTCGAAAACTGTAAACACTGTCTCTGTGGTGCGCATCTGTTTAAGCGACCCAACACAGCAACATTACATCAACGAATTTGGGGCAGGACTAACTGTTTGATCAACAGCAGTTCGGTGGAGGATTGGAGAAAGCAGTTTAAAAACAATGTTCTGTGGCACAGAAATGACACACTTCAGCTGGAAGGCTTTAATTTAAAGGGATAGTTCACCCAAAAATGAAAAATATCTCATCATTTACTTAACCTCATGCCATCCCAGATGTGTTGTGAAAGTGCAAGAGGAGATTTAAAGTAAAAAAAGGATTAAACTTTTTGAACTACAAAGGTTTGATCACCATTCACTTGCATTGTATGGACCTACAGAGCTGAGATATTCCTCTAAAAATATTTGTTTGCGTTCTGATAAAGAAAGAAAGTCATACACATTTGGGAAGGCATGGGGGTGAGCAAATGATGAGAGAATTGTAACGTTTGGGTGAGCTATTCCTTTAAGGCAGACCTCTAAAGCAAAGAGACAGTGCTGCCACCTGCTGGACAGAGGTAAACTTACCATCCCAGTTTTCACTATTCTTGTCCCCTCAAATATCCTAGTGGTGTTGGCTAACAGAAAGAAGAGAAAAAACAAAACAATTGCATGAAAAATTTGGAAACAACAACTGAAAATAGCATTTATATGAGGTTATGTTTGTGTATTTATGGTACCTCTGAAGAGCATGCTCTGGCTAAAGTCACTGCGTTTGTCATTCAAACACACTGCCTGGACGCGGAACAGGTACAAAATATCCGATGACACCGGTGTGATGACAGCTTCCTGAAACACACACAAAACATGCAAAATTACATATGCCGTAAGCACACAAAAAAACCTTCCTGCGACGGAAAAGAAGAACAAAAAAAAAATCCTTTGCTATCTTCTGAAGGGTCCAGCCTGAGCTTGAGTTTGCGCGAAACTCAAAACGCACATACACTTACACACTAAAATACGTCTTGTGCTGGACGTATGAAGGTGAACAGCTTGTTCTCCACTCTTTCTCTGGATGGCAACACCTTCTGCTTGAGTCATTAGCATTTAATATAGTCAGACTCTGTCACGCTCTCCCATCACATAACATTCATTAGCACTTAAAGCACCTCTGAACTGCTCATTTGGGACACACAGAGGCTCGCTTATAACATTTAAATTACTTTGTAGCATACGTTTATATCTTTTACCTATAAATCCGGATCCGTCTGAGAAATCTGTATGAGATAATACACTACAGCCTTTGCTTTGTGTCTGTGTCCAGATCACCTTATCAGTTTTTATTTTGTGATAATGACTGTCTGATTATACATTATCCTGCATATTACATGGCTACTTACCAAATAAATAAATGGACATGAAATATTATTTTGATTCTAAATTGTTTCATTATAAAAGAAGAGAGAACACATAAAGAGTATTACTAAAGATATGAAACCAGCATCAGTCAATTAAACAAAAGACTACAGTTTAATGGTCATAATATACAAAAAAAAAAAAAAAACAACGTATAATTCTGCAGTTGACCAATCATAATCAAGTGTTGTAGTGCACAATAAAGTTAAAGGACAAATTAATTAATTAGACTCATTTTCAATATGTTTTTTTTTATTTTTACATTTCTACACTGATTTGAGGCGAAATCTACAGAATTTATTTAAATATAGTGAAATGTTTTAAATAGAGTTAAAGAGAGCCACACTTGCAAGGGGTTGGATAATGTGTAAAATTAGGCTTTCTGCATAATCCGCCGAGCATGATCCCAAATAAATCTACTTTTGCACTCATATGGCCAGTTTTGAGAGTGCCTAATCACTTAACAACTTAACATCAGAGCCTGTTCATAGCTCACGATAGCCCCTTTCTAAAACTTGTGCAAGCAGCCCTATTGACTCTGTGAGAAATGACGATTCAATGGAATTCTAAGTGTATGAGCAATAGCCATTATCATAACTCACTCCCCCTCCTCAGGGTTCATTGAACGGTACAGCAGGCTTGAGGCATTTGTAAATCTTGCGTTAAGTAAATGGCGTCAGTTATTCTCCAGGGCAACACATTTCTGATTTATGGTAGCTTTAGCTTTACTCCATTCAAATATTACTCTAAAGTGTTGGGTTGGGTTATTAAAAAATATAAGGAAGTAAAAACTTGCAGTTCCCGAGTAGTTTCTCTATTGATTTGGGAGACACTTCCTTCAAAAACAAGTCGGCCCGTAATCGGCACAGATTGCAGCATCTTGGGAGGAAAAGTGTGAATAAAAATGGAAATGAAAACTTGAAAGAAAATGAAGGAAGAGGAAATGGGACATCTCTAGTAATGTTTCTTCGTGGGATGCTATTATACAAATTATGTGCAGGAACGGTCGAGAAAAAATGTACAAAATGCCTTTGTTTCTGTCGATTTTCTTGTCTCATAAACCCCTGCGGACTTGAGAATCAGAAATCTCAACCTGTTGTAAATTTCCCACCCCACAGTGGGCGGTTGATCGAAATTCAAGAGGAAAGACACTGAAATATATCTCTACCTTTAAAACTGTTTTAGTGGTTGTTTTAGTGCATTAGTAATTGCAAACGGTGGGCTCCAAGGTCAGAATATACCGCTGCGCCCCCCTGCTGACAACCTAAATTGCAGTCTTTACTCACAGTCACACTCACTGTGCTTCTGCAAACATGGATCTGTAGGCCTTAGCAGAGGAGAGATTACGGGATATTATCAATGTACTGTGGGTTTACAGACGTAATATAAAAATCCTTAGATGCCAAGCTTTAAAAGGCAGCTTGTTTTTGAAGAATGGATTGCCACAAACATGCTGTCCACCCAAACACCCAAAATGTTTATTGCTTCGAGATGTTTTAAAATACTTCCTCCTATCTTCTCTTAAAGGGATAGTTCACCCAAAAAGGAAAATTCTCTCATGATTTACTCACCCTCATGCCATACCAGATGTGTTTGACTTTCTTTCTTCTGCAGAACACAAATTAAGATATTTAGAAGAAAATATCATCTGTAGGTCCTCTCAATGCAAGTGAATGGGTCCACATAATCCCCATAAAGGGAGCATAAACGTAATCCATACAACTCCAGTGGTTAAATCCATGTGTTCAGACATGATATGATAGGTGTGGGTGAGAAACATCAATATTGAATACATTTTTTGTTATAAATTCTCCTCCCAGCCCATTAGGGGGCGATATGAAGAATATGAATCACCAAAAACACATGAAGGAGAAAGTGAAAGTAAAGTGGAAATTGACTGAGCAGGGAGGAGAAATTATAGTAAAAAAAGGGACTTAATTATTGATCTGTTTCTCACCCACACTTATCATATTGCTTCAGAAGAAATGGATTTAACCACCAGAGTCATCTGGATGTTGCCCTTATGTGGATTCTGTAGCTTCAATATTACTTACTTAACCTATTCACTTACATTGTGTCAAGACAGTAATCACGTCTTGAACATTGGGGGGGACCAATCCATTTGGGGGGGGGGGCAAGTGTTGAGGTCACAAATATAATGGTCCTCTTTGGTACTTTAATATAGTAAAGGCGCTGGATGCAATAATTTTCTGAATAAAGGCTTGAAATATGACTATAACAATATTTCAATCATAAAACAATGGTCTAACATTGCACGTTAGATTCTTACTGACATTAACACTCTTAACCTGAACTGCTAGTCATTGCACAGTGCTGGAATAATCTACGAGGTTACCGTTTAGCATCTTAAACTTGAGTCCCACCTTCATCGATTTGATTGGCTATCTCATATGGTATTGATGAGTGGTGTTAGAGAGCGGTAAAAATTTTACTTTTTTTAAACCATTATTTTATTCCTGCAACAACTTAATGACAATTTGACAGTGGTGCATAATGAATTGCAGCAGAACAGCAACTAGGATATAAATTATTGGGGAGGACAATCTGACCATATCTGATTTATGGGGGGTGGTGGGGGGTACTTGTCCCCCTAAAAGTATATTGTGGACATGGCCCTGCATTGTGTGGACCTAAAGAGCTGGGAAATCATTCTAAAAATCTTTATGATTGTGTTCAGCTGAAGAAAGAAAGTTATACACATCTGGGATGGCATAAGGTTGCGTTAATGATGAGAGTTTTCATTTTTGGGTGAACTAACCCTATGACGAGACAATTATAAGCGGGCCATTTTGTAGATTGATTTCCCTGAAAAGTTATTTTTGCTATTTCATTTAGTGATGCCACTGATACAGAATTGGCTCACTTCAGCTTTAAAGACGAATTAATATGGCCCCTATTTACTTATTATTTACTTATTTAAGTGGTAACACTGTATAATAAGGTTCAATTTGTTAACATTATTTAACAACATTAGTTAACATGAACTAACAATGAAAAATACTTAAGCAATTATTAACCTTAATATATGTTAATTTCAACATATTCTATACAAATACATTGTTAAAATCAAAAGATGTATATGTTAACATTAGTTAATGCACTATGACCTAACATGAACTAACAATGAACAATTGTATTTTTATTAAATAACATTAACAAAGAATAATAAATGCTGTAAAAATATATTGTTATTGTTCATGATACCTAATGCATTAACTAATGTTATCACATGGAACCTTATGGAAAAGTGTTACCAATTAAGTCCTGTCCAAATACAGAGTATTCTGTTCTACTTAGAAATATGTCAAATTATGGAATTTAAACATGTGAATGCTGTTTTATGTTGTCTAAGCATGTTTGAGAGCTTTTGTGGCATGGCTGCCCATCTTCCTCACCAGTTTCTGATCGCTCCATTTGACGTACTTCTCCTCGTATGACTCATCGTTTCTGGTCCAGCTGTAAGAAATGAGGTAGCTGATAATGGGTGGATCGTAGGTGATTTCTGGACGAGACCATCGCACCACTAGAGCTGTCTTATTCATGTGCTGGACGTTCATGTTGAATGGAGCGCTGCTGCACGCTGCATGAAAGACAGAGAGAATGCATGTTTACCTCTTTGCCACCAATTCACCCTTTGTTCCCTCATCCACTAGATGGCTCTATTAGACTACATACTACATCTATTCTGCCTTTAAATGGCCTGAATTGTGTCATGCCCATGTAAACATCAGCAGCATCCAAGTTGCTGTTAATCTCCTCAGCAGAAGGTGTGTAATCACAGAACGTGCCTCTGTTGGCTGCTATTAGTGTGCGTAGGGGTGAGCTTCAATTCGCAGAGAAATCAGACAGAAAAAGCCCTAAATTTCCTTTCGTTATGGTCCTCCAAAAATGCACGAACACATTTACAACTGAGACAAACACACACACTCACCCACACACAAACGCACCCTCCCACAACCACAGGGGAGCCATTATATTTAAAACAATGCTAATTAAACTAATTCCACCATCGCTCATCTAGCTGAAGCATCTATTTGCTCTAATCACGAGAGAAGTAGTAGTGACTCCAGCCGTAATCATACTGCATGAAGTGTACAGTAATGCCTGCCCTGACTTTCATGCGGATGGCATGCATTGTTAAGAATAGCACACAAGCATGGCAGGGACACAAGGCAAGATGTTATTGAGACAGTCTATTCTGGTTAGAGTGTATATGTAGTACTATGATAACAACCTCTCAAAGAGGCTGTTTCCTAATTTACATTATATCCATCCTAAATAGTATGCAAAGATTACAATTAGTGTGTCCCCGATCATAGCACTTTGAAAAAGTATGCCAAAGGTTTACTACATCTGGTGGATTTTCAAAGTGTGCATCTGTGCAACTTATATTTCCAACAATCCCTTGCGCAATGGAAGTTAAAATGAATTTTAAGGTACTGAATGAAAATGGATGCTAACACAATGCTAAAAGTTTTTAACAAGTGGGTTTGAGGTATCAAGATGCATTTTTTTGCCATGAGAGTGCATTCCAATTTTTGCACACCGTTGCGCTATATGATCTGAAGTATGTTCTCTCTCATTACTAGCGAATTATGTAATTTGCATAGTGTAAGTATGCAAATTGGGATGCAGCATTGCAGGTAATGTAATGTATGAGACCCTTGCCCATAGATCTTCTAAACTGAGATAAGAACCTCCAGGTATTTACCATAGGAGAGAGCGTAACGGAGAGAGCCGTAAACTGTCAACTACCTATCGCATAATTGTCTTCTCTTATAAAACAATCATTTTATTGTAGTAAACTCCACACATTATTTACTGCAAAATATGAAGAAAATGAGCAGACAGGTGATCAGTTCATTAAGTGATGAGCTGTTTCCTCACAAAAGCAGTTTATTTAGCACACTGAAGCATCTCCACCATAGACACCCATTAAAAAACAGCCTTGTCTCTTTGCCAGTGTAACGCTCATAGAATGTCTATGGGACCGCCATGTTATCTATTGCTTTGAAGGGCTCTTCCTTGCAGAAATATTCCGGATTCAATACAAGTTAAGCTCAATCGACAGCATTTGTGTCATAATGTTGATTACAATAATAAAAAAAATTGACTAGCCCCTCCTTTATTTTAATAAAGCATACATTTTGGTTATTGTGAGGCACTTTCAATGGATGTGAATGGGGGGCAATTTTTGAACATTAAAATACTCACTTTTTCAAAAGTACTGTATACCCACAAGACACAACCTTTTCTGTGTAAAGTTAAAGCCAATTTTACAACTTAAATGCCATGACGATGTTATGTCAACAAACCCCAAAACTCTAAAAGGACAATAACTTCTGAGTTTTAACAGAAGAATAAATATAAGTGCTTTTATAAAATAATAAGCTTCAAATTTCTGCCTTTAAACCCACCAAAAATTGGCCCATTCACTTTGATTGTAAGTGCCTTTTTCAATGCACTTTTTTTTAAACTTTTATTTTTCATTTGAATAAATCTGTAGAATTCCTCAAACTTTTCCCAAAATCAGTGCAGAAAATGCAAAAGATGTCTTTAGATTCCATCTGGGCCTGTTCGAAACAAATTCTTTGGTAATATATCACAACCCATCCCTACTCTTTCTCTCTCCCACAGAGAAACACAGTCGCACAGGTCATTGCGAGAGAGTGCGCGTCTCTTATGAGATGCACAGAAAAGCGTTTAATAAAAAGACCATCTTCGGCCCTGTGGCTCCTTGACCATGGAGAGTGAGATTAATGGAGGGATACAGCAGGATAGAAGAGAAGGTGAGAGCAGAAGTCAAATCAGAGAGAGAGAGAAACACTCCGTTAACCTTGAGCGGCCGTTTCGAACAGGCTGCCAAGTATGACCAGTTTAACGAAAAGTGTGCTTAAGTGTTAGCTGTACGAATCTAAAAAAGTCTGCTCTACCTTGAAATATTTAATGCATTAAAGGAGCAGTTCATCCAAAATCTGGATGACTGCGGGACAACACTGGAATTTATAATCTTTTCCATTTAATGAAAGTGAATGGTGACTGGGTCTGACATGCTCCAAAATGACCAAACAACCGTCAAATGCTGTCATTGTGCTTTTAAAGTCCATTTCAAACTTTTGACAGAGTGGTTGATTATCAGGGAATATCAACTTAAACTACAATCTGTTTCTCTCAAAAAAGCTATCGAATGGTTCCAGAAGTCTTGGGATTTATACAGACTAATTTTCTAATACTTAAATGTTGCTTTTCTGTGATTTTAGAGCTTGTCAGACCTAGTCCCAATTCACTTCCTTTAGACAGAAACGAATTGCTGTCTTTAAAATTATACACATTCTTTAAAATTCAACTATTTTGTTCCACAGATGAGAGAAAATGAATGAGGTTTGGAGCAAATGAGGGTAAACAAAGGCAGATTCTTTTTTTTGGGGGGGTGAATGATTCCAAAAATAATAAATACATTTTTTTTAATAGCTATACGTATGCACAGGAGGTATGTTCAGTGTCAGGGTACTGTACTGTATTTTGACTGTTGCTAAAAGCAGTTTGGCTGTTTCACCTACTGCGAGGGAAAGTTCAGCTATCATACAGTGCGTGTTTTGAATTAATCGAAGCTGACAAAAAGTTCAGCTCCAGTCTGTGGGCACCATTGATATGCCTCTGTTTCCAGTCTCTATCACACTATTACTCCACCCTTTCATCCTTTTTTTCATTATTCTATTCTTTCTTTTCCCTTTTTTATTCCTTGACGACAGCACATCATCCACAATCAATTTCGCACGGCTCTGAAATTAAACGCATAACCAGGCAGCGATATGAGAAGCTTCTAAGCGTGTCTCTTCATATTACTGTATTATTTACAAGCACACAAATTAATTCTATTTCAGAATCCTATTGCGCTGGAATTTGAGTAGCCGTTTATGTGTTCCGCCGCAATTGTGGTGTTCCAAATGAGCTATTTGGACCGCCGCTAACAATCTTGTTGGACAGAGAGAGTTCTACTTGGATTGCAAGTAAAGAGGTCAGCAGCCGATTTCAAGAAACCCCTTAAGGTTAGAAAACCCTTTGTGACAATAGCCTTAACATTATACATTAACTAAGGGTTAGGTTTTCTTGCAACTGGGTTCAGCTCTTGGAGACCTGGCATACAAGTGGTGTTTCTTTAACTATGGCCATTTTTGGCCCTGTGGATTTGTAATGAATAAATAATAAAGGGAATATAACGGGTTCAATACAGGTTAAGCTCAATCAAAAGCATTTGTGGCATAATGCTGATTCCTACAAAAATGTATTTCAACAGGGAGACATTTACAATGAAAGTGAATGGGGGCCAATTTTGTGGGTTTAAAGGCAGAAATGTAAATCGTATAACTTTAACATTATAAAAGCACTTGTAAAAAAAGCACATCTTAATTCTTAATTTTTTTCTCCCCAATTTGGAATGCCAAATTCCCAGTGCGCACTAGGTTCTCGTGGTAGCGTAGTGACTTACCTCAATCCAGGTTGTGGAGGACGAATCTCAGTTGCCTCCACATCTGAGACCGTCAATCCGTGCATCTTATCATGTGGCTTGTTGAGCGTGGTAACGCTTTGGAGGCTTCAAGCTATTCTCTGTGGTATCCACGCACAACTCACCACGTGCCCCACTGAGAGCGAGAACCACATTATAGTGACCACGAGGAGGTTACCCCATGTGACTCTATCCTCCCTAGCAAATGGGCCAATTTGGTTGTTTAGGACACCTGACTGGAGTCACTTGACATGCCCTGGATTCAAACTCGAGACTTCAAGGGTGGTAGTCAGTGTCTTTACTCGTTGAGCTACACAGGCCCCCTTGATTCTTCATTCTTAAGAATTACGGTCATTTTAGGGTTAGGGTTAGGGTTACCTTGTCATGGCAATGATGATGTAAAATTAGATAATACTTTACACAAAAAAGGTAAGTAAGCATTTTAATCACACTAAAATCATGTTAACACTCATATTGTTTAGGTCATGTTTAGTAAACAATTACTATTTTAATGTTTATAGATTGGCCCCCATTAATTTCCATTGTAAGTGCCTCACGGTAACCTACATTTTTTGCCTACATTTTTTAAAGGAAAAGGAGGGACGAGTCGAAATGATAATTTTAGTGGTTATTACCATTACAACGTTACAAATGCTGTCAATTGAGCTTAACTTATATTGAACCTGGAACATTCCTTTAAAACACACTCTTGCAAACTCACTAGTTTTAATTTCATTAAAATGTTCTACTAATAATAACCAAAATGGGATATACAGTACATGAATCCCAGGAGATTTTCAGAACCAATGAATGTCATATCCAACACATCTCAAATAACGTTCATTTTGAGGTGAAAACGACAATGGTGGAAATGTCATTTTAGTCATTTTTTTGAATAAAATGGCAGACACATTTGTCTTGCTAAGGGTAATTTCATTGTTTGGATATGTATCCAAAAAACACAAAATTGAATAATATTTGAACATTTTTATTATAATTTGACAAAATTACAGCTTTTGACATTACATACAATAAAAACATTGTTCACAAGTGATTTTGTTTATTTTAAATGTATAAAATGTTTTGTAAGATTATCATAGTTTTAAAATTGTAACATTTAATAATGTACTTTCATATTTTAAGATTGAAAGTCTGGGTCTGAGACAAGGGCAAACAAAATAAATAGTTCAAGAAGTAGTTTTTATGTTATCTTCATATATCAAAATGAAAAAGTTGAAATCTGATAGTTATAATAAAAAGAAAGATTAGTTCGGTACGTCAGCTGCTTTGCTTCTCAACGAGAGGGTAGCTACAGCAAGAGAGCAGGAGGTTAAAACGAACAAAATAGTCTCCAAAAGTGAGGAGGAACAAAGAGCTGAGGTAAAATCAGTTGTCTTTCACTCCATTTTTCTCTTCTCTAAGGCCGAACACTTTCTGTCCATGACTTGCCATCCTCCTTTACACTGACTAAGGCTAAGAGGATGTTGCAATATTTAAAATCAGTACTTTTTGTAGTCTGATCTGTTTGAGCATGAGGGAATGAGGGATTCTGCTTTGACTATGAACATCTGAGAGAACTGTAAATGAGAGAAGAGCCAAAGCCAATAAATATCCATTATAGCCCACAAGATATTCTGCACAGTATAGTACTGAATACTGAGGACAGAAAGTTTTTAGGATGAAGTCTTTTATGGGGGAAACAGCCTTTAACTGTATACTGAGTAGGGCTTTGTATGCATACTGTTTAAATGTGTGTGTTGAGTTGTTTATCTTAAAAGTATGTGGCACGAGCTTAATTTAAGAACAATACAAGTAAATGAGACCTCCCCAACCTGGTATAAAAACAAACATGTGTTTATGTCTGTGGGGTGGAACCATTTGTGTCTGAATTGCCACTATCAAAGCAGCTGTTATATGGACTCCTGTAGAGGTAGTGTGTGAGGCAGTTCTGTGGCGTGCAGACAAAGGTGAAAAAGAAACAGCGTGTCCTTGAAAAGCTGCAGTCCTGTGCATTTCCTGCGAGCACGGTCATCACGCAGAGCAGAGAAACGAACGGGAAAATAGGCAAGTAAAGACAGAGCGTCTAATGACACTACCACGGATGACGGCACCATATGCCACCTATTACACTCATTACACACACACGCTCGCAGACAATGACACACACACACGCACATTTGCTCTTGCATTATGTGATGTATGGTACACTAGCACTAATGAGGGAACATTTGAATCTATTGGAATCTAAAGGGTAACACTTTACACAATTAGGTTGCCTACATAATAGTTTTTAATAAAATCATGAACACCCAATGAACAATTCTATTCTAGCATTTATTAATACAAATTTCTACATATACTTATATAGCTTTAACATTGAAAGTTCAACCCTATGAAATAGACTGATGAGTGCAGTTTTCTTTCCTATGTAAATGTATTTCCTTTTTAGTTTAATAATTTGTAAATTTGCAGCATTTTATTTTTAAAAAAACTTGTGTTGAAGGGTGAGGTTTTGCAATGATGCCACAATATGCTTACAGTCAAACCTGACCATGGTATACAGCTCCTACAACTAAGCGTAAACTTTCACAGTGGATTTCAGACAAAGACTTTGGTCTGACCTTGAAGTATGTGTGTGTGTTCTGCATTGCTTTTGATGGATTTTTATTTAACAATCTAGACTCTTCGAATCTATTCCAATTTTTTGTGTTTGGGAAAAGCCACCAAGACTTGTGCTGCTCAGAAACAAAAATGATATGTGTCAAAAATGACCCAAATAGTGATTGGAGGTTAAATGAGTCTAGTTTATGTATTCATGTTACGAGATGCAAAATCTGTATTTGCAAGCATCTAAAACTGGTTTCAGAAACTGTCTGCGAATCGATATGCTATAAGCAAAGACCACCCACCTTTGGATGCCTCGGTACCATATGGATTCCCTAGGCTGTCGGTCATATCAGGCAGCCAGGCGTCTTTGAAAGCAGATTTGAAGACCTCCCGGTTGTCCAGACTCTGGAGTGGGCGGAAGTTGTTACGCAGGTATTCCACGGATTTAACATGATCCTGCTGTTCTGTGGTGAAGATTGAGTAAAATGCCTCCAGCTGACAAACAGAGAGAGAGAGAAAGAGAGAGAGAGAGAGAGTTGCTTTTACTCAGTATGCTTTTATATTTGTCTCTTATTTTTCAGCAAGTCATCTCCCCTGATTTGCCCTCCTTACAAACTGGTGACTGATTGATTTGTTTCTTTTTTTTTAGCTCACAGGCTGATGAAAGACCAAAAACATGACCAACTGTCTGTCTTATTTTCTCCTCTGCCATGCCTCACTAACCGGTCTCCTTTCCTTCCTTGCTTTCTGAAAACACTGAATGTTCAAAGCTAAACTTTTGGTGCATTTGCAAAATGTGATCTCTGTGATTTCGACCGTGATATGATTTCTGGTGCCAGACCGGCTGGTTTGTATTTCTGTAACTGCTGATCTCCTGGGATTTTCATGCACAACAGACTCTAGAGTTCTAAACATCTGTATCTAAACATCCAGACATCCAAACAAAAAACTTCCAGTGAGTGGCAGTTCTGCAGATGGAAATGCCTTGTTGATGAGAGAGGTCAACGGAGAATGGGAAGACTGTTTAGAGCTGACAGAAAGGCTATGGTAACTTGGATAACCCCTCTGTACGATTGCATTGAGCAGAATATCATCTCAGAATGTACAACGTGTTGTCAAACCTTGAGGCGAACGGGCTACAATAGCAGAAGACCACGTCGGGTTCCACTTTCGTCAGCCAAGAACAGAAAGCTGAGGCTGCAGTGGGCACAGGCTCACCAAACCAAAAACAGTTAAAGAATGGGAAAACATAGCCAGGTCTGATCAATCAGACCCACTGAAACCAGTTGTCATGAGACAAGGTTGGCTATGTCATAATGGAGCAGAGGCAACATTTCCGCCCTCTCTTTCCACACTGACAGCTGTTTGTTGTAGGAGAAATAGCCTGACATCATGCTGATGATTCATTTATTACAATAGCAAACCAATGCTATACCAAATACTCATTACACTGTTTTAAGAAACAGAAACAATCATTTGCAAATCGCAATGCGGTCATTCAGTCCTAAAGATCAGATATAAAATAATTATCATAATTGGTGCAGTGTGAACAAGCCACATTTTTCAAAACTGTGGTGAGAACTGATCTGTGCTGAAATCTCAATGGGAGTAAAAGTCGTACATTTTCGTATGATTTCTGACAATTTCAGCATCTTGTATAATAACATCTTGTTAAGAGAACGAATTGGACCTATCTTCTACAGCTGTGTCCAAACTCACTAATTTCCACTTTGACCATTTAGACACTTTAAAAACACATTTCCAAAAATCGTATGAAAAAAAATGGTCTTGTTTCAGGGGTGATTCTAGGGTCTGTGGTTAACTGAATGTCATTTCATTATGATACTTTAAAGTGAAGACGTATCATGTTTACTAAACCATATTTGGACAACTGTGGAATACACAAAGCTTTGTGTGTGTTTGAGTGTGTGTGTGTGAAATGAAGGCAAAAAAAAAATCCCAAAACCAGTCTGCATGTCCATGACTGTTTTATTATCTGCTTGTTTCAGCATCCAAATTAGTCTGAGACTTCAGATGAGCATGCTTGCGATCTTAATCATGCTTGCATCTGTGCGCATACACACCATCACACATGTGAATGTGCAAACTCCCAAGAGCAACGACAGCGGAGACTGATCTGGTGTTTGTCAAATCCTTTATTTCTGCATGCTAAACAGCTGTAAAACTGCACACAGGTGTAATATCATTCTTATAATAATATCAAATAATAAAATACAGAAATTAAAGTACAGCAATGCACTTCCTGTGCTTCAGCGTTTCACACTGAGACCCGTAGCATCCATATGGAGCTCTCAAATAATCTTCTAATCACAGTCCTCCTCTATTAATCCCTCATATGCCAAAACCTGTTTCTACACAGTTTATTGGGATTGAGATTAGGTCCCGGCTACAAAAGCACGCCTCTTACTGTGTCCAATCCTTAGCATTGCAGTAATCCACAAAAGATTTGTTTGTGTGTTTATGCAATGAATGTTCATGATGTGCAAGGTTAAGTAATCTCTTGTGGGAAATCACAGCAAGAGGGCCATTCTGGGTCGCACATCTGTGTGTATTGTACAGTACATGTGTGTCATTTCTGAAAAGACATACTGGAGTCTGATCGTTAAGTAATTCCTTATGGGTAACCACAGCAACAGAGCATTCTTGGGGCATATAGCAATGTGTGTGTGTGTAGGACATCAACCCCTGCACCAGATGTTGCAAATGTAGTAGACTAGCTGAGCATCGATCTGCTCTTAAAGCACCCCAGAGCTCTGTCTGTCAGTCTCAGTGACCTACTTCCAGCTTTGATGAAGAACAAAGGGCTAAGAAAAATGGAGAGTGAAGAACAACTGTCTTATTTATATCTGCCTCAGTGGCGTTTCCTTTTAAACAAAATCACCCCGAGACAAAAGGGAACAAATTAACTTTAAGAGGTGTCAAATGAGTGCAGAAGGCTTTTTTGGGCAACACTTATGGTTCTAAAGAATAGGCTGTGTCTTCCTGTTAAAAGCTGTTTGTGCCTTGACCCAAACACATATCACTTCCTGTGCTTTTGATGTGGAGACAGACTCAGAATTTAATCTGAATACTGTGCCGCTGACTCACTCATCTGACAGATCCCTGAAGGGCAAAATCTATAATAGATATAGCTATTACTAAGTGCATCTTACATAAATGCGTGGTAAGCTGCTACGTGAAAGGTCGTGTTCTTCTGAAGGAATTTTTTTTTTTTTTTTTTTTAATAAACAGTTTAAAGGTAAAGTGTGTAATTTGTAGGATGTTAACCCTAATTTTTCCATCTTTTATGCAAAGAGATTACCCTGAAAAGTGCCCCACGACTAGCATGACAAAGAAACACTGGCTCAACCAATGGTGTGAGTTTGGGGGCGGGACTATCTGCTTGTCAGACCAATGGCAGAAGGGGGTGGGAGGGGGTGGGTGTGTAAGGGGGTCTTTGTGAAACCTGTTAGAAAATCAAATTTTTTGCAATTTCATTTGGTGATGCAGATATGACCGTACACACTGAATGCAACAATGTATGTAAGAATAGATTTACATCCAATTTACACTGAAATGTATTCTGCTCATGTCTCAAGAATGAGGCCCAACGTTGTATTGTTTATTGTAATAGTGTAATTGAGTGTTGATTGCTAAGTCAATGATCGTCAATGAAGATTTCATACACAACAGTACAAAATATTGTAAGGATTATACTTCCATCCCACCAAAGCCATACACGTCAAATAAATATGGCATCTAATGTTGATTATGCTCTTATCTTACAGTTATAAATCTTGAAATTACCTGAAATAACATGGAATCTTACATGGCTGGCCGAGGTTTATACAGATATCCTTTGATCTTTTACATGTGAGAGCAAAGCCTCAGCTTTTCTTTTTTTTAACACATGGTGAGATCAGAAGGCAATGAGAGGTTGGGGAGTGAATCAGTTGTGCTGGGTTTATTTAGGAGGAGAAACTTCATAAACAGTCACAGTGTTCCCTGCCTTTACAGAATAAACGTTATTCCCCACTATCGCGATCCTCTTTTCCCTCCACCGTTTGTTTGGTATCTGACTCCGTCAGTGGTGGTTGTGATGCTGGACCACCCCAAAGTTTTCACCTGGCTGACTTCTGTTCCAACAAGCTGCATCCTTCCAATGCACTTTCCTATGAACTGTCTCAGCTCAAGATAAAAAGAGCAGTATCTGTCCCAAATATATATATACATACATACATACATACACAAAATGGCCAAAAGTATGTAGACACCTGAACACCACACCCATTTGTGCTTTTCTATTTCAAAACCATGGCCATTAATTGGGAGTTTGTCCTCTCTTTGGTACTACAACAGATTCTGGGAAAACTGTTCACTAGATGTGAAACATGGTTGTAGGGATTTGCCCCCAATTCAGACACAAGAGAATCAGTGAGGTCAGGCACTGATGTTGGGCGATGGGCCTGAATTGCAGTCGTCCTTCCAGGGTATAATGCACACAGGTTTTTTCTTTTAGTTTGTATTTTTTTATTCTGTTGAGCTTTTGTCACAAATCCCAGGTGCATCTCATGAGCTCTGTCTAATATTTGTGAAACAATATTATCCCTCAGACTTCTCAACTGGGTCAGCCACTCTGCATTATGGGATTTGTGACTTTGAGCTTTACTTTAAATAAAGATGCATAATCAGTTCCTGATCTCGCTGTGTATTATTCTGCATATGTCTTAAAATATATATATATTTTTTAACACTCAACAAGCATGAATAACTTCAAAACATCTTTATATGTGCAGAGAAGACTCACCTGTTTGTAGGAGAGGAACACAGGGCGACTGAAGATGATCCACTCCACAACTTTACTGCAGGGAGGGGTGGTCAGAGAGCCGATATAGCGGTAGTAACTCCCGATGGAGGATGGCAATAGATCTCTAAGTACAAAGGGCTCCAGAAATGTCTCTTTCTCTGAAAAACAGAGACAATTTGGATTAGAAACAGAGATATGTGTGTGTGTGTGTGTGTGTGTGTGTTATGTGGTGAGCCTGTGCAAAATTCGCCGACATGGTGTTGTGGGTTGCTAAGGTGTTCTCAGTGGTGAAAATATTAGAATTTTATTATAAAATAATAATGATTTTAGTCGTATTTTCCTAACTTAAAAAGCCTCTGGCTTTTATTTTGAAGGAACACTCCAGGATGATGTGACCATAGAGTGTCTGTGTGTGGGCTAGTTCACAGTAGTTTAATATGCTTCTCATTCAAAATCTGGTGAATTGCTCCTCTGGTTCCAATCTCAATGCATGTTATAAGCGATCCAAAATATAGAGCTGTAATCTGTGTGGAGCGCTCACATACTGTGAGACGCTCTGAGAGCTAAAAAAGGTGGCGCAATATTAGCCCACCCGTGCTATATGTGTGTGTAACACCAGAGCAACAATCATTTACTGAAGCACACTCTGCATGCAAATATTATATTTATTTATTAAATGCAGCCTTTTGAGATTCAAAAATCTATTGTATAGTAAAAATGCACAAGTGATTTGGACTACTTTAACAGTTTTTTTTTTAGTTCTTTCAAGCCATTTTTGGAGCTTGATGATAATGACCATGACTAACACACAGTATCAAACATCAGTATCGTATTGGATCAGAGCATCTGTAGTCCAGCTGTCTTTGATTAGCTGTTGGTTTGTTGTGTACAGCTGCACGTTGCCTGTACTGCCCCCTGCTGACTAAGACTCGCAAAAACATTGAGGTGGCACTTTAAACTTGAATTGGTCCATTGGTAGGAAAATTCCTTATTACGGTGGCGTGCCAGACTAGATGGTCAAGCTATGTGTGAGTTGTGCATTTTAAATCTGTTCAATCCTCGAGACGTCACAATCTGCAGATTTCTACCCATAATAATCCCCTTATTGAAATGCTTATCAGTTCCATCCAACAATGCCTGCCCAACATGTGGCTGGCCTGGCTACATGATAAAATGAGAAGTGCTGAATTATAGCTTTCCACTTGAGTATTTCCTATTTTTTTTTTCGACCACAAAAATTAAGCCTAAAATCAAGATAAACAGATGCAGTGACCTGATTGGTTTGATGTGAAGCGAAGATGACACATGAAGAATACAGACAAAAGTGTATCTTGCCAACCCAATGACCCATTTTCAAAATCTAAAATTGGGAATCCTGCTCAAAGGAGCTTAGCATGCAAAAGCACAGCATAAACAGCATCCGATTTGGAAATACATTTGCAGTACTTCAGCATCTTTGATGATATTACAGCCAAGCAGTCCGGAATCAAAGTGAACGCACATGCCAACAAAGAAAAAAAGCCATGTTGACATGGTCTGTCCCGTCACTGCGCCGCTTGTGCATTTCCAGCCGTTAGAAATTAATTTCCAATCATTGCGGCGAGGGCCGGGCCAGTGGAGACTTCAAAGCATCCCTGAAAGACTGAATTAATGGACTTGTAATACATTCCGTGGAGAAACGGAGAACTCATTTCATTGTTTTGATTTATGTACCCCAGAGATGGGACGCTCGGTTGAGTGAACAATACTCGACAACTGGTGTGGCGCGCAAGGGGACGACCGTGAACTCAACAACATGAGACGCCACTACGAATCACAGCAGGCTTCAGAGATGCTGCAAACTGATAGCTGCCTCATTATCACTCGCTCAGAGACAGAGAGAGAGCAAAATAAACTGAGACACACTCTCATATATATGCAGGGTGGACAGCAAGTGTATAAATGGATGGACTAACATGACTTGTGTTGTGTGTATATTGAAGTTAAGGTTGAATGAATGGTAATCCCCTGAAGGATGGATCGGGAATGTAAAATTAGAGAGGGAGAGAAGCTTTCGCTGTGCCTCAGTGGCATGGTAATGGATGGCAAAGAGCACTCTACTGTCACACACACACATTGCCACAGGGCAAACACTCTCCATTCACACATCCGTGTCTAAACCCAGCAAGCCACTGTCTTTCAACACCACACACAGTGCCACCACCAAACGTCCGTCATAACATTACATCAACTGCTGCACAACAGGAGAACATGCATAGTCGGTAAATCAGTGAGGTTATATTACATCCAATTGTGTGCACTGCTATTTAAGTCAAAACTAAATCAAACTTTACCATTTTTAATTTCTTAATTCAAGTTGCTGGTTATATTATTTCAAAGAAAAGGAAACATGTATCTTTGTAATCTTTCATCATTATTAACTGGAGAGCTGGATCCAGATCATCTGTTCTTATTTTGTTGGGCCTATCTGCAGCCTTCTACACAGTCAACCATCAGATTCTCTTGTCCACCCTCTCCACTCTGAGCATCACAGGAACTGTGCTTGGCTGATTCAAGTCCTTTCTTTCTGGTAGGTCTTGTAAGGTAGCCTGGAGAGGTGAGGTATCCAAGCCACATTAGCTACTTACTGGTCTACCTCAGGACTCAGGACTCAGGCCCACATCTCTTCTCTATATACACATCACTGGGAACCATCATTCATGCATATGGGTTCTGTTACCACTTGACCAACCAAAGAGGCACCAAATAACTTTCCCGGACTTTAAACTTTACTATACCTTGATGGTGGAATGACATCCTAACTCCATCAGTGAAGCAGACTCCTTCGAAAAAAAGCATATTTTTCATGAGCACTTGACCATGGGCCCAATTTGGACATTTTCAATTAGGTGTGTACTCACTTTTGTTGCCAGAGGTTTAGACATTAATGGCTGTGTGCAGTTATTTTGATGGGACAGCAAATTTACACTGTTATACAAGCTGTACACTCACTACTTTACATTCAGTGTTGTCACATGAAAAGATATAATCAAATATTTACAAAAATGTGAGGGGTGTACTCACTTTTGTGAGATACTGTATACAGTATATTATTCTTGTTGCACTCTAATTTCTATCTTGGATAGTATTTTTCTGATGCAACTGAAACTTTGTAATGCAGCACTGCCGTCGCTTTCATTTTTGGCTAACATCAAGCTCTCTTATTTTTCAACCCCTCCAATCCAAACAGCTCGCTCCATTCTGAAATGTAACGGCTATTTTTCACAATCCAATAAATTCCCATAGGATAAAAAAACCTTGCCTAACATGCCCTTCTCATTGAATATCCTGTATCACTCAGAAATACCTCAGATTATGGAAATAAACACTGGTTCATGTAGACATCATACAAGAAAGGGGCCATATTCTACACCAGTGGTTCAACGTTTTTGAACTCCAGGGCCCCATCACCTAGAAAATAGGAGTGTCGATAAATTTAAATACTTAATCATGATTCATTTCATGATTTTTTAAGTTTCAGGAACTATCAGTCTATTTGTAGGCCCATACCTTGATTTTAGAATTTGGATTACGTTTAATTATTTTAATAAATTCAAATTTGACTAAAGTTTGAAGTCATCACGCGGCCCCCTTGGAAGCGTTGAAAGTGTGGGTGTGTGTGTGTGTGTGTAGACCCCCCCCCCCCCAGTGGGCCCAGGACCCCTGATTGAGAACCACTGTTATATGCTTTTGTGGCACTTTTTCCTGATTGAAGTCCACTTGTAATGTTAGTCAAGGTTTCTTTAACCGAAAACATTGTTATTTAGCTTAAATGTCTATAATTCATTGTAACGCGGGGTTATGATGGGCAAGGAGGAGGCGAGAACCGGCTTGTCAATATAAATAATATTTTAATGAAGAACTTAAAACAAAAGCATAAACAAACACATAGGACAACGGACATGTCCGTGATTAAGCTCTCTCTCTCGAACCGTCGTCACCGGCCGCCTTTATCCCTCGCGCGCCCCATCAGGCCGATTGGGGACCGGGCGTGCAACATTCCAGCCCGGCCCCACCCCCCTCAACTCCACACTCCTCCCGGCGTTACCTCAGGCCGGGGGCCACCGGCATGACGTACATCCCCGCCCCCTCTTTCCCTGGGGAGGGGCGTGCTTTACGACCTGTCTGCCGGCTGGTTATCCCCGCCTTCCTCGACCTGGGAGGAGACAGGAGGGGAAAACAACAAAAAAAATAGGCGAGGGAAAAGGCCAACACGGCACGATAGAGCAAGAGAGAGAGGAGAGAGAGGAAAGGCTCACTCACCGGTTCTCTGATGAACCATCGCGTGGTCCTCGAGCGCTCCTTCACACTCTCCGGCGGACGACAGACGCTCCTCTCCGGGCGAACCGGAGCCAACCTCCGACCCCCAGCGGACCGAACGCCCCTCCGCTTTCCCGGCGACGAGTGGAGGCAATCCTCGGCCCCTGGCAGTGGCCCTACCGCTCCGGGCAGTTGGGGAGTTTCTTCCCTCCTCCCCTCGCGGACGGCGGTCTTCCCTCGACCCCTCCACGTCTCTGGGGATGGCAGGGTACTCCTCCGCCCCCGGCAGTGGCTCCCTCGCTCCAGGCAGTCGGGGAATCCAGTCCCCACTCGCCCCGCGGACGGCGGCCGTTTCCCGCATCCGGGCGGTCGGGCTACTCCGTCACCCGGCAGAAGGCAGCAGCGCTCCCCGGGGTGGACGGCAGTGTCGAGGACTCTGCGATGGGCATCCCTCCTCCCTCCCGGGTTTCGGCACCAATGTAACGCGGGGTTATGATGGGCAAGGAGGAGGCGAGAACCGGCTTGTCAATATAAATAATATTTTAATGAAGAACTTAAAACAAAAGCATAAACAAACACATAGGACAACGGACATGTCCGTGATTAAGCTCTCTCTCTCGAACCGTCGTCACCGGCCGCCTTTATCCCTCGCGCGCCCCATCAGGCCGATTGGGGACCGGGCGTGCAACATTCCAGCCCGCCCCCGCCCCCCCTCAACTCCACATTCATCCTCTGACCCTTAAAATTAAAGCTGTTTTTGCTACTGTACCTTTAAGACTTCTATTTGTAGATGATCTCTGTTGTGATTGACTAACTGTTCATCAAGGAAGACCGAGTTGCTGAATACCAAATAGGCAGTGATAAATAAACTATCATATGTTAAACTATCATATGGCAATCATATGTTAAGTTAGTCATGGCCATCACGTTAGTGGTTTAGTAACTCCCCCCACTTCCTGGGAAATAATCATATTTTGTTTAGATTAGTTTTGCTTGGCCACATAAAAAAAAATAAAAAATGTATCTGGCCATGTAAAAGGCTAACAACAATCCCAACACCAGCTGTATTCGGCTCTATACAGACATAATTTGTAGCCGCCTTTAATGTTAAAGAAGCCTGCTTAAGTTAACGTCATGCGAAAGAACAAAATCTAACATGCTTAAATTAAAGATTTGCAAGTGACATATTCCCAGGTGCCCGTGTAAAGCACATGGATGTGTGGACTTGGCCTGAACTCCATTGTTTTCTGTTTAAAGCAAGTGCACTCATGTTCACACTGGCCCGCTCTTACAGAGTGAATGCTGTCTTGTAGTATGCGGTGAGGCATTTTCATGGAACGCCTGCTTTTAATGTGCAGTTAAATATTAAGAGAAATGATTGTAGGAGCCTAATGGATGATTGCTTAACAAGACAGGACTCCACTTCCACCAGCCTAAGAGCTTAACAGCGGTGTACAATTCTTTCCCTGCTAGTAATTACGGATATGTGCCTTTTAAGTGCCTTTTGACTGCCAAAACTATTTTGTGAAAAACACAAATTTTCTATTGTAACAGAACAGTTCACCAGCACTTTTAATTCTGTTTTAATTTACTCAATTTATGAGTAAATGATGTTCCAACCCTCATTCTTTCATGAAATTCTTTTTTCCATGCAAAACAAAAGGGGAAATTTTGATAAATGTTAATGATGCTCTGTTCCATACAATTAAAGTGAATGGTGACCGGAGGCTGTCAAGTTCCAAAAATGACAAAAATACCGTAAACCAATTTAAAAGTATTACATATGGCTAATACACAATATTACAAGTCTTCTGAAATCATATGATAGCTTTGTTTGAAGAGAATTTAGAGCTACCGCGGAATGTTAGAGTATCAATGTATAATAATATGATTTTTGGTCTGTTGCTCACAGAACGCTTTCTACTAAAGTACATATCATCTCCTTTTGTGATCAGCAGAAAAAAGAAAATCATATGGGTTTGGAACAAAATGAGAGTGAGTAAATGATGAGAGAATTTAAATGTTTGGGTTAACTATCCCTTTAAGTGTAATCGGGACTGTGTGCATGTCATTTGAGTCACAAATCACTGGTTGCAGCTTCCTGTGTTTAGTGTATGCGTGCAGTAGGAGGTGTAGAGGGAGAAATTATAGACGTTTGTGTACTGACAGCAGAGACACAGCTCTGTCTGAATCTGTGCAGACCCCCTGCTCTTATCTGTCTGGGATAAGGACAGAGAATATAGCCTTGTGTCACCTCCTGCCGAGAACACACAAGCACCTCCATCCCACACCCTCTCTTATTTTATTATTGGTGCTTACTAAGACAAGCATCACTATTACTATTGCTCATACGTAAGGATTGGGGATTTGAATAAACATCTAACCCCAAGTATTAAAAGAGTAGTTCAGGAGGCCTGGGTAGCTCGGCAAGTAAAGACGCTGACTACCACATCTGGAGTCGCAAGTTCGAATTTGCGTGCTGAGTGACTCCAGTCAGGTTTCCTAAGCAACCAATTGGCCCGGTTGCTAGGGTGGGTAGAGTCACATTGGGTTAACCACCTTGTGGCTGCTATAACATGGTTCTCGCTCTCGGTGGGGCATGTGATGAGTTGATCGTGGATGCTCCATGGTAACGCATTCAACAAGCAACGTGATAAGACGTCTCAGGCAACTGAGATTTGTCCTCCGCCACCCAGATTGAGCCACTATGCCACCACGAGGACCTACAGCGCATTGGGAATTGGGCATTATGAATTGGGGAGAAAATCCCAAAAACAAAAACCAAACAGAGTAGTTCACCCAAAAATGAAAGCTCTGTCATAATTTGCTCACCAGAGTGCCATTCCAAAGCTGTATGACTTTCTTTCTTATACGGAACACAAAAGAAGAAGTTTTAATGTATATAATGGTCCATCTTTTCAATACAATGATAGTGGATAATGGATCTTCTTTAAAGCTTCAAAAAGGCCCCAAAAGTATCATAAACGTAGTCCATGCCACTCGTGCGTCATACAGTACTCCAAGTCTTCTGAAAGCATGTAATGAACGCTATAAGAGAAGCTCGTTCACATTGACAAGTATGTTCATGCCAGAACTTCTGCCCGTTTTTAGCACGAAACAATGCAATTTCTCACATTGTATTTGGGCTTGTTTTAATCAGGAGCATCTTCTTTAAGTAACTGGGTGTAACCATTTTTCATATTCTGTTTATGTGAACAAATGCAATGAATAAGCCATGTCTTTTTATAACATACAGTATGTGTCTCTGTGTACTTAACTATTTAGTCTTTGAGTTAAACACTTGTTATATTGTTTTCATTAATATAGTGACTGTCGATCAGGTTTGTGATTTTTGCAACCCTAATTGCTATGCACTAATTGTTCAGATCATAAACTTAATGTTTTTACTAGATGTGTGATATACTGTAATTTTGTTGGGATGTGAGGGGTTGCTTGAGGCCGCTGTCTTTTAGAGAAAATGGTGGCAGAATAAATAAATTGGTTTCATAAAATTCTTAAAATGTTACTACCATCTCTATGGCTCAAGTTTTATTTTATTTTTTGTGTGTAAGCATTTGTGTTTTGGTGTGCAGTGTGTTACGACAAATAAGTCGCTTTGGACTATAAGTCTCAGGACCCTTTGAATGACGACAATAACATTCAACTTTTTTGTAAAAGATGCTAAATTTCAGGTTGGTTCTCACCTAAATCTATAGTATGTCTTCAGAAGACTTGGTAAATTGTGTAGGAGAGGCATAGACTACTTTTATGATGGTCCTTTTTAATCTTTAAAGAACTGCACAATCCAGCACCGTTGTATTGAAAAGACTTGTATTATTAAAACATCTCCTTTTATGTTAGACACAAGAGAGAAAGTAATGCGAGCTTGAAACAAAATGAGGAAGAGAAAATTATTACAGAATTTAAAGTTTGGGTTAAACTATTCCTTTAAATTTCATCTTGTTACTCACCCTGCACTGTTTGTGGTACAGACATGAATTGCACCACAAATCTTAAAACCAAAAATGCTTTTATAGACTTATGATTTTTGCCTGGCGGATTATAAACCAGTTAAAACAATCCCATAGACTTTCATTGAAGGAGGGACCCGAGCCATATCTAGGGACCAAAATATCATAGAGTAAACAACCATCTAGCAACCACCACACCCTAGCCACCACCTAGCAACTTCCTAGCAACAAACACCCTAGCATCATGGCAGCGTGTTATGCCTGGGAAAGCACCTCACATTCACATACCACTCACATTTGCTTGTAATCTATGTAAAAATCTTTCATCATCATCATCATCATCAGATATGATCATCATCATCTTAGTTGTCTGGTGGCAGGCAGAAGCAGATCTATTTTCTAGAGTGAGTGCCATTTAAACTGAGTGCTATTACTACACTGCATCAGAGTTTATCTTTTTAGTCAGAATGGCTTCTGATTATGGCCGCCTATGGGTGAGACGTGGAAAGCATCACTCCCACACTAAAATTTGCTAAATTTCTTTTCCTTAACTGGATTAATTCTGCATTAGCTTCAATGGCTAACCCAACATCGCCCCCCGTGTGGTTCCAGGCAGAGATGGAGATCAAATTCAAGTCATGATAGAAGGACATCTGTGTGAGATACGGGACTCAGTATATAAAATACACAATGACCTCAAGGAAACGAGACAAAAACTGTGTGAACATGAATCATGTCAAGGCGGCTTTGAAGGAGCCATTGTGAATATGCGAGAAGACATTGCAGAGGTCAAAAAACTAATGGAGAACGAAATAAATGGCCTGAGAGACAAGGCTGATGATCTTGAAAACTGCTATAGGCGGAATAATCTACACCTTGTTGTCTTCCCTGAGGGGGTCGCGGGGAGAGATGCAGTCTCCTTTATGCAGGGATGGCTCCCTAAAATCCTTGGTGTAGATCAGGAACTCCCTTTTGAAATCGAGTGAGCTCACTGTATGCTTCAGCCCCGGCCGGCAAAACATGAAAGACTGCGAGCCATAGTGATTAAACTGCTCCGCAACAGAGACACAGTCACAACAGAGCTTACATACGGCAACTCCAAAATTATGATCTTCTGGGATATGTTAATGACCCTTTATAAGAAGAAGCAAGGCATTTACTTCTCTTAGAAGACAGCTCCGGGATCATAATATCACCTATAGTACGCAGTACCCGGTCACATTGAGGGTGGATCTCCCTGAAGGCACGCGATCTTTCAGCTCGAAAGACACAGCTGAAGCTTACATGAAAGCTCATCACCCGACACTCTTGTCATCAGCAAGCTAGAAGGGAGTCTGTAGGTAAAATACATCTTTGTAGTAACTACTGGACCTCTGAACTATTGGACTTCGATTAGATATCAGGATGGGCTATACTGAAACTGTTCAATACTTGATTACCATCGGCTGCTTTGTTTATTAAATCGTTTGAGTTGGTTCTCATAAGCCATAAATTGCCCTTTTATGTTTGTACCCACTCTAATTTGATCCTTTTCTCAGTTTTAATTTTTGTACATTGAATATAATGTGCTCTACCCAGTAGATGGCATAGTTTGCGTTTATAATACCTCTGTTAAATGTTGGATTCTTTAGCTTGAAGTTGTGCACTTTTTGTGTATGCAACTTAATGCAAGTGAGTCAGGTCAAGTATGTTCCCTAGGGAAAGGGTTCTGGGAGGGGGGAGGGACAGCACTTTTTCTTTATTTATATGCCTTAATCTATATGTATTATTTTTGTGAAGTTTCCTGTGAGACTTTAAATCTGTTTAGATGAATTAGATGAAAAGGATAATTATATATATTTGTCCTGGAACATAAATGGTATTAATAACAATCTGGAAAGGAAGAAAATACAATTTTTCTTGAAAAAACATTGGATAGACGTCACCCTCTTACAAGAGACGCACGCATATGACTGTGGTAGATCATTGTTAGCTATCACATCAGTGGCCTGGAAAAGTGTTTTTCTCTTCATATAGCTCCCATTCGAGATGGGTTGCTATTCTGATAAATTGGAGGTTGCATCTGATGTGGAGCATGTGGTAAAAAATTATTTGGGAAAATAAACGGATGTATTGCATCTGAGTGTGTTACAATAGTGAATGTTTATGCCCCAACCAAGATGATCATAAAAAAAAATTATAATTTAAATTTTAAACTCCCTTTGCCCTGTACAATTATCAGAGGTGACTTCAACTTGGTCCTGGACCCAACAGATAGATCACCCACTAAATCTTTTAATAGACTTAATCAGCAAGAGCTGTGAAACACATGATGGCAGAATTGGAACTGATAGACATATGGAGGGTTTTGCATAAGACCCTGTGTGCTTTTTCATTCTACTTTCAACCCCATAACAGCTGTTGTGGGAATATACTTTTTTCTTTTACACAAAGGACAGGAATACTTGGTTGACTCATCTAAATACCTTCCACGAACCCTGTCTAATCATTCCCTGCTAGTTGTCACAATTACCTCTCCTACTATTAAACCTCTTCTTAAACTATGGAGATTTAGTAATTAGTAAGAGTTTATGATGCTTCTAAATGCCAAAAACTTTCTTGATCTTTAATAATGGCTCTGCTTCCCCAGGGGAAATTTGGGAGTCACTTACTTCAGGGGTTTAATTATCACTTACTCATCTAGTTAAAAGTGAATTTACTTTTTAAGGACATTAAAATATTGGACTATTATTTATGTGGACATGAAAATAGTTTCGGAAACTATGCACATTCCAGCTAGAGTATGACATTTTTTCCACAAAAGAGGCAGTGTGCCCTCCTCAGAACCAAACAATGTTATTTCAAATACAGGGACAAAATTGTCAAGCTGCTGGCCTGGCAGATTTGTAAAGAAGGCTCAGTAAAGTCCATTAATGCAATTCGCCATGTAAACAATACTGTTATCAAAGATCCCAAACTTATCAACCAGGAGTCATTATATGCATCCCATGGTACTGATATGGTGAAAATGCATGCTTTTCTGGATAGTTTAGATATACCATCACTTCCCAACAAATGCAAGGACTGCATAGAGAGGGACATCACTGGGATTGAAATCCAAGAGGCCATTTCCTGTCTATCCACGGCAAGTCGCTTGGTATGGATGGCTGATCTATTGATTTTTTTAAAAGCCTTTTTACCTAAACTAATCTACCCATTAAAGGATATGTATGCTCATGCTATAGAGAAACAGTGTTTACCAGATACACCAGAACAGGCTATAATAATGCTTCTACTTAAGCCTGGTAAAGATCCCAATCTCTGTGGCTCCTATAGGCCGATCATGTTACTCAATTCGGATTATAAAGTATTTGCTTAAATTATTGCACCAAGATTGCAAAAAGTTATTCCACAACTGGTATCCATGGATCAGACAGGATTTATCCAGAATCGATCACTATTCAACAATGCTCAGAGACTTCTGAATGTAACTTTCTCTGCTTCTCAGGAGGATTATCCTGTTATTGCCATCTCTCTAGATGCGGAAAAGGCTCTTGACTGAGCTTAGTGGTCTTACCTCTTCTCAGTTCTTCAAAAGATGATTTTTGCCCCTAATTTACTCAGCATTGGTTAAAATGCTTTACAACCATCCAATGGCTGTTATCCAGACCAACAGTGAGATTTTGGCTCAGTTTTCCTTGGAGCAGGGCACAAGACAGGGTTACCTGCTGTCTCCCCTCTTATTTGCTCTAGCGTTATATGCAGACAATATCATGCTGTTTCTGACAAGTGCAGAATCTTCCATATCAGCCTTATCAACTCTATTACAGGATTACGGATTGATATCTGGTTATACAATTTATGTTTATTAATGTCTATGCCCCTTAATACCGCTGCATCTATCTCAAGTGTATAACTTAAATTATGCCCATACTTAAAAGAGTAGAAGGAGACCTAGACAGATGGAAATCTCTTCCTATCTCTCTAATCGGCCGCACTCCCTCCTGTACTGTCAAGGACTATTTTTAAGGACCTTCATAGACTTATCTCGAGATTCTTATGGAAATGGAAACCTCGTGTCAAGCTGAATACTTTGTTCATGCCATTCAGGGAAGGTGGACTGCAGTTGCCCAATTTTTACTTATTTTATTGTGCTGCGCAGTTAAGAGCAGTTTGGCTTTGGCAAGCAAACTGTGATTTCCCTCCTGCTTGGCAACAAATAGAAGAGGTGCAAGATCAGGGTATCACTCTTGCTGCAACACTATTTTATTTCCATAAAATATTTAAAGAAATTTACTTCAAATTCACTGATTGTAGGAACATGTAAAGTTTGGGCAGACATTAGAAAAAAGATGAGCTGCATGCAGACTTTGTTTAGATCTACTTAATTTGACTAAAACCCTACTCTACCTCCTATCCTTAAAGATGGAATAGCCCAACAGTGGTATAAATGCAAAATTCAGACATTTGGTGAACTTTAGGAGGGGGGTACACTCATGTATTTGAACAACTGCAACAGAAATATCTCCTTCTGTCTTGATATTTCTTTAAGTACCTGCAAGTTCGACATTCAATTCTCACTCAGCAAGGTGGCCGTCTATCAAATCTCTTCGTTTCTACTTTGGAGGCCATCTTAAATTATAATAAAAAAATCTTAAGGGTTTTATCTCATTTGCTTATGGCAAGTTGTCCCAGTTAAGGGCTGATGCTGTTTGTGTTGCAAAATCTAAATGGGAAAGGGACTTGGTGTTCTCATTTGATGATGTGAATGGGAAACAATTTGTGAGAATGCTCAGACTCTATCTTTTAACAGCCATTATAAACTGATTAAATTTAATGTAATACAAAGAATATGCTACACCCCAAAAAGACTACATACTTTTAAAAGTACCTATTCAGAGCTCTGTCCTAGATGCAAAGTGGGCAGAGCAAGATGCTTTGGTCCTGTCCAGATTTGGTGACATATTGGAAAGGGGTCATGGAGATTATTGTCATAGTTGTTGGTACTGACATGCCCCGGAGCCCAGGCTTATCCTGTTAGGGGACACATTGATACTCGGTGAACAAAAGGGCATCAATCTTAGGTTTGTAAGGATGGCCCTTCTACCAGCCATAAAATGTATAAAGCTGAAGTGGAAGGCTCCTGAACCTCCCACCACCTCAATGTGGACAAAGGAAGTATCCTCTTATGTACCACTTGTAAAAATAGCATTTTGTTTGAAGAGATGTTAAGACCTGTTTCAAAAATACTGGGGCAACTTCCTCTCTTATCTGGGTATAACAACAGGGCAAATTACATACGTCGCATCAAACTATCTATCCTCTGTTGGTCTATTTATTTATGGTTTACTTTTGGCACTGTGGGGTGGGGGGTTGGGGATGTGCTGTTGTTTTTTTAAAATTATATTACTTATGGGTTGTATGAGTAAGATCTGTTCAGGTAATTTAGTTTTGTTGTATTGGCATTAAACTGTGGAACCCCCAAAAAACACAATGTTAAAAAAAAAGAAGAAGAATGGAACCGTGTTTCTTTTAGTAGCATGTCGCCAGGACTTCACCACAACTTAGTCTTTTCTCTTTCTCACACACTCACATTCTATGGCCGTCTCAGTGGGTAGCACAAATCACAGACTGATAATTACCATCAAAGCCTCAGCGTGCCTTTAAACTTTGTTTGGACACATAGAGAGATGTTCATGATTTGACTAAAAAACAGGCAGAACAAGAGTCTATTAACTAATGAACCCTAAAAGACATCAATTTACTCTGTCTGAATCATGGACAGTCCTGACTCTTTCATCTCAATATTCTTGAATATACATCAGTTCATGCTGGGAGCAGCTAGAAGTGTCTGTACCTGTCCAGAACTCTTAAAGTCTACAAGGAACACTGTGTGAATTATGCAATGGTGACATTTCGGGGATAAACTTTTGAAACTTCTATAGGGAATTTTCGAGGCATAATCTATTGAGGTTCGTCTAGCGTAACACAAATTACCTTTTGGCGCCCTGTTAGTCTCAGCATCAGGTTAGTTTCAACCTACACACATTGAAACCATTACGTTTTAATAATACTACCATGGTACATGTCCAAAAAAATCATGGTATTGCAATGGTATTATGTCTAAAAAGCAGTGGTGGTACAGTCATGGTATTACATGGCAATATTATGGTACTTTGACATACAGTATAACATGATACTGAATAACTTTATACATATACCATTGTATTTAAGTACAGTTCCATGATACTTTAAGGAATACTATGACAGTATCATAATACATGTCCAAAAACATGCTATTTCCATGGTACTAAAGATCGACCTCTAAAAACCCATGTAGAATATTACACCTGCTCCCCTCAAAGCTTAAATGACAGAATAAATTATGGTGTTTGTGGGTGTTTGTGTGTTTGCCAGCCTGGATACATGACAGGTATATTTATATTGTATATTTATATAGAGACATAAACCCACACTAACGACACACACCCTAAAGTTTGTGGTTTAACTCATAATGATCACATGTTCTGCTCAACAAAGCCCTGCCTTCTCAACCATTCATTCTGACACAATACCATCATAATCCTCATCATCATCACCTATCATCAGACAGTTAGTCAACTTCCACAGAGGCCTAAGGCACACATCCTGTCAAACCTCAAGAGCTGCATTTCAAACACACTGACTAATAGCAGATGAATCTCTGTATAAGGGCACCATTGATGTAGTCTGATATATTGTTTGGTTGAGTAACATGAATCAGGGTTTTTCCTGCAATTAAACTTTTCGGTGGCTGCTTCATATGTGCTAAACATGTTTATTATTGGAAATGCGCAGAATCCTGGTTTTCACGTGAGTGTGGCACAAGCCATCACAGAACCACTCGTGCAAGTAGTTTCCCTCGACATGCATGCACCAGAGATAGGATAAGTAGAGTGGATCACGAGCGCATGTCAACCTTGCTTCCCTCGATATCGCGGTGCAGACCAATCAACATATGCAACCCATTTGAATTCTGAACAGTGTGCCCTGTGCCGAAATAAAGGTTTTTCAAATTAAACATCATCAACCTTACAAAAATTCATCACGATTTTACAGTAGCAACAGTAACTGTAAAATTTTTACAAAAATGTTATAGTTCCATATTGAATAATATATTAGATAGAATCTATTAGACTTAACAACAGTTGTAGTAAACATTTCTAAATGTGTAATTTTTAATATCAAACACTATGATTTATTTTTTTCAAAGCTTGATTGATCTAACCACAGTTATGAGGAGCCATTCATGATCTTACCTATGCTTATGGCATTCACTGCAAATGTAAGTGCAAATACATAAAGTGCTTTAATGTCTGGACATTCAAGAATTATGGACAACATTTTCCTCCTGTGTAATATACTGCACTGTATGTTCTGTTCGAAAAAAAAAAAATATTAGAAAATAAACTGTACTTGTTTGCATTTAGTTATTTCTAAAGATTACTTAAATCATTAACAGCTTAATGAATGGAAAACAATATACGTTACGGAGTAGAAAAAAACCTTTTCACTAGCACAGTTCCAACTCACTAAAGTGGACTACTCGTGGGAACAGTCAGATATAAAGATACATTTCTTACCCATTAAAAACACTGTGAATAATAAATAATAAATGGGAAATTCACACATTTAACCTCCTGTTGAATTAACATTTAGTATGTCCAGTACAGGGCTTGTCTGCTTACCATGATGCACCACTCCTCTTAGACCATGAATAATTGGATTTGCAGCAGGATTGTCCTTCATGCCCACCTGAAAGAGAGAAAGAATGAAAGAGAAGAATAAGAATGAATGACCGGCCGACCCACCCACCCACCCAGCTATAGACAGATAGATAGATAGATGTTTGAAAGGCTGCCTGTGTTACAAATTCACCGCATCTGAATGAATTGTTGAACACAGATGCTTCTAAGAGTCCTGCATGCAATAAAAACCAAAAGAGAGTAGCTCCAGTATTGACCTTTGCAGTGCTTGGCTCTGGGCATACGTTTGTGTACTTTCAAGCGACAGACAGAAAGAGAGACCGATAGCTGGCTCTATACTGCCTATGCACAAAATGAAATGGTTTGAAAATGTATTTCACAGTCTTGGAAAAAAATAAATATATACCACAATATACTGTATGAAGCAGACTTCCTGAACTTCCCAGGGATAAAGGTGAATCAAAAAGAGGTTTGTGCTTTTAAGAACCCCCTGTAGGGTTGAGTCAAGAGACAGACTTTGATAGAGAGGACCCAAGGGACGAGGTGTATTGTTGACAGTGTGTGTGTTGGTTGCACATAGAAGAGGCCAGTGCTCACTACTGTCGGCTGATCTAACCAACGCTCCCATGAGGGAGGATGCAGAAAAGGATTCATGCATTTCCACTGGCCTTTAGCCATCCTCTCTCTCACACATCTTTCTAAGCTCTTTGAACACTCTTGTGCTGTTTCGTGCATGAAAGAGAATTCCAGGTCCCTGACACAAGAAGTGAGTGTTGAGAGTGAACAGCATGAGTCTGCACTAAAACAATTGTCCACAATAATTCTCTACGACAGGTGCCAAGGTACTGTCCGCTGAGGTCCCCCTTAAAACACAGGAATCTAAAGCTCAAAGTTTGAGCTCATTAATATTTCCTGTTATTTTGTGTTCTCCAAAGCTTAGGATCTCAACTGGTGTGTGCCAGGTCTGTTCTAAAATGGTCACGGGCAGGGAATAAACAAAAGTATTGCATTCTGACTGTAATTTTTGATGAGAAATTTAGTTGCTACTTTATGTCCAAAGTAAAACCCATTGAGAACCACAGCCATTTTGACAGGTTGCTAGCAGAAAAAATAAATAAACAAACAAACAAAAAAAGAGTATTTATTCTTTCTTCTCTGCTGGAAGAGGAGGATGAAAAGGTAATGGCAGAGGCGAGAGACAGAGATGGGGAAAATATAGAAAAAAACATGGGGTGAGGTTTCCACAGGTCAACAACAACAGACTGAAGACGGAGGGAACTCAACAGTTCAACAATTACAACCCTACAAACAAACACACACACACACATATTCATGTTCTAGATGCCTATTCATTGATCATAATTCATAGATCATAAACAAGAACCCTTAAGAGACACCATCATCGTGTTCTGAAACTTGTGTTATATTTTTAAGGCAGCATTTTTAGGCACAATACAGTAGGGACATTCCCAACACACAAGCTTTTCTTAACATTTGGGAGGAAAATTATACTGCCTTGTTTCCTCACATTGGCCAAAACACAAGGCAGCATGACATGCATCCTTCGCAAAGAAGGCAATGGCAGAATGCGCTATTTTTAATATATTATTGACTTTTTTATATTAATGAGGCAAGCAGGCTATGCTATATGCTATTTAATACATCAAGGATACATGTAATTAACAAAATTTCTCATAAAAGTGTGGTTCTTAAAAAAAAAAAAGTGATACACTATTCTAAAAATTAGTTGTCGACTGATATGGGTTTTTTAATGGCCAATGCCAATATCCAGAAAGCAGGGTATATGCCGATATATCACAAAATTGAATATAGTAAATAACAAACATAAAATTGCTAAAAAAAAATAATAATTGTGTATATATATATATATATATATATATATTGTGGCACGATGGAGGGCGGGGCCGGGTTGTGACTCGACACGCCCGGTCCCGTATTAGGCTAATCAAGCCACCGAGAGGGATAAAGGCCAATCGCAGAGGGCGGTGCGGGAGAGAGAGATCCTTACGGACATGTCCGTTGTCTTATGTGTTTGTCTTTTGAGTTTGACATTAAACCTTTATTTGTAAAAACATTCAAAACAGCTCAATTTCACACAAAACTAAAAACTAATATTTAAAATATTTTAAATGGTAGATTGCGGTTTTAATCTAGTAACAATCGCATTTACTCAAGAAATACCGAATCAAACCAATTGTACATACAGTGGATAGTGAATAAGACATTTACTTATAGCACACGTGAAGAGCTTTTACCTTGGGCTGTATCCGAAAATGTAGAAAGTCTTGCTACATTGCTGCCTAATCTGTTAATGGCTTAACTAACAGCTGTTTTGAATGAATGTAACTCTTAAGGAAACTGGTATCCGAACAGTATGAAAAGTACCTTATTTTCATCCTACCTCTGTATACAGCCTACAGATGCAGCATTTTCCTGGTTTCAGACACAGCCTTGAAATTGCACTCACACACTGGATCACACGGATCCTGCACGAGCAGCAGCATTATCCTGACAGATTAAACGGCCTGGATCGCCTGCTTAGATTGACATGGAGTGACCATCATGATTTGTGAATCAGAGGGACTTTTGATACTGATCCTGAAGTTTTTGATTCTGGCTGATGGATTACGGGCTTCAGAGGAAGATATTAGATGAGCGCTCGATGGGAAGAAAACGCTGGATTTTTGTCGCTGGATCATTTAAACGAGATATCTGCATATCTGCAAATGGTATATAATACAAGATTTATTAATATTGGCCTTTAATCATTAGAAAAGAAAGTTAAAGGTGACAGGGAGCTGCTGAGGTGAGGCTGATAGAATACGTGCTTTAAAGGTAAATAAATGAGTGCTCCACAGGATGCCGGATCTGCTCAAGGTGTGCGAGGTCTCAGTTTCTTCACATGCAAGCAGGTACTTATCAGTGTCCTCAAGAAACAAATCGGCTAAAAGGGAAAATTTATCGGTAATTATAAAAAGCCAGAATATCGGCCAATTTATTGGCCTCAGCGATATATCGGTCAACCACTAATAATAATCATATATTGCTGGTGAGGAACTGAGACTCAGCGCATGCATGTTTAAAGTGAATGAGAGTTTGTTGTTTAATTCATTATTTGTATCCATTTGCCATTTCTTTTCCTCTATAATTGTTCAGCAGTTAATCAATACTGAGAATTACCGTAAATGCTCTAGAAAAGTGACACCTAAAAATCCATACACATTCAATAATTGTATGTGATGACAACATCACACAGGCCACAAAAAGATGGTTTGATTGGCTGTCTGATGAGTATCATGGCACTATGCCCATCAGAAATATACTTCTCTTTTGCGTTAAAATTGTGTGTGTGCTATATATTTTTTGTGCTTATTAAAGTATTGAGCTGTTAACTTAGCAACATGCTAACTTCAGACTATTGCATTCAACTGTAAACGCTAGATGAATGTCTTGTGTGTTTCAAATGAGGAACACTATTTGTGTGGTATGTATGAGTGACCCATGAAGTGCATCCTAAATCAGTTAATAATGAGGTTGCATTATGGTTAGGATGCTGTCTACTAAAAAGACTGACTTTTTAGTAGACAGCATCCTAACCAAAATGCAACCTCATACAGTGAACCATGCTGGTTCATGCTGGTTAGTTCTGGTTTGCACCAGCAAGATGTCTTTTGTGCAACTAGTATGGTGGTTCTAGTTAGAAGCCTGAGGGGACACCAGCATCCAAAACACATCATCTACTGGTGATGTTGGTCTTTACAAAAGGGGGCTTAGAAGACAGCTGCCATATAGGCAGTAGACAGTGAGGCAGTTCTCTATGTTTTGGAATCCAGCTAAATTTGTTCCTGCAGCTCTATATAGTATTCATATGGATTGGACTTGGAGTGAAAGCATCATTCTACAAACAAGCTCATACAACAGATGCTAAAGGTCACCAGCAACCCACAAACACCTGGACTTCCTTGAAGAACAACCCCTGAGGAAAAATAAATGGCAACAAACTGTTTTCAACTCCTTTTAAGAGCTCTATTCCATCTCACAAATAAAAATAGCCATGCAAATCAATAAAGTTCAAAGTACGTTTTAGCAGATGGAAAATAAAAAAAAACGCATTTATTGTCTTTGAGCGAGTGAGTTTTCTTTTAATACGGCATCTGTGACCTGCTCACACAAAAAAAAAAAAACTTCAAATGAATAAAAGCAAATGAGAAATGCCATTAACTGAAAGCTATGAAAGCAGCCAATGACAATAACTTAATCAACAATAAATTATATACAACCCAAAACGATTTAGTGTCTTGGACCACTAACAAGCCTTACCTGTGGTTAAATGTGCCATGAAAAGACTGTTTGCCATGTGCTAATAGCTAATAGCTGTGGTTAACATTCTGTGTATTGAGTCTGTGTGGCTTGTAAATAAGTCTATTAATATATAATGATAGATGTTACTACTGTGATCTTCCTTAATCAGGGAGAGATAAACTAAACGATCAGGCAATAAAGAAAAAAAGCCTGATTTCTCTGGATCCCAAATAAAAAGAGATATTGAGCAGGAGGACACATGCTTCAAACTCACAAACTGAGTTGAAATCTTGTCTTGTCACTTATTGATTATTTTTCTGAGCTTTGGAGGTGATGGATGCAGAATTCCTCTGTTGAAAATGTGTTCTTCAAAGAAAGAAAGTGAAGGAGAGAGGAATAACTACAATGCAGGTTTTAAAATCTTTCATATGTATTTAAACAATAATATTACATTTAAATCAATTATCTTTATAATCATGCATTGTTTGTAAATCATATATACTGTATGTATGTTTGTGTTTTCAAAAATGGTTTTTGAACGCAAACACAATTTACACAAACTTGGATTAAAATGAAAAATAACTTTTTTCCCATAAGATGATAACTGGATGCCAGTCATGTGGAAACAATGTAGCATACTGTTTGAAAGTGTATTTATTTATTTAAATAAGAACTGTCTATATTATAATATATAGTATTCAGTAAAAAAGCATGTCAGTATTTCATTACTGGTAAAAGTGAAGTCAGCCAGCCACAAGAGGGCACTATTTTAATTAGCCAGTGATTAAAAAGGGTCAATGTAAATCACTTATGTAAAAATTATGTAAATCATAAATATGTGTGCAAATCAGGAACTAAAAACACAATCTTTTTCATTTCGGTTCGTTCTGAGCAAAACCAGTATTTTTCCGTTACGGTTCAGAAGTCCCACAGCCTCCTTGCCGAATGGTTACTGGTTAGAATGAAATAATAGAATGGTTAATAATGTTCCTTTTAGAATTAGAGTAATCTGCACCATGGGGTGAGTGAAATACCACTTGCAGTGTTTCCAGATCTCGCAAAAGAAACAAGCAATCTGGTCTGAAAAAAACAAGCCCAAAACAAGCCACTTGCTTCACCAAAACAAGTGAAAATGTGCCATTATATTTGTTGCTGTGTGATGAATTTATCAGCACAGAAATCATAACAAGCATCCAGTTTATTCAAGAACAATTTTTATTACAGATCTGCTTCTCAACCAAAACCGGCAGCATCAAATCAGTATTAATGCATCATATCTAACAATAATTCAGTGAAGACTTGAAAAGTATAATTTTTACCTCTCATAATGTTTTCCTTATATCTGGATTAGCTGTGCATGTATATGTTGTATTTATACATAATTGTTAAAATGGTCTTCATTCACAAGAAGCAACATCCACAACAGGCAATTAGGGAAAAAAGTTTCCTTCAGGGTCAAAGAACATGTTTTTTCAGGCAACACGAACACGTTTTCACTACGGAGCAATTGAAAATGACTTTGTTCCCTTTTTTGGTTACGTTCTGCAAAAAAGTTTTCGCTGTTGTTACTTGTTTTTAGTCCCTGGTGCAAATAATACATTATTTTTTCAATGATAAAACAGAATGATCTCTTTTCATAGATAAATTCTGAAGTAGTTACTGTCTGTAAAAAGAAGGAAATGAGACAAGCCTGCAAACTATACTCAAATGCACACACAAATGCGTGGCACACACGCACACACACTTATTCCCTCTCTGTTTCTCTTTTTTTTAAGATTTTTTCTGCTTTTGAACTTGGTTATTGCAGCTTGGCTGCACTGACAGAAGTGTGATTTTTCAGAATGTGACAAAATGAGCATACTATACAAATGTGCGTGCACACACAAACATGCACACAATTTCTGAGAAAAAAGACAGTGAGTCTTAAATTGCTGTTTTGTGATTATCACAGCAGTGTTAACAAAGGAAGAGTATAAAATGGGAGTGTTTGTTTCCATATTGAAAAACAGCGGTTGTGTGTTGTCTGTGAGTGAGACAGCAGTATCACTAAACGTAATGGGACGAAGGAAAACCTCCTTACAAAATCAATGTTTTTTAATGCTGACAACAGTCTAACACCGACAAAGCTCAGCTGCAGAACATGAAGACAGTCTGGAAAAGCGTGAACTCTCACCTGAAAGAAGACAGCCATTGCCGCAATTACTCGCTTCTCCCGTATGGCTGTGTTAAGACTGTCAAAGTCATCTGAGTTATACATGAAGATCTGCATCTGTGACAAAGAGACAGAGAGAATATGTGAATTATTTCAGGATGATGCAGATTAAAATGTCAATGTCAATATTTTTTTTGCCTTTGATTTATATCTCAATATTGATGTATTTGCCCTAAAATTACTCAATTACTTTTTCTCAAACAGAAGAACCATCTTTTAAACCATTCAGCCATTGTTTCATTTAAAATGTTTAATGAGTAAAATACAGCAAAGCTCTAGTTAAAAAATGTCTCTCTCTCAGTTAACACAAGGTAGAATAGTAACACTAAGGACTTCTAATAAGGATCAATTAGTAAACAACATTAGTACTATACATGCATTATGTACAAATGCAAAAGATACAAAATATTTTTTACAGCATTTAATAATCTTGGTTGACATTGTATCCGTTAATCTGACATTAATAGTTATTTGTTAATTAATATTAGTTCATAATGTATTAACTAATGTTAACATATACAACTTTTCCATAAAAAAAATGTACAGTATTAGTATATGTTGAAATTAAGGCAAGGCGTTTTTTCCGATTAAATCGAATTTGTGTTTTAACACAATTTTTTATTCTTTTTTTTTTAAATTGGGATTTTGCAAACAAAACAATATTGCAAACGCTAAAGTTAGATATGTTGTATCCAATGGCTGAATAAGGAAGAGAAAACAAATTAATAACACTTGTCTTGATGCTGCTCCCGATCTGGTCAGCCGCACGTGTGTGTGTGTGTGTGTGTGTGTGTGTGTGTGTGTGTGTGTGCACTCCAAATGAACGGGACAGGTTAACAACATGGAGACTGATATAAAAGACGGCGGTAATATTCCCAGTATGATTGTACACAGTGTACACAGCATCCGCCACTGAATCGACAACATCTGCACAACTGACGGCACAAAACAAATAATGTTCATCGAAAAATCTAATGAAGAACGTGATGGATATATTAAATTGGAACTATATCAGATTGCAGGGGACTTTTTTTTTATTGCCCAAATCCGCCGCTAATTTCCGACCCTGGTTGGAACTAGAGATGGAGATGGGAGATGTAACAGATGTTTAAGTGTCTCTCTTCATCATGCAGCTGGTACATTACACAAAGTGTGCTGCATTATGAATAATGAGGGAGCGCCAAGATATGAAAGGCCCACACGCTTGCAGTATTTACAGCTTTGTTGATTATAAACAGGAAGTAAATAGTTTTATTGCATTGCTCACTTGCGCTAAATCCATACTATCTTAAGTTCAATATCTATGCAACAAAGCACTTTCTCAAACTTCTGACACTACATTTGAAAGTACAGTTTGATACAAAAACATGTTTATTGATTCAGTTTTTCCCACTCTTGTCACATACATAAATGCGGCCAAATCAAAGGTCAAAGTTGGCCCGTGGGCCCTAGTTTAGCATTTTTGGATTAGATCGTGTGTCTCTATCTGCAGGGGTTTATGTATGAATGGTTTGATATACTGTACAATGACTACTTCTAATGAGATCAGATATTGATTTCTAGATATCTTTCTAGATAGACTTGGATTAGATAAAATTAAAACCAACACTGGCTAAGAATTATTTTGCAGTTTTATTATTCCTGAACATCTGGGTTTATCAGATTTATAGTTATTTTACATTTACACTCTGTTGACAACTTCCCCCTGTGGAGCATTTGCAAATTTTTCTTGTTTCCTATTCATTAACCTTTGTTTCCTATAATGAACATAACTTGGGTTTCTCTAAACAGGTTGCCTTGCATTCTAACAAAGAACATACAATTTGAATAATGATGAAGTACATTTCAAATTAGAAAAAAAAATCAAATTGTGAATCGTCCATAAATTTGATAAAAATCGAGATTTTTTTTTTTTGCCATATTGCCCAGCCCTAGTTGACATTAAAATTAACCAAGATTAACATGTGCTGTAAAAGTATTGTTCATTGTTAGTTCATGTTCACTAATGTTAATGAATACAATCACATTGCAAAGTGTTTACAATAGAAAGATATCAATCATTTTCATTTATATACATTTACAATACATAGTAATAAAAAAATTAAATGTATTTTCTCACATCTATATATATATATATATATATATATATATATATATACAGTATATATATATATTTTTATTATTATTTTTTTTTCTTTTTTACTAAAACAAATTAAAATAAATTTCAAATTCCATTCATGACGATACAAACGAATCATTGGACAGATTCAGAAAATCTAATCAACACAACAGAAACAACATTATTGCTACCAAGGTTTAAAACAAGAGATGCTACTACTTACTGTATCTGTTTTAGCGCTTTCATACTAGTCAGTTGTGACACAAGGATTGGGTGCGATACTGACCTACTGGCATGGTCTTTGTGAATTGCATAATTAAAAAGCACAACAAATATTATCAAGCAAAATAATACTGATCATTTATAAATATTCAATATATCGCCTAGCCTAGTGTAAATCTTGTTAGTCTGTAATTCTTATATTGTCACAGACAAAACACACATAGTCAATTATCAAAGCTAATATCTCATAATCTCATGGCCTTTAATCTGTATCATCATGTAATCTCCTAAAAGTGTAGAGTCTGGCACTCGTGTGTTATATTTTGTGTCCAAACAGTGAGCTCTGTCCATCCTCTTATCACTTTGATGGGATCTTTGGCAGTAGATCAGGGCTAATAAATTCGCTCAACTCTCCAAGGGCTCAAAGGCAGTCTAAATCGGCAGCCTGATATTTTGTCTTGTCAATACATTTTCCCACAAAAACTCTCCAAAAAAGACAACATAGATCAACAATATTCTAGTTGGCAGATATCAATCAGTATTTTGCCAATAGCAGACATAGACTTAACAATGGAAAACCAACGGAGACTCATACTGAGTGTTGGAGTTACAAAAGGAGGAAATAATAAAACAACAAAAAAAAATTAGCGTAAAACTTGGATTTTACCATTAAAGGAATATTTCACCCAAAAATGAAAACTCATCATTTGCTCACCCTCATGCCATCCCAGATGTGTATGACTTTGTTCTTCAGCAGAACACAAACAAAGATTTTTGGAAGAATATCTCAGCTCTGTAGGTCCTTACAATGCAAGTGAATGGTAACCAGTCCTTCGTAGCTCCAAAAATCACATAAAGAAAACAGAAGTAATCCATAAGACTCCAGTGGTTAAATCCATATCTTCAGAAGCAATATAATAGTTGTGGGTGAGAAACAGATAAAAATGTAAGTCCTTTTTTTAAACTGAAAAACACATGCAGTGCCTGTTTGGTTTCAAACATCTGAAAGTGAAAGTTAAATTGGAGGTTTAGAGTAAAAAAATTACTTAAATATTGACCTGTTTCTCACCCACACCTATTATATCGCTTCTGGAGTTTTATGGAATAGTTTTATGTTTCCTTTGTGTGATTATTGGAGCTACAAAGGTCTGATCAACATTCACTTGCATTGTGTGAACCTACAGAACTGAAAGACTTTTTTGTGTTCTGCTGAAGAAATAAAGTCTTACATATCTGGGATGGCATGAGGGTGAGAAAATGATGAGAGAAATTAAATTTTTGTGCGAACTGTCCCTTTAAATTCTGTAATGTGATGCATTTCTGAATGAAACAGGATATTGTCAGAGAGGGGTTGAAAATAAAAGGGCTTGATGATGTTAGCCAAAACTTAGAATCTTTTAGAAGTAGAGAAAGTAATTACATTTTGATAAGAGATTATTATTTTGTTCCTTGTCATTTCACAAAAACTGCATATTAAACACTAAACGGAACTTGAAACAGAATTATAACCCCAAATTACCTATAAATGACAAATAATAACATAGTTCCCTGATGGCCCTGTTCACATCAGAGCAGGAAGGTCAACTTTGATTTGACTTTAAAAAAAATTAAACAACTGACTTGATAGTCAAATTCGCCAAACGAATTGGCACTTCAATTAAAACTAAAAGCATTTTAATGTGAACGATTGTATCCAAAAGCTTGAAAGGTAGGTACTAAGTACATGCCGAAGGCAGAATGATTTAAACAAAAATACATCTTTGTACTCTTACATTGTACATCTTTGCGAAAGATCAGAAGCATTATATATAGATCTTGCTACACCCTGCAATCCAAAGCTCTTAAAATAAAACACATCGGTTTGTTTTTCCCCACTTCTCCATCAGCATTGTCAATATTATGCCTGCTGCATTTTTCTCGCCTCTGTAATCCTTACACGAAGCTTAAAGCATCCACACTTTGATCTAATTCAGTCTCAAACACCTCCATAGCTTCTGATCACAGATCGCATGCCACACGCCAGAGAATTCACAAGCCTACGGGCCCGAGTTTAATGCCTCCATCCGCAACATCGTGTCTTGCAGGCAATGATTAATGACATAAATATCTGGGCAATTTCTGAGTACATGTTCTCAAATGAAAGTAAACAACAGAGTGAGAGAGGGAGATTAACATAACAGGTTCGTGAGTAATCTTAACCTCTCGCTATTGGAAGCTGTCTATAGTCTGTTTGTATACAAGCAGAAGGTGACAGAAAGTGACGTGTCATCCATTTGTGAGAGAGAGAGAGATAGAGAGAGACATAGAGAGAGAGGACAACTAACATTATACTGAGAACAGAATGAAAAACCTGTCAGTCTTAACGGAGAAATAAAGATACATCATTATATCGATGTTGTTTTGTATAAACAATAAATTAATAATCTGGTAGTTGGTAGTTGCAAAAACGAATTGTCAAGCAGCCTCTTTTTAATGCGGCACTTTATGCTCTTTGAGAGTCAAGTTAAAAAGAATCAAAGTTCACCAAACCTAAAATCCACAAGTAGAAATTCTTCACCACTGGAAGTCTATCACGCAAAATTCATGGTCGCACAGATTTCCATTGAGATGACTATTTTTTCTGCAGAATTTTGCCATGCGAAGGTAAATGTGACCGTGGAAGTGAAAAGAAAAAGTCCCACACACTACCAATACTTGCAAGAACAATTCATATTTAGAACTTAAAGTATTACAACGTTTCGGTCATGTGACCTTGAATTGCAATGCCTGCCATTGGTTGCATGACGACATGAGATGTAATAAGTAATAAATTTGGTTTTGTATAGAATTATTTTCATTTTTTTTTTTTTTTTGAAGGTAGGGTCTATGTTCGGAAAGGAATATTAGCATGTTGCTTACAGCATGCTGCACAGTATATACTGTATACTGCTGAGTGCCTTTTTAAAGTACTGTATATGATAGTATGTAGTGTGTAATTATAACAACTATATCAATGGTGTGCTATGATTTTGTCACAACATAACTGCGTTGCATGTTGAATTCAGATACATTTTTGATTATATCATGATGGAAATTTATATGCATTTTAATCAATTTAGCATTTTAAATACATTTTTGTGAACAAATCATAAAAGTCAAGCATGTCATTTCTGGGCTTAGCCAGACTTATTTGTTTAACCCTCTGGGGTCTGAGGTTGTTTTGGGTCCTGGAGAAGTTTTGACATGCCTTGACAGTTGTGCTTTTTTCAGTTGCTTAAAAATATATTAATGGCTAAAGTCTGATAACAATGTATTCAACACAAACTGGGCTATAATAATATGTGAGCAACTTGTGTGTACATGTTTGTATTTTTGAAAAAATAACGTTTATGCGCGGTTTTTGAAAAATTCTAAGTCATTGAAATAAGGCCATATAACACATACTAAACATTTGTCCACAAGCCTTTTGGATCTTGTAGCCAAGAGTTTTTGCTACAAAATTATGTGAAAACCATCCTAATCACTCATTCATAACAAAACAATATAGTAATTTAACTTTTGTAAGACAATTTTAGTGTTAGAAAGGTCATATGCAAGGAGGCGTGAACTATCATGAATATTGACTGTAATTCACACCTGAGGAGACAAAGACCCCTCCCCTGGGACTATCAATGAGGAATGTGACAGAAAGTCTTAATGATCAAAATCAAGTTTTAAGCTAAAATAAATAATATGACTATACATTTTCTTTACATAAAGACTTGACTTAATTTTAGACCTACACTACCATTTAAAAGAAGTCTCTTCTGCTCACCAAGGTTGCATTTATTTGATCCAAAACACAGTAAAAACAATAATATTGTGAACTCTTTTTACAATTTAAAAGAACAGTTTTCTATTTGAATATATTGTAAAATGCAATTTGTGATCAAAGCTGAATTTTCAGCATCATTAATGTAGACTTCAGTGTCACATGATCTTTCAGAAATCATTATAATATGCTGATTTTCAAATATGGGCATATTTAAAGTGCATTTTACTCATTTACACCTGAACAGATATTTGCAAGCACAAGCTTGGTTGATGATAATGAGGCAGCATAAACAATAGATAATATTATTTTTATATCATATTTATATCATACAGCATGCAATTTAAATACCTGCTTTAGCCGAAACAGCATTTACATATAACTAAAACTTGCTCATTAGGACATATTTCAAATATCACTACTCTGAATCCTGTCTGGCAAGTCTGGAAACAGTCCCACTAGTAAAATATGTAAATGCTTATATAAAATAGCATGTCAACTAATGAAAACTAAATGACTTACTCGTCTGAAATTGTATCCTCGGCTGGATCAAGTCTCTCTTCAAAATACACGCTCTTCTTCTGAGGAAAATGTTAAATCTTCATCACTATCCAGGAGTTTCCTCGCCTGTGTATCTTGTGATCTTTCAAATGCACAGAAACGTGAACGAACTAGATGTTTTCAAGGCACAGTCGGGGGCGTTTACCATGTGCATTGATCGCCTCAGCACATTACCGTATGAATAGCGCCCTTTGCCCATGGCTGTGATCACATTAGGGATAATTAGCTGAGCCAGTAAAAACTGTACATCGTTTTGTTTTATACAGATTATATTGCAGGAGAAAATTGTTTTACATTTGAATTGTTTTATTAAAAGTAGACATTTTAAGCTTTCTTTAGACATATGTTTCATGTTTGTGTGATAAGTATTCACAGAGTTTCAGTAAATGTTTTTGACGTGTTTCAAAAATATGCTCGTGCACACAGAGACTGCTGAAAGTTCAGCATTTTTATTTTCTTTATTTTACAAAAGCTTTTTTTTAAGGTTTTGTTGTTATTGTGAGTGTACACAAAGGACAAAAAATGGTTCTAATCTAATCACATAGGCATTTCTTTTTATCACCTTGCAGTGTTCTATAAAAGCTAATAGTCTGAGTCACATGTGTGTTTGCCATTAGATGTAGGAGGGTGATAGACGTTCCTAGATGCTAAATGCTAATCCACAAGCGGGTTCAACTCAACAGCAAATAATTTATTCAGATATATGAAAAGAGAAAATTATGGCAGTAATGAGAGAAGAGTAAGCTTTGTGTCAGGTCACCTATACAACACATACACAAACAGCAGTGCACACATAAGCAGCCCACACACATGCAAATGCACAAAGGCACAAAAGGGCATTGTTCAATCAGAATGCAATGGAGCAGAATTTACAATAATGGAGGATCATGCTTAACCCTTGTAAAATAGATGAATAAATATAATCAAAACACAATATCATGGTTAACCTTCCAGCTGCTTTATGCTATTAAACAGCATTACTTAATCAGTAGTAGTGTTTGCCGAGGCAAGAATCTCTATTACTATTGCCCTATTGGGTAGGGTGAACATACACCAAATATTTAAAATATTTAAACTTCAGTGAGGACATGAAAGATACATAGAATTGTGTGACTTTTCTTAGTGATCACACTTGGTGTTTTTTTAGATGATAAATGGGCTAAAACATTCAACAGACCTATACTGGAGGCACCCAAGTCATATATAGGGACCATAATGTCATAGAGAACCACCTAGCAACTACCCACAACACCTTAGCAATAGAGATGCACAAAAAACACACCTTTTTTTTGGTGGCGCGTTTTGCACAGGCAAATGATGACGATAACCGTCTTGTATATTTTTTGTATATCGCATGTATACAACAGTTAATTTTGTGCAGTGAAAATTCATAAAAGATTGTTTTTATGTTTCACAAAACCCATCACCGGTCTATGCACGTCGTTCACCGCCATCTTGGAAATTAATATCGAGCTAACCGTCTTCGCATTTTGGATGTCCGACTTCGGGTGGCGTTCAGCCATTATGTCCAAGTAGGAGGTGGGAAAATGAGGGAGGTGGGAAAATGAGTTCCCAGTTGTCTGAAACACACTATCAGCAGACCCAGATTAAGAACACACAGGTTCCTGGGGCTATACCAATCCCAATGCCCCCCCCCAGCCTATCTCAGCCCCTTTCACATATTCAACCAGGCAAATTACAGGAAAATTGTCGGGTTCCATTTACTGGCATGTGCTGTTCACACATAACATCAATATTAGACTTTTTGTTACAATTTCTCATTAAGGGAAATTGCTAGAGGAAAATGTACCAGTATTTTCAAAAAGGTTGTGTTCACACATGACCTCTAACCTTAAAATATATGTAGTATATTTTGTGGAAATGCTATGTGTGTGTGAAAGGGATTGTTTGTACAGAGTTGTTGTTGCTGTTTTTACAAAACTGCATTTCACACAAGCAGTGCTTGTCAAGCACACAACAGAGCAGCATTTATTATGCATAATAACTAATCCAGACACAGATGGAGCTCTCTTCCAAAGCATTTGTGACTGGCAATGTGAGTCATGGGAGCCTGTAGCATTTCATCTGAAGGTACATACAGAAATCAGACAAAATATCTAGCAAAAAATGCAGACCTAACTAACTAAATGCAAAAAACCTAACCCTAACGTTATGCAGTTGTCATTCATCTAGCGAATGTTTTTAGTCAAATGACTGAAAAACAGCATGAGAGGATGCAAAACACATTCGATGTGAACCACTCCTTGTTCACACAGAACTTGCTGAATTATCTCAAAGTTACCTCTCAAAAAGGCAGTCTTTTGTTTCAGTTTATTGTAGTAAATATCCACTTTATCCTTCCAGCGCTGTTGTCTCTGTGTTCGTAAATATCCGATACTGTTTGCAAGCTCATTTGGCCAATTCACTGAAAAGAACCGACTCAAATGGATGATTCATTCACAAATCGAGAATTGCTAGTTCTTTTAAACAGCCAAAAGAAAGATGGGACACTATGTCATTATTGCTGAAATATTATGAGAGAAAACGTTTCTCAGGTCAGTCGGAGCATTCATGGAATGCATGGATGTTCGGACCACTCTTTAACTTTTTTCCAAAATTTTTGAAATCCGCTATTTTAACACGTTCTAGCCACATTTCCAACATACCAATGGGTAAATGAAAGAGGAAATCTAAGAAGTAATTATGCAAGTTAAAAAAGGGATTTTCATTGGATAATGAATGAAAACAGCCAGGCAAGTGGTCCAGTCATCTCTTTTTATTTTTAACTTTAAACACAGACAAACTTCTTATGACGTGTCAATCAAGAATGCAACCAACAGCAATGAAGGACTCTTGCCCTCCAGCAAATAACAGGGCCCACTTCGTGATTGGGCCCTGGGGCTCCAGCCCACCTAGCTCTTATGTTAATCCGGCTACCCTGATAGGACACAAATGTCACCTTTTTGATGTTAGTGAAGAGCACAAAGTCAGACTAATTTCTGCAAATTGATAATTTCGAACAGCGCCATCATGTAGTCATATGTAGTCAAATCCTCCATATTCTTGTGATCTGAGGATCATATGATTACCAGTTCTTAGATCATTTAGAGTCAGCCATGAACAAAAGACTCATTCAATCAGTTGTTAACTCCAGAAACACTCCAAGGCCTTGTTCAGACTGCCACTAAAAATCAGATGTTTTGCATATCCAGATTGTATCCAGATGAGTTTTTGATAGTCTGGACAACAAAAAAAAACCACATGAAATATGATTTTTCCAAATCTGATTCAAACCACCTCGGGAGGTGGTTTAAAATGCGATTGAAATCAGATTTTTTTCAGATGCGTCTCAGTCCGGATGCTCTGGCTGCACAATTCGGATTTCAATTTCGGACTTTTGTGTCACTCTTAATGCGACAACAATGACGTCATAAATCGGGGACTGCAGCACAGAACATCACAATATTTACCTGTCTCCTCCGTCACAGAGTTTTTTTGTACGACGGAGGAGTTCTGCACCTCGACTGTATCTCTTATTTGGAGATGATGGATTTTTCCCGCATATGTTTTGAAAGCATCGTCACGTGGGTACGCCTATGTCGTTACCAAAGCAACCCATGCAGATAGGTTGGTTATGTCGGAACGAGCAAATATGATTTGATCACTTGCAATTAATATTGTGGACAGTCCCAACCGGATCAGTTCGATTTGTAAACAGATCATTCAGATCGATTTGTGAATAGGTTCAACTAGTTCATTGAAAAGAACAGGCAGATCTTACCGTAAATTCTGCGGCAGTAGGTTGAAAGTTCTTCAGCTGAAATCAGTCTGTGCCTACATAAATTCAAACCACTGCCCCCACTGGCCAAAACTGTAAGTGATACTGAATGCATGGGCACATTTAAGCTCCAGTTTGCTGGTGAAATGTCCACAGATTGGCCCCAAAAATATATATTTTTTTGTTTTTGTTTTTTAGTTAGGGTCAGTGTAGGGTTTTAAGTGAAAGATGTATTACAGTCAACAGTTATTAACCATCCACCCTAACCCAAGCGCCAACCCTAAACCATCACTGAAGTCAAAATGTAATCTAATAGGGTAAATGCAATTACTTTCTGGTTTCCTCAGGACCAGAACCAGTGTCTTTGAAACTGTTTGCACAACACGCCATCAGTAACGGCACCGAAAAAGTTGATGTCAGGCTACCAGAACATTTGGTAGCAACATGTTGAGTTCCCCTGTGATCACGTTGTCTCAACAGAAAGGTTTCACACAAATCATCATGTATTCTAAGTCTTTTAAAAAAGGTTTACTGATCTGCAGAAAGTTTAGCTTTCGCTAAAACTATTTAGATTATGATTCAGTGCGTTGTGAATTTTAAGATGTTTGTCAGATATTTTATGCAAATTCAACATTTAAAGTAGAATGTGATATTTTGCAGATGATGCACTCTCTAACAGTGACGTCTGTGTTCTTTCTGTGTAGCACAATGTCTGCCTAACAAGGACAAATCATCAAAAGCTACTGCTATAAATAGCTACAATGGAAAAAAAATAGGAACAGTATTAGGAACACAGTTTGTTGTAGCCTAATAGATAAGGCTTTGGGCTGCTAACATAAAGGATACTGGTTCAATCCACGGTAGTGGGTGGAACTGGAGAGTTACTGTGATCACAATCCAGCACTATAACGATTGTGCCCTTTAGCAAGACACTTAACCACAGGCATCTCCTGTGGGACCGTGCCTGAAATTAGTTACTGCAAACCACATTGGATGAACGGCATTCACTATGGGTGACTTGCAGAGATTTTCAAGTAGATGTTTTTTCTGGGGTGGCTTTGAAGAACATTAAGACTGGCATTTCACAGTCTAAAATCCAATTCGTATATTAGCTCTTCTGCTCCACAGAGATGACAGGCCTTGATCTACAATCAGCTTTCTTCCTCTACCTTGTCATCTTGTTCGCTTTGTTCTATGAGTCCTGAAGTCGTGAGAACAGGAATGTTTATTCTAATCCAAGTTGCAGCTTTTGATGTCATAACTATATTAGTTTCAGCCTCAGACGGCACTCCCATAGTCCGTCTAATGCATTTTGCACACAAAACTAGCAAGCGCATGCAAAATTGCAAGCTCCAATCATACTGCCTGAATTAATTCACAACTTCCGGGATTCAAGGTGACAGGAAACAAAGAAGTACGGGTTGCAACAAGGAACAAAAATTTGCAAACGTTTGCAAGGCTTGTGTGATCAAATCTTTTAAGAGTGCACACGATAATATTTGTTCATGTTGCACTGACTCTTAGCGGTGTAGATGCAACATCACACAAAATCAGAACTTCTCTGTTACCGATACATGACAAAAATTCACTATTTGCAGTCAGCCATGATTAATTTATTCCAAGAGTGAAAACATCCAATGCCAAGGGTTTATTAATATGAGGCAAGTAATATTATGCTTGTCATAAGATCTAAACACGCCACATTTATGAATGCAAGTCCAGCACTATATGTAGAATAATGTAGCTTTTTCTCTAAGACTGATATGACTACAGTCTTCAGCTCATGTGATTGTGCATAATTTTTAAACAACTTATTCCAAAATACTATTCTTCTAACAAGTTTAACAATAGCAAAATTGAGATTGAGATTTTAAATGAGTTTTTATCCATTGCCATCAATATCACATAAACCTGTTCCTATTCTTTGTCAGAATAAGCAGCGACGTGGACAAGAACTTCAAATTGATTTAGGCATTCATTTTTTGTTTGGAGGAAGGACCCATTGTCCTTGTAACACAGCTGTGAGAGGCTATCCACAGTATCAACATTAACTACGCCAATATAGCCTGTGGTAAATAAATGGATTTATCTTGAATCTCCCCCTGAAGACAGACTGTAATTCTCACACCAAATGGAGGACGAAGGGAAAAAACAAGCATCATCGCCTCGGGGGAGGCACAATATGGCTTCTCATGTTCTTATTTTTTTTGTTTTTTAAGAAAACGTGCAAGGTAACCCTGCCGAGAGCTGGGATGCTACGGACAACACCAAAACAAAGCTGTCTGCCTTCAGTGAGGCTTTAAATCCGGGACTCCTGCTGATCTTCAAGGGAGGAATTGCTTTAAATCTCCCAAAATGACAACAACTAGCCCCTTCTCCAAACCACATGAGGTCTTTAAGTCTTTTCGGCTCGCAGTCCCGTCAGGGTCAAGGTAAGTGTCTAAGAATATGCTTTCCTTTGACTGAAAGCTTCTCAAAGGGCTCCCTGCCGTTAAAGGACCTGCAGACAAGCCAACAACAGCTCTCCAGAACTTCAAAGAATGGTGAAGAAGGGCCCTTTGACCTGCTAATTATAAACCAATCAGGCACGTCCTGTTTTGGCTTACAGGGAAGCATACTGTGGAGACTGGCAGAGTGTCTCTCTCTCTTTGTCTTCCTGAGCAAACATATCGACCTGCCTCTCAATTCAAACAGGAGCCAATTAGCCGTCACTGCTGAATTAATTTAGCTTTTGTATTACAGAAGACTTAATCTGTGTCCATAATGTTTGTTTGCAGCTCAGTACTCCAAGGTCAATAAGGGTTTAAAATAGAAATAATAAATGAAACACCATAAATAATAAATAAACCTGAGAATTATCTATCATTAAGGGCCCTAAACCTTGCCTGAAGAAAACAGTGTTTGCACAAGGCGACTTGTTCATGTTTTAAAAATCAAGGATCAAATATAGTATTGACAAAATGGCAATTCCTCTTTGGGACTGGAACACATTAAAATGCAGGCAGCAGGGTGGGTCTACATGCAACACGTTCTGAATGAGTGCACAAGCTCTAGTCTATTTGTCTGGCAGACCCTTGTGCCACTCAAATCAGCTCCAGCTCTGTCTTGGATGTTAATTATGTCAAGATTAGGACAGTTTAAAGTGCAAGACAAAACAAAAGGGCAACCTCAGGAGACAATAATGCTCACCTGTAATAAATTCTGTAATAAATAATTTCAGGCAGCTAGTGATGGAATCAAGGTCAAGAGTGATACAGTAAAGTAAACTTTGTTACAAATTCAGAGAGTTGGTCTTTCACAACACTGCTGAAACAGTCGCTTAAATCAGCCTGATTAGCTGGACTCCTAACCTTAAATCCTCTCTAAAACCAGCTAACAGAGCAGCCTGTGAGACCAGCTAAGACAAACAAACTAGCTCTGGCTTATTTTTTTAGCAGGTGAGATCAAAACAGAAGCTTTCAATGCCCATTTGCAATAAAACTGGAAGACAACAATTGCAGCACTAGGATGGGAATCATGGTCAGGAGTGATTCAGTAAAGTTCGTTTGGTTATTTGTGGAGTAACAAGACTGCGTGCACCTATCTTTATCTCTCACATCACATATTCAACAGTAGAAAGCATGCCATTAAGAATGCAACAAGAACTCAAGCCTAATGCATGCGTAATTAATCATATCAGCTGGTAGTTGACATGTTAATGGATCATTATAATAAATATTCCATTTGCTTTTGTGGTGGCATGCTTACACACACACACACACACACACACACACACACACACACACACACACAGTTCCCCATAGCTGAGCCATTCCTCTTAGTGTTCCATGTGTTAGAATTTGAGTGACGGGACACATATATCGATTTCGGCACTTTATCCCCTTTAAAACAACGGCCGTCACTTTGAAAACGCAAAAGGAGATAAACGAGTGCCATGGCCCACCGGGAGGAGAGCCTAAAGATTTCCCATCATTCCTTTCTATTGCTGACCAAATACCTGCTCCTGTACCTTCACACCATAGCTCTTTTCCGAAACATACTTGAGCTGCCTTATATAAAGAGAAAGAACTACATAATGACTGTAAAGAATTGGTAGAGCAGGAGCACATGAAGACGAGATGACGAATATGAAGTAGAAGCTAAGTGCAGTTTTATTTACAGTGAACCCAAAATAGAATGCAAACCAGAACGTTAACTAAACTAGACTTGGCTTGACATGAACAATGACCGAAACAGAACAAGAAGACAGCATTACACCAACAATACTCGACCACTGCAGTTCAGATCTGCTTGGGATTTATCCTGTTTCCCTCTCCTCACCAACCAATCCAGACAGGGGAGTGATTGGTTATCATCATTGCAGACACCTGATGTTAATCACCCTGAGAGGAGGCCAGAGGAAGTGAGAGATAGAGAAACAAAACAGGAAAACCACAACACAAAGTGGTCAAAATCTCCAATTGCAATGAGGCCAATGCCATACATCTTTAGATGTAATTGAACAAAATAAGTTGACAAAGGAAGGAACCAACAAAAAACGTCCTGGGACGTAACACTAATAACATAAGAACCAAATACAGAACAGAACTCCTAACAAGATAACAAGACTAATAAACAGCTCAATGAGTAGACAACATAATTGAATATGATAACAAGACAATAGGCTTGATTGAGATTAACAAATTCTGCTCAGAACCGATCAGGTACATGCCGGTTGACTTGCTGTGATGTCATGATGACGTATGTCAAAAATACTCCCATGAGGCGGCCGCAGTTATAGCAGGCTGGCGGCGCAGTTGCTCTTTCCGAGCTGCGTGAACTGCAAGCATGATGGGATTTTTTTTCTTCTCTAATATCATGTTTTTATGTGTATAAATTAGATGTGAATATTCCCATCACTATGACAGTGCAGTCTCTGTATGGTATATGCGATTGGTATCATATTTCTGAAATATCTAAAATACTTAACTGTAACCCCTGTTCCCTGAAAAAGCGAAACGAGATGCTGTGCTGATTTAGCGTTTTAAGACGTTCCCAAAGCGCTAAATCAGCGCAGCATCAAAGTGTAGCTTTTGAAAGGGAACAAGTCTTTAGTCAAATAACAATTGATGTAAAGATACATCTTATGGGGGAATTAAATAACAGGTATATTGAGTGTCTTGTTCATCATATTTATTTTCATTTAAAAGCAACAGAAATTAAATGAATTTAAAATCCACTTTATTAACAACAACGCACATGAACGTGAATCACGCGATATCTGCCTTTGATCTTGTAGCGTCTTATCCACTACGAGAAGTGAGAACTGTCCGACTTGACAGCACTTCTTTCACTCCTCCCCTGACTGCAGCTGTCTACTCTCGTCTACATGCAAGGAAAGGCGTTTGGCATCTCAAACAAGCCTAATGACTAAAAACCAATGAGAATAAAAACACATGAAAAAGTAGGGTCAAATGACAAGACAAGGAAGTCACATGAAACAGAAACTAAATTTCAAAATAAAAGACATGGATTCAGAACATGAAAACTTAAAATTGAACAAAAACACACAAACACGTGACAATGATAGACAGCTGACAGGACATTTCTTTTAAGGCATCATCCTAATCAATTTTCATTGATGAAGGGTCAAAGAAACAATATTGAAGATGAGATGGAAAAAAACACATCACAGCATTAATCAAACGGTTTCATTTAAACCATATTGTTTTATAAAAAAATATCAAAATAATACTGCAAGATTACAATGCACTAACCCTGTTTTTTTTTTTTTTTTTTTTTGCTTTTTTAAGTTTTAGTTTTATATATTTTTTTTAGAAAGAAAAAACTACAAAGAATTGATTCAAATAATCCAGTCATAATCTGCTGGAGATTTCCCCATTTGAGCTGCCAGAGCTGAACACCAGTAAAATGTACTTTACTAAAGGGATAATTACCTCAAACACATCCTATAAACAGTATGTGAGATTAATCAGCTATATCCACAACAAATGTAATATTACAGATAACATCTGCACAGACAGTGAAGCTAAACTTTATAATCTTTGATACATGATTAAAGCTACACTATGTAACTTTTGGGCCTCTGCATTTGAAGAATAAATCTGCAAGTTACGTGATATGTGCTCTGGCTCTGCTCTTCTGCGTGGTTGAATCTGATGGTTTGATCAGTACCGGTGTAACCATGGTTACAGGTGATCATCTTATCAGTCATTAACGACAATAAAACTCGACCCCTCCCCTCAAAAAAAAAATAAAAATAAAAATAACAAAAGGATGAAAAAGACGAATATCTGACAGGTAAGTAGCATATCTACCGCTGTTGTTTTGACTTATTGAAAACAATTGTTTAAAATAAATAGTGTTACAAAAGTTAGGCAAACGATAACATTAGACATAACGATTGCTAGCCATGTCAGATAAAGTCAAATGGTGGAAATTATATCTTAGCTAGCAGGCAAATAGACCAAGGTAGTAACTGGCATTGCTACCATCATAAAGTATTTTTTCCCATTGTACTTCCTCAAAAATAAAACTGAAAGCACTGCACTACCACAATCCATAATGCAATGCCCCATTAGAATGGCTAACATACGTAGCTAATGAACTACCGCTCTAAGAGCGCTAAGAGTCCTGGCTAACTGCTGGATCAATAAAATATCTTACCTGTCAGGCAAAGAAACCTCCATATCAGAGTAGGTTTTAAAATCTTTAAGATCTCAGAGCTGTCGCCACCTCTGAAAAAACAATCCAATGTTGTTTCATGTTTTATTACGGGCTCTGTCACTTTCCCTTTTTACTTGCAGACTCGTCTTGAGTCAATGTTTCTTTATTTTGAAAATGGGCGATACGCCAGAGGGTTGTCTTTTTGAATGATCCATGGTCAATGTTGCTCATTTGTTGTGACTACAAGCTTCAAACTACTAACAAACCTATCACCACACATATACTCATGCTGTATAGCTGGACCTTCATTTCTTTATTTATGGACATGAAGTAAGGACACATGGACGAATGACGGAAACGTGCAATTTCCCGCTAAAACCGTCCCGGCAGCTCTGAAATCTAAATAATTATTATAGTCTTACTGTAATTTCTAACCTTATTTGGAATGGTCTACATAAACAAAAACTGAGGGCTCCGGGCTCCTCACGTGCACCTCATGGAAGACACAACTAGCAAATGATTTCAATAGAGATGTCATAATCTAATAAGCACAAAAATACGTAGAACACACAAATATTGGTTGAAATATTATATCATTTAATTACACAGAACTATTTCTGTTTTGTATTTATATTTACCTTTCAGTATTGAATAAAATGTACATTAACTTTCAAAGCTTCACTAAGCTTTACAGAGCATAAATCTGTTTGCTTGAACTGCATTTCTTGAGCAAATCCTTGGCTCTGGAAACCAGACATATCTGACCTCTGGAAGTTTTGTTTATCCCCAATTTCCCAATTTTTTTTTGCCCATTTATAATTTTAACATCCTATAAGTAAAGCTGCTCTTTGACTTTATCTTTAAACCAAAACTGAAAAGAAAAAGAAAAATGACAAGATGCTTATTGTTCTATTGAATCCAAAACAATCTCATCACCCCGCAGTGTGCAGATATTCTAAAGCTGTCTTGTGGAGTTTATTGTCAAGTTCAGAATGGGAGAGGGCAGGGTGCATGTAGGCAACCTTTAATACCTGTAATATAAATGGTAATAGTGCCAAGTTCCCTCTGAATCTCAAAGAGCAAACCTGGGAGTTTTACCTCAGATGAAGCCTGTTATTCTTCTCTGGGATTTGTCTATAAAGAATGCACTGTGCACGTGACACTTTGCCAAATTGAATTTATCCCGTACTGACATCTTTCCAAGTCTCACGGTATGAGACACACACACACACACACACACACACACACACACTACACTGACATTCACAAGGACAGAAAGAAGGGAAAACCCATTGCTTTATTAAGCAGCTCCCAACATATGTGTGCAGAGAAGGTAAATCAGGCCACAGGAGTGTGTGTGGATATTTCTCTCTCTCTCTCTCTCTCTCTCTCTCTCTCTCTCTATCTATCTATCTATCTATCTATATAGTATGTGAGTGTGTGTGTGTGTGTGTGTGTGTATTTATGTTTGCATTAAACAGCACACTGATAATTAGCATGATTATCACACTTTTAAAGGTGGAAGAGAGATGCAAGTATGTGAGGAACATCATATGAATCATACAGGGCTTGCAAACTGTTTAACCAAATGTGAACCAGTGCATTGTGTGACAGCTGACTTAGTGTAGTGCATTAGGATATGGTGTGTAGGGCTGGGCGATATGCAAGGAATATGTTCATGATATTTTTATAAACAAAACCACAATATCCGATTACATCATCAATCCCAATGCCCCCACAGCCGAGGGTGTATGTACAATTTTTACTTGCTTTAAAATTTTTATTTTAGGTTCAAGGTGAACCTGTTTATTGTTTATTTGTATTATTTTATGATTTAATCACACACACATATAAAAAGTGAACCTGCAGACTTGTGTTCACAATGCATATTAAGTGCGAGCTGCTTCGTGGAATTAAAACGAACTAAACTCCTGACTATGGTCTGAGGTCATTTGCAGCATTCTCATAGATGACACAATTCATACAAGCTGTTTTAAGATGACTAAAAAATGACATGAGACACATGCCCACTGCATGCCTCTGAACAAACAGCGAATCGCATTGACAGGTTTTCTGTTGTCTGTTCTTAAAAAATAAAACAAAGTGTATTTCTTCAAGCAAGTATCTAACAGCATTTCTTGTCATGTGTCACTCCAAGTCCGAAATGACTTGCAGTAGCATGTATGAGCAAAATTACCCACCACAGCACATAAATTACCCCACATTTGGCTGGTCGTGGGTGCTAATTTCAAACCCTGGGTTACTTTTTCATATATTTGGTGACTTCCCACCAGCAGTCGTAAATACAGAATAAAATTGATGTGTTATGCAAATTAATTTTTCTTTCTCACTTTTCAATTAGCAACAAAGGCAGGAAGCTTTTTTGGTCCTACTACAACAAAATGAAGAGCAAAGGTGTGTTAGTTAGGTGTGTGTTAGTTGTATAATTCGGCTACAGAGAATGATGAAATGTAATTTTGTCGTGCAAACTTGTCACCTCATAAACCAACTGAATGAGTGCTAATTTCTGGCAAGCTTGATTACAATTCTTCATCAACAGCATAAATGAGTAAGCTAAATTGCACAGTCAACATTCACAATTACAACTAAATTATGACCAATACCAATTATCTTTTGCCATTCTTTAATTGACACACTCCAAACTCAAAATGTTGGGAATATCACATGCACTCAATATGATTATTCCGACAGGACTTTAAAGGGATATATCAGCCAAAAATGAAAATTCTCTCATCATTTACTCACCCTCGTGCCATCCAAAATAACTTGCTTTCTTCTGCATAACACAAATTGAGATTTTTAGAAGAATATCTCAGCTCTGTTGGTCCTCAAAATGCAAGTGAATGGTGACCAGAACTCAAGTTCAAAAAGTACATAAATGTATCATAAAAGTAATCCATATGACTCTAGTGGTTAAATCCATCTCTTCTGAAGTGATATGATAGGAGTAGTTGAGAAACAGATCAATATTTAAGTCTTTTTTTACTATCAGTCTTCACCTTTGACTAGCCCTAACCAGAAAGTGGATGAAAGTGAAAGTGAATGCCACTTCCACACCATAAAGTGACTTCAGCAAAAAAAGATTTATTGATCAAATATTGATCTGTTTCTCACACTTACTATATCTGAAGATATTAATTTAAACACTTGAGATCAATGGGACACTTTTATAATGCCATCACGTCCCTTTTGAAGCTTCAATGTTCTGGTCAACATTCACTTGCATTGTTTGTACCTGCTGAATAAAGAAAGTCATACACACCTGGGATGGCATTAGGTAAATTATGACAGAATTTTCATTATTGTGTGAACTATCCCTTTAAGGCAGCACTAAACAAATGCATGGTGACCTCAGAGAATAGATTCTCAGAGAATCTAAGGCCAGAAGCATACTTTACGCAAATACGCAAAGAGGTATGCTTGGCCAACGCATTGCAAGTGCAATATCCCATTGAATATACTTAACGTGTGTTCTTGCATTACTGTGATGGTAACAGGGGGCGACAGAGTTACCTTCAGTATCTTATCGTCAACCAAACCTTTTTAGCCAACAATCTAGTGTAAGATTCCTCATTCCTGCTCCTGGACAGCCACTTTTCTGCAGACCAACTCTAATTCAACTCTAAACCTGAACCAACTAATCAAGATCTTTGGGTTTACTTGAAAATAACTAGGTGTGTTGGAGCAGGGTTGAAACTCAACTCTTTAGGAAGGAGGATCCCTAATCTATTGAACATATGCAATGAATCTACAGTGTTGTGATTGCTTTGCAGACAGAATCTAATGTGAAGTGCTCTGACTGACCTTCGAATGAACTGTGAGTGGATTCTTTAATTCTCTGTGCAGCACCAGAAATTTTTAAACCAGAGAGAGCCCTTACATCCCTCTGTTAAAGTGTCATGTGTCTTTTATTCCCCATTTCAGGGTTTTACATATCATCATAAAATACGAGAAACATTGTTTTTGAGCAAAGAAATGAAAGAGTGGACGGTACCTGCAGTACGATTATCAAAATGTTATCTAGTAAAGGACTGAGACAACATCTATTTGCCCTCCAGGTGGCACATGGCTTTTTTAAGAATGGATGTGTCAGGGTTCCCACGGTTATGGAAAACCTGGAAATATCAGGGAATTTTAAGTTATGGAAATTAATAAAATCTTCAAAGTCATGGAAACATCCATCTCTGTCCGTGCATTTCTCTCTCATCTCTCCACGCATCGTAGACACTGTTTAACGTACAAGCGCACTCAAACGGGACAGAGCCCAAGTATTGTTCCCACTATTTTGCTATTGCTATTTTCTTTCTGTGCTTTGTGTATCAGTCAGTGTTGGTCTTGTTTTGGTTGTTTAATTTCAAGTTTATACCCACACTTTTAATTTACAGATTAAGCCTAATATCTACACTGTACAGTATATACTGTACACATCCCAACCGATTTAGTAGCGTGGTCTCATCTCTCAGTGATTCATAAGTGTATAACATTCAGCCAATAATCAAATCTTTAACTCAGTGACTAAATCTTTGATTCTGCTAGTGAAAACTAGTTTAAAAGTTGACAGCAACACTGCTAAACGGGTCACGGAAAACCCATCATTTGCTCCACAGAACTCTTCACTTAAAAACATACGTAAATTGCTGGACAGTTAAGGTTAATATGATGAATACATAAGGCATGTATAATATCATTCACATTATAAATCTGATACAATTTTGGGGGAGACTGTCTTAAAAACAATATTTATTTTAAATCCATGATGGTAAAAACTGCTATTTTAAATTTTTGTGTTAGGGCCAGTGAATATTTTGAAAGGGCATGTACAAATCCAAACCACTGGCCTGACCGGGCCAATAGAAACAATCCTTAGCATTGAGCCCTGCCTGACCAATTAGAGACAACGATGTGCCGCTTATCCCTGCCCATTTTAGGATTCATGCAATATGTTCGTATGGCTTTAATTTAAAATGGTTTTCAGTTGAACTTTAGCAAACAATGTAGTGGTTTAGTTTTGTACTCATTTGCAATTATGTGATTTCAGTGCCATTTTCAGAATGAGAGGCTAAATGTTTGGGCATGGGATTTAGCTCAAGTCATTGAAAAGTCAAGGAAAAGTCATGGAAATGCATTGTTTGAAAAGAGTGGGAACCCTAATGTGTTCTTTTCAGTATCAGAGAAACCGGGACGAAAATCTAACATTGTGCCAGGAATTGGCCACGCCACTTTTTTTGGGAAGGACAGTGAAAAAAAACGAAACAATGATTGAAATAATAGCACAGCATGAATCCATTTTCTAAAAAGATGTTATAGAATGTTGTTCCGAATGAGAGAGAGAAAAAGTTAATACCATAATGCATTACTGAGCCAAAGAACTAATTTACGACTTAAATCCAGCTTTTGTGGATTTAGAACGCTGGAAAAATATAACACAAACACACTTAATGTCAGAAAATATATATGGTTCACACTGGAGTTTCAGTGCTAATTTGTTTTTAAGCTATTACATTGGGCCTTATGTGAACGAACAACAGTGGGAATTTATTACTTGCCATTATATTGCATTAACATTGTTGAAGTGGAAAATCGTTTTCCACTTGAGTAATGCTTACAATGTTTAAGCTCTGTGTATTTTCCTGAGTGTGTGTGCTGTGAAATTGATTTCTATTTTCATTCCATATTAAACTGTGTTCTGCTTAGCGAATAGGTGTATGTGTGTGTAACCCTTGCAAAAAATGAAGTTGACAAGTGTGTGTGTGACTTATATCCCCTATATACTCTAATGGTTAACTATTTTTGTGTCTGTAAAACGTATCTTCTCTCCTTTTGTATCTGAGGTCAAATCGGGCCCTGAGTCAAGTTCATACTGAGAGCTAGTTTAAAGAAACTCTTAACATGGCCCAACCCTGAGGGACACCAGGGTGAGAGGAAAAACTCATAAATCCTTACCCCATTTCACATTCACCTTCTTGATCATTTCTTCACATTTTCTACATTATTATCAGTTAATTTGTTACAGCCCAGAACTGCAGCTGTTCTGTTCTCCTGCAGAATTCTGTTTTTGTAGTTGATTCTAACTGTACACTAAACAAATATACTGTATACAGGGGATAAATTCGGCTGGTACAGTCACGAACGGCATTCCGGCACCTTCGATTTCAAATTCCATTTATCGTGTTTTTGGATGCGGTTTTGGTTTGATTCGTTTGACACATTCCGTCTCCATTTAGCAAGTGTACTTGTTAAAACATATGACAAATTCATTGTGCTTCGCTTTAGTCAGTTGTGGACGCTGGTAGAGGCAGAATACGAGCAGCACGAGACAACGCGCCCAGCATTCAGACACACACTCCGCTTCTGTATCATGCCATGGTCCGACTTCGATCTCCGTTTCAAAGAAATCATGTAATATGGAATCAGCTGCTCACCTGTTTCATAGATCCACAGATATGCAGTAGCAAGTGTACTTAGTTTATTAAAAATCTAAGGGGTTTTGAATCCGGAATCAGTCCTATCCAAAGCGACATCAACATAGATCAAAATAACTCGAGATCAAAACACCACACAACCAACATCTGTAAAATGTTTCACATTTATGTGTGTTCTCTATTTTTGTACATTCAGTATTTATTTTTTTATTTAGTTTTTTCTTTTGAAACAAAACCTAAATGTTTTCTAGCAAATATGCACTGGGATTCACTAGTTAAATTTATCTAAAATATTTTATATTTTAATGCAAATGTTTTCATACAAATTAGATTATTAGAATCATTTGTGTAAAAAGTTGTTGTAGAAAATGTTTGTTTCCGTTAAGAACAATGTGCATTTACTTTTAAATTGTAACATAATTAGATAAAAGTTTAGCATTTTAATGTATAAGATGATCCCCTACCTAGGGCAAGAAAAGGTAACCAGCTTTCATCTAATGTAAAACACTAAACCCAAATATTCCATGTAATTATGTATTTTCACAATTCAGTTGAATAATGAAATACATAAATAATGAGAGAAAAATAATTATTCCAGTAAAACAGAATCCCAGTAAAATGTATTCATTTGAAAGCAAGTTTGTGATATTGACTTTTTTCTTGCATCCTCTGAAAATATACAAGATGCTTTGTGGAACATTTACAAATAATGCGGGGTTTTTATTGATTTATTAGCAAATTCTGAAATGTCATTAATCATAATTAATGTAATTAATACAAATTAAAATGTTCAATCACAATTGTTATGCTGCTAATAAAATATCTAATTATAAAACTTGCATTCAATTAAACAAACATGCAAAATAGAACCATATTTTGGTCCATGTATTTAGATGTGTGTGTGTGTTTTTAAAAGTTTTTTTAAATGTACATCTTAAATTAAACATTGTTGAATAATCATCCAGTTGGTAAAGGAGTTAGATGTTAATTCAGTGACTGTTCCGACAAATTAGGCCAGTAGCGGATTACACAGATTCAAACAATAACTCGTTAAAAGGACTGACTCGTTAGAGTCATTGATTCATGAACTGTACTACACTGGTCATGCTGTATGCTTGCTTACACAGCCAGAAAAGTAACAGCATTAAAAAGAGATGCTACCTATTTATTGTGTTTTGTTTTATCTGTGGTATCTAGTCTTTTGGCTAATATTGGCTAATTACATTTGCCTTGGCATGGTAGATTCTGCAGTGGTCGAGCACATTGGTTTGACCTCATCTAAGTCCCAAAACACCAAAAGACTGAGTTGTATATCATGTGACAGGCTTTCCAGAAAATTCCTGCCACCAGTGGCCCATTTAGAGTGTGAGCCCATAAAATAATCTTCCCTACTAGCAAACTCAAATGCTATCATTCCCAAAGCATTTCATGCAGTTATTCTAGTGGCAGAGTATTACCTCAGATATTGCAGATGAAAAAACAGGCCATCAGCCCAGCAGAACGAGTGTAACACGAACGCAACGACCTCAGGATTCACCCAAGAGGCAACAGAAGCGAACACACAATGGCTTGTCCTAAAATATTTAAGAATTAATTCAAAATTCGAGATGACATGTTGCCTGTTGGGACGCGATGTTCCATTACATTTGTGTTTCCCCAAGTGCACCAGCCGCAGAAGAAACCCAGATGCTGCATTCAGCAGGTTAGCAGGCTACTGTTATGAGGATATATGTTTTCAGTGTTGCCAGATCTCGCAGAAAAAACAAACGTGACAGCATTCTGGAAATAAGAATAAGAAAAAGCTCAGTAACTTATAATAATTGGACATGGCGACACTGTATGTTATCTCATCTTACATATCTTGTTGCAATTTTGTCTTTTTCCACTTCTGCACTATTCAGTAAAACTGAAGTGAACAGTACAGTTCAATTTCCTGTATCTGCATATTCTATATTGCCACTGATAACGCTTAAACATTTAGCACTGTATTTTCTGCTTTTGTTACAGCAGGCCTGCCAAACAAGAAAAGAATTGTATGATAGCTACATTGTTAGGGCAATTTTCAATAAAAAAAGGAAATGAAAAGAAAAGCTGACACATTGTTATGGAATCCATGTCTGTACTTGGAAAGACGTATACTAATTTCCATCACTTGGTGTGGTTCCTTATGCACATTACCTTATTTTTCTCCCAGAACACCCACACATATGTGGTTGGGTTCACGCATTCTCTCTTTCCAGCTATCTTTGCATCAGGTGATATTTTGGAATGTGCTTTCTATAGCGTCGTCTGCTGTAGCTGATGTGAAATATAATTCAATTCATCAATGCCACATCTTATCTCTGATACCCACAGCAATGTGTGTTGGCTTCTGTGCCCCCCATCACATGTGTTAATTTACTTTTTGCTTCTCTTATCGACGCAGGTGGACAGAGGCCTCTGTCATCTATCCCTCTCGTAGTGCTCGTTTTACCCGTTTATCATCGAGCTTGCTGGAGGAGGGGCTCAGATATGATTAAATGTGAAGCTGACCACCTAAGCACTGTATTGCACAATCCAGCTGCTTACCTGACCTCCATCCCCTCTGGAGTTTTAAATGCGGGCCGCATAGAAGATAAGAGAATCACACACCCAAATTTCATCACGTCGTTCTGTGCCTTTCTATCTCAACCTCGCCTCAACCTCGCCCGTGAAACACAAAACTCTCAGAATATGTAGTTCAAATAACATTCATAAACAGGCCCAAACCACATATGTGGACATTTTTGCATTTCCTGAAATATTAAGAAATAGCTAGGGTGCTACACTCCTATTTAGGGAAGTCCCTGATATTGCATTCATGTACTTCATGTGCTCAGATATCAAAAAAATTATACCATTCAGCGAACAAATTTAAATGACATTATGTCCTAATGTGATTATTAAAACTACAAAGACTGTGATTTAATACAAAAAAATACATAGTTTGCATGTGCTGAACGCTTCAAAAACACCATCATGAGCATCGCTTATACCGATATCTAGAGAGCTGGATGGTCGATGCCCGTTATAAATGACAATATACATAATAAAATGTACCAACAGCAAATCAGATGTACACACAATCTCTAAAGGAAAGTAACACATATTTAATTTAATATTTACTAAAACTCATTTAAACTTAAAAAATAAAACAGCAAAAAAAAAAAAAAAAAAAAAAACTATAAAAAAAAGAAATGGTTCCCCTTCTGTCACTCTCTCGACGTAGTGTCGAAGGAAGTGACACAAGGGGTCTTCTCGGACGCCGAATCGTACCTCTGAACCTGAGAAAAGGCCAATGTCAAGTTGGCAGACAGAATTTGCATGCCCCGCCCCGGACATACGGGTATAAGGGGAACCGGGGCAGCGAATGCCAGTCAGGAATTTTTCTTCGGAGCCGAATGGTTGTACCGCAAGCAGCTGAAACACACACCAGTTTCACTCACCTCTATCAGCGGGAAGCATTGCTGTTGGATCCGCACGGCGCATTTTCCAGCTGGCGTCTCTCTCTCTGCACGCTGTGCAGTCCACGCCCCTGGGCGCTTCGACAGCGCTTCTTTCTGTTTGAAAGAGTGTTTCTCCTCCTAAAAGAGTATATTTTCTCTAAAAGAGTTTGAGTTCCCACTCATAAAAGAGCAATACACAGCAGGCGTTGAACGTCCTTTTCAGGACGCGTCTTTTTAAAGATGTTTTTCCGCCTCTGTGTAGTTCCTGGATGCGGTCGATTTCTCTCCACTTCTGACGATCATAAAAAGCTGCCTCGTGTGCCTGGGCTGCGATCACACGCAAGCAGCGTTTTATGAATGGTTCATGTTCTCAGTGCGAGAACATAACCATGGCAACATTGCGATCGCGCTTTCTTTTGTCATGAGAGAAAGCCACTTCAGCCGCCCCCCCCGCGTCGTTCCTTCTTCCCACGGGATTGAGGTCGACCCGGCTGGCGATGAAGGCGATTTGGGGATGACCACAGGCTCGGTTTCGCCGGGTAAATCCCCACGAACCACCCGCCCCCCAGCACGCTTGTTTGCTTCCGTCCGAGCTCGGGAAGAGTGCGGCTCGCTTCCCCGCCAGCCGGCATTTTCCCTTGAGCTCCCGGAATTGGATGACGACATCGCCGCTGCATCGAAGAGCGTCACAGCGGCGTCTGATGGTGATGGCTCGCCTGGGCTGCCACCTCCGGGTCTGCTCGCCCAGTCTGAGGCTGATTTTCAGATGTCCGCTATGCCTTCCCGGGCCGCCGCGAGCGCCAGGCTGGACTGGAGATCTCCGCCCCCCTCTCGGCTACTCGATCGGTTCCTCGGGTAACGGCGCCGCTTATAGCCACGCCCCCCCCTTGGTTCCGTTGTTCCCGGAAGTGCATGACGAGCCAACGTGGTCGGAACCGCCCTCCGCTTGTCCGCTCTCACTACCCTGGATGGCGGAACACCGCCACCTGGCGGGACTGAACGGTACTACTCTCCAGAGCCGTAGAATGACGTCATCACTGACCTCAAAAGTCTACAGCACCACTGGACAGGCCGCCTCCGCCCTGCAAGACCTGCACCTGGGTAGTTCCAACCCCGATGTGCTACAGTAACTGCGCTCTGCTCCAACCTCGCTCTCAGAGCTACGAATGTCACGGCGCAGGCACTCGGGTGGACGATGGCCACACTCGTGGTCCAGGAGCGCCACCTCTGGCTGAACACGGTCGAGATGCATGGCGTTGACAAGTCACGATTTCTCAATGCCCCCGCCTCCTAGCTCGGCCTCTTAGGCGACACCATCGACGACTTTGCCCAGCAGTTCTCGGTGGTGAGGAATCAGACGGGGACAGTTTATCACTTCATGCCGCGGCACCACCCAGTCAGCGCGCCCACGCCCACTGCGGGCCGGCGTTCCCTTGCAGCAGGTGTCCAGACGTGTCGTGGTAACCACAGACGCCTCTCGACTGGGTTGGGGTGCCGTGTGCAATGGGCACGCTGCTGCGGGCACCTGGAAAGGTCCCCAGCAGCGTTGGCACACCAATTGCCTAGAGTTGATGGCTGTTATTCTTGCTCTACGGAGGTTTATTCCACTTATCCGAGGCAAGCATGTTCTGATTCGTTCAGACAGCACCGCGACGGTACCGTACATAAATCGCCAGGGCGGCGTGCACTCTCGTCATATGTCACAACACGCCCGCCATCTCCTCCTCTGGAGTCAGCCGCGACTCAGGTCGCTGCTCGCCACTCACATCCCTGGCAACCGCAACACGACAGCGGACGCGCTGTCGCGACAGGTTTCGCCCAGTGGAGAGTGGAGGCTCCACCCCCAGATGGTCCAGCTCATTTGGGACAGATTCGGCAAGGCACAGGTAGACCTCTTTGCCTCCCAGGACAACTCCCATTGCCCGCTCTGGTATTCCCTGACGGACGCTCCCCTCTGGACAGATGCGCTGGCACACAGCTGGCCCCGGGGGCTGCGCAAGTACGCATTTCCCCCAGTGAGCCTTCTTGCATCGGTGCTGTGCAAGATCAAGGAGGACGAGGAGCAGGTCGCCTTGGTGGCCCCTTACTGGCCCACCCGCACCTGGTTTTCGGAACTCACGCTCCTCATGACAGCCCCTCCCTGGAAAATCCCCCTGAGGAAAGACCTTCTTTCTCAGGGACGGGGCACCCTCTGGCATCCGCGCCCAGACCTCTGGAATCTCCATGTCTGGCCCCTGGACGGGATGCGGAAGATCTAGTAAATCTACCACCTGCTGTCGTAGATACGATCAATCAAGCCAGAGCTCCCTCAACCAGGCAACTCTACGCACTAAAATGGCGTTTGTTCGCGAATTGGTGTTCTTCCCGGGCTGAAGACCCACAGAGATGCGCAGTTCGGTCAGTGCTTCTATTCCTGCAGGAGAGACTGGAGGGAAGGCTGTCCCCCTCCACCTTGAAGGTGTATGTAGCTGCTATCGCAGCCCACCACGACGCAGTAGATGGCAAGTCCCTTGGTAAGCACGACTTGATTATCAGGTTCCTGAAAGGCGCCCGGAGACTACATCCTCCCCGGCCTAACCTGTTTCCCTCTTGGGATCTCTCAGTGGTCCTCTCGGGCCTTCAGAGACCCCCATTTGAGCTGCTTGATTCAGTCGAGCTCAAGGCCCTCTCCTTGAAGACGGCCCTCCTGATCGCGTTAGTCTCAATCAAGAGGGTAGGAGACCTGCAAGCGTTCTCTGTTAGCGACTCTTTGCCTGGAGTTCGGTCCGGCACTTTCTCACGTTATCCTGAGACCCCGACTGGGCTACGTGCCCAAGGTTCCCACGACCCCTTTCAGGGACCAGGTCGTGAACCTGCAAGCACTGCCTCGGGAGGAGGCAGACCCAGCCCTTTCGTTGCTGTGTCCGGTGCGTGCTTTGCGTACCTATGTGGACCGCACGCAGAGCTTTAGATACTCTGAGCAGCTCTTTGTCTGCTTTGGCGGACGGCGGAAAGGGAACGCCGTCTCCAAACAGAGGCTAGCCCACTGGGTCGTTGATGCTATTGCCTTAGCCTATCACGCCCAGGGCGTGCCCGCCCCCCTGCAGGTCCGAGCACACTCCACTAGAAGTGTGGCGTCCTCGTGGGCACTAAGCCACGGCACCTCCCTAGCAGACATCTGCAGAGCAGCGGGCTGGGCAACACCCAATACCTTTGCCAGATTTTACAATCTAAGGGTTGAGTCGGTCTCGTCCCGTGTTTTGTCAGGTCCGAGCCGGTAGAACTCGGTAACGCGGCACTACCGACCGGGTGTTCCGCTTGCATCTTGCGCCCTTCACCAATGTGATCCAGTGCGCCTTCTATCCCAGGTCAGCCACTGAGTGTCGCTGCCTGGATGCTTTTTCCTCCCTAGCCTTCTGGCCCGCGAATTCAGCAGAGCAACTCGCGGCCAGACCCAGTACGAGTCTTAGGGCTCTGTACTGGGGTCGGGCTCCACGGGCATAGTTCCCTCTTCAGGCTAACTCCCCGTGATGTATTCTCCATGGTACGGTCCCCCTCTCGGCGGACCCGTGTTTCCCTCGTTTCCTCACAACCCTCGTGGTGTATTTGCCATACATTACCTCCCCCTGACTGGGCAGGGTATGGCTTCTGCAGGGTCTTCCCCTCCTGAAAGAATAGGAAATCTGCAGGCTGGACAGCTACCTTGCCTCCGGTTCTGCCTCAGCGCCCGGCACACCGGCGCCGACGAGTTTTGAAGACGCCTCCTTAGGCCTCTTCCTCAGTCTCTAAGCCGCCCCCTGCCGGGTGCGTGGAGCAGGGTTAATGCTTCGAGTCTTCTCTCAGCACCGCCCAGGCTCTCCTGCTCCCCCCCGGGGAATGACCGCCTTCCCCGACATAGGTTGGGCCCCAGCCGCTCTACATCCTATGTGAGAGACATAGTGAGAGAGAAGGCCGCGGCTGTTGGGCTTGCTCCCATGCTAGCATGTAATATCTTTTTCCCCCAGGGGTGCGGGAAAACCTAAGGTGGATATGCTAAAACTCTTTGAGGGGGCGTTGGAGAGGGCGACGTGCATTCGGTTCAGGTGCCTCTAACACGCAATAGCCTGCTTTGCCCCTGCTCCGACAGTCACGTCACATGGTCAGTGCATGGCGTTTTTATATGGACCCCTTGTGTCACTTCCTTCGACACTACGTCGAGAGAGTGACAGAAGGGGAACGTCTCGGTTACTGTTGTAACCTCCGTTCCCCGAGGGAGGGAACGAGACGTAGTGTCCCTCCTGCCACGGCACTAGACCTAGCACTGTAAATAGCCGTGCTTCATCCTTCGGCTCCTCAGTGCAAAATCCTGACTGGCATTCGCTGCCCCGGTTCCCCTTATACCCGTATGTCCGGGGCGGGGCATGCAAATTCTGTCTGCCAACTTGACATTGGCCTTTTCTCAGGTTCAGAGGTACGATTCGGCATCCGAGAAGACCCCTTGTGTCACTTCCTTCGACACTGCGTCTCGTTCCCTCCCTCGGGGAACGGAGGTTACAACAGTAACCGAGACGTTTACTATTCATTGACAAATCTATTGGCAGATTTGGGAACTGACAAAAGAGAATGCTAGCACATCTGTTTATTGGCCAAGCAAAAACTGTAATCAGCCTGGTTGATATATTTTGGTCTATCATTTGCTGAAAGCAATCACATTAGCTACAAATATTTACAGGGCTCAACAATAAGGATACTGGGTTAGATCACATTTTTATTTGCCCTGTCAACACAGGCTCCATCTCATTAAATAAATAAATAAATAAAATGAATGAATGAATGAATTGAACTTTTAAATACGAGAACAATTTATAAGCAATAATTTATTAGGCTTTTAATTTGCAATAATAGCTGAAAATTTACAGCTGTAATGTAACTTGATGAAAGCAACACATTCATAATACACTTGCAGGAAAATAATGGCAAACCATTTTTCAAATGAAACATTATTGATTTGTTTATAATTTTTCAACCCATTCTAAATAAAAGTTTCAAGACTAAGTCAATCTCGCAATTTCACCAAAATGTCATGGTTACTGTTGTAACCTCCGTTCCCCGAGGGAAGGAACGAGACGTTGTGTCGAATGAAGTGACAAGTCAAGTTGGCAGACAGAATTTGCATGCGGGGCAGCGAGTGCCAGTCAGGATTTTGCACTGAGGAGCTGAAAATAAGGTACGGCTGTTTACAGTGGTAGGTCTAGTACTGTGGCAGGAGGGACACAACGTCTCGTTCCTTCCCTCGAGGAACGGAGGTTACAACAGTAACCATGACATTCCCCTTCTGTCACTCACTCGACGTTGTGTCGAATGAAGTGGCACATGAGGTCCCATATAAAAACGCCACGCACTGAACGTGTTACGTGAACTGCCGAGACAGGTGCAAGCACGCTACTGCATCGGCTGCACATAGCCCTCCCCAACGCCCCCAAAGAGGAGTCACATACAGACCATGGGGGGGGTGGGGGCAGGCACTACATGACTAGCATGGGAGCAAGTATATATGAAATATTCCGTCCAAGTGATGTAAAACACTCTATAAAAGGGACAAGGGACGATTCCACCTCCCACGCCCTCCCGACCACTTCCTCTGTGTGAAGTGTCGAGGGACCACATGAGGAAGCACGGCGGGGCCGCGGGGTAGAGATGGAAGGACCCAAATATAAAGCGCCACCTGTCCCGTTATGCGAACGCGTGGTGGGTGCTCACGGGCATGTCAGATTGCGTGCTAAAAATTATCGAACATGGATATTCATTCCAATTCGCACATAAGACCACCTCGCTTCAACAGCGTTTTGACCTAGATGGTTCCATCATAAGTCATGTCTGTATTACGTGCAGAAAATCACAATCTCGCTAAAGATACAATAGAGATTGTTCCAAGCTGCCAAGCCTGCAAAGCGTTTTAGAGCTGCTACCTTTTCTTTCTAAAGAAAGGCGGCGGACTTCAGATGCTTTTAGATCTGAGATGCTTGAATTGCACGTTTGCAAACGGCCATTAAAAATGTTAACTTAGAAACAGATCTTATCGCACGTCCACCCAGGAGACTACTTTCATGTCCGAATTGTACCGTGCCACAGGCTGTTTTTGAGATTTGCGTTCAAGGGGATGACATATCAATTCAAAGTCCTTCCGACTGTCTCTGGCGCTGCTCACTTTCACAAAAAGTGTCGATGCAGCGCTCGCTCCTTTGAAGATGAACGGTGTGCACATTTTGAATTACCTTCACGATTGGCTATTACTGGCCTGATCAGAGGCTCTGCTATGCGAGCACAGGGACTTGATACTTTGCCATTTCAATAGCCTGGGTCTCAATATCAACTGGGTGAAGAGCACACTTTCTCCCAGCCAACAAATCTCCTTTTTGGGGGTTCAACTCAACTCCAGGAGTATGCGTGCACACCTCGCGAGCGAGCATTCACCAGTGTCTGTCTTAGTTCAAACTAGGGAATGCATTTCTACTGAAGTCTTTTCTGAAAGTGCTGGGTTTTATGGCGTCAGCATCCGTCGTCATACCATTAGGTCTTTTACACATGAGACCTCTCCAGTGCATCGGGAGTGCATGCGAGTCACCCTGACTCACTGCTGCCTGGCTGCTCTAGCATTATGGACACCATCCATCCTTTGCACATGTCCAGATTTGCACTTTAATTTATTGTCACTTTATACTTGGCTGCTACCTCAATAACTGCTATGTCCATAGAACACTATTTCATTGTATGATATGTTTACATTTGGCATTTTTAGAAAGTATCATCTTTTTGAACTACTCAGATTACAAATGTTTACTGGTCGGCACTGCACTGTCTCTTACTGTGCCTATTGTCCTGTTCCTTTTAGTAATTTATTGTACTGTCCTGTACTTTTTTGAACACGTTTGCACGTGAACTTTATGTAGAAATGTTATTTAGTCTGTGTAGTCTCATGTGGTTCTGTGTTTGTCCTATGTAGTTTTTATGTAGCACCATGTTCCTGGAGGAACGTTGTCTCATTTCGATGTGTACTTTACTAACTGTATATGGTTGAACGACAATAAAAACCACTTGCCTTGAGCTTCAAACATTTATCAGCAGGGTGTGATGCTAGGTCAGGTTTTCAGGTGGAAAGTGGTGACCACGAATGTATCCAACATGGGTTGCAAAAACGGGCGTGAAACATCAACTGCTTGGAAATGCTAGCTGTCTTCTTAGCGGTAAAAGCTTTCCATTCTGACATAGTGAATTATCATGTTCTGATTTGGTCAGACAATATGTCATTGGTAGAATACATAAATCGCCATGGTGTCACTCTATTGCTACCAATGATGAGCCTTGTGCAACACCTCCTTATGTGGAGCGTGCACCATTTTCTCTCCCAGAACGCGACATATATTCCGGGCCATCTGAACTGCAGAGCGGACATGCTGTCACACCAGGGATGGTGGGGGAATGGAGACATCATCATCAGACAGTTCTGAGAATTTGGGAAATGTTCAGCAAAATAGAAGTCGACCTATTTGCCTCTGCAGAGACAACCCACTACCCTCTTTGGTTCTCCATGTCTTAAGCCCCGCTGGGAGTGGATGCCAAGTGGCTGGCGAAATGCAAATATGTGTATCCCCCAGTGCTTCTCCTTCACTCTGTCATCAGCAAAGTCCGAGAGGACAAGGAAACGGTTGTGTTGGTTGTGTCAAAATGGCCATGTTACAGTTCCTTAAATCTGGTGCTGAGGGTGCTCATGAGCCACCTGTTCGAACCATTGGAATCCGTTAATTGCATGTGCTCTCTTTAAAGACTGCACTGCTGTTGGCTCTGGCCTCAATCAGATGGGTTGGTGATAAACAGGTGCTGTCAGTTGACAGTTCATGTCTGGAATTTGATCCGGGCTTTCAAAAGCCACCAGCAAACCTAAAAAAGGCTATGTGTCTAAGGTGCTTTCCACACCCTTCAGGGCTCAGATAGTGCACCTAAAAGCTTTCTCTTCATTGCACACATATGTGTAGCACACTTGCCAGTTTAGACTGCCTGATCAGCCCTTTGTTTGTTATGGAGGATGCACAGAAGGCATGTCCGTCTCCAAACAAAGGATCTCTCAATGGATTGTTGATTCGATTGCCCTCGCCTTTGCAGCAGGTTTTATAGCCTAGATGTGGCATCCACCACTTCGTGAGTCCTCTCTATCTAGAAAGCTTACTATTCCATCACCCAGCCAGTGAGCCCGAGCTCCTTATTACAGGCGGGCTGCCCGTTAAAGTTTTAATACAGCCGCCTGTGTAGGCCGCTATCAAATTTACTCAGTCACAAGCAATTACAATAGAAAAAAACCTCCCTCTCTTCCTCAGGTTATGAAGGGGTTAATTATTCTGTGTGTATTATATGACTCATTTAGATCTTCAGAATAAGATTAACTTTCCATCTGTTTTACACCATGTGGAGTTATTCATTTTCATACACATTTGAAGACATTTAAGTCACCGCTCGAAGGGCCAGTGAATTCATATACATATTCTTCTAAGAATTTCTACACTTGAACATCTTGGTACATGGTTCCCCATAGTGTTCATTGCAATGTCAAGTGAACTCAATCGATAGGGAAGGTCTCCAGTTACTCATGAACCTCGGTTCCCTGAGGTAAAGGGAACGAGACATTGCGAAACTTGGCCGCATTACTACTTTAGAGTTTTGAGGAAGGAGTTATGCGTTATGTTGAGGACCCGCTTAAATAGGGCAAATGCGCGCCTAAAGGGGTGGGGCTCAAACATCATTGCCAATCATAAGACTGCTGTTATGATACAAGGGCTTCAACAAGGTCGTGGAAATTTCCCCATAGTGTTCATTGTACTGTCTCATTCTCTAAATCTAAATCTTACATGAGTAACTAGAAACATTTTCAACACACAGAAAGAGACACACAGGTTAAAGATTAAAAGATAAAATGCATAAGGTGTTGATTAGCGTGGTGCCTGACTTATTCATGAGGAAATGAAGGGCCTTTAACAATGCTATAGTGTGCGTGTGTGTGAGTAAGTGTATGATCTGAGACAGCAATATAAGTGTTATCGGGATAAATTCTGCATGGAGGCTGATGTCTATGCCTCTCTGAATGTGTCTGGCATGATAAACAGAGATTTACAGTTAAAACAGCAGGCCTGAATGCAGCAGGGCTGCACTTAATCATGCCATTCTGGGGTCTTATTAGAAAACAATTACTTAATGGCAGGCCTTGTAAATCATAAATCATTCATCAAGATGACTCCAGGAAAATTAGAGCAGCATTTTGCAGCAAAATGCAGATGGTGCGGGCCGGCCTCATGTGTATTCATGTGCGTGTAGGTAGACGTCGTGTAAAGCTGTTGCTTCCCTCATCTGCCACAAAGACAAAGCCCAGCCATGGGAACAGAAAGCAGTCTTGGGAAACATACTAGCACCACACCTTTGAAAAGTGCAGCACCTGGATTCTGGTTTTGAAGATTGAGTTTTAAAGGTAATGTCTCGAAATACACCTCTGAATGAGGTTTAACATATGCTTGTGCTGGGGTTTATTGAATTGATGTATTAGTGAAGCTTGCCAAGTTGCAAGCTACATTGAAACTACAATGTACATACAAATAACATAAACTATTTTAAAACTTACTTTAATGCATCTTTATTTTTCCTTCTCTTTCTTGCCATGCCCACTTCAGTGAGGGGGAATATATATTTTGTTAGGGCTGTCAATATATTGAAAGGTTTAATCTAATTAATTTCACAATATTATGAATAATTAATCAAATCCCATATACCGATATTTGAAGCAAAAGGCCCCCAAATGAAATTAACAATAAATAATGATTAAATATTTCTAAACAATTATATATATATATATATATATATATATATATATATATATATATATATATATATATTCCAGAATTCAGATCATTACTAAAATTACCTCCTTGTGACAGATGAGTAAAGCATTTATTAGGTAATACAAAAAGTGGCTTTATAAGGCAACATACAACAGTTAGTTCCGATACTCAAAGCTGATTGGACAAGAGACGTTCCATGAACACAGATGGTCTGACAGGATCAGCACTCAGATGCTTCACTGTGTATCTCTCTGCTTGTGTTCGTGCCATTCTAAACTAAGGCGTAAGAACAGTGTACATCTGTTAGGAGTTACTGTCTTTATTTTTGAAATCACATATGTTAGCCAGCAGGCGGTGGCAAAAGATCATTTTTGTGTGTAATATGAGCCAGTTGGTGACATAAAGTGAATCCGTTAGTCATTGTTTACATAGAACAGCGCTCTGTGATCGCTCGTATTACCACAACATTACTTAAGCTAAGACATTGTTTTAAACGGCTTTAAATTAACAATTTCAGGATTAAGGCTCATTGCAGCTGAGAGACGCGAATGACTGTTTGATTACAGAACTAGAGGCGCTTAACGAGTTTCCACATTGGATACACACTGTTTAAAACTGGCGGAGGACATCACTGTTTCTGTAGTGATCGACTTGCGTGGCTACCACGAAATAGGGAGAAATACCCCCGCTTGGAAACAATTTTTCCACTGAGAAAGCTGACCTTCAGAACGCTGACAGCATATCTGCTTGGGAGTGGCAACGGGTGATCGCACTCTCTCCATCTCTCTAACACATACACACACAAAGACAAATAGACACGTACACACCCATCAATCCATCCTTGTTTATCCAATAACTTGATAGAAACGGCACGTGCCGTGATACTATTTCTGAAGTGAACATTTTTAATTACTAACGGAGGTTTGGACGCATCATTTGTTTTGAACCAGCAACGGCAGATTCTGATCCGTAGCGTAATAAAGTAGTTCCATGCACAAATGCGTTTTTATGACCTTACTTAGTTTTTCCTAATTTTTTTAAATGTAATTGTTCATTGAACTGTGAGCTATAAGCAATATTACACTTGCAATCATGCTATATGGCCCTACATCAGCACTGCTGTAATTACCTACGGTACTCGGCCTGCGGCCGAATCACATCAGTGCTGATGTACAGCCATATAGCACTCTTGCTCATGTGATATTACTTAAATAAATTCTTTACTTCAATATCATTTAACATAAGCCTCTCCTTGGCCTAATCATTCCATTTTGCGATTAATTTTGTCATTCTGTCCGAGGTAGACTTGCTATAAGGATGCCACACATGCGACAAATGGACACTTTTGAAGTGTCTCACTTTGGTTAAACTGTGTCATAAACCCAGCGTTTTTTAGGACGCTGTGTCAAGTTGAATGCAGTTTAAAAACATCTCGAGACCCCGCTAGAACGCGCCCTCATCTTGTGATGTCTGCAGTTAGTAAGTGTATGTTTTTTTGCCTATAAAACTACAAATTGCCTGTTTAGCTGGAGTTGCGCTTTCTGCCTTCTGCTTGCTGGGACTCGCAAAAACATGGTAGGTAAGGTGGTACTAAAAGCTTGAATTTCAACAATGGTAGAAATATAACTATGGCCTTGGGGCATGACTAATTGGATACTTTTTAAAATGCATTATTTTTTACATTAGCACACTGAATTAACATATTAACTTGACAGCCCTAATATATACATTTTAAGTGAGATTTGATTACTACCTTGTAACTACCTAATACATTTTAAGCTGCATGTGCAATGCAATATTACAAAAATAGCTATGTTTTTTCATGCCTCAATGCTAATTGCTGGGAAAAGTATGTTACTCTGTTTTGAAACCACCTGAACAATTTTTTAGCTACTGTAAAATGTATACAAAAAAATTCCGTGTTCCACTGAAGAAAGGAATACGGGTTTTGAACACAACATGAGGGTAAGTAAATAATGAGAGAATTGTAATTTTGGGTAAATTATCTCTTTAAGTTATTAGTGTTGCTACTTTTACTTAAATACTCTCCTACACTAAGTATGACAATATACAGTATATGTCCATTAGGAAGCATTAGACTATAACTCCCCACCCCTCCCCTCCACACAAACCCCACATCTCCTTTGCTCTGTTACCTTGGGTGTCTGTGTCATTTGACAGACATCTGTCACAGCTCATCTCTCACCCACCCCGTCAACTTCTCTCAGTGTGACCACCTCAGGCTGTTTAGCATGTGTGAGTGAGCAAACCGCTTCAGGAGGAACAGAGAGAGCAAGAAGGCTGAATTTCTCTCTCCTTATCACGGTCAACTCAAAATCAGCATCAGAAACCCACCAGTCACAACACACTTATACAGTCTGCACAAACTATCGACAGACCACCAAATCTCTCAAAATGAATCTCTTAGAACTGTTCATATTTCACAAAAAAAATTTAAGAATAAAGAAAAAGAAGGTATGTTTTCCATAAAAAATAGCTCATTTTATGGACCATTTCTAAACACCTCGCCCAAATTGTCAGTAGACTACGCTAGTGCAATGCGAAAAAAATTATAATAATTGAACACATTAATGTTATGCAATCCACTGTAATACAACCCCCCCCCCCCCCCCCCCCTTGATATATTCTTGAAAATATTGTCAATGCAAAAAACTTTTTCTCCTTTTTTTTCTTTTAATATTGGGGAGGCATGCAGTATGACACATAAATTGCTTTGTGAGATTTACACACTTAAAAACATCCAAGAGTTAATGAAAACACTGTTTTTCACTTACTCCATCCATAACCTCCTTTTACTGCGCATTCATTTCTGAAATTAACTGTTGAGATGCACCGGAGACATTTTAAACAGAAAACAACTTGCAAACAACCACAATGCTCTTTGACCTCACTTTCTGTACCAAGCCAAAAGTTCAAGATCAACTCCTCTATATATCACATCTGTGTCATATTCTTCATTTGAAACACCAATAGAAAAACGAATCAAATACTACCATTTACTCAATAGTCTGACACATATCTATGCACAAGTGTATGAATGCAAATTCTTTTAGCTACATAGGCATTGTTTCACACTGTGGTGGTGGGGGGTATGGTTAAGCACCACTTTGTGAATGGAGAGCGAGATCAGGAGATGGGATCAGTAGGGATCATCACCTGGCAATGATTGTCTCTAACAGCTATTTGCCATTGCAGTGAGAGTGGAGACGGGCTTTAAAAGCGAGAGTTACGAGACCTGAGTTGGAGAAAGACTGTATTGTTTTATGTCCGCTGAAAAACGTAAATATTGAGTTTAAAGGAAATAAAAAGATACCGCCTTCTCCTGCTTCCTCCTTTTCTGTGAACATTTGCTACGCACATTGTTGCATCTCCAATTGTGTCAGAATGCAATTCGGAATGCAACACAAGTAATCATTCTCAGCGTTGCTGCAAGATTTACATTTTCAGCATTGCAGAACAGTTCACTGATATTTTCCCTTTGATGATATAAGCAGAGCTGTAATGAGCAGGAATATTAGTCCACAAATATTTTGACTGATTCAAACAATAACAAAGAAAAAAAGCTATGTCTTTGAGGGCAAACACTTGACTAAGCAAGATGAATTTAACAACTCGTTGTGTTTAAATGCACTTCCTAACACAAGTATACATTCACTGTGATGCTCCAAGGGGTGCTAGAGCAGGCATTCACTATTAAAATGAACTATGTTCTTTTTCTACATGAACTATGTTCTTTTCTACAGCCAGTTTTCTCATTCAGGTTTGCTTACTTGCATTACAGTATGTTTCTGTCCTAAGAAGTATGCACCGTACAAACAGGCAGGACAAAGCTAATAGGAGAATACAGCCAAATTACATGTTGGCCAATGGTATGTTGTAAGTTGCTGAAATAAGCACAAATGTCAGGGCATGTCAAAACATCTCAAGGGCCCCAAAAACACCTCAGACCCCAGAGGGTTAAGATGAACTAGTTCATTTTATATTCCTCTCCTAAATCCCTCCTCCATCAAAGGAGGAGTTTGTTGTTAAGCTCTACTAAACACTTAACAAAACAAAAGGAGGGCCCATGGCATGAAGACTCTGGACTACCATGGATCTAGAGGGTCAGCTTGACAGCTGAGTGAAGGATGGAGAGTGCTTTCCCCAGTGATAATGACAGTGAGCTGGCAAATCTCAGATTCAAGTCAAGGGCCACTGGTGCTCTGTCAAAAAAAGGAGTGCTGTTGGTCAGAATCTGAATAGCCCTCCACAGGGGCAGCGTTTAATTACCTCCGCCTCAAGTCGACACTCTAGCTACAACAAAACGTAATTGCCACACTCAAAAACAAAAACATTTAAAACTTGGTAAACAGGGCTGAGGCGGAGAATCATTTTGATACTGAGAAATCTGTGGACATGGCAGTGGGCAGTTCCCTCAAAATCTTGGTTTGATAATCTACATAATATACAGCAGAGCTGTAACATTAGTTACAAATCAGATATGACAGGGCTATGACAGATATGATTTTTTCTACACACTCTCACGGGGAAATTGTAAGAATTCATATGACTTTCACTACAGCCGATGACATCGCAGGACAACATGTCCATATAATACGTGACAGTTACTTGCTTCTGTCACACACAATAGCTTCCTATCATGTTTACGCACTACTGATCGGTTAGGTTTAGGTAAAGGGTCTGGGTAAGGGCATAATATTAATAAACATGTCCTTAAAGCCTTATGCGCAAAACTCACGCTTGCTTCTGACTTAGACATCTGGGCATTTTCAAGTGATGAAAACATATAATAATACGAAATAGCCGACTCTTAAAATATGTACTAATTTTCCTGCGACTGGGTTGGATTTTTCTAATGGATTGGTCAGCAAGAAAATATCTATCTTTATTAATGTTAAAGGGATTGTTCACTCTAAAATGTTAAATACTTGAATGACATGAGGGTGATTTTACAGAATTAAAATTTTTGGTTGAACTATCCTTGTAAAGGCCCTGGTACACTTCATACGAAATCAAAGAATGACATCATTTAGAACAATATCTGGCAAAAACGTGTTTTTAAGTTTGTTTCAGTGATTTGTAAAAGCTTGCCAGTGCTTACTTTTAGAAAATCTTAGTACCAGATGCTAAACATCTTACTGTTATTGGTCCACATCATCGTAAGTGTGACTGGGGCATCCACCTACTTTGAAGCCAACAGCTAATTCCCATTCAATCAGACAAGATCATTCAACATGAACACCACGGTGTGCACAGTATTTAGCAAGCTGGTACAACTGTACCTACATTTGTACGATTGAGAAATTTTCCAAGAGCATGTCATGCATTTTTTTTTTAATTAGTCTGAAAAAGGAATCAAATCTTCTCAAATTCTATTAAGTTCCCATTCACGCTGTTGTTTTATATGCTGTTTCCATCATGTGCTGTATGCAGCTGAAAGCCATTCACACATCTGCCCAAAGTAAGATATGCCTATCATAACACTCTTTAATACACCCATCTTTTCAGTAGTATCAGTGTCATCATAACTTACAATAACAGAGTGTAATCGGCACATATTAGGGCTACATTAGCACATTTACGCCATGAATGCAAATGGTAAACATTACAAATGACACATTATCTACTGTATTATTATAAATCATCATTGGGTAGTCAATGCAGCTTCTTTTATGGATCTCGTGTGGGTTCTACTTATGGAATGAGGCATGATGTCATTGATAACACATTTTAATGTCAGCTATTATGTAGCTCTTATACGGCTTTACAATGCTTCGAAAATTATTACAAGTTCAACCAATTCTCACAATTCTGACAAAATGCTATCTATATTAGCCAGCTAGATAATGTTACCCTACAATGGTTACGTCAGCAGAATTTACAACAATAATATTCAATACATCGGGATAAGAAAAATGAACCCTCAAATTCATCTGACTGTATTAAAGGGATTGTTCACCCAAAAATGAAAATTCTCTCATTATTTACTCACCCTCATGGTATCCCAGTTGGGTATGACTTTTTTTCTTCACCAGAAAACATTTGAAGATAAACAGAAAAATATCTTAACTCAGCTGGTCCTTAAAATGCAATTGGATGGTGATTCTACTTTTGAAGCTCCAAAAATCACAGTTAGTCTGCATAGAAGTCATCAATATGACTCCAGTGGTTAAATTAGTCCAAGCGGTCTCTCTTGTGACGTATTCGCACTTACATGTTATGGACGTAATCTCACACTCCTCTCGGTTGAGGCAACCAGGATAAGCACACAAATGCACAATTGTAAGTAAAGAAACAGATACAAATACAGATCTAAAACAAAACCAACAAACCTTCTGTATAGCATTCTTCCTACTCACTTGTAAATAGCGCTGCTCTTTCATGTGTGTCGCTCGTGCATCAGCTCTCACCTGTCTCATGTGCCAATGTGATTACATCACACACACAGACGACTGTTGGGTGAGTAATTGATGAGATAATTTTAATTTTTGGTTGGAACATCCCTTTAAAGATAAGAAAAACAAAGACTACATTGCCAAATTTCAACTCTGTATTGCCATCCAAACCCTCAAAGCCACTTGGGAATATTATTTGAGGATCGATTTGAAATACAGCTGTAATATTACATTGTGCAGAAAAAAGAACTAATCGACAAATAAACAAGTATCAAATTAATTTCAACTGTCTCAAATTAATTTCAACTGATCCAAACAGTCAATAACAAACAAAAGCAGCTTTCAGTGTCTTCCCTTGAATCTATAGTTCTTATTTTGTCTCTTAAACCATACAAAGACACTCATTTTTCTCTAACTCTATAGAATCAACAATCTAACTTAAAGTTACAAAAAGAGCTCCCTAGAAGAGAAACGAAAAACAATAGCAACAACAATGAAAAACTCCTCCATCCCAGCTTTTCAATAACTTCAGAGATTCTAATTAGTATAATTAATTCAGTGTAATAAGCATTCTTCTCTCACTCTGCACCCTCTAAATCATGTCAAGACCACTTTATAAGGAAGCGGCGTAAGCACTTATGGCTAATATAGGTTTTCATAAATGGCTTTAATCCACAGGTGATGCTTCTTTCCCTAAGAGCTGTGTGAAGATCCTGGTTTGAGTTTGAGGGCTTTCATGAATAGAGCACAGGGCAAAACAAGTGATGTCACACCAGGATAACCACCAAGCCCCACTGCTGATAGCCTTAATTAGCTTCCTGACTCAATTAGTTTCCTTAATGAGCATGTTGGATGTACGCTTGCATTTTGGCTGGTGAAGACTACTTTCGTAATAGGCCACACTTCACTTCAGCTTTGATATTGTTTTTTGTTAACCTTCCCTCTAGCATTTTGTTCTTGTCATTTATATTTCTGGCGCTTCTGTAATGCTCCAAAATGTTCTGTCTCTTTTCTGTACCTTTTTCTTTGAAGAACAGGATTGAGTAACAGAAAGGAGCAGCCTCTTCTACATTCTCCAAGCTTCAGGCTCAACTCACATTGACTACAAGACACTAAAGGTGACAGACCGAACAAGTCAGACAAACTACAAACAGACATCAGAGGAACTTAAATACAGATCGCTCTAGAGGGACTATCCGTGAGTCACTCTGCATAAAACGTGTCTGCTCTACTTGTATGTTCAGCTACATAATCAACGAATCACCTATACAAAATATAAGAACATTATTTAAATCTCTGTAAATACCTTATTTGCAAATGCTAATTTACGAAACAGATAGTTCAGACTCTGAAATCTATGTGGATGAGTTACATTGAAGGTTGTTAATAGCCAAGACATGCAAACCTGTGTACGCACATAAGTTGAATTCTATATTAAAGCGGCAATTGCAACGACCCTAAGAAAAAGTACAAGCATTAGTCTTACCTTTTATACATGGAAGTAACTTTTGGTAACTTTTTGTAAGTGGTTGCTAACTTGTTGAAATATCTTACTTGGAGGGAAAATGTTTATGTAAAATTTACTGAACAATGATTTGACGCAATGTAACCATTCATTACAGTGATTGTACCATTCATGTGTGAAGGTTAAGGGGATTTAAGACTAAATTTGCACTTTAAAGCACAGGGAGGGAATTTATTTTCAGAAATAGTTTTGCCTTCTCTTACAAAGGTTTTTAATACCCTCAGGATTATTTAGGGTTTCATAGCAAAAGCTTTATCCATATCTTATGAAAATTATCCAAAGTTCTACTAAAACCATAACCACAAATTTCACTGTAGTTTTACTACAGTAACCATATTATATCACCATGGTATCTGTAGTAAAACTATATTAATAACAGAAAAAAGAGTCACGTGATGCCATGCGAGGAGCAGACAACGGCGAGCTCTGCGCACTTTGCTAATTTTGACATAAACCGGTGAGATTCGACACATCCTGCTATCTGTTCTTTGAAGACAACATGGCAAAGAAGTCAAATATGAAAAGATATTAAAATATTATTAGATATTAAAAGACACTGACGTGCTAAAGCTGAAACCGCTGACGGGCCTGTGGACCAGGGACTTGTTTTGGACAGTCGATAAAATATATTCTAGAATATAACTTTTTTTAGGTACCTAAGTCCCTCATTTCATCTGTTGTTGATTGCTTAATTGGAAACAAATTAGTCTCAGATCATGCCCTGGTGAGTTTAGCAGTGTTGCCACATATGGAGAAAAATAAATCATAGTTGGCACTTTAATGTCTCCCTTTTGCAAAAACCTGATTTCCAACAAATGCTAAAGGCTGTAATCAATGTCTATATGGAGACCAACTGGTCCTCTGTGTCCTCTGTGGGTGTGGCTTTGGAGGAATTTATGGTGGTTCTTAGGGGTTGGATCATACAATATGCCTCATTCGTCAAAAAATCCAAAGCAAGAGAACTTGTGGAGTTGGAAGGGAATATTAAAAGTGCTGAGGCAGAGCTGAAGTGCCGAATGTAGTCTGAGGGCCTCAGAGAATTACAGATACAGATACATGTATAATACTATTTTGTTTTGAGTTTTGGCTATTCAGGGCAAGACAGTCATATTTTGAGTCGGTGGACAAACCAGGAAAACTTTTGGCTAGATATATAAAGCAAAGAGAGACTTTTTCCCTCAGTGAAATCTGCTGGTGGTGAAATATTTACCTTGGCCATTAATAATGCTTTAGATCTTGACCTTTATTGTTCCACGTCTTCGTCTACTGATGAAGATATTAGAAACTTTGTGGAACCATTAGATCTCCCTAAATTGATGACTGAGCAAAGAATTAAGGCCCTGCCTACAGGCAAGGCTCCAGATGGCTTTGCCGCTGAATTTTTTAGATCTTATGCTATAGAACTGGCTCCACATTTGTTAGAAGTTTATATGGAATCATAAAGAATAGAAAGCTTCCGCCAACCATGACACAAGCTTGGATCAGTCTGATTCTTAAAAAGTACAAAGATCCAAGTGAATGTAAGAGTTACCATCAAATTTCCCTGATCCAGCTAGACGTAAAAATATTGTCAAACATTTTGGCCAAACGATTAAGTAACGTTATGACATCTCTCATACATATAGATCAGGTGGGGTTTATTCGGGGCCTCAGCTCTTCTGATAACATTAGGCGTTGTATCAATTTCATGTGGTCAGTGGCGAACGATCAGACTCCGGTTGCTGCCATCTCAGTTGATGCCGAAAAGGCCTTCAATATGGTAGAATGGGATTATCTTTTAAGGTTTTAGAAATATATGGGTTCGAGAATACTTTTATTGGACGGATTAAGTTACTTTATAGACACCCGGTAGCGGCGATACAAATGAATGGATTCATTTCAGATTATTTTACTTTGGATAGGGGCGCCCGGCATGGCTGCCCTCTTTCCCCGTTATTGTTCTGTCTTGCCCTGGAACCATTAGCAGCCACAATAAGAAAGGAAGATGATTTTCCAGGGGTGGTGGCGGGATGTGTGGCGCATAAGCTTTTGCTTTACGCTGATGACATTTTGCTATACGTCTCCAACCCCCACTAGAACTATGCTTTGCCTCCACAGAATTATTAATTACTTTTCTAAGTTCTCAGGATACAGAGTCATTTGGTCTAAATCTGAAGCTTTGGCTCTGACAGCATACTGCCCAGTAACAGCTTTTCAGCCGGGTGCCTTTCAGTGGCCCAAACAGGGCATTCAATATTTAGGCATTTTATTCCCAGCAAATTTGTCTGATTTAGTTAGAGTTTATTTTGACCCCTAAATTAAAAGTTTTTCGAGCGATGTGGGCATGTGGGCTTCATTACATTTATCTATGATTGAGAAGGTTAATGTTATTAAAATTAATTGTATTACAAAATTCAACTACCTGCTACAATCCCCCCCTGTAGATGTCCCCTCCCTTATTTCAAACAATTTCATAGTATAGCGAAGTCCTTCATTTGGAATGGTAAACGTCCAAGATTACATTGCAGTTAGTTACATAGGCCAATTGACAAAAGTGGGCTAAGCTTTCGATCTCAGACATTTGGCTCATTGGTCTCTTCCACCTGAGAGAGACCCTCTGTCCTAACTAGTATTATGATTGCCAGACAGATTAATTTTAAGGTGTTGGAAGTTGGCTGGAGCTCCCCCATTTTCAGAGATGGCCAGAGAGTCAGCTTTTGAGGAGGGGGCATCCAGAAGACTGGGGAGTTTAGACCTGTTTGTGGAGAAATGGGGCAAATAGATGTCCTTTTTGGAGGGCTCTCGGTGAGGGACAGTGGAGAGAGAGGTGTAGTGGATGTGTATAGCATATATTTATGTTTATAATTATGTGACCACTGGGGTTTTGTTGGGGGTCTGGTTGGGGATTTGGTTGGGGGGGTGTAGAGTGTGGGTTAAATATTGATTCTGTAGGTATATGTTTTGCTGTTCATTGTTTAATAGATATATACAAATAATCACAAAAAATTATACCGAAAAACAAAAACAAAAAAACAACTATGGAAATATAATTATAATCATTCTGCCAAAATAATAAATGGTTACTACAGTTTTACTATAGTAACACCATGGTTCATTTGTGGCATAAGTACAGTGATTTTTTGGAACCATGGCTCCACCAAAAAATATGCCCTTAAGAAAATTGACCAACATTTCACTTTACTTTAACTTAAAAAAAAACATGGTACAGTTCACAAATAAACCGTGGTGTTACTACAGTAAAACTATGATTTTTTTTTAATAATATTTTTTATCACCATAGTCTTGGTTTTCATGTATTATATCTATAGTTAAACCACATGGTTAAAATATGGTTACTGTAATAAAACATGATACATTTTGTGGTCATGCTTTTACTAAAAATACCATATTTTAATTATAGTTACTGTAGTAAAACCAGTTTTAATAAGGGATGGATAACGCTAGTGTGAAGGAACCCAAAATAATTGCGAGGGAATGCTAAACTGTTAAGAGGAACCACAAAATGTATTGCGATTTTTGAAACTATAAACAGGAAAACCCTAAAAGGCTAAAGAAAAGATGTAAAAAAGATGGTGTAATGCACATCTAGACCTTAAGTGCCAATGTGATTTATACTGTGATGACATCATCACACCAAGCCACATCAAACTGTCAATACGAGGGATGCTAATGCAGGCCCACAGACATATATTACTCTCTAAATGAGGTTGGGCGGGTGGGCGGCAATAAAACCACGACAACCACAGTCAACAATATTCATCGCACTTAAGGGTGAAAGACAGGCCAAAATCTGATCACTTGCATATTTGAGGGTTGGTGATAAAACCAGTCTCAAGTGTTCGTGAGAGCTGCCAGATGGCCATAATGATAAATCAGAATTGCAGAAAGAGACACAAGCAGCAAGTGATCAGGCCCAGGAGAGAGCTCGGGCCCATAATGCCCTGTTTAATTGATAGAGATACGCCCTCTACACTCTTCTGTAAGACATAGCAACCACACCTACTTTACTCTTTTATGTACCGTGATTCTTCCTGTTGACCCTTTACAGACAGGCTGACCAAGTCCAGATAAAGCACAGCTGAACTTGAGAGATCTCAGGAAGTTGTACATAAGGAGGTCTAATATATATTCAAAGAGTTATTAAATAGCATTCTAATTTATCTTAATGGTAGTTGCTTGGTTTGCGCATGACCAATGGTAGTGCACAACCTATACATGGATACTTTTGAATGGCCATCAATGGAGAAAGATTTTATGGTAGCATTATGATATAGTTATAGCATCTACTAGCTGGGGCTAATGGGCCATGCTATCTAGTCAAGCTAACACCCATGGTTGTACAAAGGCCTCAAAGGAAAATTAAAAGAATCACACTTTTGTGTAATTTGTCAATTTAGCCCTGTTAGAACATTGAGAACAAGCTAATCAAAGAACCTGAAAGTCCCCCATAAGAGTGTCACTTCAAAAAATTGGCATAGTTGGCAATTTGCAAGCTGGCATTAATTGGGAGCTGGTGAAGCTGGGTTGTTTAGATATAGCAGACGTTGGAGAGAGATTAGCTGGGGCTCACCTCCACAGGGAATCTCCTGCCATTGATGCTGTGCTCTGAGCCATCAGAACCATTGCTCTGGCCCCAGTGGAACTCCACCTTTTCTGCTTTGAAGCGGCCCGGCAGCCCGGCTCCTCTCACAAAATAATCGTCCTTCAGGAAGATTGCCACTGTGAGGCAGAGCGAAAAGGAAAGAGGGTAAATAGAAAGTCAAAAGCAGTGTACATAAAACACATGCAATATAGGGATTCAGTTGGACCAATGAATTCTTAACTAAAAATAAAGATGAAAAAAAAACCTTGGAAGACACTTGCTTTAAGTGCTGGGAATTTATAACTGAGAACTCTTATTCCAGTTTCCATTACAAAAAATACTGGAACCAAATATTTTTCATGATGCTCGTTTTTCATTGACGATTCTTGAACAATTGCATTTGTCCTCAGATAATGAAGAAATACTAAACTAAATATAGTGACTAGAGCAGTCTATTTCGCAAACAAATGTCTCGTATGAACCAGTTCTTTAAAGAAAAAAAAGCATTAAAAAGTTTCACAAGGGTTATAGGCTTGAATCAATATAACAACGTACACTATCAATGAATTAGTCAGAGTGGTTCCTCCATCAATACTTTCATCATGGCCAACTTGAACTAACAATTGTTGCTGCGTTTGTTTAGTATTTTTGCTCAGTATGTACCTAGGAATCTATTGAAGGCAGGGGGTGCATCCTTGAAAGTATTACAGATATTATTATATTATTTTTAATTATTAAGAAACTGGAATCAATTAGCAGAATTGGAAACAAAAAAAATCTAAATTAAAAGATTCTCATCCCTACTTTCTTTTGAAGATTTATTTATTTAGCTTCTTAAGGGATGTGGACTGACTATTACATACCCTTCTTTTCTGTTGTACCCATTGCCCTCAGAAGGCAATGTCTCAAATTAAGTGGTAATTTGGCAGAGATAGGACATCTCCCCCGCACACCGTTTCAAATTGCTTTTTTGATTCCTTTTGTTATTTCATAATACTCTAGCCTTAACAAAACTGGGGAACTGATAGTGAAAGCTTTTCTGTCCAAGAGCATTTAAATTCACAACTTGGTCTTCGCCCCCAGACTGGACTTTAATTAATGGGTCCAACGTTAAATGAACACGGCCTTTGTCAGACAGATTTCCTTTTCTGATTGAATTTCAGAGTGATTTTTACTTCCCTCTTGCCACAAGAGATTTGTGTCCTATTTAAAAGATCAGCTCCACTGAAATGGGGGGCCTCGCTTGTAATCTTACCGAAACAGGCTTGTGTCCAACTTCTGAGATATTGAAGCAATCAACTGGTGGCAGGCTGAATCCGTCACCACAGCAACATGGAGTGATTCTGAGGTGCCACGGGCAAAAGACGAGTGGACACACTCACGCACAAACAGACATGGCTGGGAAAAAACAACTAAACTTATACAACTATAACGTTTCTTCATTCAACTCATCTTTAATCTTTTTGGTCTTTTGTTGATTTTTTGACATAATACAACACGAGAGATAGAATGGGTTTTATTAGTTATTCCAGCTCTGAGCTTCACAAGCTTCAACAAACAGGCAGGAATTAGATGGCTAAGCCAGCAGGACCTTGGAACGGCAGCATGTGAAAAACTAGGCCTCGCCTGCCAGCAAATCCTTGATCAATGCAAATGTTTCTTCAAGGTTCCAAGATCTCATGAATTTCTTAAAGTTTAATTTGGCGGCGGGCTGTGAGAAGCTTGTTCGCTGCACTGGACAGTCCAACAACAACAGACACACACACACACACACACACGCACGCGCGCGCAAACATGTTGGTGTGGCTATCCTTATGAAGACTCTCCATAGACATAATGATTTTTATACCGTACAAACCAGAATCTATCCCATAACCCTAAATCTAACCCTCACAAAAAACGTTCTGCATTTTTTTTTCTTCAGTTATTTGAATTATGAGGACACTAGAAATGCCCTCATAAACCACATTTATAGCATAATACCCTTGGAATTACCAGCTTGCACACACACACACACACACACACACACACACACACACACACACACACACACACACACACACACACACACACACACACACACACACACTCGCAAAGACACTGGGTATTTTGAGAACAGAATATAACCAAACTACTCTTACTACTTTTTTCAGTATATGCTACGTATACTGTGCACAGTATGTAAATTTTATGTATGCATGGAATACCGACTGTACATTATTTGATTGGACTGTTAAAAGTTAAGACAGATCATACACAATTGGATTATAAATGCATACATTGTATTGCCAAAATGTTAACTTGACACCAATCGCTGAATAAAACAAGTATTGCAATGAAATTATGTTACAAACATAGTAAGGTCATGTAACAACAATGTATCATACTACTGTTTGAAACTTTCGTTTTTTAATGCATTCGGTTTAACATCATATTTTTTAAATATATAGCATAGAGTACTGCACATTTTTAGTGAGTACTTCCATTTCACTACTTTTTTGTTTAGAGTTTAGTTCCATTTCAAACCAAGCCAAACTCACTTTTTCACATATTAATTTCTTGGACTTCACTAATAAGTGCAAGGCTCAAGGTAAAATGGTTAAAGTTCACGTTAAATGCTGGTTGTCCATAGAGAAATTAATTTGAAATATTGATTGAGTCATGCATTATTCGGAGGTGCTGCATCTATAGGTTTATTGTGGCGCTCTGTTCCAGGTGATTATTTCACTGATAAAACACTCACATGTCAGTTATATATAGAAGAGCAGCTCTCCATTATTCATGGAACAACAGCGGGACATTTGTCTTCCTCTGCACGGATTATGTTAAGGAGGAAAATGCAGAGAAAATCGTGTCTGTGTTTACTTCCTCAACATGTTCAACTGCAGAATTGCTTAATGGAGCTGGACTGTAGCAGAAAAACTGCATTCTGGTGAGAAAAGTTTAGGACGAAGTTCACAAGAGAGTTGGAACACTGTCATTCAGTGTAACTTAGAATGTATTTTAATATAATTCAGAGCTGTGGTGCAGCAAATGATGCACATAATATGCTGAGCCCTGGTGCTTGTGAGAGTTTGAGTCCTGCTAGCAACATGTCTCTCAATAAATTTCCTGTCACTCTTCAACTATTTCTTTCTTATAAAGTCGCAATAGCCTCACTAAAAATATAAAATAAATAAATATAATGATATAAATACTAGAAATAAAAGATAACAACATGTTGGTCTTCACACAATGCTATCATTTGGCTTTGACATGGAGTATAGTGCATTAATTACAAAATACTGTACTTTCATATCATAAACTACTATATATATATATATATACTTGGTCTTTTGAACTAAAAAGAACTAGGGGTTCAATGGAATGACCTGAGTGTGAATGAAATGATGACAGAATTTTCATTTTTGGTTGAACAATTTCTTTAATACCGTGTGTATTTACCAGTTTTGCCTGTATTCTTCATTGACGTTTTGTTGGACGACTCTGTGTCAAACCCATCCAGCGTGAGTTCCTGATACTCCATCGAGACCTTAGTGTCCTGGTCGGCAATATTGATTGGTGATTGGTTTCTCTCCTGACACTCAGGAAAAGCCGCCACCCACCCTGTATCTGGTCCATACATCCCTGTTGAAGAAAAGGACATCAAATCAATGGATCATCACCCGGCAAACTGATGATGAACCTCTCCCAAACGAATATAATTCTTAATGAACACAAGTCAAACATGGTACTGCACTGGGACAACTATCTGTTTGACTGTCTGTTCTTTCAGGAAGACTGATATATGTGTTTGAAACAACATCAGGGTTATACCTTTAATGGGGCATACTGTACATAATAATAAATACATAATACATAACGGTAATAAACCGTTTAGTGATATTGTTGGTTGTAGTAGTGGTCATTCCTATTGCTGGATGCCCTAATGTTATTGGTTGTTTAGCTACAGCTTTCAGAAATATGATCACAAATGGAAGGTATATAGGGTAAAATAAGATGTCATTTTATTTTGACAAAAAAAAAAAAAAAATTTCTTGACACTAAAAATTAATATTCTGGAGGGGAAAATGCATATCAATTGCATCAGTGCATAATGCATCAAATCACGAATAAGATGAACAATCATCACTGCATGAATCAAACTGATTTAGAATGCCAACAATTTCTGACATGCTTTTTTCCCTAATTTTTTTAATTTTATTTCTTTGTGTGGGTAATTGCTAACAGTAAAAATAACTTCACCAACAGTCATCATCAACTGTCGCTATTGTTTATGTCACCATAAATCCCCTCATATACATTAATGAATTTCTGCTTTGCACCATTAATGAGTCTACGGGGGGTACGGGGGTGTCCTTGTGCCACTGCCCCAGTCGGATGGTGAAACGAGCAAGCAAGTGGGACACCCCAAACCCCCATGGTCAGAGACAACCTACTGCCCAACTACCTATTTTTCCAAAATGTCAAAATGCCACATCACATCCTAGTACAAGCCCAACACATCAAAACTGCTATAAGTGTAAATGCCCCTTAAAGGTAGAATGATTTTTTAAATAATTACACACTTTCTTCTATCCCAGCTTAAAGCAGAAGACAACTATACTGCATATACATGCATAAGCCATTTGCAGGTTATGGTAATAGTTCACCAAAAAATTTGAATTATCTTATCATTAATTTAAAGTAGCATGAGTTTAGGGAACAACTATAAGACCAATAAAAGACGGGAGGAGTGTTTGTGAAACCTGTTTAAAAAGTAATTGTTTATGCAAGTAACGATGCAAGTGACAGAAATTATGGCTGACATTTTACTTTCGCTGGCAAACATTCAAGGTTTTCAAGCACTCAGCAAACATAAACATGGAAAGAACCAATGCTAATCAATGTCTAACAGATTCTTGTCATCTTCTACATAATAAAATACAAATATATGGACATAAGTTTATTTCAGCACACAAAATAAGACAAGCAAACAAGACAAGGATATTTTAAGAGTCCATTAAACCTTTATCACTTGCCTGTACTGTTAAAAGCACCCCTTTGACTTCACTTACAGTTAAAGCTTGTGTTGCTGCCAAATAATAAATGCACATTTTAGTGCAATAACCACATTCTGATGAGACACTACAGTGCCAGAGAGAACAGAGTGTGTGTATATGTATATGTTCCTCCTTTCTCAGACTTGGTGTGAGGTGAGCAGTGGTCCACAAACAACTAAATAGAATGTCCATCCATAATTGAAAGCAATCCTCAGCTACCGGCCTTTAAGATGAATTTTTCTACAATTACCCCTGCCCAGCATGCATCAGCAGCAATCAGAAATGCGTATTTTATCGAATTAGGATTCAACCACCTCAGCCTCTGCCCTCGCTGCAGCCTTGGGGCATATTGATTAGACAGATCTGGGTTTCATACAGAGCAGCAGAGTGCTATAGATCCTGGCAGGGCTGCTGGGTAATGAAAGTGAGCGAGGACTTGTGTTTGAAGAGATTACTCAATCCTTAATGCAGCTCTAACACGGTTAGGAAAACTGCACACGCAAACTCCCAAACACCTCAGGATACCAGACTGAGATAAGAAAACAAAGGTGCGAGTACATAACCCTGCCGAAAAAAGAAAAAAACAGAGAAAAGTGATGTTTCTTTTTTGTTTGTTTTTCTGGCTTTATGGATTTGTTTGTTCCATAACAAGAATTCTGATCTATCCAGTTCGCATTTTAGGCTGGATAAATACTCTTGTGCATATCTGAATGCTTTGCAAACTTCAAGCTAAGCTAGCTCGATTTCATGCAATACTAAGTTGCATGTGTTTAAGTTATTTTTAAGAGAAAATCTTTAAAAAAGTCAGTAGCTTGTTCATGAGCATTATGAGACATCCTCGTACAATGTTCACGTGAGCACTTGCTTTCTCATTAGCTGGTTTCAATCCATACACTTTTTATGCAAATTGTGAGTATTTGCATAAAAAATGCTATATGAAAACACCAAGATGCAAATAAAATCTTCATAATGTGCATAATAAAATGGGAAAGTTCACTTGAGGTGGATATTTTTTTTTATTTAATAAGAAGACAAGCATATAAATGACATTAACCGGAAAAAATCGTAGGTGCATTTCCAAAAAGTCACGCCTCAACAATAATTCACTCATAACTGGACAAACTAGCAGACTAATATAATTGCATGGGATCTCAAATGTTTCTCTGGTCATTATGAAATGCCAGAGTCAAAGCCTGACATCAAAAAGACACCAGAACTGCTTTTGTTCCTATATATGAGGCATCTGCAGCCAATCGCAAGCAAAAATGAATTTCGTGAGAGTTCACATGAGCACTTGCTTTGCCTGTGCGCTTTAAACTGCAAGCAATTTATGACATTGAACAAAAGAGCCTCAGTGGGTACAGCTTCCATTTTTGTGCCAATATTCCTGGAAGTGAACACATGCGATGAAACTGTCTGATTCGTAAATAGTTTTTGCGATATTCCAATTTTTCACATACATGAAATTCATAATTTTCAAGGAAAAATAACTATTGCTTAGTGCAAAACATGACTTAAATTTCAATGCTATGCCTTCAGTAAAGTCGCACAAGTAACATGGACTACTTTTATGATACTTTTGGATCATTATTTTAAAGCTTTAAAGTTAGTCACTATAATGTAATGTAATGATGAATTTTATTTATTGAGTGAACTATTTCCATAAGTATGTAGAACAGGATCACACACTTGCAGTCCGTTGCCTACACCTTTTCTGTCTGTTGTGTAGTTGCGTGGAGTATGTTTCTGGCCTTACTTGTCTGTCCGTTGGTTCGTTAGTATGTTTATGTGTTCCATTGAGGTATGTCTAACTGTCTATCAATTTATCCTGCTACTTCTCTCTTCTAGTAAAAACACACTGTAGTGGTACAAGGAAAGCTATCACCCTGTGAATGGAGTGGAAGGTTCAGCCCATTTCAACATTATTAAATGGTTGTGAGAGATCTCAGCCTTGCTCTGTTTTCATTTACCCTTCATTCTTCCCTCCAGACAGAAAGCGAGTGAACGCTGACCAGGTGTCAAATCAACATTTCATTCACCTCTGACCTTTCTCTTGGCTCAATCAATACCTTCTCTGTTCAACGTTTCCTTCTTTTTTAACTTTGTTGGGGAAGAGAGCGAGTGAGAGAGAGAGGATGATGGATCACACAAAATGAGATTACGTCGAGACACAAGACTAACTTTTTAACGAGAACACAAAACCACTCACACCATTTTTTCACTTTCAGATGGTGCTGTGAAAGAACTGTGAAAGCTGGGGAGGGATACTGTACATTTAGAATTTAATCTAGTTTTCAGTTTCAAGAATATGCTAAAAGCCAGTCTGGTGATGCTCTCTAGTCATATCAAATGATGAGAAACAAGGGACATGAGTGAGGGAATCATTCACAGCAGTTTTGAATCTGCAGCACCAAGCCAAAAAAAAAACAAAAACACGTTTTAGTTGAATGGGATGAGAAATTCACATTTTAGCCGGTCAATTGTATTGGACGAGATTGAAAAACGGGGTGCTTCAAAATAATTTGACAATAAACAACAGTTATTTGTGGATTTACATATGTAAATAACCAGTCCTGTGCTAACGAGGAGGCTAAAGGGTACAGCCTCTAGTGTCAGTTGCAAGTGCGCCTCTTGAGGCCAGGGGATTGAGGTGCACACACACGGTACCACACAGCTATCATGTACAAGCTGGCTCCTATTACACATGCACACCAATACGCAGATAACTACCAAAAATCTGCTTTTTCAAAACATACGATAATGTAAGAAAATCCTGTTTACATGAGATTTGAAATCATTGGATTATTCTCTGCTTTTGACGTCAAAACATAAACAGTCATGTGCACAATATTGCGCACATTGTATAAGCTGATAAGAATGATATGCAAGGCAAAATCTGGGTAATGAGCAAACATCTATGTGTGCTGATTGTTTTTTTGCTTAAACAATTTAAGGTGCTTACATGACCACACACGTTGTTGGCTTATAAAGCATAATTGGTGTAAAATCGTGCATGTAAACATGCTCAGTGACTGCACACATAAACATACACAGCTCAAAATTATACAAAATTAAATTAAATAAAATTTGCTCTATATGAGCATTTTTTTTAACCCTCTGGTGTCGACGGACACTGCTGGATTTTTTCCTCATTACAGCAGAAACAACATGAAGTACTCCGTCATTTTGGGCCATACAGATAATTGTAAGACATCATTAGAAACTATAAAGGGTCTACTTTTATTTGTGTACACTCACAATAACAACAAAACCTTGTGCTTTTGTAAAATAAAGAAAATAAAAAGGGTGTGCTTTCAGCAGTCTCGTTGTTCTCGCATATTTCTGAAACACGTCACAAAGAATTATCAAACAAACATGAAACATATGTCTAAAGAAAGCTTAAAATGTCTACTTTTAAATAAAACAATTCAAATTTAAAACAAATATTCTGATGCAATGTAATCTGTATAAAACAAAGCAATGTACAGTTTCTCCTGGCTCAGCTAATTATCCCTAATGTGATCACACCCACGGGCAGAGGGCGCTATTCATACGCTAATGTGCAAATCAAATCAAATCAAATCAAATGGTAAATGCCTCCGACTGTGCCTTAAAAACAAAGTTCATTCACTTTTCTGCGCATTTGGAAGATCGCATGATACACAAGCGAGGAAACTCCTGGATAGTGATGAGAGTTAACATTTTCCTCAGAAGAAGAGCGGGACTGCGATGAACGTTTGTATTTTGAAGAGATACTCACTTGAGGTGGATAAATGTTTAATTTGATAAGAAGACATGCACATAATCTATGATGGAATCACATTTTGGCCTCTAAGTTCCTATAGAATTTATATATGAATATAGATGCGCATTAAATAGTCACATGACTCTGCCTCAACAAGCCATGTGAATAAATTATTTAAATATCATTAAAATCCTTGCATAACATCTCAAATTTTGTTCAGATTTTTCTGAAATGGCTACTATTACAGTACCTCTAGGGTGGTTGGTGGCCACAGGGGCAGCGGCCGGGAATGCTGGCGATCTAACCTGAGGAGAGAGGAAACTGGTCTTTTCTTGACAATCTGGGTACCGCAACCCATGTGGGGTGCGGCGAACAGTAAAGAAGGGAACAAAAGATTTACCTCCCGGCCCTCCACCGGGGGAGGGAGTGGTCTGTACACCAGCTCCTGGGTTCCTGCAGTCAGCTCCTTCCTCAGGTGGCCCGTCTCAGAGCTGCTTGGGAGCCCTTTCAGGGATCTTGGCAGCCAGCCGAGAAGCAGGGGGCATCGCTCTCCTGTGGGGGGGGCTCTACGCCTTGGTCGAGTAGTAGGCTCGAGCTGGGGCGGAGTCGGTTGTGCTTGGATTGCCACAGGGGAACGCCCTTGGTGAACAGACGGGGTGCATACTCTTGAGCCACGCCGGGCCAAGATATGCTGTATGGCCTCTGTCTGTTGCTTCACCGTCGGGAAGTCCTCGCCGGTGTCGCTCCTGGACCACGAGGGTGGACATTGTCGCTCGGAGGGCGAGCTTGGTCATTGAGCAAAGTTCTTGTAACACACCGGGATCAAAACTAACCTCGTGTAAATCTTTCAGAGCTTCAGCCTTAAGGACCTGTGAGAGGGCCATGGCAAGAAGGGCAGAAGCGGCCTGCCCAGCAGCGCAGTAGGGTTTTTGTCGTCAGAGATGACGTCGCCCTACAGGCTTGGGAAGGGAGTGCCGGGTGAGTCCGCCAGGTGGTAGCACTCAGTGGGCACAGGTGTGCCGCGATCCCTTTGTCCACTTGGGGCATCCCGGCATAACCCTTGGACGAGCCAAAGGACCAGTTTCGGCAGTAAAAAGGTGCCCTCTGCATTCGCGTCAGCTCGTCATGCAACCCAGTCATCAAGCCTCGAGTGCTCAGGGGTGGGAGAAATGTTCCACTCAAGCCCAACACTCGCTTTTTTTTCGGCGGCAGCCCGCTCAATTCCTCGGAATCTGACATCACCAAGGTGCTCTCCGATGCAGCGATTGACATCTCATCCGGCTCACGAGCTCCGGAAGAGACATAAGGCTGGTGGTGAGGCAAGCCTGTCTCATCTCAGTGCTGGACGGAAGCAAACGAGCTTACCGGGGAGTGGGCGGTCCGTGGGGAATTCACCCAGCAGATCCCTACCCACTGAAGCCCCCGAATCGCCTCCAGTGTCAACCAAAATGACCTCGTACCCATAGGTAAGAGAAACCGCGAGGGGGACAGCCGAAGTGGTTTTCCCTCGAAAAAAGGAAAGCCGCAACCACAACATTGTCATGGTTACGCTCTCACAGTGAGAACATAAACCATCCACGACTGCATTCCTCAACGCGCTTATAGACCAGGCACGTAAGGGAGTGATCGTGACCGTCAGAGGCGGAGAGGTAACGATCGCATCGTGGAACGGCACAGAGGCGGAAAGGCAACTTTAAAAAGATGCGTCTTTAAAAAGACGTTGAACATCACTGTGCTTGCTCTAATAGAGGAAATACACACTCTTTTAGAAGATAAGCTCTTTAAAGCACTGTCGAAGCACCCAAGGGTGTAGTCTGCAGCAGAGGGGAGAGAGAACCGCTGGAATGCGCCGTATATCCAACAGCAATGCTTCACTGAAACGTGAAAGGACTGCAGTAGTATTCAGCTTGCTGTTAATACAACTGCTCGGCTCCAAAGAAAAAGTCTGAATGAACTTGCCTGCTGGCCTCCCTTTATTCCTGTATGTCGGGGGGAGTGGCATGCAAATTCAACTCGCCAATTCTCATTGGCCTTTTCTCAAAAATCTGAAGGTGAATTATCCATTAGGAGACACAACTGTCAAATTAACATGCTGGGATTCAGACGTGTGTGCTTGAAGCATGGGAAAACAACAAAAAAAATAAAAAAAAATAAGAAAAATAAAATAAAATTTTATAAAAATAAAAAATACCATGTATGGGGCAAATTCTAAACAGTATTTGGTGCTCTTAAAGGGCACTGCGTGAAGGGGAATGGCAGTCGAAAAGACTATATTTTTAATGTTATTGCAGACACAGCTCTGATTAAAATAAAATTATAATAATAATAATAAAAAAAAAAATTCATAATAGGCCTATTTACTACCACACATACAACATAACTTATGGTACTACCGTTTAAAAAATACGGTGGCATCATCAGCATTATGAAGCTTTAGTGTCGAGAAACTACTGTAGCACCGGCCTACTGTGCAACCCTAAATACCTCCCAGAACTGCCTGATCCGCTTTTGGTCCCAGACATAATGTATATTCTGCTAAATGCTAACAAACATGACGTTTTTCAGATTGTTTTGTCTGTGCGCAATAAACCGCAAATAATTTATTACATTGTATAAAATATTTTGTATTTTTTTTTTTTGCTATTTTCCCCAGAAGTGACAATTTAGTTCTCCTACACAGATAGAATGGAAATGGCTCTTTATTCACACATTGTTTTTGCACTATTCAATTTTTTGCATAAATTAAATCCTCAACTTCGATGGAAAGCAGTACTCATATTGTAAAAATCTAGTTTATGCAGTATACTGTACAAAATCGTATCATATTTAAAAATAATAAAAAGGTTGTTAGTAATCAGTAGACTCAGAAAAGAGTCCATTTAGAGGAGAACTTGACTAAGAACTGAATGAAATGATACCAAGACAGACAGAAATAAAAATAGGCTTCTTTGAACACAACACAAAACATGAAAAAAAGATTTGGTGTCCTAACACAAAGAGAGAGATTGAGAGAATATTCATTTGTGAATCCCTTTCCTACCCCCTTTTCGTCCCTTCACAACCCTTCCAAAACAAAGAAGTGCCACTCAAAAATTCCTCTGACAAGTACAACCAAAATGTGTGAATGGGAGGCAGAGAAACACAAAGTCCATTTCCACTAATACGGCTGTTTTTATGGATATTTCACTGCGAACTGTTTCCAAATCTCCAGAGAGTTAACGTGATTGAACAGAGAATATTACAAGTTTAAATGCACCTGAATGTTGCATTCGTCCCTCAAGAGACAGAGAAGTGTTTTCACTCAATTAACAATATTCTCTACATAGCTGTGTAAGGAAGTGAACTCAAACCACTCAGATTGACACAGAAAAGCGGGTACTAGATGATAATTTGTCAGGTATTCAAAAGCGTGTTTGTATTCGAATCTAAGCAGCATTTACGAGATGCTTGCCCAATGGCAGCATTGTGACATGAAAAACAAAAATGACTTTATAGAAAAACTTGGCAGTTTGAGAGAAATAACAAAGGAAGCTGGGTAAGAGTGTGTGTGAGAGAGAGCAAAAATTCTCCAGTGTCTTCTCTTATAAGGCTTATTGACAGCTCTATGATCTGTCACACATTAACCTCTCTCTTTCTGTGTCTGGGTTTTTCCTCAATCAGCTCGCTAGTTCAGTATGGGCAGAACCATTGTCAAAATTGTCCCAGTGCACTGAAAGGTTCGCTCCCTAGACATTTCCAGCAAAAACTAGAGTATTTTCAGTTAACAGAAATGATGTTAGGTTTTCCTCAGTCTCTCAAGTCGTCAGAGGAATATCACAAGTTAAATTTACAAGACGTAAAGTCGCATGGAAGTTGCATGGAAAGTTCAGCTAACTTTATGTTCAATTTAAAAGTGTAAATTATTAAACTAACATTTATACCCAGCCTGATCATGTGAAAATTGTGACCTGGCTCATTACATGTATCATGGCAGTTCTGAGATGAAATGTCTACTGTATGGTGCTAAATGTTAAATGTTGTCACAAACAGAAATGACTATTTTAGGCTAGTGTGCCAATCTTTTAACATTATTTTTACCAGCTGATCAAGAAGGCTATTTTCAACAATGTGCCGATTGCATAACTGGTTAAACTTTTTTATTTTGTGTGCACATCATGTTTAGAACAATATATTAGGTTATTGAACATTGAACATTGTTTCCATGGTAACTGTTATTTTTAACATTCTTAACTAACAGGTGTTATATTAGATCACAGGCTAATTCACTTCTTGAAATATGCGCAACCTTTTAGCACATTTTTTTTTTCTCTTGTAGATTTGGTTTACCTGTGAATAATTTTCAACACTATCTTGACTTTTTTTTAAAAGGTAAGTCACTTTTATATGGTGAATTCCATTTAGAACAGGCTATTGACAATCAAGTTGGAATCTAATCTAAAATAAAAAATCGAATTCACCAGCGCTGATTCAGTGAATGTGTGTCATGTTCTATGTTGAATGTACAATGATCCAAGGGCATAGCCAGGAAATTTATTTTGGATGGGCCTCAGTGAAAATGGTTTTTGCCCAATTTTATTATTTTTTTTCTTCAAATTTTACTTACAGTGCATCCGGAAAGTATTCACAGCGCTTCACTTTTTCAACATTTTTTTATGTTACAGCCTTATTCCAAAATTGATTAAATTCATTATTTTCCTCAAAATTCAACAAACAATACCCAATAATGACAACAAGTTTGTTTGAAACCTTTGCAAATTTATTACAAATACAAAATTAAAGAAAATCACATGTACATAAGTATTCACAGCCTTTGCTCAATACTTTGTTGAAGCACCTGATGTCGCTCAATCTTGGCACACATATTTTTGGGCAGTTTCTCCCATTCCTCTTTACAGGACCTCTCAAGCTCCATCAGGTTGGATGGGGAGCGTCAGTGCACAGCCATTTTCAGATCTCTCCAGAGATGTTCAATCGGGTTAAAGTCTGGGCACTGGCTGGGCCACTCAAGGACATTCACAGAGTTGTCCCGTAGCTACTCCTTTGTTATCTTGGCTGTGTGCTTAGGGTCGTTGTCCTGTTGGAAGGTGCAGGTTTTCGTCAAGGATGTCTCTGTACATTGCTGCATTCATATTTCCCTCAATCCTGACTAATCTCCCAGTTCCTGCCATTGAAAAACATCCTCACAGCATGATGCTGCCACCACCATGGTGATATTGATATTGGTTATGATATTGGTTTCCTACAGAAATGACGCTTGCCATTCAGGCCAAAGAAATCAATCTTTGTTTCATCAGACCAGATAATTTTGTTTCTCATGGTCTGTGAGTATTTCAGGTGCCTTTTGGCAAAAACCAGGTGGGCTGTCATGTGCCTTTTACTGAGTTGTAGCTTCCATCTGGCCACTCTACCATACAGGCCTGATTGGTGGAGTGCTGCTGTGATGGTTGTTCTTCTGGAAGGTTCTCCTCTCTTCACAGAGAAACGCTGGAGCTCTGTCAGAGTGACCATCAGGTTCTTGGTCACCTCCCTGACTAAGGCCCTTCTCCCCCGATTGCTCAATTTGGCAGAGCGGCCAGCTCTAGGAAGAGTCCTGGTGCTTCCAAACTTCTTCCATTTATGGATGATGGAGGCCACTGTGCTCATTGGGACCTTCAATGCTGCAGAAACGTTTCTGGGACCTTCAATGCTGCAGAAACTTTTCTGGGACCTTCAATGCTGCAGAAACTTTTCTGTACCCTTCCCCAGATCTGTGCCTCGATACAACCCTGTCTCAGAGGTCTACAGACAATTCCTTGGACTTCATGGCTTGGTTTGTGATCTGACATGCACTGTTAACCATGGGACCTTATATAGACATGTGTGCGCCTTTCCAAATCATGTCCAATCAACTGAATTTACCACAGGTGGACTCCAATCAAGTTGTAGAAACATCTCAAGGATGATCAGTGGAAACAGGATGCATCTGAGCTCAAATTTGAGTGTCATGGCAAAGGCTGTGAATACTTATGTACATATATTTGTGTATAAATATATATTGGAAGTCAAAGAATAATCTCAAATATTCTGGGGGGGCCTGGCTCTAATTTGGCCTGGTTCTACCCTTGGAAACGCTATTGCAATGATCATAATGCAAGGCAAGCACATTGCAGATAAATGCCCCCTTTCAGCAGAATTTAGTGTCTGATTTGGCAGACTAGTTGACTCCAAAATTTTAGTTTAAACATCAGTGAAATTTGAAAGAAAATTTTGCCCCTTAACAAAAAGAAGAAGAAGAAAGGGGAAAAGGGGACATTTCTGACACTGGCACAATGTAAAAACAATCTGAACTAACTTGCAGAAGTGAACATTACTGATGACGTATCATTTGCTTATACTACATTTCATATTGCTGCTCATCTCAGCTGACATTTGCCTTTGGCTAGGATCTTGCACTTATCTCATGTGATAAAAATGTAGAAGAAAGACACAAGTGCCATTCTCAAAACAGCCCAAGTAACATCAGCAATGCAAAAATTACAGAACAGGCGATAAGGCACCATGCTTTATGTCACCACATTGGTATGTTTATAGTCTTCAATAATGCACTGGACCCTATTAAAGAGGTGCTTCCCCTCACACAACATATTTTTCTCTAATTAGATCAATGATTGGACTTAATTACTCAAACAGACTGTGGCCTCAGCGCCAAAGCGATCAAAGTGGGAGAGAGAGAGAGACCCGTGTGGAGAAACTGTATTGCAGGCCTCTCATCATCTCCACAGGGGCCAGAATTAGCATAATGTGCATTAGGAATTTGACAAATAAAGAGCACTTTGGGGAAAACAAACCACAGAAATAATTACAAATCAAACAGCGTAAACACAGTCGAGTGGCGCTTACTCTTTTAAAGTCTTTGATCAGTTTGAGACGAATCCCAAAGAGGTGTTATGTCATTGCCTGAAAGAAAAAAACGTGTTTGGGATTGCAGTAGTTACTCATGCTAGTAGGCTAAAGGTCCTCCTGAAAGTATTATTTTTTTGGGATTGCATTATTAATATATTAAAATTGCCATGGTTCCCCTCCTTAATAATTTCTTTGTACAAAAAAAAAAAAAAACATTAATCTAAAAATCTGCTAAATGAATGCAATGAAAAGCTGCATCAATAAAAAAAAATGTTTTACTCTTGTCATATACTTCAAAGGTCATCTGGTCCGTGGACCCTAGTTTGGGCATCTCTGCTTTAATGGATGAGAAAAGACGTATCCGTACTGGATTAATTCGATACCTCAGCATGACGTGAATTGTTGCTTTGTATCTCCGAATGACTGGTTTGTGCATCTTTCATGCAATGAGAGCTGTTACTAGCGAGATTGTTCTCCAGAGTGAGCAATCTCACTTTGACTGCATAAACATAGCTCATCTCTCTCATTTTCTGTGGCTCTCTCTGTCTCTCTCTCTCTCTCTCCGACTTCCGTCACCTTGGTTATGACGGGCGCTGTGAGGTGTTAGCGCTTGGCTGTTTGAAGTGCAGAAATGGACAAGGTAAATGTGGCTTGTCTGGTGGAGAGTTGTGCTAAGTTAATTAGATATGGCATAAATTGTGCCTCTGTATGGTATGTGTGTGTTTGTCCAGGCAAGAGAAAGTGCTGGCTGTAAACCCAGTGGGACTCAAACCCCTTGAGCAAAAGCTGTCAAGAGCGACTGGAGTTTCAAAATGCTGTCAGAGAACATTTCACAGCTGCTCACCACTCACCACACAAACAAAAATACACACACAAAGAGTTGTATATTTCTTCACAGGATTCTGCAAAAATCTCATGACATAGATTTGAGTCTGCTCACACACAGCTAAACCAAACATGGTCAACTTATTGTCATTCACACCCTGATTTACCTTTTGCGCAAACAGATACTCACTAGGGCTGGGCGATACGGGCAAAAATATGATAATTTTTTTTTAATCATATTGTACAATATTGATATTTATCACTATATACATTTCATACCATTGATGGGGGAGGAAATGCATTCCATATGTTTGTTAGACCTCAACAATGAATGCAAACACAACTTGTTTGTTGACAGGTAAACCCCAGACTCCACTGAAAGACTTTGTTGTGATGCTCCACACTCCTGCTCAATAGGTTCTAATGTTTTTTGAGGAAAGCTATTAATAATGACAACAGAATAAACATAAAGAAACTTTTTGCATTAAAACACAAAAAACGAATTTATTAATCGATTTTCCAATTAAGGCTTTCCCCAAATGTCCCCAAACTATAGCTAGGTATTTACACATGCACAGAAACACTTGTACAGAAAGCACCTGTGATTCAAGTCAATATCTGTGCACCAATTGGCATACTGTCCATTCTAAACAGCATTATATTATAATTAGTGTGGTCTAAATTATAGTATGTTGAAAATAGTATGCCAAAGGTAAACAGATGATAAGTTTGCATGGTTTTTGGCTAATATTTCCGCAAAGAGATGTTTGTGAAGGTTCTCTTTTGACTTGTAGCTGCCACAGCATTTTAAAACAAGTAAGCCACAAGAGGCAGGGCATTACAGTGATCTTACTAATTCACTGCACTGTTTGTTTTAGCATCACAACCACAGCCCGTATTTAAAAAGACTTTTATCTTGCCACTAGGAGTTCTCCAAAGAGTTCCCAGTTAAGAGTTTTTGCTTAACAGCTATTCACTGCTAAGGGCACGTTTTTACTAAGGAAATCTTAATGTAAGATTAAGGCAAAGTTTACCTTGTTGATATAGATAATGTCACATTTTGAAAGCATGCTCTTTTAAATCGCCCAATGTAATTGGTAGACAGGGAAGCATTATTTCTCAGGAAATTCTTCAATGACAGATAACGGGATATACAGTATATAACAAATATCATATTGACAGACAGACAGACAGACAGATGATAGATAGATAGATAGATAGATAGATAGATAGATAGATAGATAGATAGATAGATAGATAGATAGATAGATAGACAGATGTCATCGCTAAGCAAATTTATCCATATCCCTTTTATACAAAATAATTTTCTGAAAAATTTCCGTATTTTAAGTGGGAGAAAAAGTGATATTAAACCGCTTCAGCCTTGTTACGGTGTTATATCTATAATTAAGCACATTTCATGGAATTACAAATATATTTCACACTGTTCTATGATTTAAAAAAAAAAAATACATTTTTAAGCAGCCTTACTGTTTCTCAGAGCAGACCCTGAGTTAAAAAAAAACAAGACACTCAACCCAAATTCCGCACAAAAAAGTGTAAATGACTAGCACGAATGCAAGCACTAACTACATTACAGCAGATCACAAAAATTTCTCATTACAGGAGTGTAATCTTTTTCATCAAAATAAAATCCTTGAAGTCGCTCGTGATATAAACTCACATCAGCTAACCTCATTTGACCTCTCTTAGATTGCATTCTGTTTTTGAGCTCAATTGTTCGATATTGTGGCATTGTTCTGAGATTTTTCTTTATTTTGTGATAAATAAAAGATAATGAAACCCCCTTGAGCAAAGAGGGAAAATTTAATTTCAACAATACTTCAGATTTAACCAACTTAGAGAAGAAAAGAAAACATCGGCAAAATCAAAAACAATGCAGTGTGGGGAGAGAAAACTCCAATAAATATCCAGAAAACTAGTCCCTGCGGCAAAAAATTCATTTATTGAACAAGAAATGGGGCCAGCTTCAATCCTAGAGATATGTTTTCCCTTCATTTGCCACCATCACTGGTTGTAAATAACATATTATTATAGCTTTAGAGCATTGCCATTTTATTTATGCTATTTATTTGCAATGAAATAATATGTAATTCATTCTCTGCTAAGAACAAGAGAGACAAATAATTATGTCAAAGAATAAGATTGTCCCATATACATTAAAGCTTCAAATGTAATATATACATTTTGAGGGGATAAAAAGTATCCTTTATAGATTTAATGACCATTTCGGCCAAATGTGACCAGAGGCTATGTCTGATCCCAGCTAATTTACAATTCAGAAAAGATCATGTTTTATTTGAAGACAGAGAACATATTAGAGGATAAAAGCAGAACAGATAGAGGAGGAGACGAGGGGCAATAATCAGACAATAAGTGTCACTTGGCAATCCATTAATAATCTCTTGTTGCTATCAACTTTTCGCATCTCTGCTTAAATTTACATTAACATTTACATTTATGCATTTGGCAGACACTTTTATCCAAAGCGACTTAAAGTGCACTTATTACAGGGACAATCCCCCCGGAGCAACCTGGAGTTAAGTGCCTTGCTCAAGGACACAATGGTGGTGGCTGTGGAGATCGAACCGACAACATTCTGATTACCAGTTTTATGCTTTAGCCCACTACGCCACCACCACTCCTACAGATTAGATCTGGAATCCTTCAGAATGGCTGCTCTTTTCATTGAAAGTTCTTTAAAAAAACATTAAGAGCAAGTTCTAGTATGTCTGCTGCAATTAAATTCAAGAGGACATGTTTTTAATAAGAAGATGTTTTGCCATTCAACCTTGTGTCATAATTAGTTATTTCAATATTGGCGATTCCCAGACGTACTGCAATGACGTGAGTGAGTGAAACCCTTTACAGAGAGGTTGCTGGAATGTTCTCAACTAGATTTGCTCATCTGTTGCAGTTGGTATGGGGAGAGACATTCTCATTCTATTTGATTGGAAAAAATCTTGATGGCTGTAAGAGGAGTCATCAATAATTTTGGTTTCTTGTCCAAGAATGGAATTTTGATGTGTATATCTGCTAAAGGCAGTGGTCGAAGTGGAAAGAAATCCTTGCTGCTACTCTCCCATCACCATCTGGCTCACTTTGAGCACTGGTTAAAGGTTAATTTGGTAAACTTTTAGGAATACACTAGCAAAAAGATGAACTAACAAACTTGTGACATGGACTAAAAGCCACAAAACCATTATTTTGATTTCATGGGGTTTTTCAGGACACAGATTTACATTATATATTGAATGGTGACCCAACACAGTATCATTGGACGTACACCCTTTAACATCAAGAACAAAAGATATGGAAAGTGTTTTCACCTCCTTTTTTGATTGTTGATATGCCTATTTATTTTGCTATCCTAAACCTATGTAGCATTGTTTTTTATTCCAATGTCCACTAACCTATCAGAACCTGGTGGGTTGCAACCACTAGTTGAGAACCTCTGTACTAAAATACAGATCCTGCTTCCATCCATAAGCTATGTTTTTTCTGTCTATTGCCTAGGAGTTTGTGCAATTACACTTTATACACAATAATTAATACAAATTCATTATTTACACAGTTGATGAACGATTGATCATTTGTTACTCCCCAATCACTAATATTCGCTAAAGAGCTTAGCATTTTGCTACATCATTCTAATTAAACATGCACTGGAGCTGTTCTGAATGTAAAAGCCATTAGTTACAGTTTATGCTGCAGAAACAGCTAAATAAACAACCTAATCACTATCTTTCACCTAGATGGAGGGGGGCAGGACTCCCTCTCCTCCACTGATCTTTAGTGATTTTAATTAAAAGATAAAGGAGTTTTTATATTATACGGTTATTTGGTTAAACCCTTTATCAGGAATTGTTGTACCAATTGTAGTCATCGACTGCACTGTGGCTCTGTGTTTATTGATTTTTACCACCTGATTATGAATAACCACACTGACGAGAAGAAAAAACACATTAATCATACTGATTCTTAGGAATTATATACTGTATGTCCCATTTGTTCAGCTAAATAATGAACAATTATTACAATTTAGAATTGTGTACATTTGTGGATAAATAGACAAAGCAATTAATAAACAAATCAACATTTAGTTTTAATATTCTATAATTTTTTTTAAATACATTTAATATATGACATTTATAATTATAAAATATATAATTATTGTAAAATATATGTTCAAATGCAATAATATATCATAATTTTATTTGTCAAATAATTGTATATATTTTATAATATTCATCCAGTGTACACATCATGAATAATTAACAGACTATTTGATTGTTCTGCTGTGATTTTACTCCCTCGTTCTATTTTAAGCTTTCTCTGTCCAGTTTCTTACTCGTTCTCATTATCCCAACGCCACAGTGAGTGCTGCCACCTGCTCCACCTCAGGATAAATGTCTGTCTCTCCCCAGCTTAGCTCTTAGATGGCATCACCAAATCCTTTATTTAGTGCCAACCTTTCAGAAACATTTCTCCTTCTTGCACCGGGAGTGAGTGAGGCCAACCTACACAGGCAGACCCTGAGTCATGGTGTTAATTATAGCCGCTCCAAAACAAAGAAAATCATTACCCGTTCACAAACCTGACTCGAGCTTCAGGGCATAACAGTGGAGAAATTTCAACCTTAGCTCACCTTGTAAAGAACACGTGACTGGACTATTTTTAAGAATACAAAAACATGCAAAGCAATATTAATGCTTAACATGCCAGGATTGTCCTGTATGCAATTTGTAATTTAATTAAGAATGCCATTTCCTGAATTTGAACTGAGGCAGCAAACAGGATGCCGAATTGTAATTTGAATTTAAGAGGGAAAATTCAAATATAACACTAAGTGCTGTAACTAAGGTTTAAATAATGTAAATACCTAATATTTCAGTATGAATTACTAATAAACATATATGATATAATCATTTACACAACTTATGAGGTATTTCCAGAAAATGTTTTAATAAATTAACCTTTTGGAAGATTACTGTTTGCATATATGCTCTTATTTAATCAATGAGTTCAAATTTTGATGTGAGATATTTATGCATATAAGTCACCTGAAAACAATATGGTGGACATTTTGTGATGCTGCATGATAAAATTATAATCTGTTTTGAAGACTATTAATTGTTTTGACAACATTGAACACAGAAAAATAATAAGTTGACAAAAGTGTATTCTACATATCAGAGATTAAGCATAATTAGTAAAAATTTATAATTTTATTCAAATATATATTTTTTAATTTGTCATAAAGCTTCTGTTGCTTGACTATGTTGAATTTCTTTAATTCTTCTGACTGTCATTCTATTTTATATTCCAATTCAACATCCAATGGGGTGTCTGTGACCAACTCAATTCAAATTCCAACTCGCATTATATATATATGAAATAAATCTATCTATCTGTCTATCTGTCTCTCTCTCTCTACTATACTATATATATATATATATATATATATATATATATATATATATATATATGCAAAATAGGCAACAATTTAATTCTGAACTCCTACAGTCTACCAGGCTAGGATTAAGTTGATTTCTACTGTTGCTCCTCTTCCATGAGGCAGTTTCATAAAGTTATAGAGGAGTTTTTGGCAACTAAAGCAGGGACGTCGTTAGGCCTATTTTAGGGGGGCTGAAGCTACCCCAAAATGTTCCTAAGCCCCCCTAAATGATAATAAGAACAACAATAACAATTTGATTTATCAATAACCGTATCCTCATTCATATTTAGAATTAGACGCAACAAATGATATATATATCCAGCTACAAAAAATAGCCGAAAAGTCGGAAGTTGGACAGAAGTACAAAGAGTCGTTGTGCTATCAAGATGATGCACCGCAGCGTCTCGTTGCATTGGTGTGAACTGTGGCAGCTTTCAGAGCGCTGCAGACCGGAGTGCTGCACGTAACTGGACGATTCATCTCGTCTCGTCGTTACTCTAGTTTGGTCTGAAGTTGAACTCGCTATGCACCCTCCCGCCCACACACACCGATACACACGCTAATGGTGAAAGGAAGATTGGTAAATGTCGTGATACAGAGTGAAATTGTAAGTTGTTTTGAATTACCTGCTTACCTTTAGCTACGTTTTCTTGAGGTAAAGGAAAGGGGATATTTTGGTTTTCTTTGGAAAACTGTTGTCTAGCTAGAGTGAACAAGCAAAATACAAGAAATGGTTAACTTAGCAAGCTAATCACAACTCTTTATTCTTTGCAAATAATATAACCTATCTCTATAATAGGCATATAAAACAATATCAATCCCCATAGAATGTTGTTGTCACTGAAAACTAAATGTCATAGGGTCCCTGTTAATGCTATTACCGTTGTATCCTTCAATTCATTGAGCAGATGAGATGGATATTCGAAGATATTTTAGCAGAGAGAAAGAGAAGCAGCCGCAGGAGATTGGCAGGCCAGTAGATTCTGAGGGAGCCGGTGTGATTGAGGTCAGTAATGGTCTATAGGTCTAAGGATTGTTTTGTTTTCTTCTAACAATAAGCATTTGTTCGCAGGTCTAGGCACTATGCATAGCCTAAACTAAATTATTTCATTATTATTATATATGCTAGCTATACCAATTTAACTTTCTGCATTCATTGGCTGTGATAAATTAAATAAATACGTAGATGTTACCTAAATGTAGGCTAAAGATGAGCAAATGCCCACAGATACACATGTGAAACTAAAATGAAAGCAATCCTACATACAGTACATATATACAGTAATCATTACTCCAAATCTTTTATTCCTTCCGCCATCAGGTTATTGTATTTAAGACAGTAGCCACTTTAAATAGGATCCCTATCAATAGCTTACATGATAAAGTATGCAGTGATGCCTATTTTATTCTTTTTCTTGTACTGCTATTTGTCATATTCGTTTAACTTGCCAACTTTTTAGCTGTCTGGCCTCTATTTGTCTGTTTTTGGACATCATTTACTTTATCATACATTTACATGAGCAGACAGATAGCATTTAAGTCATTGCTTATAGAGTAACTCATCAGGAGCAAAGTCTGGCCTAAGTAAATTCCCCCATGCAGCTTTGATGTGTCTAAAAGCAACATTACAGTAACTTTTCTTTAACAGAGTAGAATTGGAAGAAGAGGATATGTCTGTCACGTTTTACTTGTTAACATCTTGGTTTCTTGACTGGTTGTTGACATAAGTGTAGCTCTAGATGTGAGTCCAAAGATTTTGCAAACGCAAGTTACAAATACCCTGGGGGCTAAGCCCCCCCTGTCTTCCAATCCTAGTGACGTCCCTGAACTAAAGCCAGGTTAATGCTCAAAGTATATGTACAAGTACAAGGTGCTTAATTAAGGTATACATTCTTTTGCCGGTTTCATTTCATGAACTTTCCCGATATGTAGTTCACAATTCATTGTCAATTAGATTACTATTGTTCTAGACACAGGGTTTACAGAGGGCTTGTGGACTGATATATAAAATGTCTAGAAATTTATTTGAAAAAAGAAAAAAAAAATATTTTAGATAGTTAACCTATTTTTCTAAATGTAGTTACAAATTATGGTCAAAAGAAGCTCTTCTATCATCAAATTCGGTTGTAAAAAAATATCAAACCAAATTAAATGTCAATCTCTCTTTATCAGACAATAAATTGGTGAAATGAATTCAGGACATGGCAAAGGATATAAAAGTAGTTAAGTAAGCCTACCAAAATGTAATAATGTTTGTTAATGTTATTAAAAGAAAGAATTAAACAGTGGTACCAAGAATTTTAAGTATTTTTATTTTAGGGACCCCTGGGTTGAAAGAGTCTAAGTAGGGGGTTCCTAGGTCAGAAAAGATTGACAATCCCTTCAAAATATAATACTAATTAAAAGTGCACTGCTTAATTTTGATGGGATTTTCAGGGGTAGTTAGTATAAATATACATTCATAACAAAGAATTTGGCTGATGGGCTAGATGCCATCTTCAGGCTGCATGTTGACTAAGAAGTGACTGAAATATGACTCTCGCTAGACTTTATGCATTCTCATAAAAACAAGAGTGCAGTGGCACAGAGCCGCTTAGGAAAGACACTTAGGGTCTCACGCAAACCACAAACAAATCCTGTGAGCCAAAGGCTACACCACTTTGCGATGCCATCTGGGCTCTTCGAATATCAAACAAAACATGATGCTTGGTTTCCTTGCAACAACTCTGCTCAGAGCAACACTGTTTGAGGAGAACTGTACTACGATAACTGCATATATTACAGTTGTCAAGTAATGGATTGTACCTTGCACATGGGATGCATGATCCATAAAATGTAATTTAGCCACTGCTTCTTTATCAAAACAAGGGAAACTGACAGTCATCACTTTCGTGTATTTGTTCTCTGGGGTTCATTCTGAGATTGGTGAGCAGAAAGATTAACACTTCATTTACAGTCCTTGCTGAGACACTGTGACCATAATGAGATGTAGAGAAACAAAATGTATGCACTTTTTTCTTCAAAAATGAAAATCAATTATTTGCTGAGTTTTCAAGTTGTTTTAAACACATTTGACTTTTTCCCCATGGAACACAGTTCAATTTGCGTCTAATATCCTAGCCACTATTAGAATAGAATGGAAGTGGATGGGGACTGTGGCTGTCAAGCTCCACAATGACAAAATAATCACACTTAATGTGTCAATAAATTGGTCCATACACTTACATTTATGAATCTGGCTGATGCTATTATTCAAAGCGACTTTCCATTCATGGTATTTGTTTTATCAGCATGTGTGTTCCCTAGGAATTCAAACCAACAACCTTGGTGTTGCAAATTACATGCTCTACTAGATGCGCTACAGGAACACTGAAACAACTAATATAACAAATTGTGTGCAATATTCCAAGTTTTCTGATATCATATGAAAGATTTCTGTCAGAAATAAAACAATATTTAAGCCGTTATTTACTGATAATTTTCCTCTCCAGTGAGCTGTTAACCGCTGGAACCGGAGTCAGTGAGACTGTTTCCCCTTCTGTCACTCACTCGACGTTGTGTTGAATGTAGTGACACAAGGGGTCTTTCTTGAGAGCCTTGCGTACCTCTGAACTTGAGAAAAGGCCAATGAGAAATGACAGAATTTGCATGTCCATAGAATATGTATGTTACATACTGGTATAAAGGGAAGCAGGCATGCGTCTGTCAGTCAGATTTTTTCTTCGGAGCTGAGTGTTTGTGCAGCAGCAAGCTGAATCTCACTACTGTTCCACTCACCTCTGTAAGCAGAGCATTGCTGTTGGATCTACGGCGCGTTACCAGCGGCTTTCTCCCACTCTGCACGCTGTGCAGTCCATGCCCCTGGGTGCTTTGACAGCGCTTCTGTTAAAAGTGTATACTTCTAAAAGAGAGTATTTTCCCTTTAAAAGAGTTTATTTTCACTCGTAAAAAAGAGCAATAAACAGCAGGCGTTGTACGTCCTTTTCAGGATGCGTCTTTTTAAAGATGCCCTTCCGCCCCTGTGTAGTTCCTGGATGTGGTCGATATCTCTCCAAGACTGACGGTCATAGATGCTGCCTCATGTGCCTCACACTGAGGCAGCGTTTGTGGATGGTTCATGTACTCAATACAAGAATATGACCATGGCAACGTTGTGGTCGCGGCTTTCATTTCTCAAAGTGAATGCCACTTCATGCCGTCCCTGCGTCGCTCCATCTTCCGACGGGAATGAGGACGACCCGGCTGGCTATGGGAGGCAATTTGGGGATGGCAGTGGGCTCTGTTTTGCCGGGTACATCCCCACGAACCACCCGCCCCCCGGCAAGCTTGCTTCCGTCCGGACTCGAGGCCTGCCTCACGGCCAGCCCGCATTCTCCCTTGAGCCCACTGAGTTGGATGATGACGTCACTGCTGCATCGGAGAGCGTTCAGGCGTCTGACGCAGAAGACATGAGTGGGGGCCACCGTGAGAGGATCCTGTAACTTTTTATTTTTATTTTGGATGAACTGTTCAAATTAGTCTTTGGCCCGCCTAAGATGGAAAAGCAGATCCAAAGAGAATGAGAGAGTAAAGAATGTGGGAAAGAGCTGAATCATAAAGAGAGGTCTCAAGAAAACAGCATCCAACAGTAGAAAGAATAAAGAGTTACTCCTACAGTAGGAGTGTGTGTGTGAGTAATACAGAAGCCCTCCGGCATCAGTCAATGGCTGCAGACACATCATCCATTAGAGCCCAATCACGTTGAGGTTCCACACCATCTATCAGCCTGGCTCTTTCTCCCCTCCTACAATTAGTATTGTTCTGAGTCCCAGCTTCCCTCCCGTCCCCGCACGCCCGTTTCCCAGTAGCCACCCTGATGAATGCACCTTTCTCTCCTCCATTGATTTCTCTTCACGCTTAGGTCCTTTGTTTGATTTGCTAAGTACTGGAATGCAATGACTGAGGTGTTACACAAATTTCCCTCCCTCTGGCTCCCTGTACGCTCCTGTGCCTACCCCTGCCTCTCCCCAAAGGAAAGACTCCAGTCGGCTAGAGATTATTTTTCACGGAGCAAACATGACAATCTATAAAGTCATGAACTGCAGCCAATGCTCAGGCCCGTGGCCTTTTGCCCATGCTCAAACAAGACAAGCAAAAGGGGTCTTCTTCTTAAATAGGACAAATACATTTTGTCAATATCTGTGTGGGGAATAACTGCAATGAGGCCAGCCGCGTATTTCAGAACCAAGCTGAACTCCTGCTGGGCTGTCAGCATGCCTCCCTTTTTTCTTTTCCCAAAGCACTTTCAACAATATATACAGAGATACATACCAGCCTTAAGTGTCCCATTTCATCTAGACCTGGGAGATTCCTGGCATGGAAATCATTCAAGAGCTTCTAAAGAAATAAAAGTCTGCATAGTGTTCTCACTGCTGCAAGATAATTAATAAACTGGCACATGTAATTATTAAAGTCAACATGAAACAGCATTTGCAACCCCTACTTATATCATGTGATGTATATTCCGAATGTAGCAGCATGTTCAGGGAGAAAACAGTGTGGGAAGGTATCCACCTTTTTCCAGGGGGTCTTACTGGGGAAACAAATATGGGTTGGACTTTCACCAAAAGCCTTTCCTTGCTCTGGCTGCAGTCATTTTAGACCCTATTTACAGCTGGTATTAAGACACATTTCGGATAGCGCTAAATATAGTTGTAAATATGGTACAACATTTTTCTGATTGGATATCAAAAAAGCACATACAGAGGTAGTCAAAAACCACATCACATCTGAGGTTTAAAACACCATCCTGATTCATCCTTCTCACCAGTCAATCCCCCACTGAAGAAAAAAATCTGCTAAGAATCTTATTAGCGAACTGAACCATCATCCGGGCTACCACAATAAGGCAATGACAATATAAGTCTTCTGGTTGCAATCCAACATATAGTATGTGACTAGTCACAATTCAGGTAGCCATGTCCCTGCACATGCATCTCTGCTCACATGGAATACTCCACAGCAGGAGTGGAATAAAACAGCAGGGGGTCTGATGAGCGAGCCTTGAGGCACTCCTATAATATCCCAACCCACTAAATATGGATCATTACACAAGTGTTTATGATTTCAATACTCCTCTCTCTTCTTCAAGGCCCTCAGACACTAATCAATTTGTGTGGCTTCTTTTGATCTGTCATTGCTGTTTATGGATGCTGTTGGCATGTGTGAGGCTTGATTGTAATCCCGGGCCAAATATCAGCAAGGGTTGACATGTTCATCCATGTTCATTTGGGTTTGCTGTTTGAAGACACTATGCACAAGCTTATTAAGGGTCGATGTGAGCGTTTTTGTGGAGATGGTTTGTGTGTGTAGTTCTCAAGAAGTAGAGGAAAATTACTAATGCATTTGGCACATTGTGAGGTGTCTCTTCAGGGAAAAAGGGCTGTGGGAGGAGAACGAAAAACCAATGTGACAAATGAAGTGTACAACTATGTGGGGACAAATGTAATGAAAAAAACCTGAGAGCAATAAGATGAGCAAAACGTCACCTGTGTTCAATAAAGTCTAATTTCATATGAATAATAAATGGAATAAGCAGTTTTTTTTCCATGTAATGCAGTTCATTAATCTAATTGTATGCTGTTTAGGAGAGCTAAGCAATGTAGATTGCCCCACTGGCACCCCCTAAACTCCACCAATGGGTAAAAGTAAAAGTTAAAGTGAGAGAGAGTGAGAGAGAGAGAGAGAGAGAGAGAGAGAGAGAGAGAGAGAGAGAGAGAGTGATGAAGCAACAGACAGAATGAAACATGGAGTATTGGACTTAAGCTACAAATGAAACTTAACTGTCAGGAAAAAAGCACCAAGGGCCTTTGTCAGTCACAGCGGCTGAAAGATCTGACACACAATAGGATGCCGGCGGCCATCAAGTGGACATGAAGCAGCCATTTCCAGGACAACAAACGCCACATCCATAATCTGCCTACCGATTCCCATCAAACTTCCTCGGCTCTGTCTGAAAGCCTTTCTCTCTGCCTATCCTCTGACATCATGGCAACTTGCGCCTTTAAATTATAAAGCTCTGAGAAAATGTTTACACTTTTCAGGTTCTAAGCCTGAAGCAAATCGAGAAAATGAATGAACTGCTTCTGTTTTCCCCCTGCTTTGAAGTGCCTCGTCCTCCAAGGGATGAGTTCAAGATTATTAAAGGATATGATATATTAAATGTAAATATAGTGTGGGTGCATCTTTCCAATGCAGTAAAAAAATCAGTAGAGCTTTTGAAACATGCAGAAATAGCATGGAGAGCACTGGTGGCTGTATATATGGGATATGGCCCAAATCTACTTTGGGCCATGTTCTTAATACACATAAATGTATTTTGAAGATGGAATCAAAAGAATGATAAAAGAAAAAAGCACACAAATGAGCCAAATAAGAACAATGTGAAATTGACAGTTTGATTTTATATATATATATATATATATATATATATATATATATATATAGAGAGAGAGAGAGAGAGAGAGAGAGAGAGAGAGAGAGAGAGAAAGAAAGAGAGAGAGAGAGAGAAAGAGAGCGAAAGATACATATATAAGCCCTATTCCAAAACCTAATGAGCTGCCTACCTACAGTAGACAGTATTTTAAGGCATAGGTGTGCTTCTGAGTTAAACGTTGTTTCACAAGGTAGGCAGTAACAGAATGCTACATATATATATATATATATATATATATATATATATATATATATATATATATAATACTATAATACTATAATATATTTCATTCAAAACTGAAAAGTACCATAAAATAATTAAATCTAGTCGAAATCTGACAATTTTATCCAACATTTGTGCATGAAATACATTATTTAGGGAACCATGTTTTTAGCTTAGCAACATGCTAGCGTTAAACAACTAAACTTCACATGCGGTTCTTGTACATTGCTCTATTTTGTGTGGTACATGTAGTCTGCTGAAGTGCTGCCTATAGAGGGCAACAGTAGGATTCCAGAATTAAAAATCTGATTTATTTTTTACACAGGTGAATTCAAACTTACCAGCCTTTGAAGACAGACTGACCATAAGTTTCATGGTTGATAATCAATGGTATAGTATATTGTTTCTATACTTATAATGAACCTTTTAAAATCAATAGTTTTATATTTTTTCTATTGTTTTTATTTAAATTATGTCATTCAAAGTGCATCATGTGACTGTAGTTCCTGCCCTCTGTAATTAAACAGTCTTGTATCTTTGCATTTTAGTCCACTTTTCATACACTTTTTTTTTTTTACTTAAAAACTGGTTTGTTTGGTTCATCACTTATAACTCTTTTATGGACGATTTTATAAAATCCCAATGGAAGAAATGAATGGGAAAAATACTTCCAGAACTAAGATAGCTGAAAAAGTGGGCAGGCACTGTTGCAGTCCATTATGAGTGTTCCAAATCACTCACTTTTGAGGTTCCATAATGTTTAGGATGCTGCCTTACACGTTCTAACCAGGTGCAATGCAATATGTTTCCATCGACAATGCAACACAAAATTGGTAAGTGATGTGACACAGCCAATCAGAAATTATTTGATGTTTAATGCTCAGTCAAGTGGAAAAAAAGACTTTGAGCCAATGAGACTTAAAGTGTCCTATCACTTGTTGCTGCTGTTTAGAACAAAAATCTGATTTACATGAAAGAGATTTTTTGGCTTATTTTTTTTGACACTGTGCTAGAAGGCAGTAGACAGCAACGCAGCCCACTTGGTTTTAAAAAAGAACTGCAGAGTGTGATAAGCCCAGGAGGTGAGTGAGCACCATGCATTTCCTGTCTTGCAGGTGACCCTGATTCTCTCCCTGTCACCTGCTGCTAAATTGACTCTTATGTTCCAGTGAACCAGGACTGAAAAGCCCCTTTAAAGCAGCGCAGCGGGAGAGAGATGAATGATGAGCAGAGAGATTCTTTGATTCAATTTAAGGCCGAAGACTTCAACCTTACAGAGGCAGAGTGTTGATAGCTGGATGCTGAATGCAGAGGTGCTATTACTAGAGATGGATTCATTAATTTTCTGCCTGTTGCTTTAGTGAGGATGACAGTGGCACAGACTTCAGTGAGCCAGAGAGTTAGAGCACTTCCACACACAGGCACGCACGCACACACACACACGCACATACACACACACACGCGAAATTAAGCATGAAAGCAATTTAAGAGAATGAGGACATGACATACATCTCTTTCAGCTCAGCACTAAGGCTAAATACATTACCTGCATGCCACCTACGTTTAATGTGTGTGCATAGGCTGAATGTGAGTGTATCAGTGTGTATGGGGGTTGGTTAGAAAGAAAGAGTAAAAGTAAAGAGTAAGCAACAAGACATAAGACAAAGAATAGCAAAAGTTTTCACAAAGTTAATGGGAGGCAAGAGTAGATATGTTGGTATCTGCTGCACTTATACCATGGCATTACTATGCTTTTATAGACATGGTAGCATGTTAGCCCATGTTTTTTGGACATTATGCAATAACGTGTTGTTTTTATTGGTAATATTATGGAAATACCATTATCAAATTTAAAACACCAACATAATATGAAAAGCCCATTTTGGTTTGCCACTAATCTGTATATATATGTGCACATGCAGTACAGTAGATTGAAGTACCTTGGAGTACCATTTAAATAACATGGTATTAATTAAACAGCATGGTATACTGTATATTAATGCACCATGATATCATTTAACCCCATCCCATCAATGTACAATGGCACCACCATAGTGCCTTAAAAGTTTCATATGGTAAATGTCAGATGAGATAAAAATAAATAAATAAGGGCATTTACTGTGGTAATATCATGTTTTTTAAGTACCTTGTATTACCATTTATAAAGCTTTACTGCCAAGGAATATATAAACAATATGGTATTTCCATATGTTAAAATAACTCTACCATTGTACCACCACTGTACCTTTTAAGGGTATCTTCAGCTCTAGCTCGATTTTTCTCTAAGATTCAAGAGTCTCCCAAATCGAGTTTAAAAAGTGTTTCTTTTCAAAAATGTGAATGGAGCCTCTTTCAAGAGATAAAAGCCTGTTTAGAGACAAGCAATATCCCATGAAACACACCAGCAGCTCTTAATGCCTTCAAGTAAATACACCCTCAGTACTCATTGTTTCGCATCGTCCTCTTCTCTTTCTGCCATTTCAACACACTCCAGGCTCCCTCCATTTATTTCATGGATGAACGCACAAAATTAAATTTCTTGCCAATAAATGTGTGTCTTAGACTTGACAGGGCACAGCTAATTAGCAATGCGGATGATTGGCTTAATTAACCATGTTCTGCTTTCTGAAGAGTGTCAGAGAGGGAGAACGACAAAAGCATTGCACACACTGATGGCTGTGCAAACTCAAGCTAAAGCTTTCAATGTAGTTTTCATGGCCATTCCTCTCGCTAACCTCTTTTAGCCTTAGATTGAAACATGTCAGTATAATCAATTACTCCTCTTCTTCTCATATGCAATTAGGTTATTCGTAGACATGGCTAATTGGTTTACACTTGAAGAGTATAAAAGCAACATGAAACCTGGTATCATCTGGTTGGTGTCACAAGGTCTCAAAATTATTCCAGTCGTTAAAGCTAAAAGCAAATATTATGTTTTCATAGTATAGTAGAAAAAAAATAAAAATACAAAATAAAAATAAAAATACTAATAATTATTTGTATAGCCATGGCAAGCATCAAAACTGTGGTTACCATTTCTGGTAAATGTGTTAAATTTCTGTAATGGAAATTTTCTCCCCAAACTGGAATGCCAAATTCCCAATGGTGGCGTAGTGACTCGCCTCTATCCGGGTGGCAGAGGACAAACCTCAGTTGCCTCTGTGTCTGAGACCATCAATCTGCGCAACTAATTGTCGCTTATTGAGTGCATTATCGCGTAGACCTAGAGCGTGTGGAGGCTTCATTACATTAAGCGTTACATAACAGAACTTTCTATAAAACAAACGATGTTCAGAAGATTCAGTTAGACAAGAGGACAGCCCTCAGTCATTAGACATGGAGGTTACTGGAATATCCACTCCGAGGCTCCTGATGCAACTGAATCTGGTTTTATTTGGTCTTTAAGTACTGCTAATGCCCCTCTCTCTGTCTCGTCTCCCTGGGGTGACCTGTTTTAGTGTGACATGACTAACCGGACTAATCTAATGGCTAGAGAATAGAACCACTAAGTGCTAAATGCATTGAATAATTTAGCACGATGTCACTCTAATGAGGAGAGCCTGACACTGTTCATTGAGGCAGCCCGAGACACAATGCACGTCTGTAGGAGCCCTTGCACCCCAATATGTATAGTATGTGCTCACATGCCAGCACATTAATGCATTAACGTGCAAACAGTGAAATACAAACACTCGTGAAAATTAGCCAAAAATGTTGTTTCAAACCTGTATAATTTTCTTCCTTCTGTGGAACACAAAAGAAGAAATTTAGCAGAATGTTCACACTGCCCATAAAAGATTTATTTTATTAGAATTTTCGGGTGAACTATTCCTTTAATAATTGCAACTCAAATTAATCCTGAATGAATAGCGCTTCAGTCCCTATCTAATGACAGTTAAACATCATTACCGACACACACGGCACAGGTGACCTTGAAATGCTGTGTCTCATCTTCCAACTCTTAAGTGGGGTCAGTGTGTCTCTTTTCTCAGGGAGTGAGGGAAGACTTTCCTCATTGATTTATGGCAGCGAGGTCTTTCTGCATGTGGCAGTGTGCTCATAACGGAACAACCACTGCCTTCACAATTGAATTAGAGCAGCCTGATTCTCAGCAGCCGTACTTCTGCTAGAACCACCATTTTTCATTTGCCTTATTAAGCAAAAGCGTGGATTTTAAACCGTCCTCGGCTGGAGCAGCTTTCAAATGAGCTGATGAGTAGACAGAAGAAAAAACGATAGATGGAAAAAATAAATGTTAAGGAGATATTAATTCCATGATTATATTTTTCTAAAGCTACTGGGATTGTATAGAGTGATGTTGAGATATTGCATAATTAAAGATCTGCAGAAATGGCCCGAAGTCTTTTGATCAACTCTGCATATTACTCTGCTGAAAATAAAAACACACCTTGAGTTAGTTAGTAACCTATTTTACTAACCAATTTATTAATATAACATCTATAAAATCTTGAGTGACTGGACCAGCCTTAGGTGGTTAGCTGGTTCCCCAGCATGGCCGAGCTAGTTAGACTTGTCTGTTTTGCTGGTTTCAGAAAAGTTTGATACTTTTCAGTTGGCTAGGCTGGGAGATAGGGCTGGGCGATAAAATGATATCGATATATATATCATGATAAAGAAAAGAAGATTTTGAGGAATTTTCGCTATTTACTGAGTGTCGCTAAAACACAGGCTTTCTCAGGCTGCGTTTCCACTGGGGTGGACAAAATCCGCTCAAAAGCACTCTCAGCACTAGGAGAGAGCTTGCTCCACACCGCTGCCAATCCTTTGATCCACCTTGCGAGCATGACGCTCGGCTTTCATAGGAATTAACTGAAAACGCTCTCAGCTTCGATCACAACACGCCAGTGGTAACGTATGGTCAGTCTGTATGAACTTGCTAATGCTAGCTGCCTCGCTAACAATTAGGTTATGTCGGACACCGGATTGATTCCATCCGCACCGCAAGATTTCATGACAACGGTTGCGCTCTCTCATCGTCTCTAGAAGACGCGTCTCTGAAGAGCGCGACAGAACAACAGTGATGTGGACAACAGCTCTGATCTTTCTGCACTGTAATCTTGAATATTGTTCTCTGGTACCAAACATGCATAATTTCTGCCCTGTCCCACTCCGCACACATTGCCTCTTTTCCCTGCATGTATGTAGACATGAAGCACCGCATGAGTTAACGTGGTTTCAAAGCACATTTTTTACCATAAGTTTTTCCATTCTAAATGTATCTTTATTAATCAGCATGTTACGAGCCTTTAATAATAAACAAATCGAATAAACAAATTGATTTCTGTTCTAATTTTGTGAAAAATAATTAGATGTCTGGAATGGATAAGGAAAGACTAAAATTACTAGTTGGTAGACTAGTCTCTCACTTTAATGAAAAAAGTTTTCTAAATTTTCTCTCGAGACACCCCATAACCCACATTCAGCATCATTCCACAGTCACAAGGGCTTCTATGCCCCATACTTGGGTATCTGATTCTAAAGAAATACAAAAAAATATTTCATCCATCCATCCATCCATCGTCAACCGCTTATCCTGTGTACAGGGTCGCGGGGGGCTGGAGCCTATCCCAGCTAACATTGGGCGAAAGGCGGGGTACACCCTGGACAGGTCGCCAGTCCATCGCAGGGCCACACATAGACAGACACACACTCACATCCACACCTAGGGCAATTTTTGGAGACACCAATTAACCTAGCCTGCATGTCTTTGGATGGTGGGAGGAAGCCAGAGCACCCGGAGAGAACCCACGCAGACACGGGGAGAACATGCAAACTCCACACAGAAAGGTACAAGACGGTAAAATTGGTAAAAGAACCCACAGACCCCACTGCTTTGGCTGTCTCTGGACCCCCTGTGCAGTTTTGAAGAAACTATTTTGACTGTTTAGAATTTATGTATTATGTATTTATGTATTATGTATTTCAACTTTTAAATAAAAAAAGAAAGTGCAATGTGTAAATATATATTGTGATAAATATCGATTATCTTGATAACAATTCTGGCCATATCGCCCAGCCATACTGGGAGACCAGTTAGACCAATGAGGGAACGAGACGTTGTGTCGAATGAAGTGACACAAGGGGTCTTCCAGGGACACCAAACGTACCTCTGAACCTGAGAAAAGGTCAATGTCAAGTTGGCAGACAGAATTTGCATGCCCCGCCCCGGACATACGGGTATAAAGGGAAGTGGGGCAGTGAATGCTAGTCAGAATTTTGCACAGAGGAGCTGAAAATAAGGTACGGTCATTTACAGTGCTAGGTCTAGTGCTGTGGCAGAAGGGACACAACGTCTCGTTCCCTCCCTCGGAGAACGGAGGTTACAACAGTAACCATGACGATCCCCTTCTGTCACTCACTCGATGTTGAGTCGAATGAAGTGACACAAGGGGTCCCATATAAAAGCGCCACGCACTGACCGTGCTACGTGAACTGTCGAAACAGGTGCAAAGCTAGGCTATTGTGTGCTAGAGGCACCTGTACCAGCTGCACGTAGCCCTCCCCAACGCCCCCAAAGAGATTTCACATACAGACCTTAGGTTTCCCGCACCCCTGAAGGGGGAAACAAGTGCTACATGACTAGCATGGGAGCATGCCCAGCAGCCGTGGCCTTCTCTCTCACTATGTCTCTCACATAGGACGTGAAGTGGCTGGGGCCTGTCTTAAGACGGGGAAGGTGGTCTTTCCCCGGGAGGAGCCGGAAATAGCATGTCAGGAGGCAGAAGAGCGTCCCGAGGCTTGGGTGCTGAGAGGAGACTCGAAGCACTTACCTTGCTCCACGCACCCGGCAGGGGGTGGGTTAAAGATTGAGGAAGAGGCCTAGAGAGGCGTCTTCCGAGCTCATCGGCGCTGGCGTGCTTGGGCTGCAGTGCGGGACCGGAAGCGAGGGAGCTGCATCCGGGGAGTCCGCTAATTTCCTATACTTTCAGGAGGGAAAGACCCTGTGGAGGCCACACCCTGCCCAGTCTAGGGGGAGGTAATGTGTGGCAAATACACCATGACGTTTGTGAAGCCGGACGAGGGACACGGCATGGTGCTAGGTCCAGACTAATGAGGGGGGACTCTACAGGCATCGAGACCGGGGCAGCGTGGCTGCCGGAGGGAAACGCGGGTCCGCCAACAGGGGGACCATACCGCGGAAAATACATCACGGGGAGTTAGCCTGAAGAGGGAACTATGCCAATGGAGCCCGACCCCAGTACAGAGCACCTGTGACTCGTAGTGGGTCTGGCCGCAAATTGCTCCACTGAATTCACAGGCCAGAGGGCTAGGGAGGAAAAAACACCTAGGCAGCGACACTCAGTGGCTAACCTGGGACAAAAGGGACCTCCAAATTGAAATGGATTCTACATGTTGCACTGTGCTTCCCACTGGTTCTTGCAGCACTGCAATGATCAGAGGTACACGATTAAGAGCTCGAGACCATCTGTGAGTAAAAATGCACCTCCTTTGCACTCGTGCTGCTCTGTCCATTGAGCCGAATCCACCTACAGAGCCATAAATGTGCATTGTGTCTATTTGACGTTACTAAACCAGATCCTTCAGTTGTGTTGCTAGACTTCAGAATCAGATGAACTGTGTTACAAATGTATACCAACCCATATAATGGAGTCTAGGTAAACATTTTATTGTAAACAGGAAATTCACAATAGATTTGATTAACCGTTTAGAACCCCTGAGCTAAACCATTTTAGCTAAGACCAGCACACAAGTTTTGGCTGGTTTAAAAAAATATATATTTTTCAGCAGGGAAAATCTGCAGAAATGGCTCGAAGCCTTTTCATCAACTCTACAGACTAGCTAGCGCATCCATGGAGTATGCATTCTTGCTAACGTCACGTGTGCACATGCCACGAGGCAAAGAAATATCACTCCATGGAACAAAGGCAATTAGCTAGCATTAGAATGTGCTTGGGCACTGTTCAAGCTCTACCACAGAGGTGTTAAATCAAGAGAAAATGTGCTACAGTAAGTACTAAGCCTGGATCACAGAAAGGTGACAGCAGCATTAGCAACCCTCATCCTGATTAACACGGCTTTAAAACACAAAGGAAAAGAAGACAAGAGTAGCTTGACATGAGTACTGCCATTCTGGTGTAGAATTCATTATGTTTTGCGTCAACCTTTGGACTGAAACATGAAAAACTACAGCTCTGTTAAAAGAAAGCATTTTGGGGCATTATAGGCATACTCCCAAAGGCTGTTCCAGAAGGCAGACCAGAAGTATTGGGTTAAACAGCCCATTTTCAATTGAATTTAACTATTTTATTAAAACTCTTCAATAAGGCTGGTTATTGATACAGAATTTCTGATTCATTTCCGATTCACAAGCTTTCGATTCGATTCCGATTCTATATCAATTAATATGGGTATATTTCAGTTATAATGTCCCTTTTGCTTAAAAAAAAGGCAAAGCAATTCTCTCCCAGATAATGCTGTTAATTATACAGACCTTCTAACTAGGTACGTTACAAAAATTATAATTTTACTAATTATGTTTTATTAGTTTTTCATAATTTATCATGAATCAAATCCATGTATTTAATCAATAAATAAGATATTATATTTCATATATTTTTTGTTACATGTTTATTGATTAATTGCATAATTTGTGCTATTTACAAGTATTTACATTGATTTATTGAATGTGCTAAATACGGGTACTGTCTCTTTAACAAAACCTGCTGTTTTAAAAAGAGTGTCTGTAAATGAGCACATATAAAACAGAAAGGACTTGAATGCCTTCATCTCATCTGTGCTATGCATGATTAAAATGAAATGTTTATTTTTGTTTGCTTTGATCAACTAGTGACTGTAAAGAACAGAAATGGCATTAAAAGAGTCATTATTCAATGATAAATGAGTCTCGTGGATCTCGTCTTTGAGCATGCATTATACAAAAGGAGTCAAATCATACTTTTACATACTTTTACAATCATACAGTGAATGGATCTCGGTGGTGAATACTCCTCCACTATACTACACAATAATGTGTGAGTGAAATCTATACATTTACCAGCCAGTTACCAAATATATAAAACATTTTGTAATGTAGCGTGAAATTTGGTTGTAAATGCGAGTGATTTCCTCTCATTGTAGTAGAGGGATGCACATGTAAAAGATCGATCTTGGGAGTTAAGGATTGATATCGAGATTTTTCAAATGAAGATCTAGATTTTTACCCAACCCTACTTTTCAGTATTGCATTATGATGCCTTCTGAAATTCCTATTTTTAGCCAAATGTCCAGGCATTATCGCATACATGCTTCGGGGAGAAGGCAAGAATGTACATTGAAAAAAATATCCAAGATTGAGGTCAAGTAGAGTTAATTATAAAGCAATTATATTTAAATTAATTCAACTCAATTCCAAAATGTATTGACACAAAAATCAATAGAATAGCTTCTAATTCAATCATATTAAAACATTTCTTTAGTGTGTAATGTGCTTACTAATGTATTATGCTGTTAGGTTCATCAAACAACATCAAACTCTGTTGTAATAAATTGTGAGTTCAGTCTGTTTCACGTGAAGCCCAAAGTATACTTTAGTTAGACGAGAATGCTAGGCATCTGCGTACAGAACGCGTGATGCAAATTTCAAATCAGTAGAGTGCTCTAGAACTTAGCATGTCTGGCCCGATTTTTCTAACAAAGCATATTCTAATACGCAGTATGCGCATATGTTTGGATACTCATACAATACTCATAGTTGAGCCATTGCTATAATGAAGAAATGCTAGATGCATTGGCACCAAACAACAGGAGATGAAGGTGAAAACTTAAACAGTGGATGTGCAAGTCAAGAGCACATGTGTGGGGAGGTCAGGAGATGCAAACATTTGTCTAACTCGAGTCTGAATGAATTAAACACTCTTTATGGATCTAAACCCCTGAAGAGAAATAGTCCATTCTTTCCTAGCAGACATAGCGCATGCACCAACCATCAGTGAAAGTATACTTTGAAAGGCTAGCATTTGACTGCACACAGACATCAAGCATTTGCGTCAAATAGTATATACTATACTATTTTACTATACTAAATACAATTTTTGTGCCATCTGGAGTTGCTGTCTATACAGAGCATTGCAAATTAATAAATTATGAAATTCCATGACTGTTAGGATGAAGCCTTCAATAGGGTAATCAGACATCTCGGTTTTACAAGGTCTGTCCTGGTATCCCGGCGATTCTCCAAAATGTTTTAATATGTCCGTTTTCAGCTGTTAGACTCACTGATTTTTTATTTGAAATAAAAATATCCTCAGTGTCCTTACATCGTCTCTGGCATCAGTAGAAGAGAAGGATGTTTCTTTACCATTGCATCATGATTGCATTTAATACTGCCATATCTAGTCTTTGAGCAAATCAGCTTACAATGTATGTGGTTGAAGAAAACAAGATGAAAACTCGACAAAATATGATACCTTCGCTGATGTACATGTGCTTATCTGTTATGCCAAAATGTAGATTGACATTCGGCAATGTTTTTGCAGCACTTATGACTGTAATTTAGAAACTACTCTTTTTAATATCTTTCATTAAGGCGTTTTGGCAATGTATGTACTGGGTTCTTGAGTCACTGCTCCTTCCATCATATGCTACTCCATTTACTCCAATCTATTCGTCTCTCTTTCACCTTCACTCTTATGCAAGCCCTCTTATCTCTCTCCTAACATTAACAGACAGACACAGAGCTTTGCACCACTAACACAATCATGCCCACATTAAATCATTAAATCATAAGTACAAGAGAAGCGAGATTGCAGTGGGGACTTCTTTAAAGTATGTTTTAAACTTTGTTAAACCATGTAAGAGTTTCATTTTATTTTCACTGACTACAAACCTAATAAGTTAAAGAAATGCATGTAGAGGATGGCTCTCAGACACACAATCAAAGATGGAGACAAGTTTAAAGTATATGAAAGTTTAAGTAAAATTACATCTGATATCCCTTAATGAAATCAGACCCACTTTAAAGCTATAAAGACTTCTCTTAAAGCATCTGAGAACATGAAAGAAACACATATAAGAACACTTAAAGGATTATATAAAGATGTTTTACCTGTATAACACCATGTCCCAACAGAAGATCCAGACAGCATGGAAAGGAAGAGACAATAATAAACATTAGAATCAAACGTCACACTATAGATAGCATTTCAGAACATTTCAAAAGTCTAGAACACTTTTTAACTTTTTTGCTTTTTTATTTAATAATGTTATCCCCCCAGCTAAAGGCCAATTTACTACACTTCAGTGGTGTTTGTCAGCAGCCATGCATGTTATTACAGCCGTATATGCACCTTATCATCTGCAGCGACTCCAGCAACACAGTTTCACCATTAACATTTTGATTTGCAGTACATGCTTCTATTCTCAAGTTAAAAGGACTGACTGTTCTTGACAGCAGCAAAATCAAACAGGATACACTATATCATTACGCCCCCTTCCGTTGATCGAGGTCCCCTTCAAAAGAATTGGTATGGACCTCATCAGGCCATTAGAGCTGACAGTGCATGGGTGTTGGTTCTGGTGGATTAATGCATTGCGATATCCGGAAGCATTGCTTCTGCACAACATTTCAGAAAGAAGTGTTGCGGAAGCAATCTTCTGAATTATCTCCCAAGTGGGGATTCCAAAATAAATCCTCACTTATCAGAGCACTACGTTTATGTCACGTACACTATGCAAACTGTATGAATTATTGGGAATTAAATCAATTCGTAACAGCGTTTACCACCCCCAAACTGATGGCTTGGTCGTACAATTTAATCAAGTTCATACATGAAGACGCTCGAGGTTGGGAAAAGTGGCTCAAACCCCTGTTTTTTGCAATGTGAGAGGTCCCGCAAGCCTCCACTGGGTTAGCTAAAACTAAATTCAATATGTTCTTGACCTGAGAGCAAAACTCCACACACTGGGGCATTTAACACAGGAGAATTTGCTCCAGGCTCAAGAAAGTCAAAACCGGCTGTATAGTACTTGAATATGGAAATTTACAGATAAAGAGATAAAGTCCTTGTATTGCTTCCCACATCATTACCACAATTACTTGGCAAGTGGCAAGGACCCTTTGAGGTCACACTACGAATTGGGGAATTTGCTTATGAGGTGAAACGAATGGATAGAGGTGGAGCAAGTCAGATTTACCACCTCAAACTCCTAAAACCATGGAGAGAGGTGGTTCCCATGTCTTTGGCAAATGGTAGTTCTAGGGAGGGAGGAGCTCGGGCCGGAGGTGAACTTAAAAGCAGATCTGTGCACAGATCGAGTCACCCTGGTCACTCGCTTTTATTCAACACTGGATTTGACAAAGGGATATTGGCAGATCACCTTAGCTCCCATGTCTCGTGAAAAGACAGCATTTTCCCACCATTCAGGTTACACTAATTTGTGATGCTTCCATTTCAGCGGACAGAATGCTCAGTCCACATGCTGCTTACAACGCTGCCTATCTAGACTATATCATTATTTTCAGTAATAATTGGCAGCGGCACCTAAGCCATCTGAGGGCTGCCTGAGGATGTTGAGATGGGCGGGACTTTCCCAAACCTAAAAAAGTGCGCAATTGGGAGTGTGGAAGTATGGTATATGGGCTTCCACTTGGGTCATGGGCAGGACCTAAGTCCAAAATTAAGTTGAGACATTTCCTGAGGCTGGTTGGTTATTCTCGTAGGTTTGTGCTATTTGACCGTCATCAGCCCACTGAATAATCTAAATCTGAAGAACTAAAATCCAACCATCTTTTAGAGAACTCAATAATTGCACTCCTTGTTGTATTCTTAGTGGGCATGTAAGAGATATAGCCAGCGAGACAGCAAAAAAGAGAGAGCGAGAGAGAGAGAGAGAGAGAGAGAGAGAGAGAGAGAGAGAGAGAGAGAGAGAGATGAGAAGAGAAGATGTATTTAATTGTGTCCTGGAGTGCTCTCATTTTTAGATAAGCTCTACCTGTTCAATCGCTGTAAGCTTTTGCACAGGCCTCCATGGCTTTCAGCTCAATTCGTTCCACATAAAGTAGGCTGAAGGACAACCATCACTGTAAAAGTGTGGAATCTATATCTGCCAGCTCTACACCAAGTCACACAAAGGTGAAAACGCTGGCAAACATGGTTAAATCAAGCCTGGAGAGGTTCTGATGATCTCAATCATCTTTACAAATCACTTTACAATTCAAAGGACACAAAAGGTGCAAAATGTATGAGCACAGTCAGCTTTTAGATTGTATTTAGTTCTAGTCACAGTCTCAATGTTCAGGGTTCCCATGCATGTTGACCAATTATTTTCCATTACTTTTCCAGTCATTTGTGATTAATTACATATATATATATATATATATATATATATATATATATAACACAAACAGACATTCAGAGAAATGGGACAACTGTCTAACAAATCTGTATGTAAATAAAGCAGGTGGAGGTGAATGGAAAAATAGCATGTTTTGTGAGGCTAACAGTCAGATGCAAGTACAACTGGCACTTCGGAAGGAGTGATGCTGCACAGATGAAAATAGGTCACACAGCTTCAGTTTTTTCAAAAACATAGAAAGAAATTAGAAGGAGGGGGGAGAAATAATATTGAGTATGAGAGAGAGAGATGATTTAGGTTTATAATTACATTCACCCCTCATGCCCCTTACTATTACGGTTGCCACCTGTCCTGTAAATTACCCGATCGTCCCGTATTTAAATATAAAATTATACATCCCATATTCAATCAATATGGGAAGCGATATCACCCATATTTAAGCTGGTCAGATGGCATCACATTGAAATCGTTCCAGATCGCCAATTTAACATTGATATAAGTTGGAAAATTTGCTTTCGGTCAGCAAGTGAAAACTATTAAACTATTATTTATATTGCCAATGATAAACTAAAACAAAAGACAAAACACACACATGACGGACATGTTCGTAAACGATCTCTCTCTCTCCCGCACCACCGTCCGCAATCGGCCTTTATCCCTCTCCGAGGCTCAATTAGCCTGATATAGGACCGGGTGTGTCTAATCATGACCCGGCCCCGCCCTCCGCCCCACACATTTATTGCTAAAACTGTGGAGGATGTGGTTAGGGCCTGTGATCCTCCCATTTAAGTGTCCCTTATTTTAAAACTTCAAAAGTGCCAACACTACTTACTATAGAGACTTACTATAGTTTTGGCAAAAGGATACAACGCAAACTGCTGTTACATCTTCTTACAACAGGGGGCACCATTCACTATTACTTGGCCACGTCTTGAGAAGGGGTCAAAGTTTGGCTGGTTAACATGTTGCAGTTAGCCTCTGCTGGGACATGCACACTACACAATTTTTCACCATTGATGGCCATTTTTTAAATAGTCATGTATTTTTACAAGACTTCTTTTTCCTACGGCAGAGAAAATTTGGAACAAAAATTTGGAACTCTAACAAATACTATTTCCAGCTTACCACCTTTTTAGACTGTAACCCTCATTCTACTTAAAGTCTCGTGAGATTCATACACAACAATAATACATTATTTATTTGGAGTCATGCAGCAACCCTACCCCTAACTCAACAGCAGCAAGAGTTTCGAGTTTTACCATTTGTACACAACCCTCATTCACTACCTCAGATTGTAAGCAACTTTCCACAAGATATGCTAACACCAACCCCCCCATTGTAAACCCCACCAACTTTCTGAGTGCCCTCTTTTGTATTCCAAGCATGAGTCAGTGTCCTAGCATCTCATTGATTCCATTATTATTGTACATTATGACATTTCGCATTTTGTCAATTCAGCTCTTTTTTCCACCCCACTCTGCCCTCATTTCAATTGCTTATTACTGCACATCAGTCAGAATTGATTTGAGTAGAGGTCTATGGAGTTATTGCTTCACTCGGTAAAGCTTATTGCACCCACCGGCTCCCTTTCCAATGCCTTCTATGATGCAGATGAAAATAATAACAAAGGAGATGACAGGGATACCTGATATCTTGGTGACAGGATGAGTGGCAGTGTTGCCACACTCTGACACCTTCTTTAGCATTGTCATCACATTTAAGCGAAGGGCCTCTCTAGCAGTTTAGCAGGGAGCTCAGGAGGCGTTCACACCTTAACAACAGGTAAGGACATCAGGGACCTGTTATGAAAGTCTTCTGAAGTTACTGCCTGTGTCCAAAACTGCATATTGTCACAATATTTACTGTATTTTATGAAGGACACACTTTTTGGCTGGTTAACAGTATGTTTTTTGGTATGTATTCGAGTAGTATGAATAGATTTCATACATAATTTATCCAGGGACTTGGGTATGGCTCGTGACCCGAATATATGACGTAAAAACAACCACCGCAAAAAAATTTTTGCTCATTTTTCTTTTTTTAAAACAAACACAATTTAACCACAAGAAACAAGTTTCTTTCTGTATAGATAAATTACAGTTGAAAAGAGCCGTCCGACTCTCTGTTCACCACCGTTCTTTGAAATCCAGTGTTTGAATGTGACATTTCCATAGCTCCCTAGGGATTATTGGACCGTAAAGTGTCCCGTTGGTCTGCACTTTTCTGGGTAGTCATCTGGGTATTTCTTGCTTACTGCTTCATGAATACTGAGGATTTAGACATACTTTTCCATTTGGCATACTATATAGTACCTGGAAAGTATGGATTTTCAGATGCAGCAACTGTGTCAATTCTAGCTAGCTGTTAGCATGACCTCTAGCATGACCACAAAGAATTAAAAAAAAAAACACATCTCATGTTGTCATGATCTTTCCCATATTACAAGTCTTCTGAAGCCTTACAATGGCTTTGTGTGAGAAATAGACTGAAATTTAAGTTGTTGTTCATTAATAATCTTCCCATCTGCATTAATTCCCAAATCTCATTAGGCTGCTAAATTGCAATCGGTCATGTGATATGAGGGAACCAATTAAAAGTAGACTGATATATAGTTTTAACGATTAATCGATAGCTGCTTTTTGGAACAATCTGTTATCGGCAAAATTGTATTGTACAGTTGCAACAGTTTTTTTTTTCTTTGTGTCTCCAAATGCATATCCTATGAATAATAATAAGAATTTCAAAAATTTAAAAATAAGATTCCCTTGAGTGTTTTGGGATTTTCTGTTTCTGTGCCTGTCATAGTAAATAAAGACTAAGAATTATTTATTGATTTTTTACATTCTATAAATTGATTTTTAAAACTATTGGTTGTTATTAATAAGTTATCAGCCTTTTCCAATAAGTTAGTTATCGGTATTGTCAAAATCCACCCTCGGTCAACCTCTAGATCCAACATCATTTGCCATTTAACATGAAAACTGGTGGGACACATCTAAAGGTGCCATTGTTTTAAAACAAGCACAAATTTAATTTTCAGTGAACAAAGGCTAAAACTTATCTTAAGAAGACTCGGAATATAGAGCACCAGTTGTATAGACTACTTTTATCATTTTTGGAGTTTGGCAGTGAAAACCACCATCCACATTCGATGTATGGAAAAGAACAGCACAGACATTTTTTTTTTGTTGTATTTTTGCCATTGTTATGGTTTTATTCTATATCTGTTAAGCATAATTATTAAGCAAATAATAATAATCAAAATTTATTTTCCAGTAAATGCCATGAAACTGTGTTCCTTGATCTTCAGGCAAAAAACACCAATTATCAAAATCCCCCCACAATGGCCAACAAACTCCAACAGGCCAGATTTTTGAGTTGTTGTCATTCTTATTTTTCAAACATCCAATCATTGAATAGGAAAAGATGAGGGCATTCCTCTCCACTGCATTGCTCCCTGCAGCCCTGCATGTTGGAGGGGAAATATCATGTCTAATCATAGCCCCGATTTCATCATGCGCCACTCTCCATTACTGATCTGTGCCGTTAGCCACTGAACTGAGAATCACGACTCGACATCGCCTTGCCAGTGTTTACTCACGCAGTCTGGACAAATGTATGGGAGAAAAAAGTTTTAACGTTTTGGTCTGATAATGAACGTTATTTGTTATGGCCCGTTATGGCCCATTAATAGCTTGGCTTGGTCAGTGCCAGTGCAGAAACTGAATAAACAAGCTTAATGATATCACAGTAAAGAAGCAGTCCAAACTTCTGCTGATACAACAGTCAGTGATTCTTAAGAGCGATGACAAAAAAACAGCCAGTGAAGTGAAATGCAAAGCTGTTACTCTTTAATATGGTAAGAAAACAAACAAAGTGAAAAGAGGCAGATGTCCAAAGTGTCCAAATACTTTTTGTTACCACAATGTGAATCCAGTTCAGGTCATTTATCTATGGTAACTCACCTCTCCTGCTTTTCCCTATAGTTTCCTGTCACCAAAAAAAAAATGCCAAAAATGTTTACATTTGGTCTGAAAAGTAGAATATTAGAGGCTGAGGTGCAGTGTCTTGACACTCAACTGGCAAACCGAAAATCCATCCTGTCAAAATAGTTTATTTTTTATTCTGGTATAAAAACAAAAAGGTATGTAGCCTCAATGGTTGATTTTCCACTTGGTTTGCCTGAAGTGCTGTGTGTGTAGCACACCGTTTTTCACCTTGTGTATGCATAACAAACTCTATTATTCATAGTGTCATGTTCTCGGTCATTCTGTGTTTCAGAAAAGCCTGTGGCGCAGGCAGCTTCCACCCATTAGAGCACGGAGAGGTGCCTATCCCTCACATGGGGGAGAGTTTTACTGTCAAAACCTGCATTCACCTCTGCTGTGACTAATTCTCTCATGTCCAACTAAGTGGCTATGCTCATTTAGCATTATGCAGAGAAAATTAGAAAAGCTTGGGATGGAGAGTGTTGAGAAGTTGGCCCCTTGTCGACAAGGAGGATAAATATTAGCAGTTTCATCACTGTGGCTGGTGATCGCGTGTGTTTTTGTCACATTTACAATCACTTCATTGTGACTTTTTATCTATGGAAAGACATTGAGGTGACAGAAATAAGAGTAATTCTAAAAGTAGGACAGAGGAAGAACCTAAGGATATGGAGGTTGGTACCCAGAGTACAAGAACACTACAAGAATAAACCTTTAATAAAATTTGCTGATAAGAGAACCAGGGCCCACTGATGTCTGAGAAATGTATAAAGGAGCTAAAGAGGGAAAACTTAAACAAGTCTGAAAGAACATACTGTTCATTAAATACAATTTTACAACTCTAGAAATTCACAAGTCTTCTGAAAGGAAATGATAAAAAATACAGCAAAAGGAGAAGTGAAGCAAGGGGGGGGGGGGGGGGGGGGGGTAGATGAGTACTAAAGGTCTGAGAGTTACATTAAACATCCACCCTCATGTTTTCCAACACTAAACAAGTTCTCTCGCCTCACCAGAGAAGCTCAATTTCATAGACCAGACATATGTGCAACAGACTGCTCCAACACTGAGAGATATTATGCTACTAAATTGTAAATAATACCTAATTTCTTTGGGCAGAAGCAAGAGAGTATGTGAAATAAATGGAAGCTCCATTTCAAAGCTTTCTAATTTGGGCAGATGTGGGCAGCACCCCTGCCCTGTGTCAATTTTACCCAATTACATTGTAGTCTCTTTGATTCACCCACCAAATTACGTAACAAATAAATGTCTTTTTTTATAAACCTACTACTTCTGTTATCTCAAACTCTGTTTTATTGGAAAGTGTGTTGCACAATTAGGCCTATTGTATTCAACTAGGTCTATAATGATCAAAGAGGATCTACCTCTTGGGGACTTTCTTTCTGGATACATTATTTAAAGTACATATAACACATATATAGTGACCCCAAAAAAGTATCTGGACACTTTAGTAAAAAAACAATTATGAGTTTGATTGCATAAGAGACATAATAGCAAACTAAACAAATAATAATAGACCTTTATTATTACCTAAGGTAATCTTTTTTTTTGTAGATTTATTAAGTCAGTATGTTCACAGATGTTCTAGCAGAGTTACCACAGGTGTACTTCATCACATTAACATGCCATCACAGAAATTCAAGATAGAAGTACATGACACAGAATGAGAGCCAGTCACACAGGGCACAAACATTTGTTTACGATGCAGAAAACCAGTAGTATGCTTTAAAAACCTCTATTTTGTGCACATGTACATAGAAAATGATGATGCGTTTTCGCCTTATTTAACACAGAAAATCTAGCAGTAACATTTTTTTTTTTTTTTTTTGAAAAAAAAATTGAAAACTTATACAATTATTCTTTGTGTTTTTAATCACAATTAATCATATATATATATATATATATATATATATATATATATGATTAATTGTGATTTTCATGTAATAAATAACATTTGTATTGTTTTAATATTCATAGATTTATAAGTGTGTTGCATTAGACACATTACACTTGTGAAATGTACGCATGTACCTTATTCATATGAGTGTACATTATATAGATAGTGTGTGTGTGTGTGTGTGTGTGTGTGTGTGTGTGTGTGCGTGCAGTCATGTATGTACTGCATGCATGTGTATTGTTCAGCTTTGTAAACTGGTGTTTTGGACTCGAGGGCTCATTCCAGCATATGTGGGTGGAGGTTTAAGGGGGATTACAGTTTGCTTGTGCATAAAATCCCTCTTCTACAATCCCCTAGCTGATAATGTAATATATACTTTCAGGATCATCAGACACACACACACACACACAGTCATGTTGTAGTAGGACCACTGGGATTTTACATCATCGGAATGCCATTTTTAATTAGTGTCCCTCTATGATTCACAATATCCTTTCATGCATCAGAAACCTCCGCTGTCCAATAATCACACATCTGTAAGGGCCAGAGAGAGAGAAAAAGTGACTGCCCCAACCCCGGCCCTCTTTATCTCTTTACACAACCAATCACTTAAGACACACCAGGGAAAGGAAGGCCAGTCCAAGTTTCATCTTCACTAATTAGAGAAAATCTGCTGGGTTAGAACATTTATAAAGAAATCCCTGCTGCTGCCAAGGCCCGTTAAAACCCGAGTGACTCCGTGACCTCCTGGTTACATAACAAAGTATTGGGTTGTTGCGCAAATGTTCGCTATTCAATGGTAGCTCCCACTTGTGCCAAGATGCGATAAGGCAGGAATTAATTAATTAATTGAGTTTAGATTTTTACTAGCTGACTGAATAAGTGCTAATGAGAAAGACAGGAAGTCACAGCCCATTTCCCTCAAAAATGTCATGGAGAGAGGCAGGAAGTGCAGTCCACCCATACATAAATCATCCACAACAAAGACCACTTAGAATACTCTAAAAATTCTACACACTCTGGAATGTTCCAGAAAGCAATCCTTCTTCGTTTCTCTTTCCCAGCATTTTAAGGGTGTTGTTTGGCAAATAGAACATAATAGTAGACATGTAGAGGAAATTATCTAGTGCGAGTATGAGAGTGTGTGTGTTTGTGTGTGTGTGTGCATTTTTGTTGGACATTTTACCATATAAAGAACACCCCAGCCTGGCTGCCATTATTAAAAATGGACCAGCCAAAGACATCTGTGTCTTAAAAGGCAATTAACTGCTGGTGAGTACAGCATGCTGTGCTGAGGCAAGAAACAGCCCTGTTTCTCTTCCCTGTGTGTAGGAATCGATAGCCACTTAGCGGCTGTGCCTTATAGTCTACCTGTGCGTTCCAATCTCAAGCACTGTGTGCAGATTTCTTCAGACATCCTTTGTATGTAGCCACACACTCCTACTCTAACTTGTTTAAAGAGATCATTGACCATAATTCCCACTACATCAATGAAGTTTGTTCAATGATTCTAAACTTTGATTAAGGGCATTAACAAACTAAACATCCCTCAAAAGTAAAGCCAATTAACAGTCACTAGTGGCCACGCAATGCTTGGGTTTGTTTGTCTTACAGAGCAACAACTTCAACAACACAAAGTTCACTGTAAAGAAGACTCCAAAAATGGCTCTTCTTATTGAATATTTTAATATTTAAAACATTGCCAATACTGTGTGTATTTCCTGAAGCTTTTAATAGTCTTAAGAAAATGGTCCTTGAGTTTACATCATATTCATATGGGGACAACATCTAGTTTACTTCAGCCGATAAGATTCTGGCATTAAGGCATTTGTGCTAATTGAAAGATCTCCCTTGTTATTATCTACTCTTGAGCTAATGCAAACACTCATCATTTCCAGAGTCATGAATGGCAAGCATTGTGTCCTGATGGCTAAGTTCCATTCAGTATATCATTATCGTATGCAGAGCTGGGGCCTGTAAGACATTTCATTTAAGCAGCCACTAACCTAATTAAAGCTCGTTCCTGCACATCTTTGCGATCTAATAACTAATTAGCCAGAGTCCAGATCAGCAACAATAAGCAACAAGGCTGGAGGCTAAACTGCAGCCTTTTATTTCTTCATCCTCCACCTCTCAATCTTGTCTGTGCTCTGTCCTATCATCCTTTGTTTTGCTGCAAACTCTTGCTATCTTTGTCACCAACCAATGGTAAGAGTTCTCCAGAATTCTGTGAAAGGCACATGGGAGCCTCTTTGTTGGTATTTCATGTTTGATAGCATGGTCCCAGTAGGATTGAAGAGACATAATATGAGACACTTGGCAGGGATGAGGGGCAGCTGTCAACCTTTGATCCTGTCTCAAAAGAAGGGGCAAACTCTTGTTTTTTCAAGAAATCAAGGAAGGACAATGGTGATGGAGTGTCAGCTTGTGTAAGGAATTTAAGAAATAGGGTGATGTAAGAATGAACCCATCGAAAACATAGTGGACCTCTGGGAGTTATCCAGAGTCTCTTGAATCAAGATGTAGCACAGGTCTGGGAATACAAGGAATCAATGTCTTTTATTTGATCTACCTTCACTGTGGGCTATATGTGTTATCAAAGGGACTTGAAAATGCATCTGAAGCCCAAGTGAGAACAAAGTGAAATATTTCAATGAGGCAAGCAGGAGAACTGAGTAACACTTTGTACTGCAAAGTTCACACAACCTCTTGCATGTCCCCTTAAACGGCTCCTCAAAGAATTTGACATACAGGTGGTTGGCAACCATTGGCTGTGTGGGCGTCCACTCATTTTTATTCTTATTCTCTCCCTCTAGCTTCTCATTTAGATGCCATTATAGCCAAAAAGGACAAGCCAATGCAATGTCTTCTTTAGTTCTCTTTTTTTTTAAATGAGGAGGTTTTACATGCTCTGAAAGGAAATACACAGAGGAAGGATCTTCTCATTGTTTTTCCTTCTTTTAGCAGTATACGTTTGCACATTTTGAGATCAAGTAGGATTTGTGAAAGAGACAGCATCAGAGACAGAGGAGGGAGTACAAAAGCAATATAATATGACACAGTCCGAAGGATGGAGGATGTACACTGTGTCAAGAGAGAGCACTAAGTCAATCAAGCGTACCACCAAGATCGGTCCAAAAGGCCTGCAGTGACCAATCATAAACCAGTGTTCTTGCCATGCCTGGACAGCGTTCATCAAACACTCGATAAAGCAGTTTCCCAGAGAGCAGCTCAAATCAACCACTGTTAGCAATGTGGGTTTTCAGCATGAGCACCCATCAAGGAAATGGACATTACCCATTGTATCATGTGCTCTTCTTAATAGCTGGATACTGAGATGGAGGAATCCTCAAAAGATCTGTTTCATCACAAGACGAAATTCAGATCCTGTATGTAAAGCACTTAATATTCCCACGGGAGCTCCCCCACACAAATTAGCCTTTTCCCCTAAATTTACCCATTCAAATGCAAGTTAATGAGCTACTGCTGCAACTAATGTTAATATGTGGTTGCTAAGGTGTTCTGAGTTGTTTTTAGAGCTTTGTTTTGCGGTTGCTCTGTGGTTACTTAGAGGCCTAAGTCAAAAGAGCCCACCGCCCAAGTCTCTATGTTATTATGGCTCAGATCACTCCTTCAATGTACTGTAGATCTTCAGGTGTTTTTCCAGATGTAGAATACAGTAACTGTATTTTGCAGAATAAAAGTTTTTAGAATAAGGAATACAATTTATGCATACTTGATTTCAGCCAGTCGAACTGAAACTGATGAATACTTGAATGAATACTTGCATTTATCCCGTGATAAAAAAAAATACAATTTTATATCACTCTAGCCACAAACAAGAGTGAAACTGTCTTGCATTAAATAAAAATGCAATGGAAGGCTGTTCCTCACCTAACTATTTTTTATTTGCATCAGTGGTTGGCTGATTATGCAATAGAATAAGCAGCAGGGTTATTGTGGCTGTCTGAGTCAGGAAGGCGGTAATGGCGACAGTTGCTATCTCTCCTGTTCACCTGGTTCAACTTATCTTCTCCAGTGCATGGCACTAGACACATTCAGGGCTGGATGAAAGATAATTTTTTTTTAAGCACTGAGCTCAGCTGTTATAGGTGAGTGTGGAGGTTGCTGTTTGTAGGACAGAAGATGCTCAGTGTTGTCTTCTGGTGGGAGGAGAAAAACAATAACTGCAAAATGGGTGGCCAATATGCCCGCTGAAATGTAGAGCGGAAGAAATAAAGAGTCTGCAAAGAATTTTCTTCTTTTATTTAAGCCTTTTATATGTTGATTTATCATGATTCTCACACATTTGTCAACATCTAGCCTAACTCCAACTCCAACTGTCTCTGAGCTGAGCAATAAGAGGATATTTTTGGTATGGGAGGTCAAGAAACACATGTTCTAAGATCCACATACTAAAACACGCACACTCAAACTGTCATATACTTTATACTCAATTGTATACATGCTGGAACCTGCTCAAGCTCATCGACTCTGTTATTTAGTTACTTTCACATGCAGACACCAACAAGCACCTGTGCATATTTTTATAAACCAGACAGACTTTTACACACAGTCTGAGCAGCAGGGGGGCCTCAGGACCTGCCAGCTGCATTAGCATGACCCCCTGCTCTGGCACCATCACTACTATTTCCTCTTCTCCTTGCAGACCTGTAGGATAAATGATTGTCGTACAGCCCAGAAAATACTTCTTTTGGCCGTGTTCTTCAGCCATCTTTCACCTACTTCTAGCCAACACCTCCCTCAACTGTTCATTTAATATCTTTCTATCATTGTTAGAAACCCATATGCCTTTCTTCCATAGAACACAAAAGAGTACTTTTGAACACAGTACTGTAATTATAATGCATGGGGACTGAAGCTTTCAAGCTTCAAAAAGGATGCAAATATCACCAATAAGGTATCATAAAAATACCTTACACACATGACTGTGTGGCAACACATAGCTCCAATGCCATCATTAAGTTTGCTGACGATACGACGGTGGTAGGTCTGATCACTGACAATGATGAAACAGCCTACAGAGAGGAGGTGCACACTCTGACGCGCTGGTGTCAGAAGCACAACCTCTCCCTCAACGTCAGTAAAACCAAGGAGCTTGTGGTGGACTTCAGGAGGAAAGACAGAGAGCACAGCCCCATCACCATTAATGGAGCACCGGTGGAGAGAGTCAGCAGTTTCAAGTTCCTCGGTGTCCACATCACTGAGGAACTCACATGGTCCGTCCACACTGAGGCCGTTGTGAAGAAGGCTCAACAGCGCCTCTTCTTCCTGAGACGGCTGAGGAAGTTTGGAATGAACCACCACATCCTCACATGGTTCTACACTAGTACTGTAGAGAGCATCCAGACTGGCTGCATCACTGCTTGGTATGGCAATAGCACCGCCCACAACCGCAAAGACCTGCAAAGGGTGGTGCGAACTGCCAGAAACATCTTCAGAGGTGAGCTTCCCTACCTTTGGTAAAAATGGTCCATATGACTTTTGCATTATATAAGTCTTCTGCAGCCAAATGGTAGCTTTGTGTGACAAATAGACAAAAAATTTCATGATATAATGATAATCTTCACCTTCAGAGAATTCAAGAATCAGATAAACCGATTCAGATAGATCTGACTTAAAAGGCTGATTAATTAATCTTGGACATTTTTACTTCTGTCATGAACTCACAGGAATGTGCCGAGGAGAGCTAGGCCGATATCAGGACATTCAGTGAATAACAAATACAATTTCAGTCTGTTTATCACACAAAGCTTACAATCTGTGTGTAATTCATAAACTGAATAAAATTTATATTTTTCGGTAACTCTTCTGGTCGCCAGAAACAGACACGGTGGGGTCATGTTCCACAGGTACAGAATTCTCCACCAAAAAGTTAGATCACATCAGCCACCCGAGTTAATGACATAGTCAGATGAGTCTGCGCAAATGCTGCCAGCCAGCTAACAGAAGCAAATCAGCTAAAGGCACAGAAACCTATTATGCTCACCCAATGCCCAATCAAGAGTTCATCCATGTTGTTTGATGGCTAAGAGAGAGAAAGATATGGAGAATGAATGTTCTGTCTCCCTTCCTCACCCTTTCACCACAATTATCTAAACAGGCTTCTCAGCATTGGCAAACATTTCACCACTTACAGACTGAGATAACATTCCATCATTCTGAAATTGCATTTGGTACATTAGAGATCTTGGGGTTGACGACTGCTGGGAGTATCAAGTATATGCAGAAAGAAGAGTGCGTGATGTATGCGTTCATTATTGCCATTATGGACTGGATCCATACAGTTCATTCCACCTGCTCCATTAATCTCTAGGCAAATCTCTGTGGAATCTTTTTTGGGCTTGGTACAAGAGCAGCTCCAATTCACTTGCCCTTCTTCTTAAGGTTTCATTTAGGGGATGCATTGATATAAAAATATCGGAAAAATCAAAGGGACAGAGGAACACCCACCCAAAGAGGAAGGGCCAACAAATATGGGTTCTCCAGTGAAAACCTTTGAGTGATAAACGAATGTTCCAGAAATAGAAAGGAGGCAAACACTTCTTGCCATGAAATCTCGATTTCATACGCCATAACGTTCAACACAAATATGTAAATATCTCAGTGCTGCCAAAAGGAGCACTTTAGCAGGTGTAAATGTAAACTGTTTTCTTCTACATTCAGTTTTCTCTCTCAGGTCAACTACTGTCTTGGCGGAGCAACTGTTGAAGCTAATCTTGCGGAGCAAGTTAATGTTAGTTGTTTGCCAAAAATGAAAGGCAACAGGCAAAGAAGCAAGTTATTACATTTACATTTTTTGAAGATTATGAAAAAAATAAAATGTTTTCCTTTGGATTAACAAGATCATGCACAATAAGACCAGCAATGTGTATTTAAAAAGCTAATAGGGTAATTTCTGATTTCACACTGACATTAAATTGCCAACATGTTTATAAGTTCTATAATTGAAACTATAATTGCCAGCTCATAGTTCCTCTATGCCCAATCACTGTAGCCAATCATTTGCATGTACATTTTACGTCAACACCTTAAATGAATTGTACCTGAGTCAGCTTCTGTAGCCAGTCTCTGCACGTGCTATGAGAGTTCTCCTCACTAACCCACTTCCTCCCCAGCATTACATGTCTAGATGTGCTACAGGGATCCTCTATAAGCCTCACTTTCTCATTGCAGCGGCAGCATAGCCTCTATGCTTCACTTTGTGTGTCTGAGTATGTCTCCATGCAAAGCAAGTCCTCGTACTTGCCCTGCAGTAGCAGAATGTCTTCCGTGCTTCACTTTATACGTCTATTTCCTAGCAGCAGAAGTCTTCGTACTTGCTCTGCACCAGCAGCAGCAGTGTAGCAGATCTAGTCTGCCAAGACCAAATCGACATTCATAATTTTTTATAAATAACTAAATTCTAAACAATTTCTGACCAGATTTTGAGATATTTATTTTTTATTTTAAGGCTGATAACTTAGACAATGACCAATATTATAAATCTATACCATTTTGTCTGACGAAATACAATGAGACATGATGAGAACAAAATTAAACAAAACAATAAAACTAAACAATGAAGAAAAAGCAAAAATACACTAACTTTTCCCTTTAAGATAATTGTTTTTATTTTATGGCTGATAACTGATACAATGACCAATATGATAAATCAATATTTTTTTGGTCAGTATGAACAAAACAAAACTTTACTTTTTGTCTGTATGAGCAAAAAAAGAAAAAAAAGAAAAAAAAAGAAAAAGAAATGGCCAACAACAAACCATGAACAAAAAGGAAAATGAAAATAAATCAAATAAAAACAAAATATTCTTAAATAGAATAAAATCATATGCAGTATGAAAAACCGATAACTGTACCTATTTTGGGGCAAATTAGCTCATAATAAAATCTAAAAATGCTAATAGACCATTACTAATATAGGTATCCAACGTATTAGGCATCTCTGATTCAAATAGCTCCGGTATTCTCAAATATGCAGCACATGTGCACAAACACACAGAAAAAGTTGCACAAGACAACACCCATTTATCTTTAAATCTGGAAATGTTCTCACTCAATGTTATCTGCGGTTCCGGCGGGAACTCGATAGAAATGGCCATTTCCTGGTCTTGGGAGTGGACCCCGCATTTCGCCTACTAAAATAATATAAGCGGCTTTTGTTTGGAAAGAGAAGGGCCTCAAATGTACAGTGTTATGAGAGAAAAGGTACATTTAAGTCCATGACAAACAGGCACACGTGCACAAGCACACCCTGTTGACTGAAAACCTGGTCATGGGGCAACACCAGAATCTTTTTTTCAGAGTGCTTGTTCTGTAAGCAAAGGAAGACAGTGTTATAATTAGTTCTCAAGATAACAAATTCTTGCCCTTTGGCATTCACGTAGTTCACAGGTTAGTCTTAAGAGGTTACGCCAAGGAAATAACTTTTAGTGGACTTTCCATCCCATGAAAGAGGTTGAGGGAAAAATGGATCTTCACACAAAAGGGTGCAAAGAACATTTTATGCAATAACAATTTCATGCTCTTAGGCTAATTGCATAAGAGTCTATTCAACGAAATTGAGAGATATGACATGTCACAAATCCATGACGGCCAACAATTGCTAAATACTTCTCTTACAGACCCAGACAGGGATAGAATTAGGGCTAACGGCCAAATCTGTGTTCTCAAAATCTTGTTATCGGCTGTTAAACACAATGAGAAGACTTTTCCTTTCATTGTGTCTCGTTGAAAAAGCGAACACACACATTTTTGTATTTTGTTTAAATACACATTTACTTTTGAATGACTGTCAATGTAGACACATGCTTTATATCAGTGGTTCCCAAACTTTTTACAGTGGCATACCCCTTCAAACATTCAACATCCTTTCACATACCCCCTCTCGAACGCATAGATCAAATTCACACAAGGTCATTTGAAAATATTTCTGTTTAACACAATTATATTTGTAAAACAGCTACCTTATATTAAACATGTTATATTTTTGCGTGTTTTGTACATGTTATATTAATCATATACATACTGAACAAATGGCTTACCGATTGAGTTGGGAATGCTAGATATGATATAACTGCATAACTTGAAAACACCTCCCTCATGTGCGGTATGCAAGAATAGCGCTTGGTTCTGTGCCTGGAATTGAGCATCACTGCAGGTACGGCATTGCCGGCTGAATTCGAGCATTGCGGTTAAGTATCTGTGCAATTGCGTGGTAAGCTCTAGGTGCTTTTTTATGTCACATTTGACACTGTTAGCAAGGTTGAGCTCATTTGCTGAAAAAAAACATCATGCAACAATGTAAAAACAGGTCTCTACTGTGTGAGTAAATGTGATTTAAAATGACTGCTTGTGAATATGGAAAATTACTTTGTGCTGCTGAATGTCAGACACCTGTTATCAAAGCATTTGAACTTATACCATCAGTATCAAAACTCCCTATGCATCTAACGTAACAAATTACGTTTTAAACTGCGGGGAAAAAAAACAAACTAAACTAAAATCGTGGATGACTGACATGTGCGAGTCTGGTAAAACAGTGAAGTATTTTACTTGCTATAACTAAGCTGTGTCACCTAGCACTAGACTGGGCTGGCGAAAAAAGATATTTGTGTGACGCACTACGCAAGAGTGGATGCATTTTTTAACTGCAAAATAACGTGTTATTTCATTGCATATTTTTCTGACCTTTATGACACAACCATTTTGATGTTTCTACACTAGAGGGCACACAAAATAATTTTTGCCAGTGAGGAAAACATGAACTGGGTTTGAATGTTATTTTAGACTGTGATGAAATTGAAAGAACAGTAAATCTCAGAATGTTATAGTACCCTCATTGTCACCTCACATATCCAAGTTTTGGAAACACTGCTTTATGCCATAATAGCCGTGCAGGCCCAGCATTTACCAGTAGGGCCAAAGTGCCAAAAGTCTGACCTCCTGATTACTATTCAATGGACAGTGGAAAAATTTGAAGATGACTTCTAAAATAAGAGTCAAGTGGACATCAATCCTGAATTGAATGCTGCAGATTTCAGCACACCCTGTCCTACTTGCTGAAGCTTGTGAAAAGTTATAGACAACTTTTTTCTCTCTGTCTTGAAGTGTTGCTGTGTGACAGCTATGCTACAGGGATCGCTGAGGTCCCAGCAGTCATTATCATAATGTTCTGTAGCTGTACTACCATCAAAGTGATAAAAAAGTAAAAAAAATAAAAAAAACCTTGTGAAGAAAGCTTGCTTATCGTCTGCCTACGTAATCAAGATTTCTATCGACTTCTACCTGACATACAGAATTTTTTTAGAAGTGGATGGTTTGATTCACTTAAATGTACTCCTACTTATGTGGCTAAATAATTTAAAAGGCTATAATTAATTAAATCAATATTTTCTTTTTACAAAATCTACTTAGGCTCATTTCCTTCAATCAATTTGCTCTGGTAAGGCATTGCGCTAGCAACACCATATTGTGTATATCCTAAATGCACTGTAAGTCGCTTTGGTGTCTGACAAATAAATAATGTATTTTGTATATGTAAATTATAGAAAATTATGTAGTTCTGTGGATGTGTACACAAAATTAAGGGTACAGCCAGACATTAAAAAAATATGTAAATGAAAAATGTATACATTTAGGAAAAAAAAAAAAAAAAAAAAACAATGCTGTTTATTTATGGAAACCATCAAAAACCTTTATCTGAAAACTAGGAATATTGTGCTATATTTTTCTGCCATCCATTCTGTCTGTACAATAATCAAACTCCACAGCGTTTGGCAAGACTGAGTTTCTCAGGTAGCGATTTTTCTTTATTTCTGGCATGGGACACTCTTCGATAAAAAGGTGGCGCCAGTCTTGGCTGTTACTGAATGCTATCGATGTGTCAACATTCACATGACGTGTGAAAGAGAGACACAGTGAGAGAGAAAGAGCAGAAAAGTGAGAAAAGGATCTGTCTGTGTGGCACTTTTGAAGTATTGACAGAGCAGCGAGGCCGGGCGTCAAGATGAAACCCACAGAGCAATTGTTCCCTCTCTCTCTGTCTACTGTAGAGTAAAAATCAATGGGACAGAGGAACACCCACCCAAAGAGGAACGGCCAACAAATATGGGCTTTCCAGTGAAAACCTTTGAGTGATAAATGAATGTCGCAGAAACTGGTGTGGCACACCTAAGGATGCAAACACTTGCCATGAAATCTCAATCAAAGGAACACCAAAAACTCAATCATACCTGAATCAGAGTCTACTAGGCCAGATGAGGTCAGTGCCGGGACTAGCCCAGATGCTAACAATCCGTCTGATTCTGCTCTCCATTTAGCAATCACCGAAATGGACAATATTTTGAAAGTAATTTATGAAAAGCTAAGTCCACTCTCTCAAATGTTGCAACAGCTTAGCGAAAGATTTGATAGCCATGAGAAGCTGATTGCCGAAAATGAGCATCACATATCAGCCGAAGAGTATATTATTTCCCTGGCCGAGGAGAAATGCACCCGTGAGCTGGCAGAACATTTGGATGACTTGGAAAAATTGGGGCGGTAGTGGCTCAGTTGATAGAGCGGGTCGGCCACCAATCGTAGGGTTGGTGGTTCGAATCCTGGCCCATATGACTCCACGTGCCGAAGTGTCCTTGGGCAAGACACTGAACCCCAAGTTGCTCCCGATGGCAGGCTAGCGCCTTGCATGGCAGCTCTGCTGCCATTGGTGTATGAATGTGTGTGTGAATGGGTGAATGAGTCAACAGTGTAAAGCACTTTGAATACTGATAAGGTTAAAAAGGTGCTATATAAGTGCAGACCATTTGGAAAACAGAGGGAGAAGGAAAAATGTACACATTATTGGGCTTCCTGAGAAGATGGAGGGCGATCGGCCCATAAAGTTTTTTGAATCCTGGCTTCCGAATGTTCTGAATATTTCAACGAAAACAGGGCGACTGAAGATTGAAAGGGCACCTCGTGTTACCGCTGGGCCTGTTAAAACAATGTCTCAATATCCCCGTGCAGTCCTGGTGAGATTTCATAATCATTCGGATAAAGAGTGTGTTGTCGCTGCAGCAAGGGATTCGGGCGATCAAGCACTAATGGTTGAAAATTCTAAGGTGAAAATCTTGATTTTTCTGCAGCCGTCATACGTAAACGCAAGAGGTTTGGGCGCGACAGGGCCATAGGCGTGACATATGCTCAGATTTACCCAGCCCTTCTCAAATTGCGATATCAGGGAGATGTTAATGTCTTTGTTGACCCATCGAAGGTGGACAGCTATTTGCTGTCATTGAGTGAAATATCCAAGTCTACCTGAAAAAATGCACTGCAGAATGGCCGTTTGTACTGCCTAGAGATCTTTTGAACATATTTTATGACTATGCACAACATTGGCTTCATAAGTCAGTACACGATATGTTCGTGTTTTTTTTCCCTTTCCTTTGAGCTGGTATACATTATGCTCCTTTTTGTTAGGACACGATGGATGCGAGTGAATCCTGGGTGTTTGCGTCACTTGGACTGGATCTTTTGTCAGTCAGGATCCCCGTACACACTGGATTGTGTAATTGAACCAACTCTGTGTAATGCTGGACACTAGTACGGTATCCAATTATTTTTTGTAATATAGTTCTGTTCTATGTTTTGTTTTTCTATTATTACTCTTTTTTTTGTTTACTTTATACGTATTTGGGATGCGTTGTTGTATAAGGGATATTTTTAGGTGCTTTTTATTTATTTCTGATATAGTCAAAGATGTCAGTAGGTACTCTTAAGATACGCTCCTGGAATGTCAATGAGATTCATACACCCGTGAAGAGGAAATCAATTCTAACAATCTTAAAAAAAGAGAAAGTGGATATAGCTCTGTTACAAGAGACTCATCTCGATGATAAGGAACACCTTAAGCTACAACAGCTGGGTTTTGGTAACGTCTTCTTATTATCTTTTTCATCAAGGAGTCGAGGAGTGGTCATCTTGTTTAAGAAGTCACTGTCGTTTCAGTTGACAAACTGTATTCAAAACAGAGGTGGTCAATTTTTGATTGTGAAGGGGGTAGTGTTTGGGGAAGAAAGCATGTATGAAATATAAGAATGTAAAGTGGACTGCTCGTTAGTGGGTGGAGATTTTATTGTCATTTGAATCCTGTTATAGACAAGTTGCCCACTGGCACTTCAGCCCCCTCTTTTCAAGCTAAATGTATTAATTCATTATGTGAGGATTTGGGTTTTGTGGATGTATGGCGAGTCCAACATCCAGCTGAAAAAGAATTTACCTTTTTCACTAAACAGCATTCTTGCCATACTAGAATAGATTATTTTTTGCCCCTAAACAAATACTGCACTCTATAGAGGGCAGCTCAATTGTTAATATCATCATTTCAGACCATGCACCTTTTTTTGCATTTGAAGCCCTGTGATCATTCAGTTCAAGCTAAACATTGGCGACTTAATCCTTTTATTTTTAAGGATAGTACTTTTATGTCTTATTTTGTCTAAGAATTTCAAGTATTTCTTATTATTAATGGCCCTTCTACAAGTGATAAATCTCTTTTGTGGGAAATGATAAAAGCCTTTTCAAGGAGCTTGATAATCTCTTATACATTTAATAAAAAGAGAAAACAGGCAGAACAGAGAATAATTTTGGAGGCTAAAATTAAAAGAACAGAAGCTGAATACACTCAGAACCCAAATTCAGATAGATTGAAAGAAATTATTGCTTTACATTCATCTTTAAATTCTTTGTTTGTGGGACAGGCTGAGAAGAGGATTAGATTTGCTAAACAAAGGCTTTATGAACATGGTGACAAGGCAGGGAAATATATAGCACAGCTTATTAAGAAAAGGGCAGACTCTCAAACAATTTTGTCAATAAAAGACCAGTTAGGGCATCCCTCCTCTAAAACTTCAATTATTAATAATAGATTTGTAAAGTTTTTTGAAAATGTATATAAATCTAAGACTTCGGGAGGAGCAACAAATCTTATGGATGTTTTCTTAGCTAAAATAAATCTTCCTTCTTTAAGTGCTGAACAACAAACACCATTTAATAATCCTATCTCGAAAGAGGAAGTATTGTCAGTTATTAAGGGACTGCAGATGGGCAAAACCCCAGGACAGGATGGTTTGGGTAACAAATTTTATATAGAATTTAGGGAAATATTAGCCGATCCACTCCTGTTTAATTATTCCCTGGAAAAAGGGACCCTCATTTTGCTTTATTATTAAAAAAAGAGAAATCACCTGAAGATTGCGCCTCCTAAAGGACAATATCTCTCTTAAACACTGATTTTAAGATCTTATCTAAAATCTTTGCGACTAGTTTATTACCCCATCTTATTAATAATGATCAAACAGGCTTTATTAGAAGTCGTAATCCCACTAATAATATGCGTAGACTGTTAAATGCCATTCAGCTCTCACAGCAGCTTAAAGTGGACAGTCTTGTATTTCTATGGATGTAGAAAAAGCGTTTGATAGTGTCGAATGAACTTAACTTTTTTATACATTGTCAAAATTCGGGATGGGTGACAATTTCATTAATTGGATCAAATTATTATACACAAACCCTTTAGCAGCTGTTATAACAAATGGTCTGTGCTCTGATAGTTTTTGAATTAATAGGGGAACATGTCAGGGTTGTCCACTCTCGCCCCTTTTATTCGCGTTAATAATTGAACCTCTGGCCGTATCAATCAGGATTAATCCCAAAATACATGGCTTTAATGTAGTCAATAGGCAACATAAAATTACTCTTTATGCTGATGACATTCTTATTTTCTTAACCAGGCCAGAGGTTTCAACAAGTACTCTTATTGATGTAGTTATGGAATTTAGCATTTTTTCTGGTTATAAAATTCATTTTGGTAAATCTGAGGCCATGCCATTGGGTAGTTTGGAAGGCGCTCATACATCCTTAATGCCCTTTCCATTTAAGTGGTCTCCATCTGGTTTTGTATACCTGGGGATACATATATCGCCTAAGTTCAATCAGATGTTTCATTGAAATTTTACTCCTTTTCTCAGCCGTATCAAACTTGATTTGGAAAGATGGAATAAGCTTCCTATTTCTTGAATAGGGTGTATTGCCCTTTTAAAAATTAATGTGTCACCTAGATTATTGTAACCAATTCAGATGATTCCAATACTCTTCTCGCAGAAAACAGTGAAAGTGGTGGATAGATGGTTTAGTTCATTCATAAGGGAAAAGAAAAGACCCCATATTCGAATTAATATATTATGTCTTCTGGGAGACATGGGAGGGTTGGGTCTCCCAGACATCAAAACATATCAGCTTAGCACCCACCTGCGATATATAAACACAAGGATAGCTGAGGACCCAGACTCACTTTGCTGCGCCAGACTGCATGTACTCTTCCCCAACACTCCATAAAAAATCGTCATAAACTTTTTAGGTTCCTAGCACCACGAAGGGGGAACAAAGCAACATGCCAAGCATGGGAGCAGGCCACGCCTTTTCTCTTCTCTATATTTCCCACAGAGAGTTAAAGCAGCTGGGGCAATCTTAACGCTATCACACACATCTGGAAAGGTGTTCTATTCCAGCTCCTACTCTTTTAGGGGGAAAAGAACCCGTGGAGACCACCACCTGCCCAGACTGAAATACATCACATGGGCTTTCAGGCCACATGTGGGAATGGAGCAGTGGTAGATCCTAGGGAGGAGTTGCTACAAAAATGGTGACCAGTGGGCAGCGGGGACTGCCCAAGGGAGATGGGGGTCCGCCCGTAGGTGGACCGTACTGCGGAAAATACACACAGCAGTCCACATAAGGACCATCCTGTGGAGCACCTGTTCCAGTACAGAGTATTTTTAGTACCTATAGTGGGTCTGATTGGTGGAATTCCTCCTCTGAATTCGCGGACCAGAGGGCTAGGGAGGAAGAACATCCAGGGAGCACAAACCTAGTGTACTCTCCAGGAGGAAAGACCGCATGTGATCACCTCAGTGGAGGGGAAAGGAGCTATGTGCAAGTGGAACACCCAGTCAGACCTTCCGCATTCCTGAGTTCTATGGGCTCAGACCTGAGAGAACACGGGATAAGACCAACTCAACCCTGAGATTGAAAAATCTTGTAAAGGTATTGGGTGTTGCCCAGCCCGCTGCTCTGCATATGTCTGCTAGGGAGGTGCTATTGGCCAGTGCCCATGAGGATGCCACACTTCTTGTCATGTGTGCTCGAACCCGCAAGGGGGTGGGAATTGTTTTAGAGGAACCGCTGTGCCTGGCTTGCATAAGGTGAGGCATTTCAGCACCAATTGAGCAAGCTCGTTGGTGAGGTGCACTGTCATTGAGACTGAGTCTAATTTCATGCAGAGAAAAGAGATGCTCTGAACCGGGGCGAGCTTGCTCTTTTCCCAGTTGAACTGAAGCCCTAGACGGCTGAGGTGCCTGAGCACCTGGTCCCAGTGGACGCACAGTAACTCTCAAGGGTAGGCTAGGATGAGCCAGTCATCAAGATAATTGAGTATGCGGATACCCACTTCACTTAGCAGGGCAAGGGCTGCCTCTGCGACCTTCATGACACAAGGGGACAGGGAAATACCAAAGGGGAGGACCTTGTACTGATATGCCTGGCCGTCGAACGCGAAACGTAGGAAGGGTCAGTGTCAAGGTAAGATAGAGATGTGGAAGTATTTGTCCTTCAGGTCTACCGCTGTGAACAAATATTAATATTGAAAACTTGCAAGTCCAAGATTGGTCGTAAGCCACCGCCTTTCTTGGGTATGATGAAAAAAGGGCTGTAGAAACCCTTCTTCATCTTGGCTGGAGGGATGGGCTCTGTCGCGTCTTTGAGTAAAAGGGTCTCAATCTCCACACGCAGGGTGCACGGTGAAAGGGGGCCTGGCAAACTGAATCGCGTAGTCGAGTCGGATGGTCCTGGCCAACCAGCGTGATGGGTTGGGAAGTGAGAGCCACACGTCCAAACTATGTGTGTGGGGCACTAAGGGGACGATCGTTTTTGACGTAGCTGTCGAGACTTTGCAGCAGGGCGGAGCAGGTAGTGTGGCATCGGGAGGCAAATGTGCGTCCAGAGGCTTTGTTGCTGGGAGAAGACTCGAAGCACTTACCTTGCTCTGCACAACCGGCAGGGGGTTAGTGACTGAGGAGGATGTCCCATGTAGGTGTCCTCTGGACTCGTCAGAACTGACTGGCTGGGGGGCAGCAGTTGTGGATCTGGAGGAAAGCGGTCCGGGGTACCGGGACTGTTGGAGTATGGCACCGGGTTGCCGTGAGAACGGCATTTGCGGGCCAGGTGAACCAGGGAAAGAGGAAATTGCTCTATTATTGAGAATGTGGGTACTGCAGTACGAAAGGTGTGCGGCCAAGGAAATAACTTTAAATAAGGATTCTCCTCCATGCCCTCCACCGGGGGACAGAGTGACCTGCTTACCATCTCCAGAGCAATCATAGTCCTGGACCACAAGGGTGGCGGGGGGCGGGGCTGTGAGTGGCACCCAGACCTGAGGAACCAATCGTCTAGCCGTGCAGGCTGTGGGGAGGGCAGGGGGTTCCAGTCAAACCCCACGCTGACTGCGGCCATCTGGGCATCAGCCTCAGAGGCGGCAGTCCAGTCGAGTCTTCCACGTCGGACACCGGAATGCTCTCCGATGCAGCGGCAAACTCATCATCCAGCTTGGGGGGCTCGACAGAGTAAGCAGACTGGCATTGAGGCAAGCCACTCACACCTTAAGCTTGGACGGAACTCAACAAGTGTGCCGGGGGGGCGGGTGGTTCGTGGGGATCTACCCGGCGAAACCGAGCCCGCTGCCATTCCCAAATCACCTCCATCCCCAGCCGGGTCATCCTCAATCCCGTGGGAAGAAGGAGCGACGCATTGGGTGGCTGCAGTGGCATTCCTCTTTAAAAAGGACAGCCGCAACCGCAAAGTTGCCATGGTAAGGTTCTCGCAGTGAGAACACGTACCATCCACAAACGCTGCCTCGGTGTGATCGCTGCCCAGACACATGAGGCAGCGTCTGTGACCGTCAGGAGTGGAGAGAATTCGACCGCATCCAGGAACTACACTGGGGCAGAAGGGCATCTTTTAAAGACACGTACAGAAAAGGACATTCAACGCCAGCTGTGTATTGCTGCCAATTTCTCATTGGCCTTTTCTCAAGTTCAGAAGTAACCGAGGCCTTCAAAGTAGTCCCCTAGTGTCGCTTCATTCGGCACAACGTCAAAGTGAGTGACAGACGGGGAACCCAGACTTTCCTCCAGGCATGACTGATATACGATTTCAATATTGGGCTTCTAAAGGTCTCAATAATCTGAAGGGCCTTTTTAAGGGTCCTACTCTTATGTACTTTGGACAGATTTCTCAAAAATATAATCTGGATGGTAGAGATTTCTTTCGCTTCCTACAATTAAGGAACTTTATTCAGAAGGACACTTCAATTCTATCTGATGTGAGTATTAGCACCCACCTGTGACTCGGTCAGTTGAATCTATACGTCATTTTTATAATATTCTGTCTATGACTAAGAATATCTCTACACATTGTCTTAAAACAATCTGGGAGAAAGAACTTGATATTACAATTTCTGACAATGAATGGGACATGGCCTGGAGGAATGCAGAGTCTCTGAGTGTTTGTAATAGAGGGAGAGAAATCCAGCTTAAAATTCTTCATTTAGGGCTGATCTCTCTCACCTGTGTTCGAAATACAAGACAGAAATAGGGAAACTTACCCACTGCTTTTGGCTTTGTCATAATATTCAGTGGTTCTGGTGTAAAGTTACTGAAGAGATGAATAAGATATTGGAGGTCTCCTTGGTTCCGGAACCTGCATATTATTTACTAATATCTTACTGTGTGGGTCTTACTGCACACAAGACAAAGCTCTTTAATATTCTCACTTTTTGTGCCAGAAAATGTATACTTTTGCAGTAGATTTCAGACAAAGCGCCGACTGTTAAAATGTGGAATAAGATTATTCTTGAATATGTGTCTCTAGATTATTTGACATGAAGGGTTCATGATAAGGATGCAATATTTCGCAAAATTTGGACCCTTTTTGTCATATATAGGACTTGACATTGCTTCCATCTTAATAAGAGGATTTGTATGATTGTAGTTTAAAGCATCACTGGCATCCCTTATGTTACTTGGTAAAGCACTGTAATCTCTCATTTTTTCTCCTTCTTTGTCTTTGCATACCTTAAATAATAATAAATAATACCTTAAATATATATAAAATTAAAAATTACAAAATTAAAATGAAAGTCAACAGGTGAAACAAGTTACTACATTTACATTTTTTGAAGATTACAAAGAAAACACATTTTTCCTTTGGATTAACAAGCACCATTAATCATGCACAATAAGACCAGCAATGTGTATTTAAAAAGCTAATAGGGTAACTTCTGATTTCACAATGACTTTAAATTGTCAACATGTTTATAAGTTCAGTCATGAAACTATAATTTCCAATAATTTGCATGTACATTTTACGTCAACACCTTAAATTAATCGTACCTGAGTCAGCTTCTGTAGCCAGTCTCTGCACATGCTATGAGAGTTCTCCCCACTAACCCACTTCCTCCCCAGCACCACATGTCTATATATGCTACAGGGATCCTCTATAAGCTTCACTTTCTCATTGCAGCGGCAGCATAGCATCCATGCCTCAATTTATAGGTCTATTTCCTAGCAGCTGCAAGTCTTTGTACTTGCACTGCAACAGCAGCAGCAGAAGTGTAGCAGATCTAGTCATGCCAAGACCAAATCGACATTCATAATTTTTTATCAATAACTACATTTTAAACCATTTGCATGAGTTGTCATGAATGAAATGAAGGTAACTCTATGACTCCCTAAGTATTGAGGCTGGAATTTGCCAGGCAATCGCATCTGTGCTTGTGTATTTTTCTGGCCTTATACTGACACTTAGATCACTTCAGTTCCCAGAAAGGCCACTAAAACGGTTTACAGAGTTGCACTGGCAGGCATGCACTTTTGTTATTATAAGTTCATGTATGTTTTAAACCTTTCTGTTAAACCAACTCATGATCAGTACAATCCATAAGGAAATCTTTTTAAAACAGAAACATTCCCATAATATCTTGGCAAAAATACACAAGTTAATTTGTGCTGAAAGGCAATCTCTATAATTAGTGCCAGCTTTGCTTTAGTAGAACTAGACAAAGGAAATCGCTCTGCACATCCAACCTTGGCTAGTCTGTTTGCTAAGTGTTTGCCTCAGAGACTGTGTCCAAAAACATGAAAAAATTATGCTTTAACAGGCAATACATGGAGACAGGAAGGCCACAAGACACATGCAGATCCATTGTTTGTAAAAAATTCTGTGAGAGCAGTTTGATGCTTGGTTGAAGAAATGTAAATGCTGTCTGAAGTAACAAAAAACGAATCTCAGTTTATAGATGTCTGTTTTTCTTTTTCTTCTTTCAACTTCTGTCTCTATTTCTATTGAGAAATAAACATTGCAGTTACTAAATATATGCATGGTTATTATCACTAAAGGTCACTTGTATTTGTTTTAGATCATTAGACATGGCATTATGGTGCCTTGGAAGCCTGTTAAAACCGGTTTTCTTGAGAGGTATCTTCATATACAAAATACTGACTGTGAAGTCATTGATTAACTGGGCAGCAAGGCAGCAAGGCAAGGATGCTGCATTAGGTTTTGGATGTGTTTAGGAGGTATGGTCTTTTTTCATAAGTGCTTACAGACACGGTTGAAATTGTTTAGGACCTTAAGCGAGGGTAAAAATATATCCAGCAAGGAATTGTAAAAGCACATTGGGTGCCCTAATATTCTGGTCTATTTGAGTTGAAACTCTGCGGTCTCTGGGCATAAGCAAATCCTGCGGGTAGAGAATATCCTATAATGTTTAAGCTCTGCATCAAAGCTAAACACTTGAGAGCTGAGACACAGAGAAATAGACAGTGACAACCACTCTATATAAAGACTACCACTGAATCTATCCCCCATCTATTCAAATATTAATTACATGACAACATCATTATCCTGATCGCTCAACAAAGCGGTAAAGAGACCCATAGCAGAGACACAGAGCAGCTATGAAAAGGAAGGGAAATCTGATTATTCTGATTGCAAAACTGTTAAAGACTCTGTTGCATGCTTGTTGTGTTCAAAGTAAGTGAAGATCTGGAAAAGGAGACAGATGAATGAGCACGCAGAAAAGAGGATGCAGGGCATGAGGTTGTGTGTGGACATCCAGAGAGAATCTTTCCACTTGTGAAGTGGACGATCCAGACAAGATTTACTGTCTACTCCTCCATTTCCTGATACTATTTAGGGCAATAGGGTTTCACCAGAATACCCTGAGACCCATGAATATTGCATCAGTCCACAGTTTACTGTAATTCCTCAAACATCACTGTTTCCACAAATGGTCCAATGGGCTCACCAATAAGTATGCCAGTGGATGGTTACTGTGCTACCCCCAGGGGGAGTGTTTAATAGTCAACATGAAATAAAAATTGACCCTATATACTCTCTTAATACACATTTCTGTTCTTATGAATAATTCATTGGTGCACCTTACTTCAAAGAAAAAAATCTTTATTTTCAGCTGATGTCACCAAACCCTCCTTTTCTTATTGAATATCCTGTTTGACTCTGAAACACATAGATCATAAAAGTAAAATGGTTTTCGAACTCCATTTAATGTTGACTGTAAAAGCCAGGAAGGGGCCATGGACACTTTCATTTAATAGGGTATTCCACCCTGAGGCATCATCCTTTAAACATCAAAGATATTAAACTAGATTGTCGGGCCTACTGAACAGGAAATTGGTGACCTATTGTAATACTTTAACAATGCATAAACATAGGTGTTATGTAGAAATATATATTGTTGTTTAGTATGCTAAAATGTGTTGTGTGTGTTTTGTTGTGTGGTTTATGTGAAAAACAAAAAATCAGGGAATTGTCTATCAGGGGTCAGCAGTTGTTACTGGACAGTGATGAATTTCCACAAGCTCCAAGTCAAGAGCTCTAGAGAGGCTGGACATAACATCACCATCACAGCCATCCATCACAGATTGCTAGCGAAGACCCTGAATGAGCTATAAATCAATGTCAGACGTAGAAGGGCCTATCCAGCACTGTGCTCCTCCCTCTGGAACTCTGGAGAGGCTCTATTAGTACAACCACAGAGCCGAAATGGGCCCAGCACATGGACACGGGGAACACCAGGCTTCTCTGATCTTTCAGTACCAACTCCAAACTTTAGTCTAACTGCAAAGAACAGAAAACCATTCTGAAACACTAATTAGACATTTAAAAATCCAATCTATCCAAGCTATCCAGTCACATGGTGTAACAGGTCAGCTTTTATGAAATTGCATTAGCATTAGACAAATAAGCACATTACGCAAAATAATTAGAACATACAATTGGTCATTCATTAATGTAAGGCAATGCTAAGTCTTGTTCTCCATCACATACATGCTTGAGTGCATTTGTAGCTTACAGTAAGACATAGCAGGCTTACACATTGCTTAGTGTGGCACGAGAAAGAACATTTTGGTAATTGTTAAGCAGACATCAGACCATGTATGCGGAAAACCACCAAAAAAACTAAATCTTGTTTATCTGGGATACCATTTACAAAAATATTATAATATAGATTCCGTCAGAATATCACAGTTATTACAGTAAAATCAAAATGAATTAATATAGAATTTTAGAATGTATATTATACAGAATAGAATATTTTTCTAATATTTATTTATTTATTAATTTATTTTAATGACATAGGTGGCTAAAGCCAAGTTATCACAGTTTTAATGTAGTAACAATAACTGTAGGAACTATTTTGCTGGAAACTGTATTTGCCATGGTATATTTTTTTGTGAGTTTTGTGAATTATTGTTAGTTCTGTATAAAATCTATCTATGTCTATGTAGAGTAGCCACACTGTTATAAAAACAAGTTTGTGTGTGTGTGTATTTTGCAAGAAACAATGGTTATCATGGTCAATTATTGTAGGATTACTCTTGCTTAAGAGTAATAAATAAATAGTACTAGAAGTAAATATTACTCTTAATAATATTTTACTGGCAAATTTAACTATTTCAGGATATTCTGGACACACAGCTATATTGTCCCTCACAAAAAAATTACATCGGTTTATGTTTATAAAATATATAAACATTTATATATATTTATATCCACAATATATCATCCATTATGGTCCAATGATAATCCATTTGGATGTGAAATAACAAAGTTTTTTTTAGTTAAGCATTAGAAGTCTCGTCCAGCCCGGCGCAGTGTGCTTTATAAATGAAATCACCTCCAGTCTGATGCAGACTTAACCACACTTAAACACTTAATTAGGCTCTGGCATTTACATTTGAATTGTGGAGTGTTTGAAAATGAGAAATGGATTAAACGTCAGCGAGAGAGAGAGTTGTGTGGCAGCAGACAGGTTTACTTGGTTGATGACCTGCCCTACGGTGACCACAGGGAGGAACGGTCTAATCCATCTCTTTCCATCACTCTCTCTGTATGTGACCAAATGGGTACTACTAGCCAAAACTATGTTAGGTTACATCACTTCTTCATGCACTCTTGCTCTGATCTAAAACCTAGTAAGTTGCCTCATTGGAGCAGTAGGTTTAAAAGTGGGTACTTTTTACTCTCACTCAAACAAATTTACTTTTACTTTGTTACAATGTGCTGCGTTCCTGTTGTTACATTACTGGGTTTAATTTTAGTTAATCTGTAATTTATTGAGAGATTATTGAATGGGACAGTGGAAGTTCATAGCTGCGTGTGCTGTCACATACTGCCACTCAAGCCGAGTCCATCAGCATCATGCACTTTTAAGTAAGTGAAACACTTTCTTCACTCTGCACAGTGAAAAAAGTTTTGTCATGCAATACCTTCATTTAAGACAAGCCAATATTTTTAAATTAAAACTAGCTGCAATTTAAGGCAGCACGCTGAGGTAAGTTGTGGCTATAACGCTAACTTGGGCTTTTCTGTGAAATGTGATGCTCATTTTCAGGGTGATTCTGTAACTGGCTCTTATGACTTACATTTTTAAGTGCACATGCTTAATTCATGCCATGAGCAGTATTTACATATTTACCCCGCGCCCTCGCACTGGCAACTATCAGAGCTACTTCGGGCTGATTAACTATATAAATCCATATAAACATCCAAGTTAAGTGTAAATGCCTTTTGCTCTGCTGTTTGCGTCATTGACAACTGGGGCACGAACAGACATCATTTCTGCATGTGCACAGTGAGGGGCGTGAGGCACGTGCGTAAGAGATGTGCAGGCGTGAGGCGATTGTATGGTGAATAATATAATGTATATGTTAATATAAAGAGTAAACACATTTTATCTAATGTACATGATTGCATTTATTTGTTATACTTTAGTATGTTTAAACTCCAATACAAGCTGGGTAGCGTTTCTGGGTGCATAGCGCCCTCATCTGACCAAATTATATACATAAGATGTTAGACAGAATGTTACTGACATGTTACAACATGTGTTGCATGGAAGAAAGAAAGTCATAAGGATTTTGAACAACATGATGTTGAATTATGACAAAATTTCCATCAATAATAATAATAATTCTGTAATACAAGTTAAATGTGTATTATTTAATGGAATATAGGGGAGTTACGTCCAATATGTCATTTGTGAAAGTAACGAGTTAATCACTACTTGAGTACTCTTTTAATTGGATACTTACATACTCTTAATCAAGTTATTATTTATGTAAGTACTTTTACTTCTACTTGAGTAATTTTTTTTTAAGTAATTGTACTTTTTGTTGAGTACAGTTTTTGGCTATTCTACTCACCTCTGCTGCCTACATACACAGCTGCCTTCTAAGTGAGCATCTTAACCTTCATGGAACTTCAAGTGACTGATTCAAAACTACATTTGCAGCTTAACTAGACACACAAATAGTCTGCCACGTGCAGAGCATGGCAAAATAGACTTGTAAATGATTTCAATAGTATTTGGTGTTAGCATGTTGCTAAGATAATGGCACAATACATTAATAAGCATAAATATACTGTATATCGCACACAAAAATACTGGGTAAAATGTTTATGTTTAATTTTTAATTACACTGAGTATTTTTTTTATAAATACTTTTCAGTACTAGATGAAATGTAAGTTTCACTGAACTGGGCGCATGACTTTACAGGATTGTCTTCTCTACAACACACACATGTGATGCTGTCTTAGAAATTGACTGCCTTAGCAGGCAGCATAATTAAGTTACCTAACTTTTGGAACATCGTTCATGTCAGGGGTGCACCTATGACGCCTTCAATGGCACCTCACTAGGTATTGGAACGGAGCAACTGTCTTTTGGGAATACAAACCATTCCCACAATCAATGGAAAACCGCAGCCCCCCATTGAGTAAAACGCATACAGACGGCTCACTTTTCCTGGCACAGGCGACAAGAAGTATCCCAGAATGGCGAGCGAGACAGCTGTTAAAGGTTTCATCGGAGAGTGCGCCCCATGGTTGGTCACCTGTCCTGTCACATCCACTCACTCTTTCCATTAATCAAAGTGTACATAGCCTGCTGTCTGTGCAATTCCTGTCACTTAGCCCAGGATAATAGTGTCATGAATAAGCCACAATTGGTTTTTCCTCCTGTTTTGTTCCTCCTTCGCTCTTGCTTTCTCTAACAATCTTTATTCACACTCTCACGCTACGTCTTTTTGGCTCTCAACAGACACTGACAAACTTCCTGCCACCTTTATCTTTCAAGAGGAAAGAGGCAAAGAATGATATATATAGACAGAGCAGGTGAAAGAGGAGGTTAGAGGAAAAGATAGCAAGAAATATGAGTAAAGCGTTGACGCCTGCCAGGACGGAAGTTGCTACCTTTGTGTCTTCACATTTGGAGGACAGAGGACAAATGGGGACAGTTACAAGACAAAGACGGTGTGTGAATTATATAATTACACTCAGAAGAGTGGACTTTTTGACTTTTTTTTTAAAGCAATTTCCAATGGGAGCCTGGATCAAGTGTACCCCAAATACCCTACGCTGTATTGTTGAAGCCAGACAATGGAAAAGCTATTAGGCATCATGTTTCTCTCTTAATGTCAGCATGAAATCAAAGCTACAATTGCTACATAAAACCTACAAAATGTTCGGGGGCCGTCAGTACAGATTAATATGTGCAGCACAATTTCTTTGGTGCAGCTTGCACAGTTAGATAGACGTCAATAAGGAAAGGCAACATGAAGGACAACAAATCCAGCCAATCAAAGCAAAGAACCCCCAAGGACAAGGACACTTCCTCATGGGAATACAAGACCCAAAAGCACTGTGGAACTGTCTCTTGAGCAATAGAAGCCCTGCTGTTAATGAAAAAAGCTTTTCCTAATAAAAATCAATCTTCACCCCTTGCTCTCTTATTCTTCGTCTCTACACCTGAGGGACGCTATCCAATGGCTCCTTGCACACTTCTCTAACTCAATGAAGTCAAAGAGAGGCACTTTTATAGATTTCCAAAACAAGTTTCAGATGACAAAGCCCCAGTTGCGGTGAAAGCACAGGTACACAATACACAACCCAGCGATTGATGGAGCTCCATTCACTGATTTGACAAACTGATTATCTCTCTGGGGCTTAAGTGCTGATCGATTACCAGCTTTAAAAGGGAGGAGAGAAAAGAAAGGATGAGTAAGAGAGATAGAAGAGAGAGAAACTTTCCATCACCTTAAGATCCTGAATCATGTTTAATTTTAGATTAACAGACCCTTCCTATCTAAATTAAACACAGTCAGAGACAGCTGATTCCATAAATCATGGAACTGGAGAGAGCGCCACACGAATATAAAGACAGAAAGGTTGGTGGAGGTTCAATGTGGACCCCCTATCTCTTCCTGTCAAAGTGGGCTGTTCTTGACCAGAATAACATGCAAAGCGGAACAGACATCTGCCGATATTCAAATGTCAGGCTATGCATGACTAGGTCACTGTGACATGGAGAAGGGCGGGGCTGGGTCTTCATTATACACACCCGGTCCCATATCAGGCTAATTAAGCCTCCGAGAGGGATAAAGGACGACTGCGGATGGTGGTGCGACAGAGAGAGATTTTTTATGGGCAGCTGACCATCATGTGTGTGTTTGTGTCTTTTGTATAAGTTTGTCATTAAAATATTATTTACTTTCCCTTAATCCCTTTACAGTCACCTACTGTAACATGGAGAAGAGACCAGACTGGTCTCCAAAAAATACTTTGAGTAATAAATACAATTTATTGATCTAAATTGAAAGAGTCTTTAGAAAATCAATCTTCCAAAGACCTTAGAGTGTGCCTCTTAAGAAGGTTCTGTTAATGACTGTCATACCACAGACATGGGCAGCCGTCCCATATGATTGTGGGATGCAAAGATATATCCATCTGTTATCACCCTATTTCACTGTTTGCTTTGATTGACCTTATATGAAATCAATATTCCCTTCCACATAGACCTATAAATGTTCTCTATGATGGGAACACAAAGAAGAGGACCATTTGCTGACTTTGGCCTTCTACTTTTATTTCCCAGCATTAGTTTAATTAATTTCTTAAGCTATTTTCAGATCAAATGGGCTGAGCTACTAAAATAACACACACACACACACACACACACACACACACTCGCTCTCTAGTATAGTTATAGACCTCTGAGGACTTGACCTCTGCTTGTTAAGGGCCAGTTATGTCCCATCTAGTGTCTCAGGCGCTGCTAAAATGAGGATGGGGACTCCTCTACTGGCCCAAAGTTTCACAATTAAAATCCTTCCATAGAATGGAAGACAGGCAGGCTAAAGAAACTCAATTCAGCCAGAAATTTGCAATTCAGTTTTAGACCATTTTTTCTTTTTCTTTATGAAGTGAGTCACTGTATGGATAATGGAATAAAAAATTTTGTTTCACATTCAAGTCGTCTTTTTTTTTTTTTTTTTTTTTACTTCAAGTGTTGTTAAAAATTGAGCAGATATAACTTTGAAAACAACCATCTTTCAAATATAACAGATATCAGATATGCAAAAAGTGATGGGAACTAGTAAAATAACAGCCTGTTGGAACTCAAAATCTTTCATAGGACTAAATAAATTGTTCAAGACCATTAATATTTGGAATGAAAAGAGTGTTGGAAAGAAAAACGTGGCGATTCAATGCATGAGGAAGCTACAACGGTATGTGTTAGCAATACAGAAGAGAGAAGAATAAGTGTTGGAGGAAGTCAAGATTTCATCCCATTCAAACTCTGAAACAATTATTCCCCTCTCCGCAGTCGCAATAACTCTCCCTGGACCTCCACTCAAAGAGCGGAGGAAGTGAAGGAGTGCTTTATGAGATCCACTGGAGGTGGTATGGCAAAAATATTCATCTATGGACTCCCATCACTACAAATCTCCAGATAGAGGGCACAGGCCTATATGTATTCCTTTGGGAGGCAGAAGGGTCTGATAACCTCAGGATGCAACAATTATGGTGAGACTGATCAATGGCACAAGGGTATTAGGGACAGAACACTCCAATGTATTCCAGTATTCCAATGGGAGCCTGGAACAAGTGTACCTCAAATACTGTACGGTGTATTGTTGAAGCCATACAATGGAAAGCTTTCAGGTATCATGTTTCTCTCTTAAAGTCAACATGAAATCTATGCTGACCCTATTTATTTCCTTAATACATGTTCCTGGTCTTATAGTGCTTGATTTATCTGTGCACGTTATAAAAAAAATAAAAGTAAAAGTTCTTTGTTTTGTCATCTTCCTTCTCATTAACAACAATTCTGAAACAACCTTTCAGGCTGATTACAACAACACCTCCCCCTTCAACCACCTGGCTTCTTTCTGGTCTGGAATGCCCACTTTTAACAACCAAATCAATTTCATGCTATTGAAGTAAAATGTGATGATAATTTTATTAAATGTTGACTTTAAGGACCTTTCAAATGTCTTTTGCCAATGTTCCTCAATGCACAGAATTGCAGCAAAGCATTAAGTCACTATATTGAGTGTAGGCCCAGTATTCTAATGCAAAGTTCAAGGTTCAAACAATTTGAACTTCAACCCTGTTTGCCGCAGACCTTTCGAAGCGTAGCCAATAGTTACTGGACAATTTGCATCAGGTAACATTTTGTGGCCAAAATCAAAATGGTGATGGAAGAGAGACTGATCCTGAGTGTATCATGATATATTATGTTGTACGAAATGAAGTTTTAGGCATATCCTGCCATTCTGAGAGTAATCATTATATTATAGATCAGATCAAAATTATAATAGTTAAGTCGCATTTTGAGTCACGTGAAAGTGGAGTTTATACTTGGGGTAAGGGGAACTACACATCATATTAAATGCACCCAAAAGAGGGATATGGTGTGGACAGAAGAAAGGTGGAGAAAGGGTGTCACCACAGGGTCCCTTGAAGCCAGGAGCTAGTCAGGTGATTTATGGGCCTGCTGGTCTTCTGTAGGCAAGGCTGATTTTCCCAAAGGCAAATGTACTGGTGATGAGTCCCTACCCCCGCCCCTAAACCTATTCCTCCTTGCAGCCTATCTCCTTCGTTCTGTCAACAGATGAGCACTGAGGACAGCCAGATTATTCTTCCACCGTCTTGGTTCATTTTCAACCTCTTCGTCCACTCACTCACACCCTCTCACCCTCCCTTCAGTTGAACAACGAGGCCACCCTCTCCTTTCATTTTCTCAATCTGTTCTCACTCTCACTCAATCTGAGGTAGTCTTAATAAGACAGTGCTCTCTCTGAGAGGAAAGAAACTGACCATGCCAGCCATCCAGTTTAATTGAAAGACCTGCATAGCTTCTGAGTAGCTGCCTTTCACATTGTCTTCCAATTGAACCATAACCCTCCTCCAACACCTTCAGCAAAAGTCTACCACATAAAGTCTCAGATGGCTTATTTATTGGTCAGGATTTTTTTTTTTTCATTTGTTCAGACTTATTCTTCCCTCGATGGATCGATGAGGCATGAATCTCACTCTAGAGAACATAAATCCATTTGTGTGAGCCGTAAGGTTTCATATCTTCACACAGAATTTAAAGATCCAAAAGGAAATTAACATTCCAATGAGAAATGCAGCCAGAATTGCTCATAATGGTCGGATGTCAATAGAGAAATGCCCCTTAAAATCTACTTGCCCATTTGTTTAGTGGTCTGAAACTCAGTCATCCACTTGACATATGGCAATATTAATTAGCTTTTATTGTTATTAAACACTTGAAAAAAAAGAGGAAACAAACAAAGGTGACATTTCTTACTGTGATTAGGTGGCATGTATTAAGGAATAGATAACGGGTCACATGATTGACGTTCACAGTGATGATTAAGTCCGTCACCTCAAGGTACTTGGGTTAAGGTTAGGGCAGAGGTTTGTGCTTCTTACCAATTTCTTCCTGCCAGCCATGAGTGGCTTGTAGCACAAGTTATAGGCACAGCAATACCTACAGAAAGCTGGCATGAAACTGACATCTGCTGAAAGCTACGCAGATTTTCGCAGAAAACATACACCCATCGTTCTACACATCGTCCACTCCTGTTTGTCAATTAAAATACATTTAAGTTAAGCTGCATGGGCATAATTAACAATCATCCTGTCTGTAATTTCAAATAAAATTATATGTTGACAGTTATGCACTTGGAAGTTGCAACTGATATACCCTTGCACCTCTTTAAGTTTTTTGTTTGTATTTACAAATTGAGGTATTTCAATTATTTTCTGTGGTAATCAACAGTATGCCACAGATGTTGTCAATGGAGCTTAAAGGAATGATTCGGGTTCAATACAAGTTAAGTTCAATCGACAGCATGATGTTGATTACTACAAAAAACTATTTTGACTCTTCCTACATTTCTTTAAAAAAATTAAGCAAAGATTGTAGTTACAGTAAGGCTCATACAGTGGAAATGAATGGGGCCAGTCCATAAACATTTAAATACACACAGTTTTAAAAGTACAGCCACCAGAAATACAAATTATCAGTCTTAACACGATTTTAGTGTGATAAAATTGTTTACTAACCATATCTGTGTAAAGTTCTTAACAATATTAAAAGCTAGTTGTCATGACAATGTATTGTAAAGGCAAAAAGCCTGCAATCAAGTAAAAGTCATCATGCCAGTAAATTCCAGATTTTATCAGAGTAATGTATATTGTTTACATCTTGTGGCTATACTTTTGAAACAGAGAATATTTTAATGTTTATAGACTGGTCCCATTCACTTCCATTGTAAGTACCTTACTGTAACCACAATTTTTCCTTTTTTTATTTTTATAAATAAGTATTTTATTTTTTGTGGAAAACATTATGCCACAAATGTAGTCGATGAAGCGTTTGTTGAACCTGGAACATTTTTTAAAGTGTATTTTACCTGGAGTATTGGTTAAAATAGTATAGTTACTTACATAATGCTTTCAGCAACCACTAACATATAGTACTCTACTAACCTTTTCCCATCACAGCACAGAAAAAGAGGAAAAAATGTGGAGATTCCTTGTGGAGCTACCTAACTATGAGTGCCGTGGCTAGCATAATTGGAAAACACAGAGCAATAGAAAAAAGGGCCTCCAATGGATGGAGTTTAGCTAAAACTGTCTTAACTCAGTCAAAGTTGTAGCAATGCCCTGCAGACCCCATGGTGCCACCCAAACTGCCTTTGATCGGCATCACCATCCGTCCACTGCCAATTACCGACATTTTTTCCATTCCATTTGCATACATTAACAAACTCTGTGCATATTCAATAGATGCAGATGAACCTTGCCGACCAGCTCCAAGGGTGTCGGCTCCTGTCGAACTTATTGCAATTTAATACCCATTTTAAACTCATTTATGAGTAAAAGCCAATGCCACACATGCAGACTGGTGGGAGGGGGGGTAAAGTGGAGCAGTTGAAATAAAACGTTCTGCTTTTGCAGAAAGGCTTTGAGGAGCAAATGAAGTGTATTTTCTTTCTTGTGTACAGGCTGTTCTTTAATGCAGGTAATTAGACCGGAGGTAGATTAAGCCACACAATGGAGCAGAAAGGGGAAATGTGCAATAGGTTTACCCGTACTGCATTCCATTCCTTTACTATACTGACAGAAATCAATATACACTCGTTTAATGCACTTCACAGCAGATAAAGGGGGGACAATAAAAAAAAGTGAAAGGGGGGAGAATGCGGGTGAGAGAGAAGCACTGTTAGCCTCTGTGGAGCCATGGCACAGTGGTTAGTTAGGGCACTTGCTCTAGATATGCTAAACCGTGGTGCTCAAATGGGTGACACAGGTCCATGTCTGACCTGCAGTGAATCATGTTCCCCTTCCTTGTCTATCTCCCCAAAAGTTCCAAGTTCCCTTAGTTATATTAAACGTACTGGTGGGACCATGATGGTATTTATCCTGGTTTGAGTCAAAGGAGCAACATTTATATAACTATTTTTTCTGAATTTATTGGTGAATTGAAATACGGTATTGAAATGGAAGCTAAGCCAACAGCTTTGAGATTTCACCTTTTTGCCTTAAAGGGACCTTGTCAAAAGTACTTCAAGTATTATCATGGTATTATCATGGTACATGTCCAATAAACATGGTAGTAAATGATGAAAATGTTCCTTGATGAAGGGTTCATTACATTTGTCAACGATAACAAAGGCAAGACGAATAAAGACGCATAGTGACGATAATTAAAACATACTGTTGATGAAAATATGATGAGAAAAAATAATACAGCAAGATAGTAACAGTGCAAAAACTAAAGAAATATATAGAGAAACATTTGTTTTTAGATGAAGAAACAACATAGAAATAATCAAGTCTGTTGGGTATTTCCTGCTTCATCTGCGTGAACAGAAAGAGCTGAACACCGGCAAAATTAACCATTATCTCACTCAAATACATCCTATTTAAAAATAAGATTTATCACTACAGTATATCCACAACATACATATGTGTAATATTAAAACTTACAGTACATCTGCACATCCAGTGAAGAAAATGAAGAGGTGAACTTAAAATAAGTTATGTGATAACTTGCGTTGTGAATATGCTACTTCGGTAAAAACGTGCTACACACAATTCAAAATAACTAAACTAACTAAAACAGGAAAATGAATGACCGTTTCTAAAGTATGAAGAGGTCAAAATATTGTAACTTATAAAAAGTAGCTAATACATTATCATCAACTAAAATTTTATTTTGTTGACTAATATTATTTTTCATTAGAGTAAAACTGACAAAGTATTGACTAAACTTAAAGACATTTCCTTCAAAAGACTAAAACTATCACTAAAACAAACAAAAACAAAAAAAAAAATAACTGAAAAAATAAACACTGATGGTACCATGTCCAAAGTACCATGGTATTTTTTAGTATATTTTCTCTAAATGCTTTCAACTCTATCAATACAATAAAGTAGCCAAAATCCAATAAAAATGTTAAAAAAAGGCATGTACTGTAGGTGTGTGTACACTTCACTCTATGTCTATCACTGAAAGTGTATGTAAGGATGAGTTGGACCCGTGCTGAGCCTATGTTGAGAGCAGGATCAGGCAGCACAATGCGGGATTTACGGTGGAACAGAGAAAGAGCAGCTCACAGGAGTCATCCTCCACCCCAGGGCTCCTTTACACTTAATGTAACTCACTCTCCATTCACACAGCCAGACTAATCCTGTTCCCAGCATAAACCTGTTAACACCAACCCGACACACTCACACACTCGCTCTTTCACTGAGAGCATCTTTTTGCCTTGAAACACTCCCAGCTCAAGGGCAGAGGTAGAGAGGACAAGATGTGAGAATAAAAATAAGAAAATTAAACAAAGCCAACACTTGTTGTTTTCGAAGGCACCATAATTCACACTAGTCTTGAAACTCTAGCATCTCCCCAAAAGCACGACACATGACAAGCCAACTTAGGAGTAGTTTTATTTTAAGACTGCCCACAGTATGTTCACTGGCTGTCTGATACATATTGCACCCAAAACTGGAAATCGCAAGCCCCAATAATATTGTCTGACTGCAGTGCAACTTCTGGGAGTTGTACAGGTTTATCAGTTATCATTATCAGTCCACTAAGAATCAAAGTTGTGTTTACAGATGGTCAAATGCTGGCCAGAATGACCTGCAAATTTGTGCAGACTTTATGCTGATAGTCAAAAGTCTGGCTCTGCGGGAGAAAGCATTCATGGAGCCATGACGTAAAATTCCATGACTTTTCTTTGGCCTTTTCATTCATTTGCGATGACTGCATGCACATTTTTAAAAATGATATTGATTCAGACCAATAATTACCCTTAAGATCGATTTCGATTCAAAACGAATGATCTGCTCACAAATCGGATATCACTAAGGCTTACTAGCACGTTTCACACAACACAAGAACACTATCTGGCTGATTTAATATTTCGGAGCAGAAGAAAACTAGAAAAAGTATACTCACAATAAAAATTTCCATTACTTTCTCAGCTCTGGAAAACACAATTTAAAAATTCCCTCATATTTCCAGGTTTTTTTGACCGTGGGAACGCAGTTAGAAAAAAAGAGATAGTAGTTCTGATAGAACCCTTCTCTCATTCTAAAGTTGAAATAAATATGCAGTGTAGAGCACTCTGATTATATCATTTATACTTCCAGCTGCTCTGCAAGCCGATCAATAGCATCGGAATTTGGCAAGTAAGATTGAACAATAATTTCCCCTCAGATTTTCAATAACAGACTCCTAAATATCTGCAATAAAGCAGCCGGTTCCATGCCGGGGAGAGATCCATCACGGGACAGTCAGAGGAGAGATGGGAGAGAGAGATAATACCAGCACAGAAACCCGTCACCGAAGAGCAATGCCCTGCCAGCTGCCTTGCAGCGAAAGCACGTCTTTCTGTCAATTTAAAATATTCATCTGCCTCTGATCACCTCTCCTCCCATCTCTATTGCTCTCTCTCTCACTCGATACAGTTCTGCTGTGTCTATTCATCTCTTTTTGTAGTATCAGTCCATTGCTGCCATTCCATGCTCATTCCATGTGTTTCTGGCTCTTTTGGTTTACCATTTATTATTTAAATTAAAATTTCAACCCATTCTGACAGACAATTCCAATACTTTCACAAGTCATTCCTGGAATTAAAATAAAAACTTGTCTATGTTAGCAGGATAAATAATGTTACTAAATCAGTACAATTCACTTAAAAATATTTCATTACATCACAGAAAACCAAATGCTTAAGTTTGCTAGGCATAAACAATTATACATGGATCGATAAAATAAGATGACAACAGCAATTGCCCGACAGGACAAATTACATTTCCATCAACTGGCCCAAAACTTCCTTGTTGAGTGCTAATAATGCTCTTCATTTTCCTCTCTCTTCCTCATTGTGCTGGTTTTTAATTCCAAACACTCATTCCCCATTTAGTAAACTCCAGCGTGTCATGGCTCATCCACAGGGTGCATATTAAACACGCTCGAAGCTAATAAGTCTGTAGAATGTGTGTTCTGTGGGAAAAGTAATCAGCCTGCCATCTACACGAGGGGCTGAAGCTATGTTTTTTGGGAAACTGAAAATGTCCTTAGAGTATTTTTTCCTACTTAATTTCTTTCTCATGACCTGGTTTTAATTGCTGTGGCCATTTTGATGAGATGTTGTTTAATGTTCTCACATGTCATTCTAACATGCATGATTTGTGCATACAGAAAATACTAAGGGGCAAATTCACTGAACATTTATTATTTTATTTTGCATGTGGTATTTCAGCATAAACATTTCTTATTTATGATATATTTCTTATTTATGATACATTTCTTATATATTTCCACTCAGAAATATAGTTTAAACATTGCTGCTTTCTATCAAATTTAGCCTTATTTTAGATTGCCCTTCATTCACAAAAAATGCAAGGCGTAATTGACATCATGCTATTACCGCAAAGTGAAAGCAGGCTGTAAAACTACATACTTTTATATACATTTTCTCTTCACTTGGAACTTGACAAATTGTAACGTTCCATGTGGTCTCTTGTTTTTGTTCCTTCACTCTTAAGTTTCTGGCATCTGTCTCACTCCATATTGTCTAAGTTTTTGGCACTTGTCTAATTCCATATTGCACTCTTATTTTGAAACCATTCTTATGTTCCTGTTAACCAGTCTTGTCATGTCCTGTTTCCCCTCCTGTTCATGTGTCTGTTTTTCATTGGTTCATTGTTTGATTGCTTGTTTATCAGTTCTAGTTTTGTCATTGGCTTTAGTTTATCACCTTATTATCCTGTTTAGGTCCTGTTTATCCATTGGCTGTTGTTTCCACTGTTCATGTATTTAAGTCCTCATGTTTCCCTTGTACCTTTGTCAAGTATTGTATTGTTGTAACCTTTACCCCTGCCTTATGTTACCCTGATGTTCTTGAGTCCAAGCCATAGTCTTTCTATGTTCCAAGTTCCTGTCTTGTTCCTGTATCACCACTATCTTCAATAAAGCTGCACTTGGGTCCTACTCCTCGCTTTCACCGTCATCATTGACTGCCTCCCCGATCGTTACAGAATACTTGACCCAACCATGGACCCAGCAGCTCTGACAGCGCAGCAAGCTAGTTTCCAGCTTCTCTGCCTCAAGCAAGAGGACCACCCAATTGAGGCCCACGTTTGTAAGTTTCTGGAGCTGGCAAATTTATCAGACTTCCCGGATTACCCCTTGGTCGTCTTCTTCAGGTCAAATCTAAATAGTCAACTTAAGGAGCGATTGCCACCAGCGACCCCCTGCTGGACGCTCCTCGACTTCCTTGAGGAGACACTGAAGATCTGTGGCTCATCTTTCACTGTGGGTGTTGTGGAGGAGGACGCTACCTCTCCTCCCACAGTGGTCACCCCCCAGCCTTCCATAACTCGTTCCTCCACGCCTGCCACGGCCAGCGATCCCACGCCTGCCACGGCCAGCGATTCCACGCCTGCCACGGCCAGCGAGCCCACACCCACGCCTGCCACGGCCAGCGAGCCCACGCCTGCCACGGCCAGCGAGCCCACGCCTGCCACGGCCAGCGAGCCCACGCCTGCCACGGCCAGCGAGCCAACGCCCACGCCTGCCACGGCCAATGCGTTGCCAGCCTCGTCCGTCCCAGTGCCAGCGTTGCCAGCCTCGTCCGTCCCAGTGCCAGCGTTGACAGCCTCGTCCGTCCCAGTGCCAGCGTTGACAGCCTCGTCTGCCAGAAGGAGGAGGAGAAGAGGAAGGGCTTCCGCTCGCCAGTCTCCGCCTTCCATGATCGTCCAAGAGCCAGAGCCAGCGCCTGTAGCCTCGACCGTCCAAGAGCCAGAGCCAGCGCCTGTAGCCTCGACCGTCCAAGAGCCAGAGCCAGCGCCTGTAGCCTCGACCGTCCAAGAGCCAGAGCCAGCGCCTGTAGCCTCGACCGTCCAAGAGCCAGAGCCAGCGCCTGTAGCCTCGACCGTCCAAGAGCCAGAGCCAGCGCCTGTAGCCTCGACCGTCCAAGAGCCAGAGCCAGCGCCTGTAGCCTCGACCGTCCAAGAGCCAGCACTTCCTGAGCCTCCCACGGCTCCGCCTCTTGAGCTTCCCAGAGCTCCGCCTCTTGAGCTTCCCAGAGCTCCGCCTCTTGAGCTTCCCAGAGCTCCACCTCTTGAGCTTCCCAGAGCTCCGCCTCCCGAGCCTTTGAGACCTCAGTCACCAGAGCCTGCCACGCCTCAGTCACCAGAGCCTGCCACGCCTCAGTCACCAGAGCCTGCCACGCCTCAGTCACCAGAGCCTTCCATGGCTCCACCTTCCACGCCTCCGCCTTCAGAACCTTCCACAGCTTCGCCATCAAGGCCCCCAGAGCCATCAAGGCCCCCAGAGCCATCAAGGCCACCAGAGCCTCTCAAGTCTCCGCCTCTGAGGACTGCCTCGGCTCTGCCTGCGCCTGCTCCGCCTCCAGACCTTTCCACGGCTCCACCCCCAGACCCTTCCTCGGTTCTGCCTTCAACGGCTCTGCCTGCTCCGCCTTCTATGGCTTTGCCAGCGCCTGCTCAGCCCTCAAGGCCCTCAAAGCCCCAGAGCCTTCCAAGCCCACAAAGCCTTCCAAGCCCACAGAGCTTTCCAAGTCCATTGAGCCTTCCGTGGCTCCGCCCGCCTCCCCTGAGACTCCTCCCAGGCCTTCTGACCCTGCCTTGTGGCCTCCTCCCTGGCCTCCTGACTCTGTCCCTGCCCTATGGCTGCCTCTCTGGCCCCCCCCGACCCAGTCTCGTGCCTCCCAGACTTCCCGACCCGGTCCCCGCCTTCAAGTCCTCCCCTTGGATCCCTGGGCATCTGCCTGTCCTCCATGGTCTCCTGGCCGCCCTCTTGTTCTGTTATGGTCTCCCTGTCCCTGTCTTGTTTCTCTGTGCCCCCTTGTGCTTCTTGTTTGCCTTTCCTTTTTTGTTTTGTTAGGAGCGTCTGGAATCCGCTCCTTAGCGGGGGGCTCCTGTAACGTTCCATGTGGTCTCTTGTTTTTGTTCCTTCACTCTTAAGTTTTTGGCACTTGTCTAATTCCATATTGCACTCTTATTTTGAAACCATTCCCTGCAAGTGTTTGAAATAACATCCGACTTGGATCTGATGTGGATTCCGATCACAGAATGAAGCAGAATTACATTCATTATATGAGTTATATGTGATGCTTTCTCTTATGCATTCTAATCACTTTCATACTAAATTTACTTTATACTAAAACAAATACCAGAGACCGCTTAGACAAATGTCTCACGTGCTGAGAATGTGCTAACATGCTAACCCTATAAATACAAATCATAAAAATTTAAGAACCACTTCATGGTTAGAATGGCGACCTTTTGAATCACGCTCGTGCCAGAGAATTATTGCAGCTCGACCTGTAATTGGCCAAAATGCTCCGTTCGACTTTTCCGAGACTCTCTACTCTTCCCTGTGGAACACGGAAACTTGATCTCTGACCCACATTCTGTAGATCTGAATTTCTGCAGTTTGAATTTTAGAATATTGAATTTGGTGTTCTGAATTTCTTTTTCATCTTGAAAACTTGAAGCTGTATTTTTTAAAATGGGATATTTACAGTGTAAGAATTCAGAACCAAAATTTGCTGTTTGAAAATACATGTTTATAAAATTGTGCCATTAAAAAAAAAGTCTCGGGTTACTTGTGTAACCCTTGTTCCCTGAAAAAAGCGGAACGAGATGCTGCGCTGCTAAGCGCTATGGGGAAACAATCTTATTGTGAGCTGCTTCTGAACATGTGTGTAACACGTCAATGAAATTGACTGGAATTTATAGCCTCGGTTGGTGAGATCATTGGACGCACCTGTGACGAGGCTATAAATAGAAGGCGTCACCAGAGTGTCGTCAGATTATTTTTCTGAAGAGCGGTCCTGGGACGTCCCAGTGCGGCAAAAGAAGCGCAGCATCTCGTTCCGCTTTTTTCAGGGAACAAGGGTTACACAAGTAACCCGAGACGTTCCCTTTACAAAAAGCTTCACTTTGATGCTGCGCTGCGAAGCGCTATGGGGAACAAAATGCCCACGCCGCCGCACTGGGGCTGTCCAGACCCCTGATCGTTGTGAAGTGTTTTCACAGAACGCGGGAGGTTCCAGACACGAGCTTGAGATGTCGACTCAAGGGCATAAGCCCGGAGTAGCAGAACATCTAACACCATAGAATCCGAAGAGTGTGTACGGAAAGGACTAACCTGCCGTATCACAAACCTGGTTTAGACATGAGCTTAAGATGTCGACTCAAGGACATAAGAGTCCGGAGTAGCGGAACATCTGGCCCACAAAGTTAAAGATGAGTTTTAAAAGTCGATTCAAATGCTCTAACTCAAAAGTTCGTACCATGAACTTGGATTTGGCATGAGCCCGGGATGTTGACCCAGGGACATAGTCCGGGGTAGCAAAACATCCCGGCCAATGTAGAAATTGTAGAATGTGTGTGGAGGGGACTAGCCCGCCACGTCACAAACTTGCTCCTGCATGAGTCTGAGATGTCGACTCAAGGACGTAAGAGCCCGGAGTAGCGTGAACATCCAAACTATAGAATTTAATGAATGTGTGCGGAGAGGACCAGCCTGCCGCATCACAAACCTGTTGCAGAGGGACCCCTCTAGCCAGGGCTTTAGAGGAAGCGACCCCTCTGTTGGAGTGAGCCCTGACACCTACTGGCGAAGCTTGACCGCGCGCCTCATAGGCCAGGGCAATAGTATCCCTCACCCAATGTGACATAGTCTGCTTACTAGCGGCCGCCCCCTTGTTGCGGCCCCCATAGCAAACAAACAATTGCCCTGACTTACGCCACTGGCTTGTGCGGTGGACATAAATCTGAAGGGCACGGACTGGGCAAAGTCCATGAAGTCTTTCCTGCTCCGGCGTTAAAAACGGCGGGGAGCAGAAGGCTTCTAAAGTGACAGGATGTACTGTCGAAAAAGGAACTTTAGGAAGATAATCAGGGTGAGGATGCAATATAGCTTTGGCCATACCGGGGGCAAATTCTAAGCAGGTCGGCAGAATAGACAGAGCCTGTAGATCCCCAATCCTCTTAAGAGAGGTAATAGCCATAAAGGAAGACCATCTTGAGAGTCAGAAGTCTGTCAGACGCTGACTCCAGAGGTTCAAAAGGGGTCTCGACCAGAGCCTCCAGGACTATAGTTAAGTCCCACGAAGGAGTTCTGGCCCTAACGGGAGGCCTCAGTCGCCTGGCTCCACGAATGAAGCGGGCGAGTAGAGGATGTCTCCCTAAAGGCACCCCGTCAATCAGGGCGTGGCAAGCCGAAATGGCGGCCACATAAACCCTGAGAGTAGCGGGGCACATACCTGCTGACAGTTTCTCTTGCAGAAACTCCAGAACTGAAACAATTTGGCAGTTAACTGGATCTGCATCATGTGAACTGCACCACCTTTCGAAGACACCCCATTTATTGGAGTAAATTCTTCTGGTGGAGGGAGCCCTAGCACTAAGAATGGTTTCAATAACCCCAAGCGACAGCCCTGTGTCCCTCAGTTGGTACCCTTCAGGGGCCAAACGTGAAGTTTCCACAACTCGGGCCGGGGATGAAATATTGTCCCCTGTGCTTGAGACAGAAGGTCCTTCCTGTCCGGAATCGCCCAGGGCGAGCCGTCTAGGAGAGACATCATTTCTGAGAACCAAACCCTGTTCGGCTAGCGAGGCGCTATCAATAAGAGGCAAGACCCTTGCTGGCGAACTCTGGCCAGGACTCCCGGGAGCAGAGAAACCGGAGGGAACGCATACAGGCGCATTCTGGGCCATGCATGCGCCATCGCGTCCAGACCCAGGGGGGCTGGGTGACTCAGAGAGAAGTAGAGGGGACATTGCGCAGTCTCTTGAGAGGCGAAGAGGTCCACTTCGGCTCTGTAAAATCTCTCCCAGATCTGTTGTACTACCTCGGGATGGAGTTTCCACTCGCCCGATGGTAAGATTTGTCTGGACAGAAAATCTGCTCCCACATTCAGGCGTCCAGGGATATAGACTGCCCTGAGTGACAGTAACTTGTCCTGGGCCCAAAGGAGAATCCGACGTGCCAGCAAATTGAGGTGGCGAGAACGTAGGCCTCCTTGATGATTTATTTAAGAGACTGCCGCTGTGTTGTCCACCCGCACAAGGACGTGGCAGCCTCTCAAATGTTGGAGAAAGTATTTCAGGGCCAGAAATACTGCCATCAGCTCGAGGCGATTTATGTGCCAATCGAGTTGATGACTCTCCCATTCCCCTTGGGCTGGACGACCACTTAAGACCGCACCCCAACCCGTCAGGGAGGCGTCTGTCGTAAGCATCCTGCGACGACACAACGCACCAAGAGTGGGACCCAAGGTGAGAAACCGGGGTCTGAACCACATAGAGAGGGAACGAAGCGCTGGGCGCGTAACCCTTATTTGCCTGAGGGGACTGGCCCTTGGATGAAACCCTCTGGCTTTTAGCCACAGCTGAAACGGTCTCATATGGAGAAGGCCCAAAGGAATCACCGTGGACGCAGACGCCATGAGACCTAATATTCGTTGGAACTGAAGAACAGTGCAAACTTGACCTAGCCTGAGAATGCTCAGGGAGTTCTGAATGGAGATGACACGAGCGGGAGACAACTGTGCCTGCATCGTGACCGAATTCCATATAACCCCCAGATAGGAGATTTTCTGGGTCGGGGAAAGAACGCTCTTTTTGGCGTTGAGTCTCAGACCCAGAGAACCTAGATGAGCCAAGTCGATATCCCTGTGCTGAACTGCCAGTTCTTGAGACTGGGCTAGGATCAGCCAGTCGTCTAGATAATTCAGAATGCGGATGCCCTGGAGTCGCAACGGAGCCAGTGCTGCATCCATGCATTTCGTGAATGTGCGGGGTGATAGGGCTAGACCGAATGGAAGGACCCGATACTGGAAGGCTTCGTCCCCGAAAGCGAACCTCAGGAACTTCCTGTGCTGTGGCAGAATTCCAATATGAAAGTATGCGTCCATGAGGTCGATCGTGACCAGCCAATCGAAACGTTGGAACTGAGACACGATGGACCTGACTGTTAGCATCTTGAACCTGAGCACCTTGACCGAGCGGTTCAAGGCACGAAGATCCAAGATGGGACGCAACCCCCCCCCCTTCTTGGGGACCAGGAAGTATCTGCTGTAATAGCCAGACTCTTTCTCTGGAAGGGGAACATGTTCAATGGCCCCTTTCTCCAAGAGATTTCGCAGTTCTACCTGAAGTAGACATGCCTGTTCCGGGCTTACGGTAGTGGAAAGCACGCCGTTGAAGCTCGGAGGGCGGCAAGCGAAATGAATTCTGTAGCCTTTTTCTACTGTTTTTAGAACCCACATAGAAATACCTGGCAGAAGTTTCCACGCTGCCAGGTTCTCTGAGATGGGAACTAATTTCAAGACTTCCTGTCGAGGGGGTGTAGAATGTTCCGTGTCCTGGAATATGGCAGGAAGCGACGGTACATTCAACATTTTGTTGGAAACCCCTGTCACCCGAAACACCAAGGGTGGCGGGAGTGAAGAGGTTTCGTGAGGGTATCGGGAGGGCCGAAGTGAATGAAACACGCGCCCCGTCCCGAAGGGAACTACCCTCACAAGGTTGGATACGAGTACGTCAGGGCTTCTTTCTCTTGGAGATAACAGCCCTGAGGTCTTGTTTGGGAGGTTGCTGAGGACAACGAGCCTGTCCCCAATCTTTACGAGGGGGAGCACGACTTGCCACGCTCTGCTTCTGAACCTCCCTCCTCACAGAATCAGGGCGAGACTGGGTGACCGACGGCCTCGCCCACTGAGTGCGACGAGGAAGGAATTTTCCAAAAGCCTCCTCATGGCTTTTCGCCTCCTGGAATCTGGAGATGACCGTGTTCATGGCGTCTCCAAAGAGACCAGAAGGCGAAACTGGGGCATCAAGAAGGAAAACCCTGTCCTTATCCTTGATGCCGGATAGATTCAGCCACAAGTGCCTTTCAGTGCTAACCAAAGCGGACATAGACCGGCCAATAGCACGGGCTGACTGCTTGGTGGCACGGAGAGACAAATCAGTAGCTCGACGAAGCTCAGAGAAAGCTTCATCGTCAAGACTCCTTCCCGCACTCAAATCTTTTAGCAGGTCAGCCTGGTATGCCTGCAAAACAGCCATGGTGTGCAACGCAGCACCAGCCTGACCAGCCGCTTGATATGCTCTCCCGACCAGCATGGAGGCTACCCTGCATGGCTTAGAAGGGAGAGCAGATTTATTAAGAGATGACGTAGAACCCGGCGAGAGATAACCCGCAAGTGTCTCTTCGACCGGTGGCATCTTTAAATACCCTCGCGCCTCAGCGCCGACGATAGTCGAATATATTGACGTCGAAAGCACGTGAATGCGCGAAGTATAAGGCTTGTTCCAAGAACGAGAAAGTTCGTCATGGAGATCATCAAAGAAGGGAAGGGACTGACGAGGTGTTCCCTTCCCTTGGTCACCAGACAGAAATCTGTCCTCTAATTTAGAGCGCTTGGGGGGAACTTGGTCACGTGGCCAGTCTATTTGAAGCCTGGCCACCGCGCGAGTAATCACATCGAGCAGCTCCTCTGAAGATTTTGAATCGCGATTGGAGCGCTCAGATGCGGTTAACTCTAAATCCGACCCAAGGGAAAGGAGGTCCCCCTCGTGAACTGAAGAGGCGCCGAAGCACGCTTCAGGATCACGCGAGGGACCAGCAGGATCTGGGGAGAGAGCGAGCGAAAGGGGCGAACCCGTCTCTCGCTCCTCAGCCAGATCCACGCGAGAGCCCCACGAATGAAGTGTGGGTGCCGGCTCTCGGAAGTAAGCAAGGCGAGCGCGAAGCATCCCGACCGAAAGTAGGTCGCAATGCTCACACCCGCCCTGTTCCAACGCGAGAGTAGCGTGCTCTTCCCCCAAGCAAACAAAGCAAAATTGATGCGTGTCCCTGTCAGACATAGAACGCTGACATGGAAACACGCATTGTTTGCCCTGCTTTTCCGCCATTTTCCCCTTTTTTTATATATATATATATATATATATATATATATATATATAAAGAGAGAAGGAAGGAAAGGCTTAAGAGTTTAAGCAATTTCTAGCAAGAGTCTCGTGAAAACACACAGCGAGAAAGCTCTGAAGAAAAATGTCTGACGACACTCTGGTGACGCCTTCTATTTATAGCCTCGTCACAGGTGCGTCCAATGATCTCACCAACCGAGGCTATAAATTCCAGTCAATTTCATTGACGTGTTACACACATGTTCAGAAGCAGCTCACAATAAGATTGTTTCCCCATAGCGCTTAGCAGCGCAGCATCAAAGTGAAGCTTTTTGTAAAGGGAACAATTCAATTTGGTTAAATATGAAATGTCTTCGATTGGAATTTAAAAAATTCTAATTCAAACCTATTTAAAATACAATGTAATATTTCATTTGGCAAAATCACACTTATAATTCGAATTCAAAAGTCTATAATTCAAATTGTTTTTTCGTATTTCTGGCTCCATAAAAATCCTAATCCCTAATCCCTTTATGAATTTGCTGGGTGAGGTTATGTTAATTTGATCCACATGTTCAATTCTACTGTGTGCATGAGAGATAATCCCAAATTCGCTGTGCACAAATGGGTCATTAACAGAGCCACACATCTGCTAAATGAAACCTGCAGCAACCTGTATGCAGCTGTCTGTGGGAGAGTGGAGGTGTGTTAGCATTAGCCTAGCATGTGTTTGTGTGCACACACAATGAGCATGACTAAATGCATGCAGAGTTACTGAGTGTGTACTTAGTTATACTGCCCTACAAAGCCAAAACACATTAACTACATCAACACTGAAACTGAAATAAATGGCTTCAATTTTTTTGATAGCTAAATGTGAATTGTAAGATTGTAAGTTTTCTCTGTAATCTGAGCATAGCAGAGCCAAATCCATCTGTCACAGAACAAATAATAGTCTAACAGACATGATTTTGTTTATAAAACTTATGAAAAAAAATTATGTTAAATAGCTATGTAGATGTGTCTGTGATACATTAATGTGTCAGAGAGTGCAAGTGTATTAGCGTTAGCATAGTATGTTTGTGAGAACAAAAGAATAATTATAACTAAATGCTGAAAAAAGTAAATGTGTGTGTGTGGCCATTTCTGAGTAAGTATGTGTAAGCATGTGAGGTCTCTGTTTTTAAGTCCCAACCATCTCTACACCTAATTATTTCCAGCTTTCCTGCACCTCCCTCGAGTCATGCCCATCTTAGGCACATTGATTAATTAAAGGTGAATGATTTCTCATCTTTAAGAGCTTTAATTACACCGGGGAGATTGTGCAAAGACAGTAGGGTCGCAGCCACATCGCTGCACTTTATCACGGTGCCTTGGGGCCAACGTCAGCACACCTCTTCCACCCTCTACCCTACGTGCATCCCACGTAACTCCTGCCTGCCAGCAACTCTGCACAAATATGCTGTTTATCCCATGGACACACATGATACATCAGCAGTTAAAGCATCATCCGTTTCTGTCGCTCTGTTCCCGAAAGAGTTGATCAAAGAGTGGTTTTCTGTGTGCTAATCTTGACCTTAAATGCATAGAGGAGGAACACCACATTATATTGAGATCTAGACTCCAGAAAGGCATCAACAATCAAAGCAACCAACATATCTGCTGTAATTTAAAGTAGTCAATTAAATAATTATGAATACAAAAGCTACAACTATAACCTGGTTTTGCACCTGGGTGCATCAGCGCATTTGATTCACTACATGTTCGTATAACATTATTGTTATGTATTTTTTAATCTTGACAAACAATGTTATTTGAAATGTCTGGCAAAATAGCTGCAAAATTGCCACAAATTTGCCACTCATTATTTTTTTCATGCAAATAAGCTTGTGATTCACCACAAATGTTTGCCAGAAGATTGCAGTTCTTCATCGAACATAACATATAAATTTCAGCAAAGCTCATTTACATGTGAAAATAATCAGTCGCGAATTAAGGGAATAACCAATGGCATTATCTGATACCATCACTGTTCAATGGTACAGCAATTTTTATATGGGCTGTATCCAGACTCCAAAAAATGTTTGCCATATATGTGGATTCTTAATATCTTTTTTTTAATAATAATAATAATAACTTACTTATTCAACATTTAATTTACTCGCCAAAGGCTGTTTTTTTCACATCTTGTGCTTGTTGAGAGCAAATGTTGAACCCTGGCTTAACCTCACTAACAAATGACTTATAAAAGCAGTAAAAAGGACAAAAATAAAAATAAGCTTGTGGAATATCAGAGTTGTTTTAAATATTCTGGATTGAAAACATTACAAGAGTGAAGTCAAGAATGAAATTTAAGACTATGTTAACCACAAATATATTAACTAAGAAGTAAGAGAGAGACAGAAAGATGAGAGAGTTGATAATGAAGTGTCTGTGTTGTGTGGAGGTGAATGGATTCAGATAGCTGCTCCCGCTCGGCCTGGGTTCCCAGCTGTCAGTTGCCACGGTGACAAGACCACCAGCCCACTCTTGCTGACAGTGACACCTCGGGCCACCGAAGGGCCAGCTAGGCCTGTGTCTATCTGACAGGAGCTCTGCTTCTCTGACAGGCCCCTGACAGCCTGCACTCTATCTGTCTCTCTCTCTATCTATCTGCTTAGAAGAATGATACAGCGTTTTTCTTCTTCTTCTTCTTCTTCCAATCTGCACCATGACTCCATACCTCTATTTTAATGGTGAGAGTAGCATCTCTTTTCTGTATTCCAGTCACTTTTCCCCTAACATACATAAATACACAACCGCATGAAATCGGAGTTGTCAAGAGTTGAATGAGTCTCCCATGAGACAGCAAAGCCAGACTCATCTAATGACTGCTAATGTTTACTTTTCTGCTGTTTGTCTTCTTAACTGAGCTTGCCAATACAGCTAATCCAAAGGTAAAAAGGTGAATCCCCTGAAAACATGTCAAGGTCACATTTAACCAAAAATAAAATTATTATTAATAAATTATCATTTGCATGTAAAAATTTAGCCAATTATAGGTTTTAGATTTATTTATTTATTTTTTACATTAGGCATTTTTTGTTGTTGTTATTCCCATAATTGTTTATGGTGATTCAGAATAGATCAGCATTGTCATTACAATATTTTTTATTATTATTATTTAAATCAGCAATCAGCAGTGAAAAAAAAATATCAGCAGTACAACATTGATAATTTAATAATAGTTAATATGTATACATATAACTATTATATATTGCAATATATATATATATATATATTGCAATATATATATATATATATATAAAGTGGTAGACAAAAATATTGGTACCCTTGGTAAATATGAGCAAAGAACGCTGTGAAAAAAATCTGCATTGTTTATCCTTTTGATCTTTCATTAAAATTTTTTACAAAAATCTAACCTTTAATTGAAGTAAAACAATTGAAAGGGGAAATATCTCATTATTAAATACATATTTTTCTCCAAAACGCATTGGCCATAATTATTGGTACCCTTTTATTCAATACTTTTTGTAACCTCCCTTTACAAAGAAATCAGCTCTGAGTCTTCTCTTATAATGCCTAATGAGGTTTGAGAACACCTGTTAAGTGATCTGAGACCATTCCTCCATACAGAATCTCACCAGATCCTTCAAATTCTGAGGTCCATGTTGGTGGACTCTCCTCTTCAGCTCACCCCACACATTTTCTATGTGGTTCAGATCAGGGGACTGGGATGGCCATGACAGAACCTTGATTTTGTGGACAGTGAACCATTTTTGTGTTGAGTTTGATATTTGTTTTGGATCATTGTCCTGCTGGAATATCCAACCAGGGCCCATTGGAAGCTTTCTGGCAGAGGTAGCCAGGGTTTAATTTTTTATCTGTTGGTATTTGATAGAGTTTGTGATGCCATGTGTCTGAAAAAGCTATTTTTTGTTTCATCTGACCATAGAACCCAATCGCATTTGAAGTTCCAATAATGTCTGGCAAACTGAAGATGCTTGAGTTTGTTGTTGGATGAGAGCAGAGGCTTTTATTCTTGAAACCCTCCCAAACAACTTGTGGTGATGTAGGTGATGTCTAATATATATATATATATATATATATATATATATATATATATACATCATGACCCTAAGACTCAACTCAATTCTGCAATTCTCCAGCTGTGATCCTTGGAGATTCTTTGAACCATCATCTTCACTGTGCGTGGAGACAATATAGCCACACATCCTTTTCCAGGCAGATTCTTAAGATCTCCATTTGATTGGAACTTGTTAATTATTGCCCTGATGGTGGAAATGGGCCTTTTCAATGCTTTGGCTATTTTCTTTTAGCCACTTTCCATTTTGTGAAGCTCAACAACCTTTTGCCACACATGATAACTATATTTGTAAGTCTAACCCACTTTGATTGATGATTAAGGGAATTTGGCCTTTGTGTTACCTCATATGTATACCCCATGTGAAGCAGGAAGTCATGGCTAAACAATTCATGTTCCTAGTCACTCAGGTACACTACAATTTGTTTAAATATGAATGGGAATATACTTCAGATATATTTTACTCATAAGAATTTCTAGGGGTGCTAATAATTGTGGCCAACGTGTTTTGGAGAAAAAAAATATTTACATTAATAATAAGATATGTCCCCACTTTCAGTTGTTTTACTTTAATAAAATGAAAAATTAATTAATTAAAGATTCAAAAAAAAAAAAAAATAGTAAAAAAAAAAAGATTGGACAATTCTTAACACAAAAAAAATGTATTAATAGATTAATAAATAAAGAATAACAGATGCCAACATAGTCTTCCTTTATTTGCAAATAAATAAACAAACAAATAAAATGTATGAGTTTTTCATGTCCCTTTAAGCATTATTTTTTACTTCTTTCTTTTGATTTTATGGTGAAATATGACCAAAACTTGTTCTTGACAGGTTTCTTAAGATTTGTTTAAAAAGTCTTGGTCATAATTATTTTTTTTTTACTGTGCAACATGCTGTATTTCAAAATTAAGAAAGTCACAATGGTTTGGAACAACTATATGAAAAACACAGATTGTAAATTTTGACAGAATTTTCAATTTTGTGTTAACTATTCCTTTCAGAGATAGATTTCAAAGATGCCTGAGTGACAGAGAAAATCCCAGCGTCTACCTCTTCTTCATCAGTCACCTTCTTCAAAGCCTGGAATAACAACCCTTGATGATACAATATTTTGTTTGGTGATCACAAGCCTCTAATTTATTTACATGCACAATATATTACATTTTTCATCTGATGGCGTAATAAATTGCGGGTAGCCAACAGAGTGATTCGATGATTTAAAGCTCAATTCAAGAACCAGAATTGGTTTCCGCCAAGCTAATTCATCAGAGAAAGGAATTAAAAGGTGTGATGGCTGAGCGGTGAACCTGACTGATCGTGTACTTCGGTTACTAACACAACGGCACATCCCTCATGCAGAGCGGATGTCAAAGACAGAGACAAACGAGGGTGCGCGGAAGCCGTAAATTAACGGTCCGATCATTAGATGATACCAAAGATGGGAAAAAGCCAGGAAGCCTGGTAAAGTCAGGGTAGGTTGATAAATAAATAATCAAACTGACAGATAGATAGCATAACCTTGGATTCTTTCACACAGGATGACTAATATCTCATGGACATTGTTCATTTTTTATTAAGACGTTTACTATGTGTTTAGTAGGGCTAGGTGTTGCTAACTCTTCCACGATATGATACACAGTGATATACAAATCTGATTCAATACAATGCGATGCATCCCAATATCATAATTGGATTGGAGTTTCCCAGCATGTCCATGAGAGAGTGAATCTGTGGGATCAGTTTCAATCTCACACAGTTTTGTTTCTGTCTTTCTGTCTGACCAATGGCAAACAGGGGGAGTGTTCGGAAATCCAGTTTGAAAGCATTTCCATTCGAAATGCAATTCTGTTTGTGCAGAAATTACACAATTTGGTGCAGAAATTACATAATTCACAGTTAATGTGGACTTTACGAATATGACGATTACTGATGGTAACTTTTACAGAGGACAGAACAGTTAAACCAAATTTTGATTTCTAAGGACAGTCTTTAGACAGAGGCAATCAAATCATCGGGCTACATTCTCCCATTTATCTTACACAAACACACACAAACTGCTGTCTACGACGAGGTTTGTATGACTGATGGTCCTCTTGGGTCTCATCATGGCTGTCATTGGCCTCTAGGCAGGGTGATAAATTCTGGCCATTGGTGGGGTAGCAGAGAACAGGTCAGACTGATCGTTCCCAATCAACTGCTCAGCGTGAAGCTCTGGTCAGAACAAATGGCTCCAAAGCACTCTGGACCTTTAGGTCACCCTGTCTAATGAACTTCCCACCAGACACAAAGAAGGTCAGAGCCTCAGGTGTGAAGGTCAAAATCGATGTATCTTTTCTATGACAGGTGAATGTAATGTTGGACAGAATGTCACACAGCAGCACCCAAAGAGAACAATCACAGTTTTTACAAACATAAGGACTGACAAATCACTGCACTAGTTAAAAATAATAATAATAGTATTATTTACATTTCACTTTTGTCCTTTTCCACTTTTATGCTGACAAAGAGAAAAGAAAATTATTGTAGAAAGAGAAAGGGGATAGAACAATTGCAAGCCAAACTCGAATCTGAGTATCCTGGATGAGCACCACACTGAACATCCCTAGAGAATGTACTCTAAATGCTAGGCCACAGATCAGAATTACATACAAAAATCTGTTAAATTCCTGTTTTTTTTCTCTCTCCCCTTTTCTCCCCAATTTTGAATCCCCAATTCCCAGTGTGTTCTAAGTCCTCATGGTGGCATAGCGACTCACCTCAATCCGGGTGCCGGAGGATGAATCCCAGTTGCCTCTGCGTCTGAGAATGTCAATCCATGCATCTTATCACGTGGCTTGTTGAGTGTGTTACCGCGGAGATGTAACGTGTGTGGAGGCTTCAAGCTATTGTCCGCAACATCCATGCACAACTCACTACACGTCCCACCGACAGTGAGAACCACACATTATAGCGACCACGAGGAGGATACCCCATGTTACTCTACCCTCCCTAGCAACCGGGCCAATTTGGTTGCTTAGGAGACCTGGCTGGAGTCACTCAGCACACCCTGGATTCAAACTCGTGGTAGTCAGCATCAGTACTCGCTGAGCTACCCAGGCCCCCCGTTAAATTTCTGTTAAAAATGTATTATTTAACTTGAGCAAGCACTCATAGTCTATCAGTTTAAGCATAGTAACTTTTTAAGTCAACGATAAACGTTTTTGCAAACCATTTTACTTCTAAACCATGACATATTTTCAAGTGAAATGGTATTCAAGAAAAAAACGTAGGGCAAGGTTTTAGCCATCTGAAATTAGCCCACTGGACATGTTTGGGTTATTTTTTCATATCCGTTTAAAAGTTAAAAAAAATAACAATAAATAAAAAAAAAAAGCCTTTGGATTTTACACAACAATGAATAAATCATATAAATACTAAATTTTTGCAATACTTGTTTATTTTTATGTAATGTTAGGGTGTTATGCAGCATGGTATGTGGTTGCTAGGGCATTACTAAATGGTTGCTAGATTGTTGAGTCAAAAGAGATCATCTCCAAGTCTCTATGATATCCTAATTCCTAAATAAGTAAGGGACCTTTTCAATTAAAGTCAATGAGATTTTTCACTCATTTTTTATTACATTCTGAAATAAAAATCTTTTAAAATGTAAACCATGATTCTCTATTTTTTTTTCCAAACAAACACAATGTGTATTTATTACAATTATCATCTTATTTAAAAAAGAGTGTTTGGGGGCATTGGTAGCTCAGTGAATAAAAATGCTGACTACCACCTCTGGAATCACGAGTTTGAATCCAGGGCAAGCTGAGTGTCTCCAGCCAGGTCTCCTAAGCATCCAAATTGACCCGGTTGCTAGGGAGGGTGCAGTCACATGGGATAACCTCCTTGTGGTTGCTATAATGTGTTTTGCTCTCAGCGGGGCGCATGGTGAGTTGTGGGTGGGTGCCACAGAGAATAGCATGAAGCCTCCACACATGCTATGTCTCTGCGGTAACACGCTCAACAAGCCATGTGTTAAGATGCGCGGATTTACGGTCTCAGACACGGGGGCAACTGAGATTAGTCCTCCGCCATCTGGATTGAGGCGAGTCACTATGCCACAATGGTTGATGAGTTGTGCATGGATGTTGCGGACAATAGCTTGAAGCCTCCACACATGTTACATCTCCACGGTAACACGATCAACAAGCCACGTGATAAGATGCATGGATTGACTAAAATTCTACAAAGTATATAATTTAGAATTTAGAACATAATCACATTTCTCTCCACATGTTCTTCACTGAGAGTCTTCCAGAAAGGACAGGTATTTGCCCCATATCTTAACATATGCAACTAATCCACCAAGCTGCTTATATGATATATTTTTAAATGCCGCCACCCTACCCAATTCGTTGAACAACTCTTGAAATGAGGGGGCATCATTTGACTTCCATCCGCTAAGAATTATCTGTCAGCCAATCATTACATTAGTTTGGATCAAGCATTTTGTACATTCGTCACTTACTTAAATAACTGCTCCATCACCAAAAATAAATAGTCTAGGGCAGAAATAATGTGTTTCATTCAGGAGTGTTCCCATTACAAAAAGCTTCACTATGATGCTGCGCTTTGCTAAGCGCTATGGGGAATGATCCTAGTCGTGAACGAGCTGTGAATATGTGTGTAACACGTCAATGAACATTGACCGGAATTTATAGCCTCGGCTGATGTAGTCATTAGACGCACCTGTGGCCAGGCTATAAATGGATGCGTCACCAGGTGTCGTCAGATCCTCTTTTTTCAGAGCGATTCTGTGTGTGTGTTACACAAACTCTGTCAAAACTTTCTATCCTCTGCTAGGAATTAGAATTTGTGAGGCAGTATGAAGTGAACCTTTTCTCCTTTCTGTTCTGTCTAGAAAATATATATTTAAAAGAAAGAGAGAATGACTGAAAGCGTAAACGATGCGTGTTCCCCTGTTCCCGCTCTATAGCTGGACACGTATCAGTTTTGCTCTGTTTGTTTGGGGGAAGAGCACACTGCTCTCGCGTTGCAGCAGTGGGGGTGCGAGCACTGTGATTTGCTTTCAGGCAAAGTGCTCTGCGCTCGCCTCGCTTGCTTCCGGTCATCAGCACTCTCACTTAATTTGTGGGGCTCTCATATGGATCTGGCTGAGGAGCGAGAGACGGGTTCATCCCTTTCGCTCGCTCTCTCCCCAGACCCAGCTGATCCTCTTAAGCCGGAAGCGCACCTCGGCGCCTCTTCAGTTCATGAGGACACTGAATCTCTGTAAATCCCACGCATAATAATAAAGTGGCTGCGGAATTAAGAGACAAATGCAAGCATTGCTATCTGCTTTCGGGCAAAATGTATCGCACTCGCCACCCTTACTTCCGGGAGTCACCACATTTCATTCGTGGGGCTCTCGCATGGATCTGGCTGAGGAGCGAGAGACGGGTTCGTCCCTTTCCCTCGCTCTCTCCCCAGACCCAGCTGGTCCTTCCCGTGATCTCGAAGAGCGCTTCGGCGCCTCTTCGGTTCACGAGGGGGGCAGAGCAGTGAACCTCTGTACATTTCACGCACAATAATAAAGCGGCTGAGAAATTACTCGAGGTGATTACGTGGGCTGTGGCCAGACTAAAGCTAGACTGGCCACGCGAACAAGAGACCCTCCCCAAACGCTCCAAACTAGAAGACAAATTTTTGTCTGGTGGCCAAAATAATTTATTAAATAAAAGAGGGAATGGAACTCTATATCAGTCCCTTCCTTTCTTCTATGACCCCATAACAAGTATTTTCTTTATGGAGGAAATTTATACTTCCCGTGTCTTCATGCCCTCGACGTTGGTGTATTCAACTTTCGTGGGTGCTGAAGCTCGGGGGTATTCGGTGATGCCGCCGGTAGAAGAGACACCTGCGATTTTTCTCTCGCCTGGCTCGGCATCATCGCTAAAGAGACCTACTCTCCCACAAAGCTGTGCAGGACCTCCCATCAGGCAGCAGGTCAGGCTGGTGTTGCTCTGCACACTATGGCAGTGTTACAAGCGCACTAGGCTAAATCTGTTGAAGGACATGAGTGTGGGCACCTCACTCAGGGGGAGGGGCCGTCGGCCACCCAGCCCCGCCCCGGTCCTTCTAGACGGGAGGCTCTAAAACAAAACGTGGCGATTCGTGCTCCCCCTCTTAAAGGGGTCCAGTTCGTCACCCTCAGCAGCCCCCAATGCAAGACCTCAGGGGCATGATTTCTAAGAAAAAGAAACGCTGACGGTCTTGTACCCAGACTTGTGGGTGTAGTTCCCCTCGGGACTGGGCGCATGTATCATCCACTTCGGCCCTCCTGATACACTCACGAAACCTCTTCACTACCGCCGCCTTTGGTGTTTCAGGTGATAGAGGCTTCCAACAGAGTTGGGTGTACCGTTGCTTCCTGCCTTGATCCAGGACGCGGAACACTCGACATCCCCTCAACAGGAAGTGTCAGAAATAATACCCATCTCAGAGAACCTGGCAGCGTGGAAACTTCTGCCTGGTATTTCTATGTGGGTTCTAGAATCAGTAGAAAGAGGCTACAGAATTCAATTTGCTCGCCGTCCTACCCGTTTCAATGGCGTGGTTCCCACTACCGTAAAACCGGGACAGGCATTTCTACTGTGGAAAGAACTGCAAAATCTCTTGGTTAAAGGGGCCATAGAACATGTTCCCCTTCCAGAGAAAGAGTCAGGCTATTACAGCAGATACTTCCTGGTTCCCAAGAAGGGTGGGGGGTTGCGTCTGATTCTAGATCTTCGAGGCTTGAACCGCTCGGTGTTCAAGTCCTAGATGCTGACTATCAAGACGATCGTGTCACAAGCCCAACATCATGTTTGGCTGGTCACCATCGATCTCATGGACGCATATCTTCATATAGAGCCACAGCACAGGAAGTTCCTGAGGTTCGCTTTTGGGGGCGAAGCCTTCAAGTATCGGGTTCTTCCATTAGCCTTATTAACCAGTTGCAAGCTGCTAACGACAGAGGCCTCCCTGATGGGCTGAGTAACGGCCTTAAGTGGTCGTCCGGCTTGTAGGGATAGGAGGGTCGTCAGTTCGGTTGTCACAGTAACTGTCTCGAGCTGATGGCCGTATTTCTGGCCCTGAAATACTTCCTCCTGAGGCTGCCTTGTCGTGGTGCGGGTGGGCAATACAGTGGTAACCTCTTACGTAAACCATCGGGGGGATCCACGTTCACGTCAGCTGAATTTCTGGCACGTTGGATCCTCCTTGGGGCCCAGGGCAGCTCCTGTCACTCAGGACAGTTTCGTACCTGGATGCCCGTGTGTGTGGGAGCAGATTTACTCTGAGGTAGTGAACAAATCTAGAGCAGAAGAGGACCTCTTCGCCTCTATGATAGCGCAATGTCTCCTCTACTTCTCCCTACGTCACCCAGCCCCCTTGGGTCTGGACTTAAAGGCACATACATGACCCTGAATGCGTCTGTATGCGTTTTTGTCCCCCGGTTTTTCTGCTCCCGGTAGTCTTGGCAAGGTTCGCAAACAAGGGTCTTGCCTCCTACTAATGGCGCTGCGCTGGCCGAACAGGATATGTTTCTTGAATACCTCTCCTCGACGGCTCGCCTTGGGCGATTCCGAACAGGGAGGACCTTCTCATCCCTGGCCCGAATTGTGAAACCTTTCATGCTTGGCCCCTAAGGGTACCAACTGAGGTTCACAGGGCTTTATCTTTAGGCTATCGAGACCTTTTCAAGTGCTATGGCTCCCTCCACTTGGAACTGATCTGGGTAGATTTTACAGGGCAGAAGAGGACCTCTTCGCCTCTGTTGATAGCGCAATGTCTCCTCTACTTCTCCCCGAGTCGCCCAGTTTCCCCCCCTAAGTTCATATTACAGAACCAGCTAACTGCCAGTTTGCTTCAGTTCTGGATTTTCTGTAGAAAGAACTGTCAGCGGGCACTTGCCTCGCCACTGCCAGGTTCTATGTGGACTCCACTGCGGTTTGCCACGCCTTGGTGGGCGGGGTGCCCCCTAAGAGGCATCCTTGCTAGGACCTCTTCATAGGGTAAGACCCCCATTTTTAGACCACTAGAGTCAGCTTTTGGTAGACTTCTGACTCTCAAGATGGTTTTTCTTATGGCAATTACGTCTCTAAGGAGACTTGGTACCTACAGGCTCTCTCTTTTGCCGGCCTGTTTAGAGTTTGCCCCAGCTATGACCAAAAGCATTTTTTACACCCTCACCCTAACTACCTGCCCAAGGTGCCTTTCGCGACCCGTGGCCAGTTATTTTCTAAGCCTTTTGCTCCCTGCCGTTTGTAATGCCGGAGCAGCTAAGACTTCTCAGACTTTGTCCAGTCTGTACCCTTCAGACTTATGTCCACCGCATTTGCTAGTGGTGTAAAGTCAGGGCAGCAATTCTTCTCTTGAGGGCGGTCACCTCCTGGAAGACTATGTCACTTTGGGTGAGAGACATTATTGCCCGGGCCTACGAGGCGTGCGGTCAAGCTTCGCCAGTAGGTTTTAGGGCGCACTCTACCAGAGGGCTCTCCTCCTCTAAAGCCTTGTCTAGAGGTCTCCCTCTGCAGCAAGTTTGTGATGCAGCAGGCTGGTCCTCTCCGCACACATTCATCTGGTTTTATGGTCATGTTACTATATGTTCATGCTACCCCGGGCTCTTATGCCCTTGGGTCGACATCTACGCTCATGTCTAAGAAAGTTTGTGATGTGGCAGGATGGTCCTCTCCGCACACATTCTCAGATCTTGTGGCTTAAATCTTTCATGCCTGAACAAGTTTGTGATGCGGCAGGCTGGTCCTCTCCGCACACATTCTTCAGGCTCTATGGTTTGGATGTTCATGCTACTCCGGGCTCTTACGCCCTTGAGTCGACATCTACGCTCATGTCTAAGCAAGTTTGTGAAGCGGCAGGCTGGTCCTCTCCGCACACATTCATCTGGTTTTATGGTCATGTTACTGGATGTTCCTGCTACCCCGGGCTCATATGCCCTTGGGTCGACATCTACGCTCATGTCTAAGCAAGTTTGTGATGCGGCAGGCTGGTCCTCTCCGCACACATTTTCAGATCTTATGGCTTAAATCTTTCATGCCTGAACAAGTTTGTGATGTGGCAGGCTGGTCCTCTCCGCACACATTCTTCAGGCTCTATGGTTTGGATGTTCATGCTACTCCGGGCTCTTATGCCCTTGAGTCAACATCTCAAACTCATGCCTGAACAAGTTTGTGACGCGGCGGGCTGGTCCTCTCCGCACACATTCTCAATTTCTATGACAAATTTGTATGGGTTGGATGTTTTGCTCCCCCGGACTCTTATGTCCTTGGGTCGACATCTCAAGCTCATGTCTGAACAAGTTTGTGATGCGGCAAGCTGGTCCTTTTCCGCACACATTCATCAAATTTTATGGTTTAGATGTTTATGCTACTCCGGACACTTATGTCCTTGAGTTGACATCTCAAGCTCATGTCTGAGACCTCTTGTGTTTTGTGAGCACACTTCACAACCGTACGGGTCCGGACAGCCCCAGTGCGGCGGCGTGGGTATTGTGTTCCCCATAGCACTTAGCAAAGCGCAGCGTCATAGTGAAGCTTTTTGTAAAGGGAACGTCTCAGGTTACATGTGTAACCCTTGTTCCCTGAAAAAAGCGGAACGAGATGCTGCGCTTCTTTGCCGCACTGGGACGTCCAAGGACTGCTCTTCAAAAAGAAGTATCTGATGACACCTGGTGACGCATCCATTTATAGCCTGGCCACAGGTGCGTCTAATGACTACATCAGCCGAGGCTATAAATTCCGGTCAATGTTCATTGATGTGTTACACACATATTCACAGCTCGTTCATGACTAGGATCATTCCCCATAGCGCTTAGCAAAGCATCGTTCCGCTTTTTTCAGGGAACAAGGGTTACACATGTAACCCGAGACGTTTCACATATAAAATTCTGGGTTCTTACCCAGAATTCTAGAATGTTAGCGCAGAATCTCAGAACATGGGCTATGTCTTCATCTTCCAACTGACATCGCCAGCAGGTAGGGAGTATTTTTTGATCACTCGTCAATTTAGGAAGTTCTAATGGCTCTACGAAGTTGCTAATATCCTTATGGGTATATGAAGACATAGAGCTATAAAGATTGAAGTATATAATTTTTTAAAGGCCTTATTAATATTTATGGCAGAATTAAATATCTTGCCTCCAGAAGACTTCAATGAAGGAATGGTGAAAAAACAATCTCTGTTTTATGTATCTTTATGTATCTGGAAAGATGTTTCACTGCTTTGTCCCCTGAAAATATGTCTTTCTTGCCCTGAATAACCAAAACTTTACCTTCTGTGAGCTAACAGTTTTGTACCTATACTTTAGCTGAGTTAACTCTCGAGTATAAGGGATATATTGAAGTGCCATTTACATGATTTTCTTTTCTCTATATGCGGAAACATGTCTAAATACACCATAGCATGATCTGAAAATAAAATTTTTCCAATTGAGAAGTCAGTGGCAGATGGAATATATATATATACATGATATATTCTAGAGTAAATCTTATGAACTGAAGAAAAATGCATCTGGGAGTTGTTGTCCCTCCCAGATCTGCAAATGTCTGTAATACCAAGATTTTTACACATCCTCTGTAGTGTCAATGTAACCTTTGTAACACTATTATCAAGGACCAGATCCATTAACAGAATGTAGTCTCCACCCAAAACCATATCATGAAGGATCCCAGCTGCTTGTAACTTTACCTCAAGATATTTCAAATTGTTCTGATCATCAGTGTTGGGTGCATAATTATTAGCCAAAATTAGAGTTTGCCCTGTATTTCAGCCAAAACAATGATGACTCTTATTAAATAGTCTTTGATCTGCTTGAGATATTTAAATTGTAAATGCTTATCAGCTTTCTGTGGAGAAAGGTGCATTTGTTGAAGGAACACTATATCATATTTTACGCTTAAGGAAAAATACAACCTTCCTTCTTTTAATAGGGTGCCCCAGTCCATTAACATTCGACATGGAGAGAAACATTTTACCTATATTAAAGTGTGACATATTGACATGTAAAGATAAATTGCATACCCAAGGCAAAATTATATAGACCACTTTCCAACATTGATGCAACCATAAAATCCTGAACAACCCATGCACGTTCATGAGATTTTCTGCAACACTTTTCCTACCAGATTGCACAAGACCGGAGTTATTCATTTAAAAAAAAATTCCTCTTTTTTTTTTTTTTTTTTTTTTTTTTTATACGTAATCCATCCATCCATCGTCAACCGCTTATCCTGCATACAGGGTCGCGGGGGGCTGGAGCCTATCCCAGCTAACATCGGGCGAAAGGCGGGGTACACCCTGGACAGGTCGCCAGTCCATCGCAGGGCCACACATAGACAGACACACACACACACTCACTCACTCACACTCACACTCACACCTAGGGCAATTTTTTGGAGACACCAATTAACCTAACCTGCATGTCTTTGGATGGTGGGAGGAAGCCGGAGAACCCACGCAGACACGGGGAGAACATGCAAACTCCACACAGAATGGCCGGGGCAACCGGGGTTTGAACCCACGACCTTCTTGCTGTGAGGCGACAGTGCTAACCGCTGCACCACCGTGCCGCCCCTATACGTAATCCATGCCATTAAATTTTGACAAAAATGTATTTCATAAAATAAGCCCCAGTAAATAATCACTTCGAACCCACATAATGAACAAATTAACTCAACAACAAGTCAATACATTTAGAAAGAGAAAAAAGAGTAGAGCGAGAGTCAGTGGGCAGCCAACAGAATAACAAATCCTCTCAGGCTGCATAAGTAAAATACACTATGTGTAGTCTGTATTGTTGACCGAGTGCAGGCAAAATGACCCACTCACACCATTGATTTATTGAAGGCCATAGCTTGTCGTGGGCATGTTAAAGTCTTATGACCATCCTTAGCATCAATTCTCAGCTTAGCAGGAAAAAGTCAGCACTGCACTTTATTAATCCTCACTCTGTCAATATATTCTCCCAATTCAGTTAGTGTGTGTGTATATATATATATATATTTATACCCTTATCTAGTGTATGTGTATTCTACATTGTGTGTATTGTGTACATTTGATATGTAAATTGTTGTGTAAGTATGTGTACATTTGTTATGTAAATTGTTTTGTGTAAATATGTTGTTATTGTAAAGTGGTTTATGTCTCGTCACTGTCATTACTGCAATGTTGCTCGGAACTGCACACAAGAATTTCACCTGCTGTTGCACTCGTGTACACAGTAGTGTGACAATAAAGTGATTTGATTTGATTTGATTGATTTTGAAAAGCAGTGTGAAGCCATCCTTCTGTTGGTGCAGTAATTTCTTACACTTTTTGAATCTGTCCCTCTTCGCTAGTCTCGCCTTAGCAAAGTCTGGAAAAACCATGATGTTGTGGTCCTCCAAGCACAACTTGCCTTCATTCCTCACCACTCAGCTGACTGCAATAATCTTGCAGGTATGGATTGTGGTCTGTCATCCGCCCTGGAAAGCTGACCGAAAACATTTAATTTTTAGATGCCGGTCATCTGTGTCTATCAAATTCAGAATAAGCCCATGCAAAAACGTGACCATATCTTGATATCTTCCTTTCCCTCAGGAATTCCAGTGGAACTAACATTATTACACCTTCTCTGATTTTCCATATCCTCTAGTTTTTCCCACACATGTTCCACATCAGCCTTGGTTGCAGGTCGGGTTAGCCTGTAGCTCTCTTTCGGCCAACTCCAGAAACTCAACCCGTTTTTCAACATCGTTCATTCTTGTGATCAGGGTGGAAATTTTCGCCTCCATAGATGTGATCGTTCAACGTATTTCTGCAAGGCCCTCCAAGTCGGTCAAGATTTTTGTCAGCGCTGCATAAATGTTTGATATCTCCCAACCTACTTCACTAAGCTCGCTGCCACTATCGACTGGAGCTCCACATCCTGATCCTGTGAGACGCCCAACACGTGAGAACGTAAATGCTTTTTAATGTCCCCACAGGCCAAACATTTAAAATTTTTCAAAATCCTGCCCTCCCAGCACTGTTTAGCAAACAAAACTATTACAGTTCTCACCAGTTAATACTGCTTAAAAGGAAATTGTAGCAAACTTTAAGCGGCCACCCCTCGCATAGTCTAATGTGACACTCGATAAAATAATTTTGACTCTTAAAAGAAAGTCTTCAGAAAATACATTAGTTGGAATTTGTAATATTTTAAAAGAAAAATTGCCATTCTAGCAAATATAAGGGCTTGACAAACTTCAAAATCATAATCAAATCCAAGAAGATGAATGTGCTGCCTATGTAAAGCCAGGAGAGAGGCAAGGAGAGAGGTGGAGTGGATCTAAAGAGAGAGCCTGATGTGAGGATGCCAAACAACCACCGAAGATGCCTTTGACGCGGAAATATGTCACAATTATAATAATGGAGTTTAAGAGAGGAAGGTTCACACACTCACCCTGTTATTCCCACGCACTCATTCACTCACATACAGACACACATTAAAATCAAGGGTGTTGTGCACAGGAGTTGAGCTGTGGCATTCTCCTTCATGATGGCACTGCTTGGCTCCTCAGTGGAACAATTATATTCCCTACCTACACGCACACATAAAGTGCAGATTTTAAAAATAGATTTTAAAGTTTTATCAGATTCCACTGGGTCTACAGAGAGGATGTTTTATCAGTCATCATTAAAGTCTTGTGGCTTATTCTCAATGGCATTCTGACAAAACCAAATAACAAAACAAAGAGAACACTATGCCTGTGACTTTCAATTATCTAAATGCAAGCATCATAATTAGTATTGATCATAGTTAGGCTTAGGGGTTTATTCTACATCCCAAACCACAAGTATTAAACTTCAGCATGTAACTCGTGCCAGATCATTTGTGCTACAGTCATGAACGATAGGTAAAATAATTTGTTTTTGTTGAGGAAAGTTGTGTGAGTATGTTTCTAAGTGATCAGACTTACGATTGTTCCCTGGTAGATGATTAACCAACTGAAAAATCTCTCAGACTTAATAAATATCGAAAGACTATGAGGAGGCTCTTTTGATTTGGTCCAGTGATCAAACACCTAGCAACCACTCAGAAGACCCTTGCAGCCACGCAGCAATGCACTCAAAAACAGTCAGAACCAAATCCAGGGCATGCTGAGTGACTCCAGTCAGGCTTCCTAAGCAACCAATTGGCCCAGTTGCAAGGGTGGGTAGAGTCACGTTGGGTTAACCTGGATGCTATAATATGGTTCTCGCTCTTGGTGGGGCGCATGGTAAGTTGTGTGTGGATGCCGCAGAGAATAGTGAGAAGCCTCCACATGTGCAAGGTCTCCTCGGTAACGCGCTCAACAAGCCACGTGATAAGGATTGATGTCTCAGATGTGGAGGCAACTGAGATTCGTCCTACGCCAACCTGACCTAGGCAAGCCACTACATCACCACGAGGACTTGCGCATTGGGAACTGGGCATGCCAAATTTGGGAGTAAAAGGGGAAAAAATAAAAACAACAAAACAAAACAACTCAGAACCCTAGCATAATAAAAACAACAAAACAAAACAACTCAGAACCCTAGCATTGTGGCCATGAGTTTTGCGAGGCTAATTATTTGAGATTAGCATCCTTATTGAGAATTTTATCTAAAACGTTTATTTTGGCAATCTATGGATTGCGTGCTTAAGCCTATGCATGTTAAAAGCTGTTGTTCTAAAAGCTTCAGTAAATCTTTCACAAGATGCAGATGGGTAATTACTCTCAGGACCTGACAATTTCAACAACTTAAATACAGAAAAAAAACACACACAAAGTTTTGTTTACATTTATCATTCAGATTTATTATGTGACTGAGATGCATAAAGTGAGATGGGAGAGAGAGAGAGACGGATGGTGGCAGGCACGACGGATGGATGGCATAAAAGAGGAATGTCGAGGAGGGTCTTTATCACTCAGGCCGCACATCTCTGTTTACCACACTGTCATTTGCTTCTCACGGCACATCCCTCACTTCTGATGTACAACAACATGAGGAAATATTTAGCAATGAAGATCTCAGTGAAAACGAATTAATATTTCAAGTGTGATGGAGCCTTTTTAATATTTCAGGAGCAATTAATAAGGCAGCGTATCACTCGTTTCCCAGAGAAAATAGTTGCCAACGAATGCAAGCCATGGATGAATGCGTGTTTTCCCAAAATGCTTTAATTCCACAGCTGGCACTCGTACATGCCTGCACAGATATCTTCTTGTAATAAAATACATGTGGATGTAACCTCAAATGCACAACTTTGTAGGTGTCTGCTATATTTTCAAATAACATTAGTCACACAACTCAGTCACAAGGATCTTGGAAAAAAAGAAAGGCAGAGTAGGACTGAATGGTAATGTTTCATTTCAAATGAAAATGACATGAACCTAAATGTGGCCATTGCAGTATCTCAGATGCAGAGAGCAGAGTTAAAAGGGGCCTATGCATATGATGCCATGTTGGCATATCAGTTTCTTGTTGTCTTTACCTGCTACACACACACATTAGCTACAGTAGATGAACCATTACCCCTACTCCACTGACATGGTTAAATTAACAAAACCGAACTGTACACCCTAATCCTTATATCTAAACCTAACCAACAGAGTCGTAAAAAGCAAATGGAAGATGAAAAAGTGTCTCGACGCATATGCTTATGTTAAAATTAACATCAAACATCAATAAGATTAATAAATACTGAAAAAATATTGTTCATTGTAAGTTAATGTAAACCAGTGTTTCCGAAACTGGGGTATACGTATACCATTTATGCAGTATGTATATGATTAATATAACATGTACAAAACATGAAAATATAACATGTTTATTATAAGGGAGTTGTTTTACAAAGATTATTGTGTTAAACAGAAATATTTTCAAATGACCTTGTGTGAATTTTATCTATGCATTAGAGAGGGAGTGCACGAAAGGATGTTGAATGTTTGAAGGGGTACGTCACTGTAAAAAGTTTGGGAACCACTGATGTAAACTAATATTGCTAACTAATGTTAACAAATGGAACCTTATTGTAAAGTGTTACCTGAAAGTCATTGTTGTTGTAGCGCAACTAGTGTTCATTTCACCAGGGAAGCACAAAATACCGTTATGAGTCAGGGCAGTCCTATTTTTGTCAAGCTGCAAAGCAACTCCAGCAAATATATTTTCTGCGCCACTATCATCACCAAATGGAAAAGTGATAATAATGGGACAATGGTGAGATACACAGATATCATTGGTTAAATCAGTGTCAGAGAGCAATGTTTTCACAGAAGTGCCACACAGAATCAGAAATTAAGGGAGGCTCAGGGCAAGAATGGCCCTGAAATTGCCAAAAATGCACCCATGAAATGTAAAATTTAAAATGTTGAGTCAAAAAACATGCTCTTAATTAAGTATTTTATTTGAGACATCTAATATAGCTCCTAATATTCTATTCTAGGCTGATTTATGCATTTTATCTTTTGTTCATGTTAATGAAATGGTTAAATTGACATATTTAACATAAAAGAACTTATGAAGAACTTGGGTGTTATATTTGATACCAATCTGTCCTTTGAAAATCTAATTACCAATGTTTGTAGAACAGCATTCTTCCACCTAAGAAATATTGCAAAATTCCGACACATGCTCTCTGTTGCTGATGCCAAAAAACGAATTAATGTGTTCATGACCTCAAGACTAGATTATTGTAGTGCATTACTGGGAGGATGTCCAGCAAGATCAATAAATAAACTTCAGTTGGTTCAAAATGCAGCAGCCAGAGTGCTAACGAGAACCAAGAAATATGATCATATTAGCCCCATTTTATCATCCTTACATTGGCTACCTGTTAAATTTCTTATTTATTCAAAATTTCTGTTAACAACATACAAAGCTTTGAATGGTGTAGCGCCGCAGTACTTAAGTGACATTCTACCATGCTATATACCATCACGTTCATTATGATCACAAAATTCTGGCCTGTTAATAGTTCCTAGAATATCAAAATCCACAAAAGGAGGTAGATCCTTTTCATATTTGGCTCCTAAACTATGGAATAGTCTCCCTAACACTGTTCGAGATGCAGACACACTCCCTCAGTTTAAGTCTAGACTAAAGACTCATCTATTTAGCCAGGCATACACCTAATTTATCCTCCAACCCACAATTAGGCTGCTTTAGTTTAGTCTGCCAGAACCAGAAACCAGAAACATTGATCATGATCTATAACTCTGCAATAAATTTAATGGCATCTATGCTTATATTATTTTATTTGTTTCCCTGTCTCAACCTCGGGATTCCTATCCTGAGGTCACCAGAACCGGCTGGATCCACCTCCATTAATGCTTTGTGTTGGACTCCACTGCTACGTATTGCTGTGTGATGATGACTAAATGCAGCCGGTGCCAGCCAAACATGACTTCCGTCAATTATGATGAACTTCAGAGGATGAACTGATGCAAACTCCAACCATAAGACATGGGATACTTCATACCTTGGATTTAGGATGGACCACACCGAACCGGACATTACCGAACATGTTGAACTGCGATGCACCTCACTGATCTCTGCCAGCATCCATCTATTGATGGACTACACTCTTATAATGGAATACATAGACTATCAATTGCCAACAAAAGCCTTCATCAGTCAATTAACAAGGACAATTGCATCTATGTGAACTTAATCCAGGATGGACTTCAAAGACATTAGTCATTAATCTTACAGTTCATACAAAATCTACGTTTAAACACTGTCCCTTAACACTTACTTAGTAATATAACACTTATGTATAAGTAATATGAGTGGTGGTGGTGTAGTGGTCTAAAGCACATAACTGGTAATCAGAATGTCGCTGGTTCGATCCCCACAACCACCACCATTGTGTCCTTGTAATAAGGGCTCTGTAAGTCGCTTTGGATAAAGGTGTCTGCCAAATGCGTAAATGTAATATTGGCAGTATATTCATGATGTTAGCCAGAGGGAAACAGGCCCCCACAGGTTTCTACTAAGGTTATTTTTCTCCATTTATCAACATCTTATGGAGTTTTGTGCTCCTTGCTACAGTCGCCTTCAGCTTAACAACTGGGGTTATTAATACAATTATTATTTAATTACTTATTTTTAAACACGATTAACAATCGTATTTTATCTAATTACACAATGATGATTCATCAACATTATAAACATTACAGTTTTATCTTCTGTTAATGCCTGATCTTCTATAAAGCTGCTTTGAAACAATGTGTTGTGAAAGGCACTATACAAATAAAATTGACTTGACATAAAGTATATACACACTAAACATATAAATAGAAAAAAAAATGCCTTTATAAGGGTAGAAAATGCCCCTGAAAATCAACTGCAGGGGGCAAATCTTGCTCATTATTTCTTAATTAAATTTTTGACACTGTTGCCACAGAGTCAATGTTTACACTTTTCAAGGGAATCAACATATGAACAGCTTCCTTAGTTGACTCTGCATATTAATCTGAGATAGGTATATGTAGAAATAAATTTATATTAAAAATTAAACACATTACCTCTAAAAACGATTAAGAGTCTAAAAAATAGCAATGTGCCAAGTTTGTTTGTGACCAGGCTAAGTAGTAACATATGACTTGAGTTCAGTCAAAAATTCTATATGGCACAAGTTGATGGGTTCTTTGAACTTGTTATCTGTGAACCAATCGGCTAACTCACATTTTGGCAAGTAATCAGTTAGATAATCAACATGTATACTCTTATACTCTCTTGTATACTCTTTGTCTAACATTTAAAGGAATGTTCTGGGTTCAATACAGGTTAAGCTCAATCAAAAGCATTTGTGGCATAATATTGATTAGCACAAAAATGTATTTGAACTCATCCTTCCTTTTCTTTAAAAAAGGCAAATATCTTGTGTCAACATGGCCAATCCGCAAACGTTAAAATACTCACTGTTTCAAAAGTATAGCCTCAAGACATAAAGGTTATGCATGTAAAAATTATTTTTGTGTGATAAATCACTAACTAACCTTTTCTGTGTAAGGTTATTGCTAATTTTACAACTTCATTACCATGACGATGTAATGCCAACAAATCCTAAAACACTAAATCGACTGCAAAAATTACAATTTAAACAATTTTACAGCTCAAATAATACATGAGTTTTAACAGAAGAATTAATGCAAGTGCTTTTATAACATTTTAAGCTTTGCATTTCTGTGTTTAAATCCTCCAAAGATTGGCCACATTCACTTTTATTGTCCCTCTATGATTTTTTTTAAGAAAAAGAGGGACAAGTCAAAATTAATTTTTGTGATAATCAAAAATAAATTTTTTGATGTGGTAATCAACAAATGCTGACGATTGAGTTTAACTTGTACTGAAACTGGAACATTCCTTTAACTTGCTCAGTTTTGCAGATAAGCCTGTAGCAGCGCAGAAACCCTCCTCCTCCCCAGATGCACAGGTCTAGATCTGGTTCATGGGGATTCTATACATGTTTAATTGTGCTGCAGCATGTCCTTTTGCTCGATGTACGATGTCTTGTCTTTGGCGGATTTTGCATCAGCAGAATGTGCTCATGCTTAACTAAGCATGTCTGTGTATATTCTAGTAGAATCAAGTCTTTGCACTTGCTCTTCTACAAAGGCGTAGCAGATTAAGTCCACCAAGACCAAATCCTATCAATATGTCATACCCAAATAAACATGCTAAATAATTCAGAGAGTTGTCATTAATAAAATAAAGTAAAAAACTCCAGCACAGATCTGCAAGAGGTCTGCAGATCAACTGGTCAAACACCATCCCTAGTTCCAGCATCATTTAATTGGAAAAGAGGTAGATGTGTCAAACAGGCCTGGGTTTCTCCACACACACTTAAAATGAAGATATGCCATGGTGGTGGGCTGGTGGTACATGTCCTGTGAAAGAAACAAGCCATGGGTGTGTGTGTGTGTGTGTGTGTGTGTGTGTGTTTGCATGGCGAACAGAAACAATCTCTTCTCTCTCTTATTCATTACCTCTCCCAGCCAGAGCTCATTTTCCACATGGCCCTGGTGTCAAATGCCTTCAAGCCATTCACCAAAATCTGGCTTTATCTCTCTGTCACTCTCTTTCTCCCTTTCTTTTTCTTCTTGCGTCTCAAGAAGGCTCAACTCCAAGAATCAGATACTGTATATTCCAAGAGAGCCCAAGCCTTTGAAATTAAATGGGGTGGCAGGGGACCACAGTATGCAGAACAAACAGCTCGCTCTTAGTGCTCTTGAATAGACAAGGACAATCCCAGTGTCCTCAGGTGTGGCCACAAACTTAAATCCTCAAAGGATTCTGTGGAGAACTCCCAGGAACATTCTTCTAGGGCTACTGCATGTGGAACCTAAAGCAACCATTATGCCCTAAAGATATAACTCAACATACACACAGACTGCTTTTGAATAATGGAAATGGGCATATACATACTCTTCCATGGGTGTTGTTTCTCTCAAAAACAACATCATGACCATGGAAGGCCTTAGGAGGGAACTTTGCTACATCAGACGATATTAATGGGGATGCAAACATACACTTACTGTATACACACAAACTAAGAGAAACTAATCTCTTTCTAATATGTCTCTACCTATTACTGCAATTCATTCCCACTCTGTTTCCACTGTTTTTCAACAATATATTGGGGTTATTTCAACATTGGACCATGCAAAAAGGGCCACATTATATACTTTAATTGCATTTCATTTTTTTGTGACCCAAGACAGAGCTTTTGGCAGAGCAGTCCAGGGTAGAGCCAGGTAGACAGTAGACAAAGGTGAAGTCAGGTAGGCTGGAGACCAAGGTGGAGTTGTAGGAATGGAGAACCAGGGCAATAATGCAGGCTCGGAGGACCAACATGGAGCCAGAGGATCAGAAGGCCAGGGAGGTGGCCACAGGGCAGGGACAGGAGGCCATGGAGGTGGCCACAGGGCAGGGACAGGAGGCCGGGGAGGAGGCCACAGGGCAGGGACAGGGTCAGGAGACCTGGGAGACAGCTACAGGGGCAGGACAGGGTCAGGAGGCCTGGGAGGCGGACACAAGGAAGGGACTGGGTCAGTAGGCCTGGGAGGCGGACACAGGGCAGGGACTGGGTCAGGAGGCCTGGTAGGCGGAGACAGGTCAGGGACTGGGTCAGGAGGCCTGGTAGACGGAGACAGGTCAGGGACTGGGTCGTGGCCACAGGGCAGGGACTGGTTCAGTTGGCCAGGGAGGTCGTCACAGGGCAGGTACAGGGTCAGGAGGCCTGGGACACAGCCACAGGGGTAGGACAGGGTCAGGAGGCCTGGGAGGCGGACTAAGGGCCAGGGACAGGAGGCCTGGGAGGCAGACACCAGTTCAGGAGGCCTGAGAGGCGGACACAGGTCAGGGACCGTGTCAGGAGGCAGAGCCGCTGGAGGAGCGGCAAAGCCACTCTAAGACTCTGAGGGTGGAGTCATGGGCATGTGGACATGGGCAGTGACAGGGGAATGACCTCCGTGGTCGTGAGCACGGGCAGTGACAGTGAACATGGAGCCCTTCTTCTCCGCTTTCAGATGGCCGAGAGCACAGCTGTGAGAGACTTGGAAGGCAGAGCCATGGGAGGCTCAGGGGTGGAGCCATGGTGGCCTCCCCCCAGAAAATTCTACTAGGGCAGTAGCGGCCATGAATGCCAACTCTGGGATGGACAAGGCTATCAACGCTGGTTCTGGGATGGATGAGGCTTTAAGAACAGGCTTGTTGATGGGTGTTGGCTCGTTGGCCGTGGTATGTTTTGGCATTGGCTTGTTGGCCGTGGAAGGCATGTGGAAGGTGTGTGGGAGGCGTAGGCTCACTGGCTGTGGCAGGCATGGGCATTGATAACCCATGAGGAATAGCCTTCATGGCCAAACGTAACAGCATCAGTGGGGAATCATCCTCCTTGGAAGACAGTGCTGAAATCATTGAGGTAAGCTCCATGGTCATCGGAGCAGGCAGCGGCAGGGAACGGCTTTTGTGTCTGAGAGAACTGGCAGGGTAGGAGCACTGGGTCATCCTTACATGAAGGGTAAAAACTCTCCAGAGTGATGATGATATATTCCCTCCATGCGAGTTCTTCCATCTCTGGTAAGTCTACATTGAGGTGGTCAAATCAAATCAAATCAAATCACTTTATTGTCACACTACTGTGTACAAGAGTGCAACAGTAGGTGAAATTCTTGTGTGCAGTTCCGAGTAACATAGCAGTCATGACAGTGACGAGACATAAACCACTTTACAATAAACAACATATTTACACAAAACAATTTACATAACAAATGTACACATACTTACACAACAATTTACATAACAAATGTACACAATACACACAATGTAGAATACACATACACTAGATACGGGTATAAATATATATAAACACTAATTGAATTGGGAGAATATATTGACAGAGTGATGATTAATAAAGTGCAGTGCTGACTGATGATCGTGAGAGATCATGTGTTCAAAAGTCTTATTGCTTGTGGGAAGAAGCTGTCATGTAGTCGGGTGGTGCGGGTCCTGATGCTGCGATACCGCCTGCCTGATGGAAGCAGTGAAAGCAGCCCATGACTCGGGTGGCTGGAGTCTCTGATGATCCTCCGATCTTTATTCACACACCGTCTGTTATATATATCCTGGAGGGAGGGAAGCTCACCTCCGATGATGTTTCTGGCCGTCCGCACCACCCTTTGCAGGTCTTTGCGGTTGTGGGCGGTGCTATTGCCGTACCAGGCAGTGATGCAGCCAGTCAGGATGCTCTCTACGGTGCTGGTGTAGAACCGTGTGAGGATGTGGTGATTCAAACCAATCCAAAAAAAATTATTTTAAGCGTGAATCACCATAGTTCGATTGGCTCGCGATACCTCAAAAGTGAGCACAGTCATGCACAAGAGGATGGTCGGCTCGAGACAGTTAAAAAAAGCTGATGCAGGCAAGGATTAAAGATCAAAATGCTGCTTTTAATCACACCATAAGGTAAACAAAGTAACACAGATTATTAAGAAACAAACACAGGGAACAAGGCACAGAACATCACAGAGCACATGCAAAGACTGACCAAGAAACCAGGGAAAACAAGGGCCTAAATACACAAGGGTAAACAAGGGAACAAGGAACACCAGGGGAAACAAGCAAGGTAAACCAATCATAAAATAAAACTACAAAAGACTACAAAACTTACACAGGAAACAGGAACGGGGAACTAAGCAACAAGAATTTCAACATAAAAGTCTAGGCACAAACAGGGAATATGTGACACACACACAGACATACACAAAAGAAAAAACTCACAAAGTGTGTCCCATTGCTGTGTGGCAATATAACTGAAATGCTTATGAAAATTGGCCTCTTGTACTCAAGCTTCAAATAAACTTTAATCAATTCCAGCTAATCCATTTGCTTGTTTTAGAGTAGATGAGAATAATGCACATCCAGCTCCACCCAACACTCTCTCACACACAGCAGCTCAGGGACAAATAGGCCAGTCCAAACAGTATATATTCAGTGATGCCATACCTCTCCCACAAACACTTGTGAGAGCTGTTTACTCTAATTAAAGTTGCATTCTTAATCCTCAGCTAAAGAGGGGGCTCGCAGGCCTCTGATAAATTATGAGAGTGATCTCTTTCTTTTCCCCTCCCTCTCTTTTTGGTCCTTTTCTCCTCTGTCTCATTCATTCTCATTTCCATCATCCGAGTCAATAAACCGGTCCTTGGCTTACAGTATTTAAAGACTAAAGTAGCCCACATTAAATACACTTAACACCTTTTTTCTACAGTAACCTTCCTCTAACCTGGGCTTTGACGTGACTCTTAATAAGCCATGGAAAATGCAGTCAAATGTTTCATCCCTTTCATATGAGCACCTCAGGCTTGGACTAATCAAAAGCTCTCATCCGAGGAGCATTTCTCAGGCCTGAGTCCGATCAAAGGGCTCTCCAGGCTGAAGGGATATGGGCAGGAATGGCTTCTGATTGCCAGCTGATTGTTCCCGCTCATGGATTATTGTCCACTGAGAGAGAGAGAGAGAGAGAGAGAGAGAGAAACAGAACATGCTCAGCTAAGAGCTACACATATTATTGAAAAGATACGGAAATCTTTTAGCATCTGAAGCAGACCCCACACATCTAGAGACAAATGGAATGTTTGTTAAATCTACACAGCGCTGATTAAAGAGAATGGGCCGTAGTACCATTATGACCACTGACTTATGGACACACATCCACAAAGAAAGACCATTACAATAAAAGGAAAGGGGAAAAATTGTCTTTGTAACCTTTCATCAAAATGTAATAACTTTCTTCACCTCTTCAACAACTTTCCTTTTCCTCTGACATCACCTAGGGTGCACAGGCCTTTGGATAATCCTAAACACCAGCCAAACAGCTATATAGGTATTGTTTTAGTAAATTTATATTCAGTACTGGCTCCATTCTGGTATGGAACACACGCTTGTCTTAATCAAAACTTGTTGGATAAAATCAAGTTCTGCACTAAATCTTTATCTCGTTGAACATCTGGTTTTACTCGTAAATATTTTTTTTTCCCCAATTAACCATTTTGGTGCAAATTTTTGTCATTTGCTGCTTTGTGATTTGTTGCATCAAGAAACGTAACTCAGCCTACACTGAAATCTCATTGGTTCAAAGTCCTGCACCACATAGTTGCAGGTTAAACGTCAAATATGTTCAGATTAGTTGCACATTTATTACTTTGTGCTGTATTTCCACACTCAGCGAGGACATATATATTACTTGATCTTGCATCTTGTTAGAATATGGTGTAAAACAAGCTTTTAAATTGTAAAATATCTCCTAACATAAAGGAGATTATCATTTCTCAGAAAGAGAAAATTAACAGCATGTTTCGTAAAAACAAGCTCATTTGTTTAACTACATAGATTTCAGATGATACGTAAATAGCTTTGCTAATATGACATCCTCGCAGGCCATCTAAAGTTGTGCATTGGCCACAGGAGATGAGCCGCAGCTCTGTAAATACTGCACCATTTTCCCTTCACCGCTATCTTTCTCGGCTCTCTCCTGAATACTAACACATCCCTGGGTCTGTTTGCCTTGCACTGACAGAAACAGCAACATGTCTGTGTGTTCCACCAGACAGGTGTGTGTGTGTGTGTGTGTGTGTGTGTGTGTGTGTGTGTGTGTGTGTGTGTGGGGCTTGATATTTACATTTCCGATATATCAGCCACTCTGTATTTCCAGACACAAAGAGCTGGCCTTTAAAACACAGACGTGGAATCAAAACGAAAAAGGAAAGATGAAACAGAAGACAATGGTGGAAGAGATGAAGCAAAGAGGAATAGTAAAACAACACGACTAAACAAATGAGAGGCCAAGCAGTTAAACCAATCAAAGACTGTGTTCGGAATAGCATACTACCACAATAATCATACTAATGTAATTCAGCAACATTTGTTTACACCAGACTGCCAAGAATTAAGAAATTTTTACATAAATTGGATTAAAAATGCTAAATAACTATTGAGATGGTAACTGGATAACTCTTGAATTAAACATGCAATTAAATTAGGTTGATGTAGTGTACAACTTTTTGAAATGTTAATTGTTGCTTTATGCACACTGTTTTACATACTGTATTTAAAAAAAATTGTAAGCAGTACACATTGTATTCTGTGCAACATGCATTAAGTATGTTATGTATGCATGCAGTATGCTATTATTCCATTTCAAACACAGCTAACAGTAACAGACCTCTCTCTCTCTTTCCTTCTCTTAAGACATAAAGGCGACCTGGATGATCCAACCTCCCAAATGAGTGAACATTGCTTGCAATTTGACCTGCATGTTTCATCGGAATCTGTTGCTTGCCTCCACTACATAAACACACAACACAGCTGCGCCCCGGGACTTAGCTCAGGTAAAATGTGCCTCTGGGTCAGGGTTCTACAATGGAAGGATAACTCAAATGGCACCATGTCATAATCCATTACAGGACTGTTATTGGCTGTGCAGTAAATTGCACAATAACAGCAGGTCCAACGAGTCATATGTGGTACTGTCTCTGGGGGCCTGTGAAAGTTTGTCCTGCAGGCACTACCAGCTCATTCTATTAAAGCAGATCTTATGTTACTCACTGCTGAGACTTAACAGAGCAACAAATTCAAATTGATCAAATATATAGTTACTGAACTATATTAAACCATCTCACCTCTCCAAACTTTCTCTTGCTTTCTGTCTATAGCAGTTACTATACATTCTCTATTGTTATTATTGAGAAAACTGTGCCCAAAACACCACAGATACTGCTGTTATTACCATTACAGTGAATATTAAAAAACACTGTGGGATGAAAGAAGCTTTCAGATTCTGCTTGTCATTTTTTTCCCTGATTTCCTGAACTGTACTACACTGTATACCCGAACAGTACAACTAACTTATAAACACTATTGGTGTAGCAATCAAAACCAGTTATTTAGTTGTCCCAACAATAAAATTCGACATTTTCTTAATGAGTAATGATGTTTTAATTGAATTTTTTGAGTAAACATTGCCAACTGTATCATAATTTATGAGCATATAAAGTCAGAGCCATATCCTAGCAGGCTGCATTCATGAAATGTGGTGCTGATGCATCGTGGGTGACCTGAGTTTGAATCCCAGCTCGAGAGGTCCTTTCCCAGTTCCCACTCTTCTCCCCTGTCATGTCCTGTCTCATCTCCACTAACTCTGTCATTAAAAGCCTGAACACTGACAAAAAAATAATAAATAAATAAATAAATAAATAGCTGAATTATTATTATTATTTTTTTTTTTTAAATTACAGTTAAATTAAAAAAATATATTACAGGTACTTAAATATTCTTGGGTATCAGGTAAAACAAAAGATTTGAATATTCTCAACTTATCAGGTTTTAACAGTGTATATATGGTATTGTGGCTGAAAAAATGGTTACCATGATCTAAGGAACATTGTTGTAAAGGACCAAGATGATCACACAGGAAGTCAGCATGTTGTTTCCTAGAGTTTCGGCACCCTAGGATCAGCCACATAAAGCACTACATTCACATTTACACATCTGGCAGATGCTTAATTCAAGTTACAGTTTATTTAAGATATACATTTTTATCAGTTTGTGGTTTCCTGGGAATCAAACCCCTGATATTGGCATTGGTAGCGCCATGCTCAGTTAAGCTACAGGAACACCTGGTAATACAACTCACCAACAAGAGGCATCTCTGTTCAGACATTTTTGCATGGACTCAAATGCATTTTCCTTCCTCTTTGGCATGACTAGATGCACATTGCATCAGCATGATGGGAGACCCAAGTTTAGATCCCATGCTGAAAACCAGAAAGTAATCACGTTTGCATAATCAGTGACGAGCGTGAATCGGAGGTTGCATATTCCACTATAACATAATTTCCTCTACTGATGATTAGGTATACGTTTGTGGTGTGGGTTGTAGATGGTATTTGTAGATGGTATTACAACCTGTACAGCTGAAAACAACTTTCCTGGAAAATGGAGCTCACACATGCCCATATGCCCAACCAGCCTGATCTCATAGTGAAATCAGAAAGAGTAGACTAACATTTCTTTTGTCAAAATTGGTATACGTTGACTGAAATTTCAAAACACTGCACCTACTGGCCAAAGCGGTAAGTGTTGTTGGGCATATGGGCACATGTGAGCTCCATTTATGTCCAGGAGAGGTCACAAAAAGCTAGTATTGAAGCAAGAAGTTTTCAGATTTACAGGACTTTATGCAATGAAGAGAAAATAATATATTTATAGATTCTATCCCCAAACCCAAACCTTACCTTAACCATTAGTGGAGTAAAAAAAAGTAATGTTAGAGGGAAAAGTGAAACCTCTGAATCATGGTCGTCATTGATTATTCAAATGTTGCTAATGCCTGGCTTTGAACCCTAGTGTCCCACACAGCTGATGCAACGTGCTGCCAATCATGCCAGGTGGAAAGGTAAACACATTGAAACCACTGCAAACATGTCTGATGAGAATGCTACATGTCATTGTGTTGGCATACAGTTGCCGATCCTAGGGTACCGAAACTATCGGAAACATCATTCCGACTTCACGTGTGATCAACGTGACCCAACAACACTTACTTTTTTGGCCACTGGGGCCAGTGTTTCAGATTTTGGCAAGCACAGACCGATTTTGACAAAAGACAAGTCAAACTACTGTTTCAAATTTCAATGTGAAAACAGTCTGAAGGGACATAAGCTGATAGACAATGAGACAGAAAGTAACTTTTGCAGAAAAATAGCAAAGAACAAAGATAACAGCATGAAAGAACTAGCACGGTTGAACAAGTGCGAGAAGAACTAGAAACTCTTCTGAGGTCTAAACGTGGTCTTGTTTTTTTTTCTCCCCAATTTGTAATGCCAAATTCCCAATGCCTCATGGTGGCATAGTGAATCACAATCCAAGTAGCAGAGGATGAATTTCAGTTACCTCCACATCTGAGACGCCAATTCGCACATCTTATCACGTGGCTTGTTGAGCACGTTACCGCAGAGACATAACGCATGTGGAGGCCCATGCTATTCTCTGCAGCATCCACACACACAACTCACCACGTGCCCCACCGAGAGCGAAAACTACACATTATAGTGACCACGAGGAGGTTACCCCATGTGACTCTGCCTTCCCTAGCAACTGAACCAATTTGATTGCTTAGGAGACCTGACTGAAGTCAGTGAGATACCCAGTCCCCCCCACCCCTTGTGGTCTTGTCTCTTGAGATACAAGAGAAAAAAATTAAAAACAGTGAGAAAGAGAGAGAGGATGTGACAGACAGATAAAGTTTGGAAAAAACAAAAGTGTAAATTAGCATACATTGCATCATATGAGTGAATAGCTATGGTCAAATGAGAGCAAGAAACTCAACAATTAAAGTATGTTCCTTTCTTGGTCTTGCTTCTTGTTCAAAAGAACAAAGATACAGTATTAAATAGAGCGAGAAACCGAAACTTTGATAGAAAATGAGCTAAATTTAGCGTACATAGCATAACATAAGATATGTCCATGGCTGAATTAAAGCAAGAAACATAGACATTAAAAATACTTCTGAGATCGTGTTTCTTGTTTAAGAGAACAAAGGGACAGAATAAAAAACAAGACACAGTTTGAAAGAAACAGTAAAAAGCCAAAGTTACCATTTAGCATAGCATGACAAAACAACCACGGTTGAATGAGAGCAAGAAAAGAAGAAACTAAAAATATTGTTTCTTGTTGGAGAAGCAACAGAATTACAAGAAAATAAGTCCATTGTTTCTCATTAGCATGCTCCATCAGGTGCAGCTCCAGTCTGGCTAACTCATAGTACATCCTGCTGTAGTGGACTATGCCAGCTCCCCCAGCATAGAGAACCCGCCATAATTACTCCCTTTACGAAGAGGGAAAACAGGCATTATGAATTCCTTACTCCTCCTCTATTTGTCTAATCTATGTGCCTGTCGTCGTCTAATTAGTGGCATAACTGATGAAAAATACCCCTGTCAAAATATCACAAATAATGACAAAAGTCAACGCAGCTCCCCATTTACTGATGCAGAGTTTCTAATACAAAAGCTGTCAGGGACTGAATTTCATTGAAAAAAAGAAAAGAAAAGAAACAGAGGAGGAAAACAACAGAGCTGTTTTTTTGGGCTTTAAGTTCACTTTAATTTCACCAGTTGGTGGGAATTTCCATAATAGCAAATCAAAAAAAATCATCAAAATAAATTTGACTTACAATTAGGGATTTGGAATTAAAGTAAACATAAAACAGGGTTGGCAACCCATTTTCCTTTTGCTATCTGATGAATATCAGAGAAAATGTAGAGGGGGCCATAATTGTAAAATATTGTATTTTGATATATATATATATATATATATATATATATATATATATATATATATATATCACCATGCTGCATGATAAAACAACCTGTGTTTTACATGTGCACACACAACCCCCACAGGAAGTAATTTGTCTATCTGATTAAGTGTAAATAGCAAACATGAGGGTCGACCTGCTGTGCTCTGCACAACATCTGGAGCAGGTCAACATCTGTGTCCAGATTGCCAACATATCTAAACAAAAGCTGGCAGCCCACAGCACTAAACAAATGTAGAATGATGGAAATGGAAACATGATAAAGCCACGTGTCCATTTACATACACTACCAGTCAAATGTTTAGACACAATTGACTGAATATATGCTTCTCATGATCTTAAAAACCTCTTAAGGCTCATGCTTAAATGCTTGAAATTAGTTTTGCACATTAATTATATTTGAATTCCTTTACAAAACTATTATTGATATTATTTGTAATGAATTAGTCGGTCTGTATATTGAAGGAAATGTAACAAACATGTGACTTCAATACTGTTTAAGAAGCATCTCAGGATGCACCCCAGGAAGGTAATATAAGAGATACCTTTGATTTTCTTGACAGTTTTTGGGTGCTACATTTTGTAATTCCCATTCATTTGTGTTATTTTATTGTTGCGATAACTTGTATGATAAGTAAGATTGTGTATTAAAAATGTTGACTGTTAGTGTACATTACTAATCTTTCAAATGAACTTTTGACCATGATCACAGATGATAACTATTAGAGAAATTTACTGTGGTTGAAAAAAAATATTGGGAAAAAAAGGGGAAAGCTCTTTCTAACTCCATTTAATTTGCAAGCAAACCAAGAGACGTGATTGCATTTACCAATTTATGGCTTTTTAGCAATCAGAAGTCACACTGTTAAGGCAACATTCAAATTCTATCTAAATACCGTTTTCTAAAGAGCTATGCAGTGGCTATGAGCTGTTCATTCAAAGGTTGCATCTGGAGATGAAATGACCGTATGTGGATTGGCATGAAAAGAAAGGCGCTCTTCATACTCTGTCCTTTAAATTAAAACTCATTAATGGCGGCACTGCTGAGATCACAAAGGATTTTAAATTAATATCCATAGAATAGGTACCGGTTAGCAGACCGTGATCATAATGCTATTGCAGTTCTGAATAATAGAGGATATACATTTCCGTCCAGATCGCCCTTATGGAAAATGCATTTCAGGTATGGAACTGAAGGCAAGATGTCTAACAGTTACTGGAAGATGATATTGATCTTGTTTCAAGGTTTTTGATATCGTGCTTAGCCAGAGAGCAGCTCCTCTCTGTTCATAAATCATTCAGAGCTGCTTGTTTTGTTTGCATTCCAAATCTAGCACATTTTTGTAAGAGGCATTACAATTTAGAGGCTTTAAAGATAATGGTTCTTCATTGTCAAAATATGGCTGCTTCAGTACTCTAAATTGTAATGCATAATTCATCTCAAAACAGCACTTGAATGGTTTTTGGACAGGATTTCAACATCCTGTAGCTCAATGCTTTGCTATTTACTCATAAAATAAATCTTACTCTGGAAGTTTGTTTGGATGTTTAATGGCATATTATGTGGCTAATATTGATGTTAAGATTATTACACGATTTCTCACTGTGACAGTGCTTGCAAGGATGTATGATCAATAAAATCTAAATAGCATAATTTTCTAGAAATATGGTGACATTTTTTACTACGTTTTTGATACAGATGCCACACTAACAACAAAATCATTCCCTCTCCAAAAACACATTCAAAACATTGAAGAATCTCTACAGATTCATTTTGATAGCACAGAAAGGTTGCATTCCTATAACTTGGTAAATTGGAATTTTCAACTTCATACTACATACTATGTTGTTAGTCGCTCCTCCAAAACTGTCATTATTCATAACCATGGGCATTAATGGTGAGTTGGTACTCCCTAACAGCTTCCACTCTTCTAGAAAGACTTTAAACTAGTTGGTAAGCATACAATGACATAGTATTAAGATTAGTCTTCACAGGAATTAAGGGGTCTTGATAAACACATTAATTAGAAAGGGGTGTCTATTACTTTTGGCCATGTGGTGTATCAAGTAGGAATATCTTACATCCGATTAAGGATGGAAACACATCAAAACACTGGTGATTTCTGCACAAAAGTACATTATATTGAGTATTGTGCTGAGACCAATTCTACATGAAAATATGTGAATAACTTACACCATGTAAGTATAATCCGCCCAAGCTAAATTTGGCCAATGGGCCATAAGTGTTCTCTGAAGCCCCAGAGAAGTCGTAAGACATGTTGTTAGGGGTTTTGTTTGATTAAGTGTAATTTCTAGGGCTCTTTAGGGAGCAATAAATAAACTGATAATGGAGCTTGACGCACAAACTGTAAAGGCTTCAGAACAGGGCAAGCAGAGAATAATGGGTAACCTGAGGGTACGAGCACAGTAGCTTGGCTGGGCAAGAACAGAGTAAAGCCACTCAACAGGACAGCGAGCAGCTCTCAGAGTGAGGATCATCTGTCGAGTTCATTAAATCTACCTGGAGGACAGATCCACTATCATCTGCGCTCGTCAACATCAGCCTGCATATGAGAGGCGATGGGTATTCAGCAACTAGCGAGGAATTCAGGGCATAACACGCATGAAACCATGAATACATAACCACCAGCAACCACAAGTGGGGAGAAATAAATACACAGAGGTATGTGTACACATTCATGTGCTTTATGATAGATAAAATATTTGGCCCAAAGTATGTGGAAATATCCTTTTAATTAACAGTTTTGGCTATCCCAGTAATTCAAGTGAAGATAAATCTTAATGCAACACATTCAATGGTACTCTAGAGAACTGAGTTGTTTCAAATGGGAGGAAACAATTGTCTGTTCCAGTATGGCAATCCCGCTGTGCACATAGTAAGGTCTCTAAGATTCTGATGTAAAAGAGCTTGACTGGCATACACCAGATAAATAGGTATGCCAACTAAAATCCAACATCTTCCAACATCTAGTGGAAAGCTTATCAGTGGTAGCTGTTAGGGATGACCAGCTTTCAATTAAAGCCACTGGTTTTGACATTAATTGCTCAACAAGCATTCACGTACTTTTTGGCCATATACGGTATCTTGCCATGCAATTGCATACAGTGCTTTGAGGCTTAAATACTCAAGTGTCCTTGATATGCTCAAGAATCCCAAATGCGAAATTCACTTTGATGCAGAGTCAGTGGGTCTGTTCCAAAACTTCATGAGCTGCCTTCTTGTCTCCTGGCTATATCCTTGGGAGCTGTCTTCTATGGCAGCATCCTAACTGGAATGGAGCCCCATAAGAGACCATTTTGGAACGCTCTACATAGGCGACAGCTCTGTGCATCATTCAAATAGCAATCCTCACACACAGCACACGGGAGACTCGATCGTAACTGATTTCAATACAGGTGATGCAAGAGAAATTATGCGATCCTTTAAGGAGCATAAATACACACAGCACACACACATTTTGGGTAAAATGGTCAGTTTTGTATCATGTTGAACTGTTAATTATCAATACTTTTCAGTATTGAATGGATTAAATGTATATTTTAATCAAAATGTATCTCGCTTCGTTCGCCGTCTTGTATTTATTTTTCCACCGAGCTCATCACAATAAATTCTGGCATTGCCTCCCAGGGAAGGATACCAGATATCTATGTAGGCAGCATAATTAAGATAACTAACTTTTGGAAAAGCCTTCGTTTAGAGAGTAGGGTTGCTCCGATACCAAAATCTTGGCTTCGGTACCATACCAGCTCTGGTACCTCTGTATCGATAATTAATCAACACTATAATCAACTAATAAAAAGCCTCAAATTTTGATGAAATTACTAAAAAAAATGAAGATTAAAAGAACTGCATAGAGTCTAACAGATTCAAATTATGCATTTTCCATTTAAAATTTTGTGGATTCCATGTTATGATCAAATGGTGTTTAATCAAATTGATAAATACAGTGTTAATTAAATAAAAATATAATAATAATGGTTTTTTGGGCTATTTTTTTTGGTAAAAATAAAATGTTGCACAACAGAGCTTCATGGTATTATTGAAAACATTAATGAAAAACATATGTCTACGGTCACTGATTTTTGTTCATCAAAAAGGATTGTTATTAGCAAACAGTATTTGTTAAAGATTGCCTGAACAAAACATTTGGCGAATGCCAGTGTAGGCGGTGTCATAGAGTAATTACTCTTTTAGAATAATGATTTCTAATTGTTGTGTATTTATGAATTATCCTTACCAGTTTCCTCATAAAGTGGCATCATGTTCTCTTCTGTTCACCATGTTACTGATTAAAACTTACTTGCTAATTAGCATGTAATAATTACCTACACTTGTGAAAGACTTGCTCACTTGCAATCCATCCCTGACTAAAATAGCTCATTCCCTCTTTCTTATTCTGCACAGATTGATACCATAGATGTCTCACAACACAGCGGGTAACCTATGCAGCAACTGTGAGAGCTTCCACAAACGACCCACCCCATCAAACTCCTGACCAGAGCCCAGGACCCAGTCCTGTTCCCGGACAGTAGGGGCTGATGGGAATAACTCTTAAGTTGTTCACACAAGCCTCGTTCTGTGGTCGCAAGTAAAATGCTCTAAATGACTGGGCTAAATGGCATTTACCTGCATTCGTCAATATTAGGGACGGGTAACATGGTTGACTAGTCCACTACTTTAACTTGAATTAAAAAATAATAATAACGTTAATGTTTTTGTGCGGTTGCTTTGAAGAGTACAGTATGTGATGCATGCTAAATACTGAAATTATTGAATTTATTGACGCTACGTTTAATAATTTTGTGCAAAAAAATAACGGACGTGGGCTTCCTAAACATTGATTTCAATCGTCTCTGGGTTTATTATGGTGCAAAAACACCTGCTGATTCTTGTATCATTCGGTTCAGGAACTTCTTTTCTACCATTAGAAAGTGTACATCAATCAGGTCAACACCAGTTAAGGCAAAAAAAAATGCAACTTAAGCCATGTTCCGATGTCTGTGGAGATTTTTTTGTCATCGGCAATATTTTAAGAACAGCTTATTTGTTTTGTAGCTCAACATTCTGTCAATAATAATAATTTTAAGGACATTTTAGGCCTGCTACATATCAAATTAATTCATTTTCTGGATGCTGATGCGTCAGGTTGATGAATTAACTATCTGATATGTCACCTAAAGCGCAAGCTGGAACAGAAAAAGCACGAGCTGGAACAGAAAATATCTGATTGCTTAAACAGCTTGTATGATATTAATTTTGGTGGAATTGCCCCAAATTATGATATAACCTTTTTTTTTTTATTTGAATACTAATTTTAGACTTCTTAATACCAAAATGTACATACTTTTGTGAATAGAATCCCTGAAATTATCAAATATTTTGCTCTGACAATTTTAGAGTGTGTGGTTCATTGTATACAAAGTTTGAAAATTCTGTCATCATTTACTCACCCTCATGCAGTTCCAAACCTGTATGAGTTTCTTTCTTCTGTTGAACACAAAGAAGATATTTTGAAGAATGTTGGTAACCAGACAGTTGACGTAACGTCTAGTTTACGGATGTAACCTCCGTTCCCTGATAGAGAGAACGAGACGTTGTGTCGAAGAAGTGACACCAGGGCCAATGAGAAGGCGACGCTTGCCAACCTGGGAACGGGCGAGCCTAGCCGGGCCTCTTTTCTCTCTATGTTTCTCGCATAGAGTCAACGGCTGGGGCCCTTACACACATCAGGGAAGGGGGTCTTACCCAGTTTCCTATTTTTCAGGGGTAAAAGACCCTGCAGAGGCTGTGAGCGGCACGCAGACACAAGGAAACAATCATCCAGCCGCGACGGCTCTGGGGAGGACGGAGGGTTCCAGTCCAGCCCCACGCTGGCGGCGGCCCGGGCAAGCATGTCAGATATCTGGGCGTCAGCCTCAGCCTGGGCGTGCTGGCCAGAAGGCGGCAGCCCAGACGAGACATCCATCAATATTAACAATATCACGGTTATATTTTCACAGAATGTTCTTTACATTATGTAGTATGATTTTATGTAGAAAACAGTGAATCACAAAAAAATTACTTTAGATGGGTTTTCACAGACGCACCGTCCAGCAATTTTTAATGCATGAACATGTCCTGTGTGTATGCCCCCTTACAAATCCTGACTGGTAGACATTAATTATACAGGGCTTCTGTAAAACAAGCAAGTCGATTTTGAAAATATGTAGTTTTCCACATCAAGGCACACACACACATACATGGTATTATAACACGTTATTTGTTTCTAACTTGTTTCTATTTAGAATTACACAAATGTAAAAAACAATTAAGTTGTATTAAGCATATTATAGGCATGCTATACACATGCTATAAGTATGTTATAAGCAAACAACATGGCAGACTGCTGAGATGACACCTGAAAACAACATAGAGTCATCCAGAGAGAGACACAAACTAGTGTATGATTGAGAGGGTTTTGTTTTGTGGGTTTGTTTTTGCACCATTCCAGTCAATTTGTAAAAATGAGTAGTTGTGGAAGCCTTAACACAAATCAATCTTGAACATGTGCACTAGAGAGCGATGACACACGTCAGTCATTAGGAAGTATTCAAACACAAGGCTGTTATTGTCACTTGAAGTGACATATATATATAAAGAAACACTCCAACATCATGATCATTTGACTCAAGGTGTCTTTGATGTGATAATATATGCATACACACTACACTAACACTACAATCCCAGTTATCCATTTTAATATATTTTTTAAACTGCACAAAAGCACACACTTCAATTTTAAACAATGCTTAATATAACTATACAGTACTACACATACACTACCAATCCTAGTTTCTTGTTCATGAACAATTACATTGGTCCTCTGCCAGATGCTTCAACACCGTAAAAGCTTGATAAATGTTGGATATTGGAGAAAAGCATTGTGACGAATACATGATCACAAAATTGTAAACACCCCTTTGTTATAGCCCACATCTGTGCTAGTGTCCGCCTGTCATGCTGGCAAACGTCAGAGAGAGCCACGGCAGGGAAAAGAGGAAGCATTTAAATAAACAAAATAAAGATCATTTGTTGCCTCAGACCTGGCTGAAAAGTACAATTTTAATGTTATTCTTCTGCAAATATTGCTCAGAGGGACTAAAAGAGTCACTTTCACAGCAGCAAAGCATTCATAAAAGAAAAAAGCCAGGGGAGACCCTAAGGCAAGGCCTCTAGGGGTGAAGTGGACAGCTCTGGATGAAAGACAAGCTGTCTATCAGAGGAAGGTTTTATGTATTCTAGTGGTAGCGAGACAAGGTGGCTGTCAGAGAAGAGTGGAGTTTAAACGTTTCTCTTTCAGTGGGGGTCTCTGTGTGTATGAGTGTAGAGTGTGCTCACCTGAGTAGGCCCAGTAGGACTCTTCAGCCGCTCTGCGGTGCCTGTCTCCGATTGGTCGGTCATGATGCTCCGCCTTCTCCCCCTCAGCCAATGCTAAAAAAGAGAAAGAGGGTTAAAATATAGATTCCTTGAAGATGTGGCACAGTGGTTAGCACACATGCAATGGCATAATGAGCTGTGGTGCGCAGGTGGGTAATACAGGTTTGAATCTAGCTTGCAACATTCCCTGATCACATTCCCCATTATTCTTCCCATCATTTCCTGTCCTTTGTTTGTCTCTGTAAATATAAGGCGGGGGGAGAGGTAAGGGTGACTAATCAAGGAGATCAAGTTACAGCTTACAACCTGAGGCACACACACTTATCAGAATTTATAGCCTCATACATACACAAACAAACAAACAAACAAACAAACAGAATAACACAACTGTCTGCAATCTCAGGCTGAACCAAGTCATCAGATCCTGTATAAACCAATCTGGCAAAAAATAAAATAAAATACTCTATTAGATGGAAACTCAGCCCCCCACACAGCGGTATTTACAGCCTGTCTGCTCTGGGATCACTTTCCCCTTCCCACATTAAACATGTATGAGGGGCTAAATAAGTAAATAAGGCCTGATTGGCCGGTGAGTGGAGGGCTAAAGCGCTAAGTGCTGAGGCTGAGGACAGGGCACTGACAGTCATAGACGTTAAGCTGTTCCACCATGCTGTCAGAGGCACCAAGACCAGCTGTGTCCCACTGCTAGGCCGAGCTAATCTAGACTCAACCCAACAGGAGTCCTAGATGCCTTCGCCTACTTGCTAGGGGCTCTAGGGCTCATATTAGTAGTGAAATTACAACATAGAGGATTGGAGAGCTTAGATTAGCTTAGAAACCCAGATCCTCACATTCACTGAGGATGCCAGAGATCTGGCTGTATTGAATGAGAATTTGTTGTGACTTGCAGCAGGGGCTGGTGGAGTAATGAGGGTTGGCTTGCATCTCAGCATGCCACGGTCTCTGTGTGAGGCTATCTTGGCCCCTCTGTGCTTGGCTCGATGCTATGACACAACAAAGCATGACAAAATGCTTTGCTCGGAATAGCGTCCAACCATACCACTCTTACTATTTCTTGTGTATATATATATATATATATATATATATAGTATACAGTATGCCTAGTTGTGCTTAGTATGTAATTCTTCTGTATTTATGAAATAACCAGATCACCTACTAGATGCGTTCAGCTTAGCCTTCCATTTACCATGTAACGATTGAACCTAAAGTAATGTTAGCCCCTAAATATGCCCCTTTCTTCACTAGAATTCAGGGGCAGTGCTCTCTTTGAATACTCCTCTCTCTAGTAGTATTGAAAGACTGATTCATTTCTGTGAATCACTTCATTTGGACAGTTCGTTTTAGTGAATTGTTTTGCTCTGATGACTAATTTCAAAGAACTGGTAAAAAAAAAAAAATATCTCCATATAGTCATCACACAATAGTGTTCACTGTGTCAAAACCTCTTGTTTGTACAGCATGCCAGAGATCTTGCCATGCTGAATTCAAATTTGTTGCGACTTGCAGCAGGGGCTGGAGGGATAGGGAAGGATGGCACATATCCCAGCACCCCTGCAGCTTCTGCATGAGTTTATCAGAGGTGATCTCGGCCCCTCTGCGCCTGGTTATGTGATATCGGGGGATGCACTGGATGGCGAGGGGGGGCATGCGATCAACCTCAAAGCTGCCATCCACATTCAAACTCGCAAACACAGTGTGGCAGGTCTTGGGGGTGACTGCCATTTTAGATCTAGACTGACCCAAAGAAAGTCACCAAAAGGGAAGGAAGAGCATAGCCAAAGCACAGGTAGCCAAAAACATGCTAAGAAATTACAGGAATAGGAAAATTCTATCATTATATACTCACCATCTTGTCGTTCGTATGCCTTTATTTATTTATTTATTTTCCATGGAACACAAAATATTTTTTTTTTTTATTTCTTTTGCAGCTTTTTGCACTGTCTATCAAGATCTAAAAAACACAAACGAACAACATAAAAGTGCCAAAAAAGTATTCCTTGTGCCCTACATTCCAAGTCATCTGAAGCCATTCAACTCCTTTGTGTGAAGAACAGATTGAAATTTAAGCAATGGGTCTATGGCTTTACAAGAATATAGCACACAAGTTGTATGGACAACTATGATGTTTGTTTTAGGGTAATTTTTACTATTCGGAGCTTGACAGATATGGTCAGTATGAACTGTTGTTGTATGGCAAGAGCTGCATAAAGATTCTTAAAAATGTCCTCGTTTTGTGGAACAACATGAAAGTGAGTGAATATGAAAAACGGCCACATTTTTTCCCTTGCAAGCCTGCCGATGTGCTGACCACACTACGGTAACAAGGACACACTGCCTAAAAGCCATCACTCAAAACATAATGCAATTTACAAGGCCTCTCTCCCTCTCTGAGCACGCTGGGTAAGTACATTCTGATATGAACAATGGGTGACTTTTTGTTTCAATGACAAACTGCCTTCTGCTCTTTGCTGCTCTAATTCTTCAGGATAGCGGCTCGGGCATCACGGTGAATGCCAATGAGAGGGTATCGCTATAGCTTCTCTATGAATTACATTATTGATTGCCGATACTCTTTGAACAGAAAATGTAATTATGCAACGCGGCATGCCGAGCTTAGTCGCTATCCTCCCGATATGTCACTCATGCTCTCTTTCTCTGTCCCTCAATCATTCTATCCCTCCTTTTCTCAGTGTCCATCCATCATTGAAGCTCTCCCCCGCTCTCTGGCACTCTGACACTTCTTCCCAGGAGTAACTCTCTCGGAGGGATTTGGGATCCTCTTTTAGCAGCACTTCAGTGTCAGAATCTCTTGGAAACTCTATTATCTCGTCCAAGCTTGTTTTACCTTCCTACACCTTGCTCTGACTGTTTACTCTCATGGTCACTTGCTTCTAGGAGAGCTCTACTGCCAGCATCTATTTGTGCCATTGGCCAATACCACCTCTCATGCAACTACTCCTATACCTGTGGCTTGAGATTGTTGTACTCTAGACCCGCCACCCTCCTCCAAGTATATCCAATGGTGTTGTATTCATGTTTTAATTAGTGTTTTATTTCTTTTATTTAGTGACGGCACCCTTGTCAAATAGTGGCTTAACATTCAACCTTTGGGCGGCACCATGCTTTAACTCCACAAGATGATGGGGTTCTGTCACGCACAAGCTGCCTGGAAACTGATCAGCTGGTGAGACCTTCCACTAAGGAGATTTCTAGACCTTCAAGAGTGTGGTTGGAGGAGGGGTCAGATAGGTTGGAGAAACAAAGCCCAACCCAGGGATCTCGGCACAGGACAAGCAAATCATTCTTTCTCAGAGGAACCAGGTAACTAGAGGGGATTTAAACTGTTTTAAATGCTCTTCACTCACCACAGGCCTGGCACTGTGGGACACTGCATATACCACTCAACATAAGTAAGCAGAGAGTGTCGGATGCAATTTTACTTTTTTAATAGTTTGTTCATTCACATAGAATGTCCAATGTGTATAATATGATTTTTGTCTGAACGCTATGAGACACCTTTGCCATTCTGTCGTACAACTTGTTGCATGTATACGGATCTGTCTCTCTTCAGTCTTTGATTGATATTTGCATGTAATGATATGTTATGCAAATTCTCAGGAAATTGTTGGCTGCACATTGAAAGGTCAGCACAAACAGGTTCAATGTTGAAATAGTTTGAACTTTTAAGTGTCATGTTACAACATTTGACATGCATGCAATGCTGGGTCAGGGGTAACACTGTAGCTTGACGTTTCACAGAGTTTAATGCATTGAGGCATATGAAAGGACCTAAACCCACCCTGTAAAAAAAAACATTTAGCTTTTTTAGACTTAGAATAGTGATGCGTGTAACTTTTTCAAATGTTGCAATAATTTTTGTTATCCTCGTGTAACATGTAGAAACAAATATTAGTAAGGCATTTGTAGGTTAATTTCAGTTGAAGTAGTTCAGTTGGTAGTTCAGTTGACAACCAAAACAGAGAGTGTGTGTGGGGGTGGGTGGGGTGGGTATTGGGGACTGTGTTTTTCTAATCAATGAAAGGGGAATGTTCTGGAACCTGTAGAAAAATCATGCTTCACTTTCATAAACATTATTTAATTGGATTATGAAACGCTCTTCCTTTGATGACATCTACAAAAGGAAGTCTATCTGATTTTGATAACTTCTTAAGACATTTTCAGCAATTCTGTCACCAAAGCATGACTTACAAACACACACACACACCCACACACACATATGAACTTACAAGAAAAGAAACATCCATTTAAGTGCACATACTGACAAGTCACACACACTCAAGCGCATTTTGTTTGCTTCATTTCTGTGTTATATGGGGCAAGCTAAAAACAAAAATGAGATTGACACCCCCTGCTCCAGGGTTGGGTACTGAGACAGAGAGAGAGAACTCCATCTCCTGCCCTCCTTTATGATAGAGAGACAAAGAGAGAGAGATACTTTACCTAGAATGACCATCCACCACTAGAACAATATCTCACAGCTAGATTACCAACACATACACCACATCAAGCACAGATGTCAACACACACATCCCACAAAGACACATGCACAATCCCCTGTCCTCCAGACCCCGTCGAAATCAATCAACATCAATTCAGGTCCAATATGCACAAAGAGCTTTTGTACACACACACAGGGCCGATACACAATCTCAAAAGCATGCATGAGGCTAGACAAACATTACACACCAAAATAAAGTCATACTGTTGAAAAACAAGTTACATTGGCTTAAAGCAGAATCTTTCAAATCTGGATTCAACCACATAGTCAATGCCACTGAATGCTTGCCTTCCATGATCAAATCTCCGGCGCCATGGGTTCCGGCTCAACTAAATTAATTCTGACGTAATTGATTTACATTCTTATATAAGAGCTGCAGAGTTTTATGAGAAAGATATTGGGAGTTGACGTTTTTGTCAGGCTGTCTCCGTAGAAACAGTGATAGAGCGAGGAGAGTTATGAGGCCTTTGGATGCAGACGCGGATTCCCGAACTCTCATCGAGACAAGTCTCGGAGGAGCCATGCAATGTCATCTAACTGCCACTCTGAGACTGTTTTAGTGAGAGATGGATCAATCATTGCATAATGAAAGGATAAGTAAAAAACTGTAGTAGATTTTGAATGCCATCAAGTGAGGGCTTTGTTACCTAGCATTTGCAGAAAGAAAAGCAAGATATACTAATAATCAAATTGTGGAGTGAGGTGGCTGTTATGACCAAAACATGACTAACACATTAATAGACTAAATTTATAATGAAAATAAAATAAAATGGTATAAAAATGTTGCTTGAACCATGATAATCTAACTACACATTGCGTTGTGCCTAATACCCTGTCTATACTGGAAGCGTCCATTGATGTGATGCGCCACAATGGCTTGAGGCTGTCTAAACTGGATGAGTCGACATGAATGTTCTAAACTATTTCATTTGTGTAGGAACACCAGCACGTGCAGCGCGAAATGGATTGTGACACCCGTTTATTGTAGGCGCAACAGATCCTTTGCTCTGGTTTGGTTAAACAAGCAGCATTTAAGCACAAGAAACAACTTTCTTGGTATACTGTAAATACTGGGGGGAGGCCAGTGCCCCCATGTCAATAGGCTTGGCTCTCCCTGTCACCCTCCGAAACTGGAGTAGTAGAATGGCAATAGTGGTATTCTCATTTAAAATTTCGGTATTCTCTAGTTCAGTGACGCCACATCATAATACATAGACCAAACAAATTATTAATAAACAAAACATCAACGCTTTATGACTGCTTAATAATATTTAGTGGGATAAAGTTTAATTTAAGTTCAGTATTTATTAATAATTTGCTTATGGTTCATAAGAAATAATCTGGAAAGTCCACATACTGTGGACGTTTACACATTCTAAAGATTGTGAATTGTATTTACAACTTACCCTTTAATTTAATTTAATTATTTAATTAATTAATTAATACTTGGACAGCTCCAATGTTTAAGTGCTGTGGGTGGAATTTTCAGATGGTCCCTTACAAGCGCTATTCTCCAGTTACAGCAAGCATTGACCATTTGAGTTCAATGTTTTATGCCTATATGTTATAGTCATAAATTATTTAACATCGATGAATGTACCAGCTTCAGGTTCAGTTCTACTTAATGTTGATTATATGCGCTGTTGTAAAGGTAAGTGTAAGTTAAGATCACAAAGCCTTACTGAATGCACATGAGCCCAACTTGTAAGTATTCATTATAAAATATTTTTGTATACATTTGTTGTGTTTTCATTTCTAGAACAACATACAGCACACACTTAAGTTATTTATAATTAGGTATTTTTTCACACCATCTTTTATTTAATGTTCTGCACTGTACAATGCAGAAACAAGACAAATGTAGTGCAACAAGTTTGACAAAACAAACAATGAAGTGATTCTGATGAAACAGCATGCAGGAACAGATGTAAAGAAACAGGTATCTAGAAACTGCAACTAGCATTATACGGGGGCACACTGCACCAGCAATGGCAAATTTATTATGAATACAATTCCCAGGATTCGAACTTGCGACTCCAGGGGTGGTAGTCAGCGTCAATACTCGCTGAGCTACCCAGGTACCCCAAATCTTTGGTTGTCTTTAAAAAAATTGCATGTCTCAAATATTTAAACAGCAAATTATGTTTTATATGTGTACAGGGGACATTTAAGTTATAATACAGTTGCTCCCCTACAAGCACACCCAGCCCCACCCTGGCCCCCCTTGTCAAAGTAGTCTAGAACTGCACTTGTTTTGTGGCCACTAATTAGGTAAATATATAATTGTATAGATTGAGCAAGATGTTAGTTTTGGGAGTGAAAGGTGTGAGATACAATAGTGTTTTTAAGTTCCACAATCTAATAGTGACAAGATGTCATTTAATTATTATATTGGACCTCTGCTAAAAAAAAATTTGCTCTTATGCCTAATTTCTGTTAGATAGTTCTGCATTTTAAGTTAGCTCCAGCTTCATTGAAATGCAAGGCAGATATTCACATTCATGCACTTAACCTTGATTTTGCTTTTGTCTTTTTGGACTTGAGGGGTCAGTGTCTCCTAATTCGTTGCTGAGGACTCATTAACATTCTCCTCAGCTCTCTCCTGAAGGGCATCCACCCAGTGGGCACATCCAGGACATATCAATACCACACATCCCACACAAAGATGTGCATGCTTTCACACACAGACACATACATGAGCACATGGAGCAACATCTGTCACCTAAATCTGCCTAGAAATGTGAGAGGCAGCAAATACAGTGGGATGACAATGATATCACACTATAAGAGATGAAAGAGCTGGAGAACAAGAGAATGAAAGAAAAACAGACAGTGGGCCAAGTTTGTTATATAATATGAAAATTCATAGGATCAGAAAGTAAAAAAGACCAAACAACTTCGGTCCTTTATCCACTATACCATGTTATAAAAAGCCAGTTGGGATGAAAATCTGCTGTTTAAAGAGTTGATTTATGGTATTAACGTAGAACTTTGATTTAAATCATGATACTAAATAATTGCCATATTTGTATACCATAGTATTTAAATGGTACTTCGTGGTACTATTGAGAATATCATATCATGTCCAGAACACATGGTACTTTTTTTGTGCCACACAAGGTCACCCAAGCCAATTTAAAATACCCCTAACATCAGAAATAACCAATAATTAAGATATAGAGTCAACAGAAAATGTCTCTAATTTAAAATAGTTAAGCGCTGTACAGATTTACTATCTCTAATTAAATATAATAAAATGCAATATATAATAGACTCCTCTTTTAGCTTAAAGCAAATATTTAGCTCCATTTGGATGCAAATTACTATGAAACAGGGATAATGTACAACCTCTGGCACTGAGATATCAAACTCCTATTAGCAATATTAACTTAAAAGCAGACAAAATACATTTTGTGTTTAAATTAGCTTAATATTTGAGACAGGATCAGCTGTCGTAATGTAATTTACTTTATCAAGGGCAGCTCAAAGCAAGTGGAGAAGCATGCCATCAAATCATTATGCCATCATGAGCTGGTGTCGATGTAATGGTTAGAAGTTACTTAAACATATAACAAATAAAATTCAGATGGACAGGGACAATAAAGTGGCATTGGCTCCCAAACCATTACCTTGCAACTTATGACACTATTGAAAAGACCTGCAATGGTCCACCAGCTAAACCAGCACCAAACCAGTACCCAAAATAAAGCAATCTGAACCGGCATAGAAATTTCATGCTTGTCTTTTCTGTAATAGAAAATGGGACATGGAAGATAGAACAGATCCTTTAATTTTTCTTAAAGAGATTCTTGAAGGTCAAAAAATACAAAAATATCTTTAACAGATGCCGCTTTGCAAGGCCAACAGTTGACAACTGGCTTAGCCTGCTGCGGTTCAACTGTGAAAAGAGGTGATGTTGTTTGCATCCAGCATGCATATTCTCTCACGTCTTGAACTACACACAATACCGTATTTCAATTTCAATGCCTGGTGAGAGGGTTTGTGCCCCATCCTTGCTGTGATAAAAACATGCCACACTGTGAATCTAACAGGACAAAGGCTTTGAGGTCTCGAGACAACAATCACAATGCTTGTTATGTCTGCATCTGGGTCCTGTGGCTAAGCAGCTTTCTTAATGACTTCAAGGACAAGGCACAAGGTCTCTTGTTTAAGGAGCTTTGACTCTGAAAGTGAGGGAAACTGACTGTTATTAAATCGGAAGGCGCCTGAGCAGCTGACAAGCAGTGTGTTTGTGTGTGTGTGTCAAATTGCGAATGGAAAAGAGGGAGAGACAGAGAGAGAGAGAAATAGAGAGAGAGAGAGAGAGAGAGAGAGAGAGAGAGAGAGAGAGAGAGAGAGAGAAGAAAAATGATGCTGGCAGCGCCAGGCGACACTGTTAGACATAATAACATAATTTGAAGTAATGATGGTTGCCCTTTAAGATAGTCCACAGGGAGAGAGAGAGAGAGAGAAATATGAACTAGACTGTCTTTGGTCTCCAAAGCAGCGTCCAGCAACATTGATGGCAAAAGCCATTTATAATGAAAGCCAACAGAGCACCGTCATTCCCTAATCAGTCAGGCCAGAAACATATCTACTCGAGTATGCAAATGCAGATGCGAATACATAGCCAGTGCACTGCCAGAGTGAGCACCCAATGTTCATTATTAACATAGCTCAGTTCTCAATGGGACAATAAATACTTTTAAATGCCATTCAACTAATGCCCACTATACCACCCATTGCAATGCATTTTCTTTGTCTCATTGGCCCTGTTCTAAATGGTACAATTTATGTGTATTATCAATGGTCGCTGTGTATGTGTGTCCGTGAAGTCCATGGGACTGTGTGGTGTCCCATTTGTCACTATAGGTTCCAAAAGGGAGCTCACAGGTCCCCCTTGTGGCCCTTGATGTGCACTTTGTCAGAGCCTGTACAAAAGCGAGCTCCACAGGGGATATCTACTCAACACCAACCTTCTACGTCACTAAAGTGTGGACTCAGATGAGGACCACAAAGGCTTAAGCCCAAAGCATACTTCTGCTTTTATGCATACATTTTGTCATCATCAAGGTATGCAAGCAATGTACATGTGCAACATGATTTTTCTAACCGCGATTAGTCTGTATGTGCCTGGAATTGTTTGCACTAATTAGTGGGTCCACAAGGTGGCAACACTCACAGTTGGGCTGTTCACAAAGTAGTGCAAGAAGACGACAAATCCCGGTGAACAACAGGAGACGAAGATGGAAACAACAACAGTAGATGTGCACGTCGAGAGCATTCTCATAAGATACCTAGATTTGAATAACACAAGTCTGAAAGAATTTAAATACATCTTCAAGGGTCTAAACTATTAAAGAGGAACAGTCCAGTATTGTAGTTCACAGTCAAAGTGCACATGCTTCAACCACCTGTGTATGCACACATGATTGAGTAGCATCAGCGTATAGTATAGTTTTTTGTATACTAAAGTATACTTTGTATTTTTGTGTGCCATTTGGGACAAGGCCATTGCGTGCTATTCAATGGAGAAGGATACGCTAAATTCCTTCATCTCTAAAACAACTTTACTTTTCAGCTGACATCCCAAACGCCTCTTACTTTTCAACCCATCCCCTCCAACCACATGGCTCCATTCTGGTATGTAACACCAACTTTTCATGATCAGATACATTTCCAATGAATGCAGTCAAGCCCTACTATCCATTTTTCTCACTGACTATATTGTTTCACTTTGAAAGAACTTAAATAACATGGGTTGTGCATAGTGTTTCACATTGAATTTAATGACTGTCTTTGTCCAACTTTAAACCCCTCACAAACACACCCACTTTTAAATACTGTCTATACCATAACTTTCATCCTGATGTTTGCTATAAATAGAAGACTAAATACGACACAAACACGCAAACCCATTTAGTTGATACATGAGGGTCAGGAGAAACGTGTGTATGCAAATTATGTAATAATTCGCAGACTTCTATGCAAGCTAGAAGTGAGCTACTTAATCATTTGTGCACCTGTTTGTGATTAGCAACCCTTCGCACTCATAGCGGGGAGTTAAGAATGCTAAAGATGCCGGCAGAGAAACTGCAAGAGTCCCGATTAGGCAGCAATCAGTCACCATGAGAAGAGAGAATGAGAGAGTTGATTCCTGCGGCTGTAACTGGGAGGAGATGCTGGCGGCGCTCCAGTGGACGAATGTTTGTGTGTGGAGAGAGTGGAAAAGGGGGCGCCTTGGGGCAGGACGTTCGGGCATGGAACCCAGACCCACAGGAAAAATGCGAGAGAAAGACAAGATCTCGAAATAGCACTCCACTTCCTCTAACTTCTATTTGCATACAAAAGCTAGAACTGGCTATGGAGTTGAGTCCCTCGAGGTTCCAGACGAATGCCAGGAATGCTTTCAGTACCTTTCTTTCTCTCTCTCATTCTCTCTCGCAGTTTGCCCTGAAATCCTCAGAGTCTATCAGGCACTGCATTATGCTTTTTGCTGGCTTCATTAGTCCTGCATGCAGCACTGGAGAATTTCATCACATATAAGCACACTTACACCCACAGCCAAGGTTCACTACAAAACAATAGTCCCTTGGCTGCCTGGGTTTCCTTTGTGATTTGATTACCCAGAGAGAATGGGCAAAGATGTATGTGAGTATTTGAATTAGTGGGACAAAACGGAATAAAACTCCAATGAGAATTGCCATTGTCATTTGAATCAAAACCTCACATACAGTGAACAATGCTATCACAGAAGGGCTGGATCCCAACCAGGCTGCCATGTGTTCTGTGAAACTGCGTATCTCCTTTGCCCTCTGCAATATGCTTTACAGATCTTCAGCATGAATAAATCACAACGGTAGATATTGCATTTTCTACAACAAATCCTCATTCATATCATTTGTCTCAGTGGGGATCTTTAAAACTTTTACAATGTCAAAAAATGGACAGGACCTTAACTATGTCTAGCCCAAACTTCCCTTTCAATAGGAAATAAATCGACACAGGACAGAAAACTGTGTTGGGTCTTGAGGTACAAACCATTGAGCTAATGACAAAAAAAAAAAAAGACAAAAAAAGAAGATATACAGTTTACTGTTCCCTTTTTGTGTGGAGGTACTGTAACTCCATATATTTCATAACTTTGTCTGGAAAGGAAAAAAGGCAATGTGTTTAGCCTCAGCTTGTCACGATGGCACCACACACACACTGCCACCATCCGGCTAATGATTTTGAATCGATACCGAGACCCGCAGTGCTCCTTCATGCAAAAGGGGTCACCTCTCAGGTCGCAACTAATCTATTACTGCTAGAACACCAATATGGCCTCAGACACGGTAAATGCCAGGCGCAGAAGTAATTGGAGAGGTGAATGTGAATGAAGTGCAAAACCAATGCAGGCGGGAAATGTGCGTACTATTTAACGATGAGGTGTGAAATGTTTTCAATGTTAAAATACATTTTCCTATCATGCAGAGTCAACTTTAAGTCATTTATAGGTTGAGATATGAAAAGTGCAAACATTGTGGATTTGTGACACTTTTTTACTCTATTTGTTTAAGCAGTCCAACAAGTCAACCAATGGCGTGTGTTTGGGACGGGACTATCTGTTTGCTCAACCAATGGTAGAAAAGTCGAATGTTTAGGAAACCTGGTTGAAGTGTTTCACAAAAATTGTGATGCTAGTTGCACCGAAACAATATTAACATTTTGTTCTTTGTTTGTTTAAGTTTCATATGTGTACATCGATATAAATTATAATGATTAACAGCTTTTTTTTTTTTTTTTTTAGCTTGAATTGATCACTGTTGGAATCCTGCGTTTAAAAATAGCTTGTGTTCTGCTTTGGAGTTGAATGCAGGATCGATATGCAATGACTGCAACAGTGTTCCTATTAGAGAATTCGGAGTCACGTATAGATGATATGTTGCTTTAATGATTGCTCTGATGTTGACATATGGAAGAAGGACATATGCAAGGTTTCTAAAACAACAAAGAATAAAACAATTAGCAAATGAATTACTGAAGTGTCATTCGTTTCACATAATAAATGTAAATAAAATAACTCCGTATTCTAGAGCATTATCTTCTCCATAAACAAACTACAATGAGCGCTATCTTTTGTTAATAAATCCTCAGCGAATCAGCATTGTGTATTACAGCACGCAACTCAAGTGCTGTAAACAGATCACGCTAATATAAATGAATTGAACTTACAAACAGTATCTTTAACGAATCCTTATACAATATGACATAAGGCAAATAAGAGTGAACCTACTCTGTCCGTCACTTATACAATATCCTTAAAACATGAGCAATCCTGCGAACTTTGCAGTCAAAACTGCTGATGCAACAAAATGGCTTATGCTCATTTAAAGTCTACTCAGTTTCCATGTCAACGCAAGTAGCATATAACTCGGTTCCACCTAGTGCTTATTCTGTGTGCCTCTCCATTATGGGGGCAAACACTGAGAATTCTGAACGGCATAAAAAATGTTCAAACACAGTTTGTTGAAAACTTAAATGGATAGTTCACCCAAAAATGAAAATGATGTAATTATTTACTCACGAAAAATCTAAACAAATCTTAGCTCAGTAGGTTTTTAAAATGAAAGTAAAAGGAGATTTTTCTTTAGAAGCTCTGAAAATCACAGACAGTCAGCATGAATGGCACCAGCTATAAAATTAATGTCTTCTAAAGTGACACAATCGAAAAAGATCGATATTTAACCCTCTGGGGTCTGAGGGTGTTTTGAGCCTGGAGAAGTTTTGACATGAATTGACATTTGTGCTTTTTTCAGTTGCTTAAAAACATATTAATGGCTAAAGTCTGAAAACACTGTATTCAGCACAAACTGGGCAACAATAATATGTGAGCAACATGGGTGTACATGTTTGTATTTTTGAGAAAATAATGTTTATGCATGGTTTTTGAAAAAACAAAAATTTTAAGTCATTGAAATAAAGCCATATAACACATTCTAAACATTTGTCCACAAGACTTTTGAGAACTAGATCTTGTAGCCTAGAGTTTTTGCTACAAAATGATGTGAAAACCATCCTGATCACTCATTCATACAAAACAATATAGTAATTTAACTTTTGTAAGATACTTTTAGTGTTAGAAAGGTCATATGCGAAGAGGCGTGAATGATCGTGAATATTGATTGTATTTCACACCTGAGGAGACAAAAGACCCCTCACCTGGGATTATCAATGAGGAATGTGACAGAAAGAGAATGAATGTGAGACTTAATGATCAAAATACATTTTTAAGTTAAAAGAAGTAATCGGACTAAACATTTTCTTTACATAATGAGTTTACTTAATTTTAGACCTACAATACCTTTTAAAGAAGTATCTTCTGCTCACCAAGGCTGCATTTATTTGATGCAAAATACAGTAAAAATATTGATATTGTGAACTCTTTTTACAATTTAAAAGAACAGTTTTCTATTTGAATATAATGTAAAATGCAATTTGTGATCAAAACTGCATTTTCAGCATCATTAATGCAGTCTTCAGTGTCACATGATCCTTCAGAAATCATTATAATATGCTGATTTACTAATATGGGCATATTTAGCATGCATTTTACTCATTTACACCTGAACACATATTTGCAAGCACAAGCTTCATTGATGATAATGAGGCAGCATAAACACTAGTTAAAATATAATCTAAACATTCATATTATTTTTACATCATATTAAATATCATATTTATATCATACAGCATCCAATTTAAATACCTGCTTTAGCCAAAACAACATTTAAATGTAACTAAAACTTACTTATTAGGAGTCATATTTCAAATGTCAACACTCTGTATCCTGGCTGGCAAGTCTGGAAACAGTCCCACTAATAAAATATGTACATGTTTATATAAAATAGCATGTAAACTAATATGTAAGTAAAACTAAATTACTTACACATCCGAAATTGTATCCTCGGCTGGATCAAGTCTCTCTTCAAAATACAAATGTTCATCGGAGTCCCGCTCTTCTTTTGAGAAAAATTTTAACTCTTCGTCACTATCCAGGAGTTTTTAAGGCACAGTCAGGGGTGTTTACCATTTGCATTGATCGCCTCAGCACATTACCGTATGAATAGCGCCCTCTGCCCGTGGGTGTGATTAAGTATAATTAGCTGAGTCAGGAGAAATTGTACATCGCTTTGTTTCATACAGATTAAATTGCAACAGAATGTGTTTTAAATTTGAGTTGTTTTATTTTTAAAAGTAGACATTTTAAGCTTTCTTTAGACATATGTTTCATGTTTGTGTTATAAATATTCACAGAGTTTCAGTTCATTTTTGTGACGTGTTTCAGAAATATGCTCACAAACACAGCTGTAAGCTCACCCTTTTTATTTTCTTTATTTTACAAAAACACAAGGCTTTGTTGTTATTGTGAGTGTACACAAATAAAATAAGACCCTTTATAGTCTCTAATGATGTCTTACACATATCTGTATGCCCCCAAATGACAGAGATTTTTATGTTGTAAAACGTCCATCGACCCCAGAGGGTTAAGTACATTTTTTAACTGTAAATTATGCTTCCGGTCAGCAGTGGTATGCGTGTGTGACATAATCGCATTGGAATTTGAAACATGTGAGAACTGACGCAAGTGCGTCACAGCCGGAAGAGCTGCGCTGTTTACAAGTGAGAACGAAGAATGCTGTACAGTAGCTTGGTTGATTTAAGATTAGATTTGTATTGATGTTTCTTTACTCACAATTGTGTGCTTGTGTGCTCATCCTGGATGTCTCAACCAAGTAGAAAACTTGAGATTACATCATCACACAAGAGACCGCTTAGCTGTCATAAGGACAATTTCTCTGTTGGCTTGCGCCTTTGTTTATTAGCTTGTTTGCTAATGTAGCCCTCCCAACTTTCTAGTTGAAGTCGTAGCAAAAGTGAGCGCTTAGTTTGTCAGACACGGCCATCCACACAAAACTCTGAGCAATGTATAAATGCAGAGAAGATTTAGATGGATAGGTACATAAAATAATAACAGTAGAACAGTAGCGAAGGCCGTGAATGGGAGGGCTGGCTGGCGTTGAGATTCCCACAGTGTAATCTCACCATGGTTGGACGCAGCAAAGTGTTGGACATGAAATTTGTGAATGTTGAATTTCGATTAACACCACATGAGGTTATGAGACCCCTATTCTATAAACACACACACACAGAGCCACACACTGCTCAGTGCTGGCCCAATACAAACAACAAGCTCTTCCCCCCCACCAATGGCTAATGACAGACCCACTGCTTCATGGCAGGAAAACCATCTGGTGGCGGCAAAGCTTTTAAACCAAACAAAACACACAAAAGTGTATGATCCACTGTGGGTACATACAATGTATTTAATTAATGTTGTCATGTGTGTTGGCATAAACATATGTTTTTATAAATGCAGTGCATGTTTGAGTATTGGGAGTAACTAACTAAAAGTAGCAAGATTAACTAAATTTACCTGGAGAAAAAATACATCAAAATAAATAAAAATAGTTTCAACCAGCTTAAGCTTGTCTGATGGCCTTAGCAGGTCTCCCAACCTGGTCAGGCTGGTCTGGTTCACTGGTATATGAGGAATTTTGGCACTTGTCAGCTGGGACCAACTAAACCACACTGGGAGACCAACTAGACTGGCTTAAACCAGCCAAGTCCAGAAAACCATCTTAGGCTGGTTTAAGCTGTTTTTAAGTTTAATTAATTAATTAATTTCAGCAGGGTTTTCAGTAGCATTAGAGTGGCTCAGCATTTTTCGAAGAGTGTGGCCTTTCCAGTAACAAACTACTTATTTTTTCAATTAGTATTTCTGATTCGTTTGAAAGTCGAATTCATTTTAGTGAATACACTTTTTCGTACTCCGGGTTTTGGAATGTGGAAGTAAACGTTTGCAGGGTAAACTTCAACTATGGATAATGGGAGTGAATAGGATATCAAAGCAAATATTATTTTTACTTACCCATTTCCTCCAAGAACATTATTACATTTAAATTATTTTCCAAAAGAGGAAAAAAATAGACAGTGATGGATTAAGACAGCCATATGAGAGAAGATGCTAAATTTACTGTCACCCTCTCAGACAGCTGTAATTGAAACCGCTTCATAGTCTCAATTTTTAAAAAAAATTCCAGGGTGATATAACAATAAGCATAAGTTTATACATTTACACTCAATATTTAAAAAAATGTATAATATAAAAACAATCTGCATCATCATCATCACAGTCTATGAAAAAGGTCTATTGGTTCATTTGGACAGTTCATATAAATGAACCCTTTACAAAGTGTCTGACTGAATTATTCGAGTCACTAAACAAAAGTCAATGTGTGCTGTGTATTGTTCTCCAAGTAGAATTTTTAGTTAAATGCTGCTGCTTTTCATCACTGTTTCCACTAAGTATAATAATATAAATTGGTATTTTTCTAATTTTATTATCTGCATTTTGTGTAAATTTATATACTGTCATTTTAATGGTTTTACCAGATAAATACTGCTATTTATATGTAAAAAATTAATTATATAGTTATTTCAAAAGAACTTTATCACTATTTAAAAAAAAAAAAGATATTGCCTCAAAATATAGCTATAGCTTTGATGTAAATAGTTACTTTAGTTAGTAGCTTGTAGTTTAGTTAACCACTAATTAGAAATATTAACTGTAGTTTAACTACTTCAAATTATGAGTAACTTGTTTATTCAATATTATAAATACAGTGGACACGCCGTGTGGCACGCTGGGCCTGTGGATTGCAGCCTCAGTAGATTACACACCCACATTCATCAACAAAAACACATAGAATCATGCTTGTTAAGCTATGTGGAACTGCTTCATAATCACTCAAAGTGGCACTTCCAAATATAACATTCACAACTTTCACTTGATGCAGAAAGAGATAGAACACACGCAAAGATAAGAAAGAGACATATGAATAGAACACATGTTAGAAGATAAAACAAATTCATTTTGGGTTAGGTTTAATCTATAGTAATTATAATAAGCTTTATATAAAAACAAAAATCTGGACTTGATTTTAACATAAATATTTATTGTGGCTATTGGTTGACATTATTTTCCCCATTGTCAGTCGAAAGGGAAAGTGATTTCAAAGGTGGACCAAGTTTTGATAACCTTTGTTTTTACCTTTGGAATAACATGCACTGATGATTGCGGATGATGAATCATGCACTTTAAGACCAGGAACGTCTATTAAAAAAAGTAAATAAGGTCAATTTTGATTTCATGTTGATTTAATTAGCATTCAAATCACACAAAGATGTTTTTTTGTCTTTGTTCCTAAATAGCTTTTATTCAAGCAAATTTGTTAATAAAAGTTTGAACTTTATACTAGAGGCCACCCTGTAGGTAATGACTGCAGCGAAAATTAGGCCAATTAGTGAGTCAGATTTTCATCAAAATGGTCTTAAGCACTACCTGCGGTGCCTCATTTTGAAATAAATATAAATTTTGGTCTAAAAGAGTAAAGCTAAAACAGAACATCCAACCATAATCCCACAAATGTATTCCCCTGAACTCAAATAAAATATTTGACAATTGGAGGACAGCCAGAACAAATCTGGCTTTGATTAAAACATTAATTTCAGATGTTCTGCAGCAAACATATTCAAATTCTAAGAATTTCCATAAATGCCACAGGGACAAACCAACAGATACACTAACACACACACGCTTAGCACATAGTTTAGCATAGCATAGCATGGTGCCGCAACTTGGCTGCAACAGTGGTTCCACACAGGCAAAAATGCATTCCTTCATTTAGACATTTGTAAGTAAAATGCCTGGTGTTAGAGACTCAAGGCAATTTCCGATAAGACGCCAGTGTGCTGAAGTGAATCCAGCTAATAAATGAGGAGAACTGGTGAAACGTATTTTCAGCTGATAAAACATACCTATGAAGTGTATTTCTCATTGGACTACCAAATCTAATTATACACCTATGAAATGGTAGTGGAGGTGGTAATGCTCACCAACCATCTCTGGGAAAGCTTTAAATCCGGCATCCTATTAAAAATACACTTATACCACTTTGGAAGTAAGAAGAAAAGGCAGATGAAAGCAATCCTGTTCTTAGCTCACTCACTCTCATCTAATGAGATTGTTTTCTTTTGTGGCACTTCATATTCTTCTGTGCATGTAGAACAGAGTTGAATAATGGTGGAAGTTGGAGTAGAGGTCTGCACGGGCCTTAAAATGAAACCCGAACCCGATCCGTACCTGAGACTGTGTGGCCTGACCCTACCAGGCTTGAACAATACTGTCAGATTATAATCCCGAACCTGACCCGAACCCGAAATCGCTCACTATCTTTATAATTTCTTCTCTTAGCAAGTATTGTTGCAATAGCCTATATTTATAAGCATATAGGCAACATTTGTAACAATATTGAAACAGTAAACATACAGTTTTAACAAGGCACAGAAGCCCCTCAGTACACTAGAGAAGAATGGAAAAAAAGCATTGATTTACCGTTTCTGCACTGAAACTTCACTTGGTGCAGAACAATCTGGAATAAAATGAAACACTGCAACAGACCCCTCTTTACAGCCTGTACTTGTTCAGAATGTTGAATCTTTGTGTGATGAAAAGATGTGAAACAATGCGCAGGTGTCTCAACATGCATTTTTGAAAATTATTATAATTATTATATAATTTTTCCATTATTTTTTAATTATTTTTTACTTGACACAGTGTTTAAACAGTGCTGGTCCTGCTTAAGTCGCTAAAGAAACAGTTTGGTAGGCTTGTTTATTTTTTCATTAATTACAAACCTGACTCAAACCTGGAGTCCTACTTGAAAAACTGACCCAAATCAGACCTGAAAGCCATCGGGTTCTCAGGTCCCGTCGGGCCCAGGTCGGGTTGCAGAATTCTAAGTTGGAGTGACACATTTTAACTGATTAAAGAATATAAACACTGCATCAACATTTCAGAGCCGTACAGAGGGGTTGTGTGTTTGAATGCATTTGTGAGTACATGTATGAGGGTGTGAGTTTTATGCATGTTTGCAGAGAGAGAGAGAGAGAACTTGATAAAATTCAGCCTCAAATCATGAGGCGACAGGCAAGGCTCAGCAAAGCTCATGGCAACATGCAAAAACATGTATTTCCCAGAGACATAAAAGACAGGAAGTGATGTGTTAAAACGACACAGGGATAGCTGGGCAGATTGGTTATAGGAGAATGTGCAAAGAAGGAGTTTGGGGTGGGGGTATCTATATGTCCAACCAATGGAAAATGAGGGGACTGTTCAGGAAACCTGTCCTAAAACTGTATAACCTTACAATAAAGTACTACAGCGATACAGTTTATCAAAATGGTACTTTGAAATACACCATGGTACTGAATGATTGCCATATTTACTATATACTGTATATATACCGTGGTATTTACATGGTACTCCAAGGAAATTCACAGAATATGATGGCATTATGATGGTGCATGTAAAAATAAATACATTTTAATGTAATTCTTTTTTGTGTATTGTAGGAGGCACTTGAACATAATGCAGATTTGTATATGATTTCCTTTTGCTTACCACAAAGATACATAAACTTCTAAACTTATTCTGTAGGTTCAGCTCTTCATTGCAAACTGCATGTCTGAGTCATTTATATTAATTCTCTCATTTTAAGTGGCCCAGCAATGCCCATCATTTATTTATTTATTTTTTATTTATATCCTGCTTCTCCATTTTAGCTTCACTAAATGACAGGGAAAAGTAGAGACATCTCATTTCAACTCAAATAGTCTGAAGCACAGCCATATTTCATTCAGCTGTACACACATCCTTGAGAAAGCCTTTAGACAGCAGCAAAAAAAGAAGCAAATGTTGAATTTACTGTCCCTGATGCAGGGTATTTTGCCCATGATCTCCTTCTATCAGCGTTGAAGAAATAACAAAATCACAATACAATCTCCCCAATGTAAAATGGCCAAATGGTGAATTCCAATATACAACATTTAAGCTACACTGTGCAGGGAGTCTGTATTTATAGATAGCAGAGTTATTACTATATAATGGGCTCGGTGCAACCTAAAAGTTAAATTCAATCCAGAATCGATGGTATGAAGTTGAACTGGCATTGTGTAAATGATATATTTTACCTCTGTGCTTTCACCCAACAGCATCAGACCAGCAAAAACATTTCAGAGAAATCAATAGAAGGCTAGTCATCACAGATTAAGCTCAGTGTAGTTTAATTTCTCCCTGTGGATCAAGAAAAGGCAGCGTACATGTTTCAGTGACCAAGGCTCAACCTCATAAACAAAACATTGATTGCAACCACAGATGTGTAGGCTAATATGAAACAATAAATATCTTTTAGTGAGAAGAAAAAAATAACAATCAGGTTTAGGAGACCACTCGTCTTTAAATAAAACAAGACAATATGGTTGACTGAAGTGAACTTGGGTCAATAGTCTTATTTGTATCAATAATAATAAAAGAAACATCTTTAAGGGAAACCATTTAATAAATTAAGTATTTTAGCTCTATCATCTGGTCTCTTCTACCTTGATTGTTGGATAAAATTTTTTGGGCTTTTCGTCTATTTATTTGATATAGTAAAGAGTAACAGAATTTTCTTAAGAAAATTATATAAAATTTGAGCACCAGAGCAATGACACATGCACCTACCACCACAACACAGCTCAGACTACAGTGGTATGTTTTTCAGTGTTTGTCCTGTCCTCCATTAAACCCCCAGTCTTGTTATCAGGGCTTATTTTAAGTATTTCCAGCTTCGAGCATCACTTTCAGGGCGCTCGCTAACAGCACCTAGTAAGTCACACGGGACGCCCAATTTATGGCAGCACAAGGCGATCGCACACATTCATGTTCTGCTTGCCTCTGATACAAACATCTCACAAACAGTGCAGCATTGACCCTGGAGTCTCTGACTACCCCAGGCCTGCTTCGATATGTCAATTAGCAGAGAGACCAGAAAGAGCATGGTTACATGTGGAGGGGAAGGAGAGAGAGATACACTGGTGAAGAAATGCTGTACGGGAGTGGTACAATCACTTAGCCTTTACCAGGAATTACAACAAAGCAAAAGAGATATGAGTTGAACAGAGGGATGCAGCATGGGGAGGTGGAAGACAATTTTTTCAATGTTTAAATACTTGCTCCTATCCAAGCTCAACTAAGTAAGCCTTTCGTGGGCTGATTTCCCCAAAAAGTGTGTGGCTCTGCGACTCTGTCACAGCATTGCTCTGTTTGTTTGAGGGGTTCCACCACCCTGACACAGCAACATTGGCTCAATTAATGATGTCAGTTTGTGTCGGGACTTTTTGTTTGTGCAACCAATGGAAGACAACCGGAGTGTTTGGGGAAATCTGTTTGAAAAAAACAACAAAAGCGTGCATTTGAAATTCTGTTTGGTGAGCATAGTGGCATGGAAATTACATACTTCAGAGAGGAGAACAGACGCTGGGGGCATATTGTTTTAATGAAGTGAACCTCTGTGGTTCTTATTGGGTGTTAGATCAGTCATAATGTGTAAATACACCAGATATAATAAATAAAACTGCCGAAACTGCCTTTTTTGCTGGATTCGTATGAAGTCTGAATATACTTTACATCCTAACCAGGCATTACAACAGGTAGCATGAAGTATTATTTATGAAAGTGAAACAAATGACACATCACAGTCAAACAAATATATTTGATGATTAATATGCAGCTATGTGGAGTGGAATTTTGGACAAATGAGATTTATTTGTTGTTGGAGCTACCAAATGTGATGTGAAAAACATAGAAACCAAGCAACTGGCATCATTTGTCGCAGCTGGTTAGAACACAATTTCAGATTAACATGGTTACCTTATTGTAACAGTCATGGATGTGACAACGTCTTTAGGGTTCCTCACATTGACTGCGATTTACAGTGACAAACATTATGTTTGGACCTACCTCCCTGACCACAGGGACTCCAACACCCAACAATACCCATCCCACAATTCTCCAGTTCTGAGTGCACTCCCCTCTGGCATCTATTCCTGCATCTCCTCCAATCAGTGTTCTCCATGCTTTGCATCCACATGCCTCCTACCAGCCTGATCTCAAGAGGAGCCCAGGGATTCCACCCTACCTGAGCGCTGCGCTGAAGACACACGTGGCAAGCGGAGTGCAGAAAGCACAGCTGCAGGCAGTCATGTTGAGCACCACCACTGAAAACAGTTAACAAGTAGAGCAGATCACACACAGCACTGGGACTTATTACTGCAAACAGGCTGGAGCTTCAAGGCAAGTCTCTCAGCACAGGACTCAGAATATATCTTGATTTTCCCCCTTCTCTCTCACTCTCAAATATGCATTCCATTTCTATCCACTTTTACACTTACCCAGCAATGTTTGCAAAACAATACAAGCCTCTAAATGTCCCAATTTAGACATACCAAACAAAGGTCAAACTCTGTCCTACTTCAGAAGCCCTTTCAGTCTAAGCAAACAGTTCACTCTTTAAGTGTTGTTTTATTACCTAAGCTCCTTCCAACCAAGTGAGCACACATATGTTATGAGACATCTATGAAAGAAGTAAATAATTGCATTATTATTTATATGCCAAATTTGCATATAAACATCAGGTAAAAAGAGCGGATTTGCCAAGAGGCTCATTCAAGCAGAACTAACCTCTATGTAAGGCTAAGATTATTCTACACAATTTTTTTAATCTGAACAAATTTCAAAATAATAGGCACTATACACTTACCAACTTTGAAAACTGATGCAGGCATAAATTGAGCATCACACACCAAACGACTACCCGACTTTCAAGTTCCCAATATAGGAACGGTATGACAGATGTAAACAAACATACTACTCTGTGTTCTGTGTTGCAAAAGAAACAGGCCAAACGCATTTGAATGCGGACTTGGATGGGAAGATGTGGCCAGTATGGCCTCTAGACAATTCAGCTTCACTTGAAAACTTGTTTGCATCTCCATTTCTTGAGCTTTGAGGCCCCATATGTTCAATTTCCAATTGCTGCTCACCGTATGACTTCAGATGTGAGCCGTGGAGCATAATACACTATAAGTCAAGTTTTCCTTACTCAGAAATATTGAACATGTGATTACATCTAATTGGAGGATAGAAAAGACTGGGCATAATGTGGCCTCCGCATGCCTTCCCTGATGCGTTTCATAGCGTTAAGATAGCCCCAGCCGCTTTATGTCCTATGTGAGAGACATAGTGAGAGAAAAGGCACGGCTGCCTGTTCTCCCCTCAGGGGTGCGGAGAACCTAAGGTCTGAATGTGACACCTCTTTGGGGGTGTTGGGGAGGGCTACGTACAGGCGACGCAGTTGCCTCTAGCACGCAGTAGCCTGCTTCCACCTGTCTCGGCAGTTCATGTAACAGGGTCAGTGCACGGCGTTTTTATATGGGACCCCTTGTGTCACTTCATTCGAAACAATGTCAAGTGAGTGATATAAGGGGAACACCATGGTTACTGTTGTAACCTCCGTTCCCCGAGGGAAAGAACGAGACGTTGTGTCCCTCCTGCCACAGCACTAGACCTACCACTGTAAACGGCCGTACCTTATTTTTTGCTCCTCAGTGCAAAATCCTGACTGGCTTCCCTTTATACCCATATGTGCGGGGCAGGGCACGCAAATTCTGTCTGCCAACTTAACATTGGCCTTTTTTCAGGTTCAGAGGTATGTTTGGTGTCCCAGGAAGACACCTTGTGTCACTTCATTCGACAAAACGTCTCGTTCATTCCCATGGGGAACGGAGGTTACAACAGTAACCATGACTTTGTTCTGGTGAACAACATGGTTTTGCTGGTCCACCCGTTAGACCAGCATCAAAATAGCACTAATCAGCATAAACCAAGCTGGTCTTTTTAGCAGGTTAATTTTGAAATGTTTTAAAACATTATATAGAGTAGACACAGTGGTGTGGTTACAAAAGAACCATGTCCTACACTCCTGGAGTTCTCCCACTAACTCACATATTTCAGTGGTGTGTTTTGCCATGTAGATGTACATGTACTGTTTTAGCTGTTCTAGCATCTGCAAGCTTCTAGGATTGCCCAATACTTCATTCGGTTGAAGAAATGCTTAGCAACTGTAACACATCTAATTTAGCCTTCAACTTAACAAGTTGGGCATAACGCCATTATATTTTATCTATTTTTTGTCAACAGTCATAACTATATGAAATACAGAGATGTTTTTTGGAAACAGATAATTTTCAGGTTATTGAACCATCAACGTTTTATTAAGTCACACATCCACTTTTCATTCCTGTTTCTATATTCTCTAATTTAACCTTTTAGCTTAGAGGAGTACTCTACAGGGAAACAGTTTTTTTGATCAGTGTACAGTCTGGAGGTTCACAGTTTTGAAAGGGTAATTTACATGAAGGTGCGATGAGCAAGAGTCAAGTGAATGGGCTCATTTCCAGATGTCCCTGAGAACTGCTTAGGCTATACTGGTGAATCATACTATTTCTATGTGAGTTTTAGAATGTTAAAGAGTGTGAGGTACTATAGTCATATGTATAATATTCAAGAAAATAAGGAACAAAAATCTCATGCAACCACTCTCAGGATTTTACTCCACAAGGTTGTGTTTCCCTTTAAAGCAGAGGTAATTAGAGCAGGAAAAGAACATTTCTCAGCCAAAAGTACTTTTTTATCTTTACTGCAGCCTTTTCTTGTTTCTTTACAGCAGCTATGTTTCCTCTCTGAAAAACGTAGGATCACACCGCAGCAGAATACAACTGTCAGTTCTGTTTGGACTACTAAACACAGTTCTGTTCAAACACAGTTTGGTTACAAAAGAGAGTGACTCCGCTGTAACCAAAATGACTACCTGTTATTTTCATTCACTGAATTTTGACAGCGAGTTCGGCTGATGTATGAATGGAATTCTGATGTTCTTTATGAATGGACCGTATTTGTCAACTATATGTCTGTATGCCATGAGACGTACACTTCGCTGGTTATTCTTTGCTGTCAATCCCTAAAGTTAGGTCTGTCAATCACTCTCACTTTTTGAAAAATAGAGAAAATGGGATATTGTGTGGTTGGAGAGCGAAACAAATTGGTGTTTGGGCTGAGGATTGAATACATAAAACAAAGAGAGTTTTTATCACATATTTGAGATATTTAAAGCATAGCTTGACACACACAAAATGCTTTCAGATCAAAATTGTATTAAAAATGAAACCCTTAAAGATACAATACCAAAGCAAAAAGGTATTTACTACTGCTATCTGTCACTAAGGTTACAGGCATTACTTGGAGTTACTTAGAGAAGGGCTTTGACATCAGTAACCTTTCCATTCAGACATGATCCACATCTGTCTGCTGTTTAAGATTATCAAAATAAAATTTGATATTCAAATGCTCATCAAATTTAAGAAAGAAATGCACCTTTACTGCAAAAACTGTGCATTTGAATTTTAGCTGTGTGCCAAGCACTGACCATAACTTGGAGGTGTTTGGCTGTTGCGCCTTAATGTCTTATCGACGTTTTGCAGCATAAGCAATACGTTTTAAAATGCTGCATCAGGAAAGAAGTAAAAAATTGTAATAGTGACAACTGTAATTAATTAAAAACACATATGGTACAGCCAGTATTTTGAAGCTTGAGAACCACGGTACCATCGTAGTACCAATATACGATGCAACACTATACTGTAAATGAACATAAATCTGTTTATTTTTTTACTTTTTTACTTATGATTTGAGAATATGAACTGGCTAAATATATTTAGCAATTTAGTTTAAAAATATGTTCTTTGAAAATAAACAATGTATCAAAGTATTGTCATGGTTTAAATTTATTAATTGTGCCCTCGTGTGCACTTAGGATACATCATCAATATAAAAATCTGGTGATCACTGATGCCTTTAAAATTGTGTTCCCTTTCAAAAAGCTACACTTATGATGCTGCGCTGAGTTAGCGCTTTGGGAACAAATTTAGGTGTGACCAGCTGTGAATATGTTTGCAACATGTCAATGAACATTGACTGGAATTTATAGCCTCTGCCGGTGACATCATTGGATGCACTTGTAGCAGGGCTTTAAATAGATGCATCACAGGTGCATCGTCAGATCTTTTGTCTTCAGATCACTCTGTGTGTGTGTGATTCATGAGCCTGTCAGAAACTTTCTACTTTCCTCTGTTAGGAGTTAGAATTGTTAGGCAGTGTGCAGAAACCTTTCTCTTTTCTTTAAAAAAAAAAAAAGATGAAAAAGAATGAATGATAAACAAAGAAAGCGGTTTTGTTTTGTGTGTTTGGGTGAAGAGCATGCTGCTCTTGCGTTGCGGCAGGGCAGGTGCAGGCATTGCGATCTGTTTACAGTCAAAATACTTCACACTCGTCTCGCTTACTTCCAAGAGCCAGCGCCCACTCTTTCGTTGTGGGGCTCTCGCATAGATCTGGCTGAGGAGTGAGAGACGGGTCCGTCCCTATAACTCGCTTTCTCCCCAGATCCAGCTGATCCTTCTCGTAAGCATGAAGCGCGCCTCGGCGCCTCTTCGGTTCACGAGGGGGACGCTGAACCTCAATGCATTCCACGCACAATAATAAAGTGGCTGAGGAATTACTTGAGGTGGTTACTCAGGCTGTGGCCAGACTATAGTTAAACTGGCCACGCGAACAAGAGAACACCCCAAACTTTCCAAACTAGAAGACTTTCTGGTGACCAAAAATAAATAAATAAATAAATGAAATAAATACATTAAAAAAGGGAAGGGAATGCTATATCAGTCCCTTCCTTTCTTCTATGATCTCCATATGAGCATTCTCATTCATTGAGGAATCCTTATACTTCCCGTGTATTCATGCCCTCGACGTTGAAATATTCGACTATCGTGGGTGCTGAGGCTCGGGGGTATTCGGTGATGCCGCCGGTAGAAGAGACACTTTTGGGTTATCTCTCGCTTTGCTCGGCATCATCGCTAAAGAGACCCACTCTCCACACAAAGCTGTGCATGACCACCTCCACGCTTGTGGGGAAGGCTTATCAGGCAGCAGGTCAGGCTGGTGCTGCCCTGTACACTATGGCAGTGTTACAGGCGCACTAGGCTAATCTGTTGAAGGACCTGAGTGCGGGCACCACAGTCGACGAAGAGGCTTTCTCTGAGCTTCGTTGAGCCATGGATCTGTCTCTCTGCATGACCAAGCAGATGGCCCGTGCCATTGGCCAGTCTATGTCTGCTTTAGTCAGCATGAAGAGACATTTATGGCTTAACCTATCGGGCATCAGAAACAAGGACAAAACTTTCCTTCTTGATGCCCCGTTTTTGCCTTCTGGCTTATTTGGTGACGCTATGAATATAGTTATCACCAGGTTCCAGGAGGCAAAAGTCATGAGGAAGCCTTTGGGCAATTCCTTCCTCGCCACACTCAGGGGGAGGGGCCGTCGGCCACCCAGCCCCGCCCCAGTCATTCTAGACAGGAGGCTCAAAAATAAAGCATGGCGAATCATGCTCCCCCTCGTAAAGACTGGGGGCTGGTTCATCACCCTCAGCAGCACCCAAAGCAAGACCTCAGGGCAGTTATTTCTAAAAAGGAAAAAAACCCTGACGGTTTTGCGCCCAGCCCTGTGGGGGTAGCCTCCCTTGGGGCGGGGCGCATGTATCATCCACTTCGACCCTCCCAGTACCTCCACAAAGCCTCTCCATTCCCGCCGCCTCTGGTGTTTCGGGATTTAGAGGCTTCCAGCGAAATGTTGGGTGTATTGCTGCTTCCTGCCTTAGTCAGGACGCAGAATACTCGACATCCCCTCAACAGGAAGTGTCAAAATGAATACCCATCTCAGAGAACCTGCCAGCGTGGAAACTTCTGCCAGGTATTTCTATGTGGATCCTAAGGACAGTAGAAAATGGCTACAGAATTCAATTAGCTCACCGCCCTCCGCGTTTCAACGGCATGGTTTCCACTACCATGAAACCGGAGCAGGCATGTCTACTGTGGAAAGAACTGCAAAATCTCTTGGTCAAAGGGGCCATAGAACATGTTGCCCTTCCAGAGAAAGAGTCAGGTTTTTACAGCAAATACTTCCTGGTTCCCAAGAAGGGTGGGGGGTTGCATCTGATCTTTGAACGGCGAGGCTTGAATCGCTCCGAGGGCATTCAAGTTCAAGATGCTAACCATCAGGACGGTTGTGTCTCAAATCCGACATTGTGATTGGTTGATCGGAATCGATCTCATGGACGCGTACTTTCATATAGAAAGTCTGCCACAACACAGGAAGTTCCTGAGGTTCGCTTTTGGGGGCGAAGCTTTCCAATATCTGGTTCTTCCATTCGGTCTAGCCTTATCACCCGCACATTCACGGAATGCATGGATGCAGCACTGGCTCCTTTGCAACTCCGGGGCATCCGCATTCTGAATTACATAGACGACTTAGCTCATACTAGCACAGTCACAAGAACTGGCAATACAGCACAGGGCTATCGTCTTAGCTCATCTGGTTTCTCTGGGGTTGAGGCTCAACGCAAAGAAAAGCATCCTCTCTCCCACTCAGAAAACTACCTATCTGGGGATCGTATGGAATTCGATCACAATGCGGGCAAAATTGTCTCCCGCTCTAATCGAGTCCATTCAGAACACCCTGAGCAATGTCAGGCTAGGCCACGGTTACACTGTTCATCAGTATCAACAACTACTAGGTCTTATGGCAACTGCGTCCTCGGTGATCCCTATGGGGCTTTTTGCACATGAGACTATTTCAGTTGTGGCTCAAAGCCAGGGGATTTCATCCAAGGGCCAATCCCCTAGGCTGATAAGGGTTATGCACTGCGTGCTATGTACCTTTTCTATGTGGTTCAGACCCCGGTTCCTCACATTGGTCCCACTCTAGGTGCGTCTTGCCGTTGCAGATTGCTAAAGACAGACGCCTCCCTGACGGGCTGGGTAGTGGTCTTAAGTGGTCATCCAGCTCAAGGGGAATGGGAGTGTCGTCAGCTCAATTGTCACATTAACTGTCTCGAGTTGATGGCTGTATTTCTGGCCCTGAAATACTTCCTCCAGAGGCTGCCATGTCTTGGTATGGATGGACAACACAGCGGTTGTCTCTTCCATAAACCATCAAGGAGGTCTACGTTCATGCCAGCTGAACAGACTGGCACGGCAGATTCTCCTTTGGGCCCAGGGCAAGCTCCTGTTAATCAGAGCAGCTTGTATCCCTGGATGCCTGAATGGGAGCAGATTTACTGTCCAGACAGAAAATACCGATGGGGGAGTGGAAACTCCACCCTGAGGTAGTGGAACAAATCTGGATGAGATTTTACAAGAGTTAAAGTGGACCTCTTCACCTCCCAACAGACAGCGCAATGTCCCCTCTACTTCTCTCTGAGTCACCCAGCCCCCCTGGGTCTGGACACGATGGCACATACATGGCCCAGAATGTGCCTGTATGCTTTCCCCCTGGTTTCTCTGCTCCCAGGAGCCCTGGCCAGAGTTCGCCAGCAAGGGTCCTGCCTCTTACTGATAGCGCCATGCTGGCCGAACAGGGTATGGTTTTCGAAGATAATGTCTCTCCTCGACGGCTCGCCTTGGGCGATTCCAGGAGGGACCATCTGTCTCAGGCACAGGGGACAATATTTCATCCCCGGCTCGATCTGTGGAACCTTCATGTTTGGCCCCTGAAGGGTACCAACTGAGGGACACTGGGTTTTCACCTGAAGTTATCAAGACCATTCTAAGTGCTAGGGCTCCCTCTACCAGAAGAAGTTACGCAAATAAATGGGGTGTCTTAGAAAGATGGTGCAGTGCACATAATGCAGATCCAGTTAACTGCTAGATTGCTTCAGTTCTGGACTTTCTGCTGGAAAAATTGTCAGCAGGCACATGCCCCACCACCCTCAGGGTCTATGTGGCCATATCAGCTTGCCACGCCTTGATTGATGGGGTGCAGTTGGGGGGACATCCTCTACTCGCTCGCTTCATTCGTGGAGCTATGCGACTGAGGCCTCCTGCTAGGACCAGGACCCCTTCATGGGACTTAGCAATAGTCCTTGAGGGTCTGGTTGAGACCCTGATAAACTTCTGACTCTCAGGATGGTTTTTCTTATGGCAATCACCTCTCTAAAAAGAATTGGGGATCTACAGGCTCTGTCTGTCTTGCCAGCCTGCTTAGATTTTGCCCCAGGAATGGCTAAAGCAATTTTGCACCATCACACTGACTACCTGCCTAAGGTTCCTTTCTCAACATTACATCCGGTCACTCTTGAAGCCCTCTGCTTACAACGCCGGAGCAGAAAAGACTTCACAGATTTTGGCCAGTCTGTGCCCTTCAGACTTATGTCTAACACACTAGCCACTGGCGTAAGTCAGGGCAACTATTTTCTTTGCCAGGGGGGCAGCCACCACCAAGCAGACTATGTCACATTGGGTGTGGGATGCTATTACCCTGACCTACGAGGTGTGCGGTCAAGCTTCGCCAGTAGGTATCAGGGCTCACTCTACCAGAGGGGTCGCCTCCTCTAAAGCCTTGGCTAGAGGTGTCCCTCTGCAGCATGTTTGTGATGCGGCAGGCTAGTCCTATCTGCACACATTCATTAGATTTTATAGTTTGGATGTTCATGCCACTCCGGCTCTTATGTCCTTGAGTTGACATCACAAGCTCATGTCTGAGTCCTCTCGCTCTCTTGTGAGCACACTACACAACTGTAAGGTTCACTACACAAATCAGGGAACAAGTGATACAGTCAAGTAACCCGAGACATTTTTTTATATATATATATATATATATATATATGTGTGTGTGTGTGTGTGTGTGTGTGTGTGTGTGTGAAACATTTCAATTTAACTTCTCAGCCCTGTTGACAGCTCTTTTGCTGTTCTATGTTAAAGACAATGTGTGAGCGTACCTAATGTCAGTCTTGGTTAAGATTTCAAATGGTGAATAAAAAAGGACATTATCTTTTAAACACACTCTCTCTCTCTCCAGACAGAAACCTGCCATAATGTAATTTACCCCATTCTAATCCAAGGTTCAGTAAAGAAAATTAAAATTCTGTGTTTTGTTTTTTGTATTCAATTTATGCCTTCAGCGGCACTGCCGGTAAGACGACAGTGATAACAACAACAAACAATTTACCACGAGGCTTTGGCAAAGCCTGACTTTTGACCCTGCAGAAAATAAGCTCTATCTATCAAACACACATGCCCGTCTTCCCACCGGTAGGTTAATCGAATCCAGTAAATAAAGAGATGTTTGCACCTGGTTAAGACAGCTGAAAACATTGCCACAAAGGTTCCAGGTCTTTTATCCCATCTCTAGGTTTAACTAAATAATTTTCATGTTGTTTTTTTTCAATGGCCTAGGTTAAATTGGTGCTTTAAGGTTTGTGAAAACTCTGACCTTAAAACAAATATTTCAGTGTAAGCATATACATCATGTACAGGAAGAGTCCATTAAAGGAATTTTCCAGGCTCAATACAAGTTCATTTCCTGTCCTTTTCTCTACAGTTAATATTTCAATAAAAGTGACAAAAACTGAGCAAAAAAATGCGCCAAGATGGCAGATGAGTTGAGAAAATCATAGACAGGGCCTAAATTTCACTCGGTATTAAAAATAGCAAAAACAGGCCTATTTCACTCAATATTTGTATGTGCTACATATTTTTGTGCTTAATACAGTATTGTGTAAGCCTAGCAACATGCTAACAACAAAATAAATTGGAATCAATTGTGTGCATCATGTGAGGATCACTGTTTGTGTGGCATGTGGAGTTGTTGTTTACATAGAGCATTCCAAATCAGTCACTTATGAGCTCTGTTTAATTAGGATACTTCCTTAGAAGGCTATATCGGAAAATGACAGCAAAGCCTCAACCAAAACCATTCCAGACACCGGGATGCCATGAACATTTTAACGCCCTTGTGCAGTGATTGGGGAACAATGTAGTGCCAGTGTATCCCACATAAACACACACACTTCTGGATCAAGCATGGCAATTTCAAGAATAGGAAGTCTGGAGATTTCAATTACCCCATGAGTGTTTCAGTAAAATGTATTTAATTGAATAAACATTACTGCAGAAGTGCTCTATGTAATCTATTATTCACATTTATATGCAAATCAGCATAAATAAAAAGACACCTTGTTACAAATTCTGGCATTGTACAAATGATGTGTGCCGAGAGGGCGGAGAGAGACACAAATTCACATGAACAAAAGGCATGTTCTTGTCAATCCCAGAATGCTGTATTTAATGTTTGTCTGAGATCAACTGAATGGGAAGGCTGTTACAATGGACTTTAATGGAGCCAAGGAGACTGAGCAGATTCCAGAACAGCAAGACAGTATTTTGACAGTCATCGTCTGGTGAAAAGGCTTGGAAACACAAAAGTACACAAACAATGACAAGCAATCGGTTTTCAACACCTTGCCCCTGGCACAAATCTTCATGTATTACAGGCCAGGGGAAAAAACTTGGAAAACATGACAGCAGCAAAAGGAAAGAATGATAGTAATCGGATACAACTTGCTTTGCTTTATTCCATTTTTTTCTTTCCTTTATAGGCATGAGACACGCTGGAGGACACATGACACATTTGTGTCCTTGTGAGAGTAGGTCAACACAAGGCCACCTTTACACATACAAACATGATTTCTCAAATGACCAGCCTTTTGACCCAAGGTGCAAGATGGGTCGCAAAATAAACCAGTGTTTGATTGTACATCTCTTTGTGTGTTTTCAAAAATACTGCATTTTATTGTCAGCTATGCTTTAGTTCCATTGGTTTAAAATGCCACATTCTTGCACGTTAAATCTCAGATGCACGGAGTCTTTGCAGGCAAAGGATGAGGCTTATTTTTAGACTTTAGCATTCATCTCTGGAAATGTGCCTGAGGAAATCAACCTAATTTAATACCTGCCTGCACACATACTTTGTTTGCGGAAACATGCTAAGTTTGGTAGAAGGGAAACCAAATTGGTAACATGCCCATTGTACAAGAGGGCCCTGTGACCATAATTATTTATTATTTTAACTGTCTGAAGTAGCCCCTGAAATTTTATGTAATGTGTTAAAGTTTTAAAATATAATTATTTTAGCAGAATTTGCATGAATTAGATAAATATGCAACAAACAAATACCCTTCACACTTGGATGGTTGAGGGCAGTTGTTTAGGACACACTTAATGTCATTCAATGTCATATATATATTCAATGTCATCTAATTTTATTAGATTACTGTTTCCACACTATTTTTGTCTAATTTTAAGATATAAATACAAAATCTTTTAATGTTCACTTATTAAATATTTTTGCTTTGGAACTATTTTCACTGGTGGAAAAGAAATGCACCAATTAAGTTGACTATTTATTATCTAAAAATTGTTACTCAATATTAGGGGGTATTTACAATTGGTCACTTCGTGTGTTTTACTGATTGGATTGCTTTCCGATTGAATAAGCAAATTCAATTTACACTTAGCCACATCAATGTGTCCCCACCAAATGGATATAAATCTGATCTATAATTCCAGCACTATGTGGAAATAAATCAGAGTTCACTCCTGTTATTATGCTTATCACGTGCAGCAAATTTAAAACATATTGTTTATTATTTGATTCTAAGAGACTTAGCCCCACACACCAGTATCTGTTTGGCTCATCTTAGCCCATCTGGACTTGTCGTAGGTAAGATGCATCATACATGTCTTTGTTTAGCCAGTGATCTGAATCAAATAAATAAAGACAAAAATTCGGTCTCTCTTACAATGCGCATCCATTTCTTAATTTGTCATTATTTATTACGTGGCATGAGCCCTATGCAAGTATACTCTTTAGCAACTGTTTAACCTTTTACTAATGCTGATATAGGACTGCTGGATGGAGTAAAATGTACACATGTAGCATATTTGTAGCTGATATTTGACACAACAGCACTCTTACTTTCATGACATCGCTTAATTATGTGGGGGTGAACTCCCGCCACGTGACAAGTGCTGTAAAATGAAGACATTTAGGCTTAATGATTTATCACCTCAAAAACATCTCACAGACAGCCAATCAAAACACCATAATAAAGGAACACTGATGCAACTTGATTTGCATAATGGCAGAGAGGCTTGTGGGTATTGATTACAGTTACATATCAGCTTCAAAAATCAATTAAATTAACTGAGCAAACAACCGGAGATTATGCAGATTGGATGAAAAGATGGGAACAGATAGAGTGAAAGAATAAAAAGAGAGAAGCAGCAGCTGTTTTTGGAGGGGAGTAATGGGGCAGAACAAGGAAAGATTGATTAGAAGAGGACATAAATATCTCTCCTACAACACTCTCCATTTCTACACAACCTTTCTTTCCGTCCTTCAGTTTCAGCCATTTTGGGCAAATGTACACATGCAGAGTGCAGCTGGAGTGCACATGTTCAGGGTACAAATTATGGCTGGGGTTTGGGGTTTGGGGTTTGGGAACACCTATTCTGTGGCAGTGGGCAGTCAAGGAATTTATGAAACAATTATTTATTTTGAGATTAATATTTACAGTAATAATTATAATCATTAAAAATGTGATATTGTACAAACTTTTTAGCTGTAGAAATTGTAAAAGTAATAAAAATAGTAATAAATAATATAAAAATGAACACTAAAACTATTTCAACCATCCTTTTCTGTGTGCAAATTAATTTTAATTTGTTCTAATATTTTTATTTTTAATTCACTAGCACCATTGTTATCACCTACAATGTAAGAGTACAGCCCTCCTCAACAGTATATATTCTTTTTACATAAAAGTATATATACATTTTCACAGCTTTTTCAAACAATGTTCAAGTAGAAACCATATGGTAGCAACATTTGGCTGCTTGAGTCCTTTCCTTTAGGATCCGTATTGACGAAATATCAGTACTGTCATTATTTACAACTTCATTACACATTTACATATCACAAGGAAGAATATTACAAAAGAATACCACAAAAAAAGTGTTTTCTTTAAAAACTTTTTGCACCTTGCTGAAGTACTGTCAGAAATACCTTTTAAAATCCAACTCTCCTGAAAACCATTGAATTGTGAGGAATAGTTTACCCCAAATCCAAAATTCTGTCATTTTCTTACCCTCAAGGTGTTTCAAACCTATATGACTTTCTTTCTTCAGTAGAACATACAAGGAGATGTTAAGCAGACCGTTAGCCTTACCATTCATTTTAATTTAATCTTATTTTTTAGACATTTAAAATATTGACTGAGTCTACTATTCTGCATAACATGTCCTTTTGTTACTCAGACATTGAGTAAACAATGACAGAGTTTTTATTTTTGAGTGAACTACCCCTTTAACACCCTAATTTTACAGTAATAGCAGGAGCACTTCAAGGTGACCGCCAGCTGGCAGCTTGTTACAAACACTCTACAAAGATCCAATGGTACAGTGCGATTTGGAAGGCGACACGGGAACGAGGGATGGAGAAATCTGTCCTGCGGTGAGACCGGAGGGTGGCAGCTCCTCTTTGACATGTGTTGGGAAACTGGCTCAGCAGGAACGAGCCTGAAACCCACCAAAGAGGGCGAGAGGGTGAGAGAGAGAGAAAAACAGAGATAAAGGGAGGTATGCCAGATGGCAGAGAGCATCCGAGAACTTTCTCAAACACTTTTTCTTGCCAAGGGGAGTGGGCTTCTGTTGTGAAAGGTGTCACAGGGCACAGAGCATGTCCGCAACAACACAGGAGTCACAACCTAAGCCAGGCATCACTGGAAGTCCACAGGAGAGCGTGTGCGTGTGTGAGAAACACAACATATGGAAGTGTGCACCTGCTGGTCATTATTACTCCAACATGGATATGATCAAAAGCACCAATACACCTGCACACGGACATGACCTGAGTGCCACACCAGTGAGTCTGACAGAATTATGTTTTTGTAGGATAATTAGTCATAAGTAACTTTAAAAAAAAAAAAAAAATAGTTACAGATGTTAAAGTATTTTTTTCCTATCCCTGATTAATATGTAGAGACAACTACAGTATAGGCAAGTCAAGTCACAACAGAGTAGACATTACACACTTGACCTTCAAAATATGATGTATTAAAACTAGTGCTGTCAATGTACTGAATTTTTTTTTTTTATAAAATTAACTGCATAAGCTGATTATTGAATAAAAAGCTATTCATAACATATAGCAATATTTGCTGAGAAAGGGCCCCAAATAAAGATAAAGTAATATTAATCATACATAATTTGTCCAATTATTATTAAACACATTTAATAGTTTAGGTTTTCAGATTGAAATATATTATTTATTGTGGCAGATGCATAAAGCATAGATTAGACAATACAAAAGTGACTTTAAAAGTAAATTGAATGTAAGTTTTATTCCCATATAATTGAACAAGCCTTCAGCTGACAGCAACCCATTTTGCAATTCAGTTGTTCAATCCGTCCTGTTTTCACAGGATGCGTTCTTGTGTTCTGCCTGTGCTATTTTTAATATTTGGTTTTGGAGCACCTCACCTGTTCCAGTGTCATAAACGGTGCTTTTATAGGATGGTGTTTCAAGTTAAAAGTAGTTGAAACAGAAAATTGTGTCTCGAGATCTATGCATTTTGTTGTGCTTCGTCCAGCTGTCAAGAACATGTCATGTGAGACCGGCTCTCATTCTGTGGCTGAGCTGGTTGTGAGGTTTGTTTAATAGTGATGGGTCATTTGCGAACGAGTCGTAGGTCAGCAAGTCTTATATGGCCCAGTTTATGCCAAAGTCTATGTCTGTACCAAAACCAGGCCAAATTGATATTGCATTAGCTAAAATGATTGCCACCTATTTCCAGCCATTTTTATCATGGAGGACAGAGGTTTTAGAAATTATAGCAATGGCCTCAATTCAATGTACACAATTCCAAGCATGAAAACCCTTTCAAAATCACTTATTCCACAACTGTACGAGAGCACACAGGCATCAGTGCAGGAAATACTCCAAAAAGCTACTGCAGTTTGCCTTACCACTGACTGCTGGACATCGAGGGTGACTACTTCTTACATGTCATTTACATGTCATTTCTTTAAAGATTTTTCGATGTTTAGCTGTCTTCTGGACTGCTTTGAGTTCAACGACAGACACACCTCAGAGAACTTGGCAGAGAAACTGTTGAGAGTGGCCAGAGAACGGAAAAGTGGTCTGTTGTGTTAGCGACAATGCAGCTAACATAACCAAAGCCATGAAAATGTATAATGGACCCATCATCCATGTCTTCCCCACACAATCAACCTGATTGTAAGAGATGCTCTGAAGGTGATTAAGCCCACTGTGGACAAAGTGAAAGCAGCTGTGGAGTACTTCCACAGGAGCACAGTAGGTGCTGAAAAACTAGTCTACACAACGACAGATCGGGATGCCTGAGCTGAGGCCTAAACAAGATTGCACTACAAGGTGGAATTCAACATTTTATTTGTTGAAGCGGTTTCTTGAGTCAAAGGATGCCATCATCTCTACCCTGGTCATTGTCAATGCACCCGTTGATGCTCTGACCCAAGAGGAATGGGAGGTGGTGGAGGAGGTGTGCAGAGTCCTGGAAGAGGTCACTGCTCAATTTGAGTAGAATACTACATTCTCATCTACTGCTTATATAAGCAGTGAATGATAATGTAGTATCAGTAGACAAAACATGAACCTGAACTAATAAGTTACTGTTCTCTCTTTTCAGCTATGTGACAGCCTCAAAAATTATACTCCCGTGAAAAGGTCTGCAGTGAATCACAGCCAGCCGCCAGAGAGAAGCAAATGTAACCGCAGCACATGTGACGTAGTTGATGGACACCCTATGTTCATCAATGGACAGAAAGTTCCACAGAATGGAATATAATCACATGCTATTAGAAGCCACTGTATTTGACCCCAGGTTTAAGAACTTAGCCTTAAGTGATGCCAGAGCGATTGATGAGGCTCTTCAAAGAATAATCTCAGCAGCAGTGAGGGTCTCTCTCTGAGAGGGTCTTCCCGAAAACGGGACAAATAATTACTGAGAGAAGAAACTGCATCAGCCCCTCGAAAGAGAGGCAGCTTGTATTTCTGAATGAAAATCTCTGTAAAACAGTTCACGCTCACGGGCAAGGAGGAGGCGGGAACCGGCTTGTCAATATAAATAATACTTTAATGAAAACTTAAACAAAAGCACAAACAAACACACAACGGACATGTCCAGGATTGAGCTCTCTCTCTCGAACCGTCGTCACCGGCCGCCTTTATCCCTCGCGCGCCCCATCAGGCCGATTGGGGACCGGGCGTGCAACATTCCAGCCCGGCCCCGCCCCCCTCCACTCCACACTCTCATAAAAGCAAAATATGGTCAGCATTGCTGTGTGCTGCTGGTTATAATATTGCAATAAAGAAGAGAGAAAAGAGGGACCAGTTTAATGTTTTAAGTGGGATGATGCAGTTATGCACATTGTTAGTATACACTAAAAAAGTTCTACTTTAAATGCACATGTGTAATAGCATTCTTTTTCATAACAAACCAGTGCATTTTTAAATACATTGTGGTTAAGGTAGAGAACACGTTCATTTAATATTTTAATTAGAATTGTTTTAACACCAATTAACTCTTTTTTTTTTTAAAGAGTTAGGGAGCCAGCATTTTTTTTTAAATGTTAATTTCATTTTATAATTAACTGCACAAAATTAACATTTTAAATCAACAGCCCTAATTATAACATAACTCTATTCTGAATGTGTATCCTTGACTACACTGTTAGTTGTACTAGCTGTCATATAACATGTATTCAGTAAGTGAGGAGATATTACTTGTTAGACTGATTCATATTGATAATGCATGATTTTGTGAGTGTTTTTGATCTATTGCACAACATTGAGCTCTTTTTAATTGTTTTTGCTATCAGCCAGAACAGGCGCAACAGAAAGAAGTTTTGTTTTTGTATTAAAGGATTAATTCACTGTAATGCCAAACCAGCAGAGGGAGCCCTCACCTGAGTACTGACTGTGTTCCACCCCCTCTGCTTCTTCTGCACTCATTTCCTGTTTGACTGCTATTTAACCAGAGACCATTTTTGTACTCATTGCGAAGTATTGCCAGTTTACCTGCCTTACCGAGCGTTATTTCCTGTTGATCCTGCCTGTCTACTGTGTATGATTCTACCTGGTTATCTGTTTCTCGATTTTCTGGATTACCCCTTTGTTTTGGTTGCCTTATTGGACTGATGTTTTTGCTTGGACCTTCTGCCTGTCTACTCACTCTTGCCTTTTGGAATTCCCCTTTGTATGTTGAAAGATCTGACTGCTACCTTGGTTTTGACCCTCTGCATGCCTTATCGTATTTGTTTGTGGAAACTGTCTTCAATAAACTTCCGCACATGGATTCTCACTCAGCCTCAACTTCCGCGTTACAGAATACTTCGCCTCCCATGAATCCAGCGGAAGTTTCGAACCTGCAGGCAGCATACGCTTATCAAAGCGATATGTTAAAAGGATACCAGGAACAACTGACCAAGCTCCAATCAGTCAACGAACATCTAACGCACTACATCCGATCACTCCCACAGCCCACGCCTAAGACGGTAAGCTTTGCTCTCCCGGAAAAGTTTGATGGTACTGCTGAACAATGTAAAGGCTTCATTCGTCAAATCAGACTGTACTTTGATCATCAAGGGGATAAATTCGAATCAGAGGAGAAAAAATGTGCATTCTTAATGACGTTGTTAATGGGGAAAGCTATCGACTGGGCTGCAGCAGTTTGGGACTCTGATTCACGGTTCAGATATTCAGTGGATTATTTCATCCAGCAACTCCGTGAAGTGTTTGAGTACCCCGCCGGAGGCAAAGATGTGTCAACACAACTCATTAACATCACCCAAGGTAACCGCACCGCTGCTGAATATGCTATTGAATTCAGAACCCTTGCTGCACAGAGTGGTTGGAATGATATCGCTTTGAAAGCCATGTTTCACCGTAGTCTCAACACGGAACTACAAACCGAACTAGCTTGTAAAGGAGAGAATTCCTCTTTTCCTGAATTTGTCACTCTTGCCATTAAAATTGATAACCTCATGAGACAAGCTCCGAAACGCAAGGGCAGCAGGGGAAATCAGGGCAGTTCACAGTTTCCAGTCACTGTCGAGGCACGCATTCACGATGAACCTATGCAACTCAACGTCTCCCGAGTTCCTGAAGGGGAAAGGGAGAGGCGTCGGCAACATCAGTTATGCTTTTACTGTGGTGAAGCAGGCCATCGCAGTCTAGGATGTCCACACAAATCCCAAGTTGTTCCCAGGGTAAATATCGAACATTTCTCCTTACTCAGTAACAAATCATTTACCTTACCCATTACTCTCAGGACTGACACATTGTTTCTTGAATTAACAGCGATGATTGACTCTGGAGCTGCTCTGAATCTGATTAATAAAGACATTGTCACGAAGTATAACATCCCCATACAACCATGTACCCCACCTATCAAAATCAAGGGCATCGATGACACACTCATTGGAGAGGGGATCACTCATCAAACAAAAACTCTCACACTTAATGTTGGTTTGTTGCATCAAGAGTCTATCACATTGTATATCGTTGATTCCCCCAAATTTGAGATCATCCTGGGACATCCCTGGCTATCTATTCACGACCCTGACATTTCCTGGTATCATGGTGAGCTGACTCATTGGTCCACATTTTGTCTAAATCACTGCTTCCCCACTGAACCCCAACCATGTCTCACAACCAGCATTGAAAGTCCAGATACCCTCAACACTGTGAACATCCCCGCCTATTACTACAATCTTTCTGAAGTCTTTAGCAAAACCAAGGCCGCACAACTACCACCACACCGACCCTGGGACTGTGCTATTGATCTGCTTCCCAATGCCATGCCTCCCAAAAGCAAAGTTTACCCTCTCTCCCGGACTGAAAGTCAAGCAATGGAAGAATATATTGAAGAGGCTCTGAACTCAGGTTTTATTCGTCCATCTACATCTCCAGCAGCTGCAGGGTTCTTCTTTGTGGAAAAGAAGGATGGAGGACTAAGACCCTGCATCGATTACAGAGGACTAAATAATGTGACTGTCAAATTTCGTTATCCCCTTCCTTTAGTACCCTGTGCTCTAGAACAGCTGCGGGAAGCCACCATTTTCACTAAACTGGACTTAAGAAGTGCCTACAACTTAATTAGGATAAGAGAAGGTGATGAGTGGAAAACTGCTTTTCTCACCACCAGGGGGCACTATGAGTACCAAGTTATGCCATATGGGATGGCCAACTCACCCGCCATTTTCCAGTCATTCATCAATGAAATCTTCAAGGACCTTCTCAACCAGTTTGTGATAGCCTATATTGACGACATTCTTATCTACTCCAAGTCTGAGGCAGAGCATATCAACCATGTTAAAATCGTCCTCTCTCGATTACTCGAAAATCAGCTCTATGTAAAAGCAGAAAAATGTGAATTCCATTTTAATCAAACCTCGTTTCTAGGTTACCACATAAGTCACAATGGAGTAAAAATGGATGAATTAAAGGTTCAAGCAGTCACCGAATGGCCTCAACCCGTAACAGTCAAGGAATTACAAAGATTCTTAGGCTTTGCAAACTTCTACAGACGTTTCATCCGCAACTACAGCACCATAGCGTCCCCCCTAACATCACTTCTAAAAGGTAAACCCACAAAGCTAAGCTGGAATAAAGAAGCCACCAATGCCTTTATCACACTGAAAGAAAGATTCACCTCTGCCCCCATTCTGAAACACCCAGACCCCAGTTTACCTTTTATAGTAGAAGTGGATGCCTCCGACTGTGGAATCGGAGCAGTACTCTCACAGAGACACGGTCAACCAGGCAAACTGCATCCGTGCGCATTCTTTTCAAGGAAGCTAACCGCCGCTGAACGGAATTATGATGTGGGGAACAAGGAACTACTATCCATGAAGGCAGCCATCGAGGAGTGGCGACATTGGTTGGAGGGGGCGGTCCACCCATTTCTAATCATCACAGATCACAAAAATTTGGAATATATCAAAAGTGCAAAACGTCTTAACCCACGTCAAGCTCGTTGGGCTTTATTCTTTACTCGCTTCCAGTTTACAGTAACCTATCGGCCTGGCAGTAAGAACTGTAAAGCAGATGCCCTCTCCCGACGTTACGACTTTCCCACAGAACGTCTCACCACAGAACCCATCCTTCCTCACTCTGTCATCCTCGCTCCAGTTTCCTGGGACATCATGGAGGAATTACAACAAGAACAACAACGTGAACCACGACCTCCTCACTGCCCTCATGACAAACAGTACGTACCACTATGTCTACGTCAACGTATCATGCAATGGATCCACACTTCCATTAGTGCAGGCCACCCCGGTATTTCTCGTACTATTCGTCTGCTACAAAATTCATTTTGGTGGCCTGCAATGGCCAAAGAGGTCACCGCTTATGTAAAGTCTTGTCAAGTCTGTGCCCAGTCCAAAACCCCTAAAGAATTACCCTCCGGTCTCCTACAACCATTACCCATCCCACAACGCCCATGGTCCCACCTATCCATAGACTTTGTCACTGATCTACCTCCCTCCGACAATTGTACCACGATTCTAGTCATTATAGACCGTTTCTCAAAATCCTGTCGTCTAATCCCATTAAAAGGACTACCTACCGCCATGGAAACAGCCCAGCCCCTGTTCCACCATGTCTTCAGAGTATATGGTCTCCCAGAAGATATTGTCAGCGATCGAGGCACACAATTCACTTCTCAAGTCTGGAGAGCTTTCTGCAAACAATTGGATATCAACGTTAGTCTCACGTCAGGATATCATCCTCAAGCCAACGGCCAAGTTGAACGCCTCAACCAAGAAATCGGCAGATACCTACGAACCTACTGCAGTCGAGAACAACATCGATGGTCTGAGTTTCTACCTTGGGCAGAATATGCTCAGAACTCTCTCACGCACACGTCCACAGGCCTGACCCCCTTCCAGTGCGTCCTGGGGTTCCAACCTCCCTTATTCCCGTGGTCTGGCGAACCTTCCTCAGTCCCAGCGGTGGACGACTGGATTCAACGTAGCGAGAGAGTGTGGGACAGTGCACACGTCCGTCTCCAGCGGGCCGTGAGAACACAGGAGTTCCAGGCCAACAGACGACGTCGCCCACCTCCTCTCTACCAACAAGGACAACAGGTCTGGCTCTCTACAAAAAACATCAAGTTACGGCTGCCAAGCAAGAAACTCAGTCCAAGGTATGTTGGCCCTTTTAAGATTCTCAAGAGAATAAATGAGGTAACTTACCAATTGGAGCTTCCTGAGAATTACCGTATCTCTCCCTCTTTCCATGTCTCCCTCCTCAAACCGGCCCACCCGAATGCTGACCCTGGTCATGAGACCCCAGAACCACCACCGCCATTGGACATTGATGGTACTCCTGCTTATCAAGTGAATGAGTTACTAGACTCAAGACGAAGAGAGGGTCGGCTCCAATATCTGGTGGACTGGGAGGGCTATGGACCTGAGGAGAGATCGTGGGTAGCCGCCCGGGACATTTTGGATCCATCTCTCATCCAAGAATTTCATCGAGCCAGACCTGACCGACCAGCGCCACGACCACGGGGACGCCCACGTCGAGCTCCAGGAGTCGCTCCTAGAGGAGGGGGTTCTGTAATGCCAAACCAGCAGAGGGAGCCCTCACCTGAGTACTGACTGTGTTCCACCCCCTCTGCTTCTTCTCCACTCATTTCCTGTTTGACTGCTATTTAACCAGAGACCATTTTTGTACTCATTGCGAAGTATTGCCAGTTTACCTGCCTTACCGAGCGTTATTTCCTGTTGATCCTGCCTGTCTACTGTGTATGATTCTGCCTGGTTATCTGTTTCTCGATTTTCTGGATTACCCCTTTGTTTTGGTTGCCTTATTGGACTGATGTTTTTGCTTGGACCTTCTGCCTGTCTACTCACTCTTGCCTTTTGGAATTCCCCTTTGTATGTTGAAAGATCTGACTGCTACCTTGGTTTTGACCCTCTGCATGCCTTATCGTATTTGTTTGTGGAAACTGTCTTCAATAAACTTCCGCACATGGATTCTCACTCAGCCTCAACTTCCGCGTTACATTCACCCCAAAAAAAGAACATTCTCTCATAATTTACTCAACCTCATGCCATCCCAGATGTGTATGACTGTTTCTTCTTCAGAACGTAAATTAAGATTTTTTAGAAAAGTATCTCAACTCTGTATGGCCATAAAATGCAAGTGAATGGGTGCCAAATATTTGAATGTACAAAAAGCACAGATTGCCACCATAAAAGTAATCCATAAGACTCCAGTGGATTAAATAATGTCTTCTGAAGTGAAATGCTAGGTGTGTTTAAGAAAATTTAAATATTTAAAACTAACTTTAAAATTTAGCTTCCACCCAGCTCAGTCACGAGGGTCGAATACATGCTGCCTCTCATGTGATGTAAGCGCGTAAGCGTGGAATGTTCACACGAGAACTGATGTGTGAAATATTAAAAAATATGTAAGTGCAGTGTTGTTTACAGCAGAGGAGCACAGATAATCATGCATTGATGTCTCATTCAGCCTCATTCGGATACATCAACTGCGGTGCCATCTTGAAAAGTCATTAATTAATCTACTGGAGTCATTTGGATTACTTTTATAATGGCTATATGTGCTTTTTGGAGATTCAAAAATGTGTCACCCATTCACTTGCATTTAATGGACCTACAGAGCTAAAATATTCTTCCAAAAATCTTTGTTTGTGTTCTTCTGAAAAATGACAGTCATACATTACTGGCATTGCATGAAGGTGAGTAAATGGGTGAACTACTCCTTTATTTAGTATCCAGCCTTTTTCTCATCATATTCAATCCTCACTGCAAACTCACAACTTTGGTAAAACAATTTGTTTTGCCTTGACGCTGTAGATTCAGCAGCGGTGCAGGAAACACTTTGTCAAACTGTTAGTCTGATATTTCCCACTGTAAGTTCTCAGTGCACTCTCTAAACATTTACCAAATTCTGTCTGTGATTCGGTCTGGTAACTTTCCTATGATGTTTTATAGTGACAGAAACACTCTCGTTGAAGCATGTGTGTGTGTGTGTGTGTGTGTGTGTGTGTGTGTGTGTGTGTATGTGTGAGCGTGTATTTATCACTTTGTGGGGACCAAATGTCCCATAAGGATAGTAAAACCCGAAATTTTTGACCTTGTGGGGACATTTTGATGAGGAAAACAGCATATAAATCATACTAAGTTATGTTTTTTGAAAATGTAAAAATGCAGAAAGTTTTCTGTGAGGGTTAGGTTTAGGGTTAGGGGATAGAATATATAGTTTGTACAGTATAAAAACCATTATGTCTATGGAAATATATAAAATATGGAAACACAACGTGTGTGTGTGTGTGTGTGTGTGTGTGTGTGTGCGAGAGAAAGCGGGAGTGAAATTAAAAAAAGTAGAAAGAGAGCAATTGAAACAGAGGACAACATCAGAGCAATAAAGTGCTGGAGTCATGGTCAGGGTTAAGGGCAGAGAGTGAGAGAGAAAGAGTGATGTGGATTGGGAAGAGGAGGTTTAACAAGGTGGTATATTGCGTTAGCGGCTTCATGTAGGGCCATAAAACGCATGAACCAGAGACAATCCTATGATTTATAACCAAGGATACAAAGACACACACACACACACAAACACACAAAATAGCTAAAAATATCACACACTACTCCTACATTTTACATTCGATTTTATTGCCTACATCAGGGTTCTTCAATAGGTGACCAGCGGGCTACATCTGGCACGCGAGAGACAAATGTTTGGCCTGCGCTTAAGGCCTGTTCACACCAAATCTGTGACGATTTTGCAAGATGAACCTCTGGCGAAATGTCTATACACACGGAGTCTGTAAAAAATAAAAATGAAAAACAATTTCACCCCTGTACTGTAGGTGGCACTGTTACTATTCTACAAACATTGTTAAAGCATTTATTTACCTAATTTGGCATAATAGTTTCATTATGTTCTTTCCATGATGTTGATGCATTCTGAGAAGTAAATAATCAGTTTGTTTTGTGAGTGAGATGAGTAAACAGCACTGTTGCATAAATATACATCCTATTTACATTTTCACATCCATTTTGCTACAATTATCTTCCAAACAAACTCCTGAAGCCAACTGCTCTTTTTATAATGTCTGGATTAATACCTGGAAAATATAAGACAAGGTACTGAGATACAAATACACGTGGAATAGTGCACATTAAGAACATGCATATATAAATCTATATATATAAAAAAAATATATATAAATGGCAGTATAAAAAGTAATATTAAAAATGATATATAAAAGAACACTTTTCTAATTGTTTTCTTTATTGAAATTAGTGCAATACTCAGTTATATTAACCTTAAGAACATTAACAGTATTAATGCTAATAGGTCTATTAAAGGGAAAGAGCAGAGAGCAGATCTCATTTGGAGATGAGCAGGAACAGACTAACGTGGAGATCCAGATTGTTCATTAAAGGTATTTGGTTGTTGTTGTTTCAACAGGCAAATTTGTGTAGTTTTGTGTATCTGTATACAAACCAAATATTCATAATTGTTTGAATAAATAAATCAGGCTACTAATACTGATATACTAATAAATAACAAATCAATTAAAGTCAGAATATTTATGTTGTGACTCTTTTAATAATAAAAACAACAATAGTAATAATGATAACATTAATAATAATACTAATAATAATAGTAGCTGCATAGACACTTTGTCATAACACTGAGGGCGGTGACCCTTGGCCTACATGAACACAGTAACTAGAAGATGGCATTAGTGGACCATCGGAAAAACACTCTCATAAAGATCTGTCATTATAGTGTCTTTTTGCCTGCACCACCAAAACAACCCCTGGTTAGTATTTTAAATGTCACTCTGATGCCATATTCAACTAATTTCTGAGGATTTCAATACTTTACCTAAGGCTACATTTTAAAATAAAATTAATTGAAAATTCAATCATATTGACGCCGGTTCGAATCCCACCGGTTATAGTGGTGTTGTGACACGGATGGGAGTGAGGTTTTAGGGGTGAGTGTAACGGGAGCCAGCTGGTACATGATAGCTGTGTGGTATATGTAAACCTCACTCCCCTGCCTTCAAGAGGTTCACTAGCGAATGATGGTAGGGCCTTTTAGCCTCCTCGTAAGCGTGCCCACATCAAATGCCAGCTGACGGCAGTTGAAATCCCACTCAGAGCGGGTCAGCAGAACTATCATATGATACTAGGCTTGAACTATCTAATTTTCTCATCAACAGACTGATTTAGGACAGGAAAGACAGGTCATTTTCTCTACCAGATACAGGAACTAAGTTCTGTTCTCCTCTCTCTTCTATCTGCCATCGCTTCATCTGACTAAACACTTTAAATGAGCTAAACAAACAGCATGGCGATCCTGTTACCCTTCCCCCAGGAACTGACAGAACACACACACACACACACAAACATACACAAACATACACACACACACACACACACACACACACAAAACCAGCTGTCCTTATTTCCAAGCTTTATGTATTTAGGGAGAAAAGGTAGGGTTGAGAGAGAAATAGACGGAGAGGATGAAAAAAAAATCTATAATGGCACCCATTTGCTAAGTGATACAATCTTTGCTCACTTCCCCTTGAAATGAAGGGCTTCTGGGAAAGGAATCTCATTTTCCCTCAGCCAATAAGCTTCTGAGCATACAGGTAATGCATGGGATCTCTGTGGGACAGACCCCCCCCCCCCACACACACACAGGTTTTGATTCACGTCATCAATCTATGAGGGACACCTGGGAATATGCTGTGTACTGTAAGCTCGGAATTATACCCAATTGGCTCCGTCCAATTTCACCTTCAGGAAAGTAGTTGACTGACAGTGCACACAATGTCCAACCCTCGATTCTAGGTCAGGCTGATATGAGATTTCATGGGGTAAAATGAAATATCCTCTCTCACTCAATGGCAGGTGAGTGACCTATGACGGTTTGGTTCAGAATGTTGAGACCATCAACCAAAAATACTGTCATAATGCCCATACTAATGAGAGTCAAGGGCTTTATTGAATATTTGCAATATACTGTATATTAAATATTATTTTGCTATTTAAAGTACTGCATATGTTCCTTGTGTCATGGCTTAAATGACAGAGCTAAGACAAGAGATATTTCAATAGCGTCTCTTAAACCTCATGAAAATAGTTAACATTGAAGTTATAGATGGGATTGAGTTTGAAAGATACTTTCCAACAATTTGTTTTTATTATTAATCATTTTTTTTTCACAGAATTGTGTTTATTTGTGAAAAACAGTGTGGAACAAGCCTTACTATACTGACTTTGATATGAGTGACTTTATCTGATTTCCCAATAAGTGAATGAGTATTTAAAGGTGAGGTCAGTGGCACTATAGACCCCCGCATAAGCCGATGAAAGCAGATCGTTGTGTCGCTGTTGTCGATAAGCTTACTGCAAGTTAGCATTGGCCTTTGATCTGAACCGATAACCTGAACAGAGCAGTTTCAAAGACTCCCTACATACAACTTTTCACTCTCTTGAAGAACAACACCTCCAATTCTCTTTGGAGAGAGGCAATAAGGCCTGTGAGTTGTAACTAACTTACATTCACATCCAGACAGCCCTCACTCCTGTGAAGGAAAGGCCACATCATTCCTACACAGCTAGCTGAATTTCACAGAGTCTTACCTCCACTTAAATGTCACATATTATCTCATCAGAGAGGATTGGGGACACCACAGAGAGAAAGAGGGAGAGAGAAATTGTAGGAAAGGTATAGCAAGAAGCAGGTGAGGAGATAACGATAATCTAGTGAAGTTCACATTATAAACACACTCACACACTAGTGACAGGTAGTCGGCGAATAGGTTTTTTCTAACTGTTTGTATCAAGGAACCATTTAAAAAACAATTCAGTGGTTGGTCTGGTGGGTCGAGACTTAAAAATAGGTCACAGGTCATTAGTCTTCACGGATATCCGGCAAAAAGCAATGCCATAAGTCATAAGTCACAAATTATAGCAATTTTCAGCTTGATCAGTCAGAAAGCTGCTAAATTGATAACTCCTTGGACCAATTAACCTGAAATCTGCTCAGGCCAATTCCATCTAATTCATGAATGAATCATTCAGATCGATTTATTATACCAAATTATTGAAAAGATCAGACTTAATAGAGTGCTTTGTTTCCGAATCGACGTTGACTGTGTATGTGGATTTCTTTTTCATGGCAATAAAAGACAATGAAATGGCACAGAAAATGAGAATCTAAAAAAGACAGAAGAAAAGAAGAAGAACAAGTGAGATGAAAGGATAAGGGTCAACCCAGCATGCTTTAATAATGGACACCATTACACTTTTACATTTGCTCAGCAAATGTCACTTTTTTTGCAGTCGGCTTATACAGCTGACATTTTACATATCATCAGTTTCCATTTAGTTCAGCAGCACAGATTAAACAGCGCTGGGATGACCAGGCTGCTGAAATGCCCCCAGGGACCCCCGTCTAACAAATCAATTCCCAAATCCCTCTGCAGTCCACTGACAAATACCAGCACTACACAGACACACTCTCTTTCTCTAACTGGGCTCTGAATCCCCTGAGATTAACTGGTTGAAGTAGAATGTGTGTCCTTCAAGGATACGCATCAAATAGCACAAATTAATAATGCTTGGGGAAGAAGTTCTTCTGTTAGTCATTACTGCCCTTGAAGAAAAACCAACCAGCACCTGAGTTATTCACAATTAAAGTTATAGTTCACCCAAAAATTAAAATGTTCTCATCATTTAATCACCCTCATGTCATCCCAGATGTGTATAACTTTCTTTCTTCTGCAGAACACAAACAAATTTAGAATTTTAGAAGAATATCTCAGCTCTGTAGGTCCTCACAATGCAAGTGAATGTGAAAAAAAAAAAAAAAAAAAAACATACAGGCAGCTAAAAGTAATTAATACAACTCCAGTGGATAAATCCATGTCTTCTGAAAATATTATAGGTGCTGGTGATAAACAGATCAATATTCAAGTCCTGTTTTCGTACAACCTCAATTTCAAAAAAGTCAGGACAGTACGAAAAATGCAAATAAAAACAAAAAAGGAGTGATTTGTAAATTATACTCAAACTTTGCTATATTGAAAGCACCACAACTACACATAATATGATGTTTCACCTTGTGAATTTTATTGATTGTTTATTAATTATTATTATTATTATTATTTTAAATGTACAGTCATTTCAAATCAGATTATTGCAACACACTCCAAAAAAGTTGAGAAGGGCAATTTAAGACTAATAACAATTTAACGAGTTGAAATAAAATGGCAATGTGAAACAGGAGATGTTAAACAGGTGAGGCAATCATGTCATAGTGAATAATTATTCAAGACTTGTCAATTTGCCAACAGATGCTTTGGCAAATAATCCAGCACTTTTGAGTACAATGTTCCCCAAAGACAAATAGGAAGGATTTTGGGCCCTCACAAGATTCAAGGAATCTTGCCAAATCTATGTGTGTAAAGGACAAGACGAGTCTGATCCCTCAGACATCACTGTCTTAAAAAACATCATTCATCTGTAATGGATATCATGAACATGGGCTTGGGATTACTTTAGAAAACCTTTGTCAGTCAACACCATTCGCCGCTGCATCCACAAACAGAAGCCCTACATCAACACTGTCCAGAAGCGCTGCCGATTTCTCTGGGCTCGGTCTCATATTAGACGGAAAGTAGAACAGTGGTGTTTTTAGTCCGATTTCAAAAAGTTTTGAAAAACACAGCCATTGTGTTATCCGGGCTAAAGAGGATAAGAATCATCCAAGCTGTTATTGGCGTCAGGTCCAAAAGCCAGTGTCTGTATGGGTTAGGGGTGTGTCAGTACCCATGGCATGGGTAACTCACACATCTGAGAGAACACCATGAATGCAAACATATATGTACAAATTTTGGAGCAACATATACTGCCATCCAGCACCATCTTTTCCAGGGACGTCCCTGCATTTTCCATCAGGACAACTTCAAACCACGTACTGCCCAGATTACAAGTGCATGACTGTGTAAGCAGAGAGTGTGGGTGCTAGACTGGCTTGCCTGCAGTCCTGACCTGTCTCCAATTGAGAATGTGTGGTGCATTATAAAGTACACCATATGGCAACGAAGACCCTGTGCAGCTAAAGACCTACATAATGGATGAATGGGAGAAAATTTTACTTTCTAAACTAAAATTCTGTCTTCAGTGTCCAAATTCTTAATATGTGTTATTTGAAGAAATGCTGATGTTTCACAGTGGTAAAACACGACTGTCCCAACTTCCCAATAAATTCTCCTCCCAGCCCAGTTGGCAGCGATATGTACAAAGAATGTGAATCACCAAAAACAAAAGAAGAAAAATTAGAAAGTTAAAGTAGAGATTGATAGTAAAAAAAATAAAAATAATATTGATCTGTTTCTTACCCAAACATATAAAGCTTCTGAAGACATGGATTTAACCACTGGAGTCATATGGATTACTTTTATGCAGCCTTTATGAGCTTTTGGAGTTCAAAAATTTGGGTACTCATTCACTTACATTGTATGGACATACAGAGCTGAGATATTCTTCTAAAAATCTTCATTTGTGTTCAGCAAAAGTCATGCACATCTTAGATGGCATGAGGGTGAGTAAATGATGAGAGAACATTTTTGTGTGAACTGTTCCTTCCTCTCATGACCTTTCGACAGCAAGAACTCTACAGTGTATCTATAGAGCTGATGTACAGTGAGTCAGTCATCAAAAAATAAGAAATAAACCCCTGTCAGAGTGATTATCCCCACATGAAAAAGTTTATATGCAAGTTTGTAATAGATAATGACTGTACATTATTCCAGTTATTACATGACTACATACGAAATATCCTTTTGAATTAATTATTTTATTATATGAGAAGAAAACACTGCAAAATGATATGAGAAACATGAAAATAGCACAAATATGTATCATATCGGTTGCCTGGGACAACGGTCATTTACATTTATGTATAGCTTAGCTGTTAAACAAAATATATGACAGCAGAATGCAACAATTGAACAATCAGAATCAAGCATTCCAGAGTGCTTAATAAATACCTACAGGATGCACTAAAATTGGTTTATAATTAGTTCAGTTAATTTGTTTGATTGTGTGGCGCTGTTAACAATGTGTGTTTTTCTGTTTCTGTACCTACAGTAACTTACTAGGACCTGTTTATAACCTGTACCACATACACATACACATACACACACACACACACACACACACACACACACACGCACACACACACGCGCACACACACGCGCGCACACACACACACACACACACACACACACACACACACACACACACACACTAAGCTAAATAGGCAATCGAATCATTGACTGATGTGCTGTGATAGTTTGGTAATTCTGATCACATTTTCTTGACTAAGCCTTCGTTAGCAAATTTCTTCGGATTCCACAGATGTGGGGCAAAAGGCAGAAGACTCCTTGACCTAAATCACTGTCGACCCTCTAACCCAGTACTACCCACACAGTACCCCTGAATGAGCAACATTTTCTGTAACTGAAGACAAGACATTTATTTCATACTAACTCACATTTTTCTTTGCATTATTCTAACCAACTCCCTTAAGAGCAATGAAATTGCAAGCTGATTAGTTCCATAAGAAAAAAACACAGACACTATTAAAGCTTACCAAACCATTAAAGGAAATTTTAAAAAGACAAAGCTGGTAACAAAACATCCCCACTTCTTTTTCTCAGTCATAATTTTTAAACAAACCTGCTCTGAATTTTGCTTTGGTAGACATTTGAGTTTCATTCAAATTGAAATACCACTAAACATTTCCATAATGTCTTCATAGTTTGGTGTCTTTATTTTAAAAGCCACAGGGCCAGAAGTATGGGGCCATTGGACATTGGTCAGGTGTTTAATGTATACTTTCAAATTGAGCCATTGTTACTTCTGGTAATTGTGTGCAGGACCCAAGCCACAACAAGCTCAACTCAGATAAATAAATCTCCATGTGCAGTGTAAAAAAAATTAAAAATAATAATAAATAAAAAAAAGTATATATACTTTTCTATATACATCAACACTTCCACTCACTGACACTGAGCAAGCGTGGCCCCCGTTTGCATTCGCCCAACAGCTCCATGACACCAGCCGGAAGGGGCCGTCTACATCAGCTCCATGTCAGGATGACGTAAGGGAGGGGCAAGTCTTGGCCTCCCCAGCCCTTAGAGGATTCCCTGCTGGGGATTTCCCTCTGGATCAGTCATAAGACAAGACCCTTAGGCACGCCTTTGATCAAGTGAAAGTAACTGATGGTCAGTGTCTCAGGCCAGACATTGCACTCACAAATCTGTATTTTTCAGTTATTAAAGATAGGTTGTATCAAGTTAAATAGGATGCTCAGACAAAAAAAGATACAACCCAGATGTTGATACCGAAGGTGCCATCAGGAAATGCTATTCGAGACGGCTCATCATAATCCAATGGCGGGTCACATAGGGCGAGCAAAACACTAAACCGGAGATGTTCGCAGGTGGTGTGCAGCATGCCGTGAATGTGAGTTGGTGAATCCACAGTCCACCCCAAAAGCACCATTGTGCCCTCTGCCGTTAATCAAGGTCCCCTTCGAGAGAACTGGCATGGACCTTGTTGGGCCATTAGAATGGATATAATGGTAAAACAAACAGAAAGAGGTGACGCATGTCAAATATACCATCTCAAGCCAACTTAAAAGTCATCTCACCCGTGGAGACCACCAGTTGGCTCAACTCACAGATGTGGCAGAAAGAAAAATTGCAGAAAGAATTTGCAGATGTGTTCTCGTCTCTACCTGGTCGGACAAACCTCATACAGCACCACATCAAGACTACACCCAGGGAAGTGGTACCTACTCGTCCCTACCGACTTCCAGAGCACAAGAAAAAAGTTGTACGAGAAGAATTGGATGCAATGCTTGAGATGGGAGTAATAGAAGAATCCTACAGTGACTGGTCCAGCTCAGTAGTGCTGGTTCCTAAGAGGATGGGTCTGTCCGGTTCTGTGTGGATTATTGAAAGATAATGCCTCGTATTGATGAACTGCTCGATCAGTTAGGCACAGCTCATTTTTATTTGACACTGGATTTGACAAAGGGCTATTTGCAAATCCCCTTAACCCCAATATCCCATGAGAAAATGGCCTTCCCCACACCCTTCAGCTTACACCAATTCGTGATGCTCCCATTCGGTTTGTTTGGGGCTCTGGCTACGTTCCAGTGGCTAATGGACCGAGTCCTCAGACCGCATGCTTCTTACACCCCTGCATATTTAGACGATATCATTATTTACAGTAATGATTGGCAGTGGCACCGCAACATCTGAGGGCTGGCCTGAGGTTATTGAGGCGAGCGGGGCTCACAGCAAACATGAAGAACTGCACAATTGGGCGGGTGGAGGTACGGTATCTGGGCTTCCACTTGGGCCACGGGCAGGTGCAGCCCCAAATCGATAGAACCGCAACGATTTTAGCCTTCCCGAGACCTAAGACCAAAAAGGAGGTAAGACAGTTCCTGGAACCTAATTATTCGGCTGTCACCAGCTCGCTGACTGATCTTACTAAAAAGGGAGCACCAGATCCGGTCCAGTGGACAGAACAGTGTCAACAGCCATTTATGCAGGTGAAAGCTGCACTTTGTGGCGAGCCGCTTTTACATACACCTGACTTCTCTCTTCCTTTCATTTTACAGATGGACGCTTTAGACATGGGGTTGGGGTGGTGCTCTCGCAGGTGGTGGAGTGGGAGGAACAACCAGTGCTGTACATTAGTCGGAAGCTCTCTTTGAGAGAGACTAAATAGAGCACCGTGGAGAAGGTTTGCTTGGCCATCAAGTGGGGCATCCTCAATCTTCATTACTACCTGTTGGGGTAGGCCTTCACCCTCTGTTCAGATCACGCCCGCTCCAGTGGCTCCACCGTATGATGGATTTTAATGTGCGGATCATCCATTGGTATCTGGTGTTACAACCTTTTAAGTTCGAGGTAGTCCACAGGCGTACTCAGTAGTACTCAGTCGGGCGGTGGGGGTGTGAGGCAAGAGCATTGTTGAGTGTCTCACAGATGTTTCTTGTTGCAGTAATCCAGGAAGAGTGATAAGAGAAGCCCATGCCAAAGGCAAGGGAAAGAGAGATAGAGATGCACATCAGTGCGGCACGTTAATGCGTTTGAAGAAAGTTAAATATGGGTAATTATTGTGTGTAACAATAAAGAGTTAAACATTCTTGAACCTTGCTTCCTCCTTCCCATATTAACCAGTCCTACTACAAATATATTTTTAACAAACAGCATTTTTGTAGAGTTGCAAAAGAATCTGAGGAAGAGGTAATGTCTGAAACATTATCTCAACTGGGTCTCAAAACATACTGGTAGCTAAAATTGTGTCAGCTAGTGTGTAAAAATCTGTTTCCTCATTTGGTGTGTGTGTGAAATTGTCCATCTGTGTTTTCGGAGATCGTGGCTTCTGTTCTGTTCTTTGCTTCTGTCAGTGTGAGGTCACTTCCTCAGGATACTCTCACACCTTTATCACTGTTTCATCCTCTGGGCTTTAGAGCCAAGAAAAAAGAAATGGAATTGTATTTTTTCTTACTTAAAGACCCCATGGCTTTTGGTCCATGTGTGTTTGCTTTTAGGAGTACATTATACAGCAGATGGCCTCAATTTTGACAAAATATTTTTTAAAATTGTGTAGTCTTTCTCCACTAAATTTATTGTATGTAAAATGAAAATAAAAAAAACTTATTGGCGTAAAGCCAATAAGTTTTGACTTACAGCCAATTAACTCAGCAAAAAGTTTAAATTCAGATCCTGCATTTGCAGATTGGAGATTCCAGCAGCAGGTAGTAATAAAGTTAATGTAAAAATTGTGAAAGTACAGAACATCAAATAATGTCCCTGACAATCACAAGTAATCGCTTGAGATTTGTATGAAACTTTCTAGAGGTTTTTTCAATTATTTGTATTATTAATTTATTGTTATGTTTGTATGTACATTATTATTATTATTATTGTATATTTACAATTTAATTTATGATTTAATTTGTAGATTTCCTCCTTGTAATTTTCCACCTGTTGTTGAGATTGAGTTTTAAGTCATTGCAAAAGGGGCCGGTGGAAGAGAGACTAAAATGTTTGGATTTGGTATGATTTTTGTACCAATTCGTTATTTTTATTATATTTTAATTTAGTTGAAAGTGTAATTTGAATTTAGAAATATTTTGTATTTATTTTTTCTATACATGAGTTAATTTTTTTTAAATCAATACTGAATGGTAGAAGTGAAGTGCGTGCCGATACAACTACTGCTAATACTAGCCATGATTTGTGTGTCAGTAGAAATTATTAATAATCCTTACACTCTCTATTATTTAACTGAGTGTACAGCAGAAGAGAATCACATTTCTATGCGTAGAAAAGGAGTGTGCACTGTCATAGAAATATGCCCGGCATTCATTAAGTAAACAGTTAATGTACATTTTTTTTATTCTTTTAATTCATTGCATACAGTCCATTTACACTACCAACTTCTTATGAATGTGCTCTTTGTTTATATTGCTGGTACTTGACAGGGAATTAACTATATAATAGGATGCAGATGGTGGAAATCCCTGAGAAGAAATGTAATTCTACTACTTGTACTTAATCCGGCCCATTTCCGCATTGCGCTAGCAATTTCGCCAAACCTACTTGTGCCTAGGCTTAGCATATGCTTACATGAAAATACCACAAATGTATGGCAAACCCACTGACTTTGCGCTTATGACTTATGGCATAGCACTGCGCTTAGTGCTAGTGCTCTTAAAATAAGGCCCTACAAGTCAGGTATGGACCAACTCACCAACAAGTGGCATCTCCTATCATACATTTTTGCATCAGCTCTTGCATTTTCACTATACCCTGCTGCATAACCGGTAGTGTATTGTCTCAGCAACATGGGAGACTCAGGTTTGTATCCCTTGATGAGACCAGGAAGTAATCGAGTACACATAATCAATGAGGAGAGCTATTCTGAGGTTGCATTTTTCTCTAACGTTACATTTTCACTCCACTGGTGGTTAGATCTAGGTTTGGGATTTGGATTGGGGGGGGGGGGGGGGGGTTCCATTTATAAAATATGCATTCCTCCTCACTACAACTGAAAACAACTCTCTTCACATTCACAACTCACTTGACATCCCTCTGTGGACATTTCACCTAGAAAATGGAGCTCACATGAGACCATACATCCATCAGTAGCTTTGAAAAAAAAGCAAGCAAACAAATTTGCAGTGAGAGCTAAAGGTTGAATTATGCAAACAAACAAAACAAAACAAAAAATGATGTGCAGGTAAGACTTGATGTCCCAGAGAGTTCTTTCAATATTCAAAAAACGGAAAGAACCTCATACAATGTATCAGTTGTTAAATGCAGGAAAAAAAACAAACAAAAAAACATAAAGGCTAAAAGAACTAGCAGGCATCAAAAACCAACATCTAGCAAACCCATTTTCTCAGGAATGTGTATTCTCCTGCCAGTCCTCAACAGCAATCGCCCTTCTACACACACAGAGAGAATCTTATCAGCTCCGTTGACTCACGGTCTTCATCTCCCAACTCGCTCCATCCACTTCTGAAGTAGCGAGGGGGCTTTGAAGTTATTTTGGAATCAATACTTCATGGAAGCCAGTGAACGACTATCATGATACAGAAGGGAACGGTGAACTAGATTGGTAAAGAGGGCCAGAACGACCCATCAGAGAGCCAGTTATGCTCTCGAGCAGAGGCAGAAACCAATGTAGAGCTTGGATTCCACATATACACCAATCTGGCAATGCAAGCTTGGATAAAAAAACAAAACATAAACTGCCATTATTTTTCAAACCAAACTGGAGGACATTCACAGAAATAGAACTGCATTTCCCTTGTCACAACCACCTAGCCCTATCATAATCCATTTTATTTGTCTCAAACCATCTAAGCAAGCCACCACTTTTATGGAAAGTTTTGTTAAAAATCCATGATGGCTTATTTCAGTTTCGAAAAAATTTAATAAAAATTCTGCAGGAAAAATCAGCTTAGACCAGTTTGAAAACTAATTTAACAGGTAACTGGTTTTAGATGGCTAATACTGGTCTGTTATTATTTCATCAAACTTATTCTGCCTCTGAAACGGTTTTCCTTTTCAGTTGATGTCACCAAGCCTTCTCAGCCCCTCCCCTTCACCATCTAGCTCCATTGTGGTATGAAATGTCCACTTTTCATGATCCAGTCAACTCCCAATGGCTAAAATCAAGTTATACCCTATATTTTTATTCATTAAAATTAATTTATTCAATATTAATTTAATTCAGAAATAATTCAGATTGAGGAAGTAAAATGAGTTGCGAACAGCGTTTCATCTTGACATTATGCTGGTTATTGTCACAGGTAAACACCCATTGTCTAGGCTTTTTTTAAGCAGGGAAGGTTTCTAATTTTATATGCATTCATGTATGTACATAATTTGTAGGTTCCACTATAAAACCAAAGAATATCTGCTTTCTGATTAAAAATATGATTTTATGTGAGAGACTGCGATGGCATCAGGATTTAATTTAAAAACAAGACATAAAGTCTTGCTGTTATTTCTTTGATCAGCTCATTTTGCCAGAGGAACTCTAAAGGCTCATCAGTCATCCCAAAAGCTGCTTTGCGAAATCCATTCGCCTGCTCACACTCACAGAACACAGAATAACACCCCTTTATTCAACGCCTGACCAAGTGTGCGTGTGCAAGCACGTGTCTGATGAATGCTAATTAAACAGATTACAACAGTGGCAAGAGTGACTTACATTGATAAGGGAGGTGACCTAATACTAATGTTCTCCACCCATTCTATTTTATCCAATTGCAATTCATTCTGTTTGCCTCTTTGTTCGGTCTTAACCTGCCACTCAAATTATTACCGTATTATTCTTGGTTCTGTTTTCACTCAACGCCGTGATTCTTAAATCTAGCTTAAATACCGAGGCTTTTCAGCACACTGACAAAGAGCCTTATTGTTTAATTGTGTGTCACTCAAACTTTAGCATTTAAAGGCAAGTAAGACAGTGAAGCGATCTGAAAGTGAGATAAACACCTAATCCCAAGCAGTGAGACAGCAACATAATGACCCTTTTATATGCTTATGGTCTCTTGGTAGAAAAACACATCCTTTAAGAAGATAGCTGTGGAATCCAAAATTAATCTAAAATGTTCATTAGGCTCTTGTTGGGCAACCAGCTAGGTAGTAAGCACACGTTCATCATTGAAGCATCAATGAAAGAGAGCATCAAAGCATCATATTCCACTTAATGCACATTATAAAAAGAGCAGATTAGCATTTTAAATTAACAATGTGGTGACAACATCTGAATGTCAAATGTGAAATCCAACAGGGAATATTTTGGCAAAGTATCGCAAAACATAAGTAATATATATCACTCTTACAAACTAGTGGATAGTGTGGAAAAAGCAAATGCGACATTCTAAAGCAATTTACGTCTCGCGTCTTTCAAACAATGCGTTACCAACACACTCTCACAGCAAAATCGTCAGGATACCATACAACTTTTCTAAATTTGGCTAATTTGTATATTGTGTGACTGCACTCATTTTAACTCCTACGATTTTCACTACAGCCAGTGACATCGCTGGATTTAATTTCCATCTAATACGCAACAATTACTTGCTTCTGTCACACATAACAGCTTCCTATCATGTTTACACACTCTACTAATTGGTTAAGCTTAGATAAGGGGTTTGGGTAAGGGCATAATATTAATAAGTATGTCCCTAATGACTCGTGTGCAGAACTCGTAAATTAAGTACAACTTTTCATGAGATCGGGTTGTGCGTTACAGGTAAAGTGTTTCAATGTGGTGAAATGTAGAATGTGGCACAAAAAAGTCAGTTTGCTATTTTTTTTTTTTACTAAAACTGACAGACTGTCACATGGTATATACACAGGGTTGGGGAGTAATGACATGCATGTAACGGAACTACATATTTAAAAATATAAGTAACTGTATTCCACTACAATTATAATTTAATTATTGGTATTTAGAATACATTATATTCAAAAAGTATTTTGTACAAAAAGTATTTTGATAACTGAAGATATTACTTTGCTTTTTATTTAATATTTAGTCCTTTCAGATGGAAAACATTTATAAATGTAAATGATGCGATCCGAAGTGCATTTGAACAGCGGTGAAACACTTTCTTATGAAATGTTACATTCATACTAGTAGACAGAGAAGTAAGTTTGAAGTTTGGAGCAGAAGAAATAGAAATAAATCTTGTCAGCTTTACGCTAAGCTAAAATGCTATTTCTAGCCATTTTACATGCACACGTTACCAGACATGATCATATTTTTTAATCAAGAAAATTCACGTTGGATCATAATTACTTTTTTCTAGAAAGACCTTTGATATTAGGGCAAAAATCGTATTCTTGATAGTAAGTTTTTTTATTGTTTTCCTGTAAAAATTTCTAAAAATCCTTAAAACAAGATCAATTTGACATTTAGACATAAGACATTTAGGTTTTTCAGAGATTTAACATGTATTTTTAACATGTATTTTGTCTTACTGTACTGGCAGAGTTTTTATAGTCAAAACAAGTGAAAAAAATCTACCAGTGCTGAAGAAGTAATCCAAAGTATTTAGAATACGTTACTGACCTTGAGTAATCTAAAGAAATATGTTACAAATTACATTTTACAGCATGTATTCTGTAACCTGTAGTGGAATACATTTCAAAAGTAACCCTCCCAACCCTGTATATACACCATCTTATATATTATTTTATCGATATGTTCCAGAAGATTCCCCACTCTAGTACATGTGCTATGCGTATGGCTAATCAGTGACCCTACTGCGACACCCCCCTCTTTTATCCCCCATCCTCTCATCCTTTTCACTCGTTCCGTCTCTCAGTTTTCACTCCTCTCATCCATTTATTCGTGGGGAAAAAACATCACATGGGGGCTCTTAATCTTTGCGCTCATACACAGGAAGTCCACTTCCCTTGCCAACACACACAGTTGCTAAGTGCTACAGCCTCTCTCCTCAGATCTAATGAGGACTTTTTTATTATTATTACAGCTGTCAATTGCCAAACATCTTTTTTACAGTGCTTGCAAGGCAAGTACTGTATTGATATACCTAAAAAATTATATTGTCCTTCTTCTTTTTCACTAATTTCTTCAATTAATTAAGCCTGAACAACTTAACACACTGCCTCAGTTCTAAAATTTTTTTAAGATGAAGATAATTCATTTTTCAAAATGATACTTTTTAAGAAAATTAAGATTAAAGTTTGAAAATCTCTCATTGATAGAATTCTCAGCTTTAAAAATGTAATCTTTTTTTTACATTAATATGCATACTGAATTGTGATTGACCTTTTCTTTCTTTCACCTATTTAACCATCTAAGAACTAAAGTCTAATACTTAAGCTTATCTAAAAATTTGGCATTTGCCTTTCCTTTAGAAATGCAAATCTACTTTAGTTATTTTAGAATTATTATTTTGCCATCGGGAAACACACACTCAAGCCGACTGGAAAATAAGGAGGCCCCATGTGATGTAAGCCAGAAAGCTGTGTGTTTTTCATTTCGAATTGCGATCTAAACAGACTTACGTCAAACCTGAGGTAAATCCGGCCAGTGATACGGCATTTAACTCAAACTCTCATTTCCTCCAAAAATCTATCTGAGATGAGCAGGCAGTGTGGCTTAAGGACTCATATCTGCTCAGCTTTCAGCATCCTCTCTGGCCCACCGAGCACTTTGTGGATGACCGTCCACAGGAAGAGATAATGAAAATCACAGATAAAGATGATAAGGCTGAAATGGTCTTCTTTTTTTTTTTTTACAGAAAGCTCAATCCAGCACAGACAAACAGATTAGGAATGACATTTGTCTGCTTGGATTGATAACTACATCTATGCCAGTGAGGCTTATAGAAAGGGCCTGGACAGATTATGTCAACATCCAAAGGCATATCATGTCGGCAGAGAAAGGGAGTGACAGAGCGTGTCTATCAAAAAGCCCATCCAAACTAGAAAATACCACAATCGAACTGAAGTCAAGTGAGTTCAAGAAAATCAGGTGAGTACCTGCATTTCACAGGTGTGTACAGTAGAGCGTGACTCATTTCTAGGAGATGCTAAAAATACATAGCCTATGCATTCACACTGCAGGCATGGGCATGCCGAATCTGTGACAGCAGACTGGTTTTGGTGTCACAGCAATATGTGGCTGCATACAACTAGCCACAAGACATAAGTCAATGTGCCCTTCATGCTCACAAAAAATAAATAAAAAAATAATAATAATAACAATAATAAATACTGTGGTCATATTATGGTGGTACAGTGAAATACCACTGTACTTTGACATACACCATGATACTGAATGATTACATTCACGTACCATGGAATTTACATGTTATTTCAAGGTACTTCAAAGAATATCATACACTCCCAAAAAACATTACTTAACAATTATGCACAGTCATAGCATAGTCCTTTTAGGCACTTTAATCATTAAAAGATGCATACTTACTAGAGAAAGCTCTGACAGATTGGTTGATGAACAGGAGTTATGAATAAGAATTTTCACTGTAAGACAACATTTTTACTCCACTGACGGTTAGGTTTAGGGTTGGGGCTTGGTTGGGCTGTCACATTTATGAAACTTGGCTGCTGACATTTATGATGACTAATTGTCTGTTTTAGGACTCTCACTATTAATATGATTAATTGTCATTCAAAAAGTCATACTTTTATCAAAGGCATATGAGTGCTTTATAAACTTAATTTATTTATTCATATTTAACTTTTACATGATTTCCTTTAAGGCTTTAATAATTTATGATTGACATAAAAATTATATTTTAAATATCAAAATATTTTAAAATACATAAAATATCTGTCTCTCTCTTTGGTCAACTTTAGCCTTGTCCATTTTGCATTTACACAATTGGTTGTAGCCAACCTGAATAACTTTATTATATTATATTATATTTTATTATATTATATTATATTATATTATGCCATAGTAAAAAAAAAGTTGGTATGACACCCACTGCGTGTCATTATCACTGCATGTATGACCCCACAATGACAAATAACGTTTGCCATTACACGAATGTTAAATAAAAGTGAAACTGGAGTGCTCTGCATTCACAAAAATGTTGTTTATACTTTCGTGGGAGTCTGCCGCGAACCTCCATAGACGGCTTGAGCATCACTGCATTTCAAGCCTGGTTCAAAAGCAGTTAATCTTCACACTAAAGGAGCTCCAAACTGTACGGTCCGTGGTACAGATCAGTTAGATTGTCAGAGTTCAATTTAATGAGACACTAAAACATGCCGTCCATTCTTTTTTGGACAGTAAAATGTGCTTGAAATTTAATGTGCACAATAATTGTGGTTGTCTCAAATAACAGCGGATAGAAAAAATAACAGCAATCAGACAATTACTTGATAATCGGAACAGGCCTATGGCTTGGGTTAGGGCGTATGATTAATTAAATATGCATTTCTGTTGACTGTATCATTTACAACTAAAAACAACTCACTTTTGGCACCACTCTGTGGACATTTCACCTGTAAACTGGAGCTCAACAATGCCTATACCTTCAACAAAACCTCAGCCACTTGGGGCTTCGATCTACTGAAATATTTTAATTATACAGATCACATATTATAATTATTACTACTTAAAATATTTTGTGAAGGCTCGCTAAGTTAATGGCTTTGCATCAATGATCATTTTAACAGTTTTAAGGAATAGTTTGAACCTTCCAAGAAAAAAAGTGTTGCAGATGTTCTGACAGCAGAATATTTGTAAAAAAGAAAAGAGCATGTAACATCAATACACTGATGTCAAAGATGACAACATAGACACTCTAGAGTATTACAGAAAAACGACAGTGCTACACTATCAAGCACATCAACCACTCCTTTAAAGCCCTATAGAGATAAATATGCAGTGATAGATGAAAAATCAACTAGATGAAATCTGGCAGAGCGATGTTTTCAAATGATCCTGGCTTTCTGATGATCTCACGGTGGAGAGTAGCGAACAAGTGTGCCATTAGTAACATAGGTGTGAAGAGATGACAGAAGGTTTCCAACACTTGATCCAGGTTACAAGAAAACAATTAAATCCCAGGACCAGCTCTCATCTTTCACCACAGCAAGGGGTGAAAAATGAACAAGAGATTCGTGGTGAGGAGGAGGGCATGGCCGGGCCATGAAGATTCATGCCTGGCGTTGAGTTGCCCCAATCAGCAGGAGAGAGAGATAAGGAGGAACCGGAGACACCAAAGAGAGAGAGAGAGAGAGAGAGACACATGGACCTGGCGTGTGGCCAGGGTGTGGTTGAGCATCCGTACGGGAAGAGGGGAAGGAGTAAGAATTCATCCCTGGGTGATAATTTGGTCTAACAGCTGTTTCTTGTTGCAGTAATTCGGGGAGAGTGATAGGAGGAGCCCACGCCAGAGTCCGAGGAGAAAGAGAGTGATGCACAGGAGTTCGACGCTTTAGAGTGTTACCTATATTTTAGAGTGTTTTATTTCTGAATAAAGTGTTTTGAAAATACCTGAACCACACTTCCTCAGTCCCAAATTGACCAGACCTGTTACAGTGTTGCCGAAACCCGGGATCTTGAGAAAGACAATACGCCATCATGCAGTCCTTACCGCTGTCCGAAGTCATCAAATCCCTCGCCAGCATGCACCAGGCTCAACACCAATCCCTGCTTGAGATATGTTGAGACCAAGACGAGTGTTTCCAGGCAATCCTCTGTGCTCAAGTGGAGGACCAGCAGGCGCTCCAGAGCTTCATACACAAAGAGCAAGGCTCAGCCGCAACCCTGGACCCAACAGCTTCCATGCCCCCACTCACCCTTATGAAAATGGGCCCGCAAGACGAACCAGAGGCATTTATAGAGTTGTTCGTGCAGATGGTGGAGCTGTGGAAATGGCCAAAGTCACATTAGGTGGCCCGCCTCCTTCCGCTGTTGTCCGAGGAAGCCTAGCTCATGGCCCAACATCTGTCTGCAGCGAACATCCTGGTGTATGATAACAAAGAAAGCCATCTTGTAACAGGTTGGCCGCAGCAACAAAGACAGCATTTCGACTCGCTAACACTGAGCGAGCATGGCCACCCGTTTGCATTTGCCTAACAGCTCCATGATGCCTGAAGTGGTTGCTGGCAGAGGAGTGTGACGCAGAGGAAGTTATCAGTCTGGAGGTGCTGAAGCAGTTTGTCCTGTGTCTGCCAACCGGAACAGCAAAATTGGTCCAGTGCCACCGCCCGGTGTCACTGGAGGAGGCCTTCCAGCTGGCTGAGGACTATATGTCAGTGTACCAGAGGCGGAGGAGCCCTTGTTTTCCCTTTCTCCTCACACTCTCTCGCTCTAGCCCCCCCGTGTCATTTACCCCTCCAGCTTCCCGGTCATGGGGGTTTGTCCAGCTGGTGGTTCCCCCTATCTCTTTTTACTCTTCCCACCAGGTTGGTGAATCTGCTGCCATGGGTGCAGGCATTGCTTCTGGGCCAGCTTTCTGGAGTTGTAGGGAGCCAGGACACTTGCAGGACCAATACCCTGTGTTGGAACTGGTAGTATTGGTCCAGGTCCCCGACACCCCACGGGCTGCACACGACCAAGCTGGAATGTAACACATAACTGTGAAAATCAGTGGTAGGACATATAAAGTCTTGGTCGATACCGGTTGTAATCAAAACACTATCCACCAATGTTTGGTTTAAGATGAGGCTTTGGGCACGGGGCAGAGGGTGAAGGTGTGATGTGTGCATGGGGATATTCAAAGTTACCCTACAGTGATAGTCACTATTCAATTTCTGCGACAAAAACATAGTGTTGCAGTTGCGGTTAATTCCCGCCTCACCCATCCACTAATTCTGGGAACAAATTGGCCAACATTTACTACTTTATTTAGGGGAATGCATGTGGATAGGTCCTGAGACAAAGTGTATTGGTGTGTGGGGTGTGAGGTGCTGGCTGAGGAGGCGGAGCCAGGGCCATCGACATCAGATCCACGTCAGGATGACGTAAGGGAGGGGGAAGTCTCGGCTTACCAAGCCCTTAGAAGGTTCCATACGGGTGATTTCCCTCTGGAGCAGTGATTGATGGTCAACCCCCCCAGATAGACATTGCACTCACAAGTCCGTATGTTTTAATTATTAAAAACAGGTTGCATCGAGTGACGCAGGATGCTCAGACAAAAGATGATACAACCCAATTGTTGATATCAAAAAGCCATCAGGAAATGCTATTCCAGATGGCTCATCATATTCTGATGGTGGGTCACTTAGGGTGAGAAAAAAACATTAAACCATCTAATGGCCCCTTTCTATTGGACGGGCATTCATGGGGATGTCCACAGGTGGTGTGCGGCATGCCGTGAATGTCAGCTGGTGAATTCGCCGGGCACCCCAAAAGCGCCATTGCACCTGTTTCCATTGATCAAGGTCCCTTTCAAAAGAATTGGTATGACCTCGTCAGGCCATTAGAAAGGACTGCACGGGGGCATCGCTACGTGTTAGTTCTGGTGGTTTATGCAACACGATACCTAGAAGAAGTGCCTCTGTGCAAAATCTCAGCATGTAGTGTTGCAGAGGCATTCTTCAAAATGATCTCCACAGTGGGGATTCTGAAAGAAATCATCAAAAAACAAGACACTACTGTCATGTCACGCACACTACTCAAACTGTATGAATTATTGTGTATTATATAGATTTGCACCAGTGTTTATCATCCACAAACAGATGAAACATATGATTTGTAAGTTTTTGCATGAGGATGCTAGGAATTGGGATAAGTGGCTCGAACCCCTATTATTTGCAGTTCGAGAGGTCCCACAAGCCTCCACAAGGTTTTCCCCATTTGAACAACTGTATGGATGTCAGTCGTGCGGCGTGCTTGATGTCATGTGGGAAGCTTGGGAGGAGGGACTCTCAAACAGTAAAAATTTAACTTAGTATATTCTTGATCTTAGAGCAAAAAAAACTCCACACTTTAGGTCGACTAACACAGGATAATTTGCTCCAAGCCCAAAAACGTCAAACTGAATGTATGATAGGGGCACTACGGGAATTTGTCCCAACATAGAGCTCCAAATTACTTAGCTAAGAGGCAAGGGCCGTTTGCGGTCATACGACAAGTGGGAGATCTCAATTATGAGGTAAAATGAACAGATAGAAGTGACACACGTCAGGCGGTCCCTGTGATGTTGGCAATGGTGGTTCTGGAGAGGTTGGACCTTAAAAGGAGGTCAACTTAAAAGCCAATCATCTCACTTGTGGAGACCACCTTTTGGCATCTCAACTCACAGAGGTTGCCAAGTTGCCAAGATGTGTTCTCATCTCTGCCTGGTCATGCAAACCTCATACAGCACCACATCGAGACTTGTCCCTACCGGCTTCCCGAGCACAAGAAAAAAATGGTACAAGAAGAATTGGATGCAATGCTCAATTTGATGCATACCCAACACCTCGTATTAACTGCTCAATCGCTTAGGCACAGCTCGTTTTTTTTCTTTGTGGTGGGCCACTTTTACATACACCTGACTTCTCTCTCCCTTTTATTTTACAGACAGACTCTTCAGACAGGGGGTTGGGGGCAGTGCTCTTTTTCTTCATCTGGCTTTAGATAATACTACAACTAGATACCACTAGTGAATAGGTGGCTGAAACAAAAGACAGTGTATACAAATAAACTATGCTCTGTGGCTTTACCTCTCCATCTCTAAATCCTCCATGTTCACTGTGTTCAACTGTTTTTTAATCAGTTAAAATGAATGGGTTTTTGTTGTTATTTTTTTAGTAATAAGTATAAATATTTTGATATTTAATACTTTAAAAAAATTACATATATATATATATATATATATATATATATATATATATATATATATATATATATATATATATATATATATATATATATATATAGAGGAGGTCCCTGATGGAAATGATGACTTTGCTGCAGGAAACAATGACAAAGAGCAATATGAAGTTGAAATGAGGGTAAATAAAGGTTTAATTTTGGATGCACTATTACTTTAAGGCTTTAGACACAGAGATCAGAGTTAGTAAAGTTATCATCAAATTTCCATGTGGGCCAGCTCTGTGTTTAGCTTAGTTAGCATTATGTTAGCCTTTCGTTAGATTCTGTGACCTTATGCCGGCAGCTGTCTGGTCCGTGAGTGTGTTGTGGTGAGAGTATTGCCTGTCACATGTGGCCATGTACGGTACGCAGCGAAGCCCTTAAGGCCTTGCGCAGAGAGAGGTATTGTATTGCAGAGGAAGTGTTTTGGGCTGCGTGGCAGATGGCGGGTAACAAAATATCATTACATTTGTGCTCAGAGGCTGTGCTGACAGCCAAGTGATAACATAAAAGTCTGAAACTCCAGTAGGAATGAGATTCTCTGACCCTATTACCTGGAATGTTGAACTGGGAAAACATACAGAGTGAGAACTGAATTATAAATGGTTAGGAGGAATTTTTGGTCAAGTGTCCCTTCAACTCCAGTTATCTCAGATGATTTATATTTTATGTGCACTTTAACTTGTTGTTTTCTTTATTTTGCCTTTACTATGTCGAACACAAAATTAAATGAGATAAAAATGGATGGTGATTTATATTGCCAAGCTCCAAAAAAAACAAAAAACATTAAAATGTGATAAAAGTAGTGTAAATATCACACCTACAGCTTTCAAACCTAATTCGTGCTTGAGTTTAATTAAAAACCATGGTACGTTTAGACAGCTGGGCCAGCTAAATCAGCTGATCAATCATGATAAGGCAACTGAATATTTCCTGGACAAAATATTGCTTTCAATTAAACCCCAAAGTTAATTCTTGTCATGGAAATAAATGCAACTACAAATTTCTCCAGTAAGGTATGATTACTAGGGCTGGGTTTGGATTTCCTGACTCAATTCGATTTTGATTCACAAGCTCTCGATTTGATTTTATTCCTATTCATTTTGATTCATATAGGTATATTTCAGTTTTAATTTCTGAATTTTTTATTTAATTTCATGTGAAATAAATTCTCTCCCAGCTAATGCTGTTAATTATACAAGGTACCTTCTAACTAGGTACATTCTGAAAATTCAAATTTTACTAATTATATTTAATTCGTTTTCATACTCCATGTATTCAATCAATAAATATGATATTATATTGTATTTATTATTTTTGTTACATGTATTCTTTTGATTAATTGCATAATTTGTACTATTTACATGTATTAACATTGATTTGTTAAACACATGCTAAAAACAGGTACTGTCTCTTTAACAAAACCAGCGTTTCTATAATGTGCCTGTGAGAGAATAGCTTTACCTCATGTTTCTATAATGTGCCTGTGAGAGAATAGCTTTACCTCATCCTTGCTATGCGTGACTAGCATTATATTTTTCTTTTTTGTTGTTTTTTATTGTTTTTTGACTGCCTGTAAGGAATAGAAAGGATATTAAAAGAGAAATTAAACATTTAACAGACAGTTGTCAAATATATATAACATTTTATTCACATAGCACAAAATTTGGTTGCAAATGTAAGTGATTTTCTCTCACTGTATTAGAGGGTTGGACATAGAGTAAAAGAATGGTCATGAGATTTAAGAATCGATATCAAGATCGTACAAAAATGAAGATTGCGATGTATCAGAGTTTTTTTTTACCCACCCCTATCATTACTAACATTAATTTGATAGTTTGAACTAAAAAACAAACAAACAAAAAAACACCTGGAGTTCTACACAAAACTCGTGAAAAGCGCCAATAACTATATTCGAAGAGAAAGTGTGTACAGTGTGAAAGAATGCTTGTGGCAAGGACCGAGCCTGCGTGACCACTAAAAGCCCTGATTTTGGAGAACTGTCGCTATCAATTTCCATTAATTTCTGCTAATAGGCCCTGCAGTCATCTGCTGGCCAGAAGTTTGGCCATGTAATTAGATTTTCTTTTTGGACCATTTGCCGAAGGCATGTCAACATCCTGTCACTGTAGAGATCTTCGAGGTGACAGAGCCTAAAAGCCATTTGTTTGGATGGACACCAAAGCACCGCCAGGCACTGAGCATCTGGTGAATTAAATAATAAAAAATGAAAAAGAAACAAGAAAAGGGATGTTCGGTAAGAAATCTAATCTGCCTGATCCAGTCAGACAAACATGAATAATTATCCTTGCATTTGCTAACAGCTAGTTTTATTTAGCGCTTAGTCATTCCCCGATCACGAGTCTATCACTGATTAAAAAATGTTTGACACATAATGGATGGATTTGCCTTTGGTCCGAATTTTTAATAATTCAAACTATCATTCCAGGGTAAATAGAGCAGCATTACTGATGCATTTATTTATAAAACCCAGAAACAAATGCTAATTAAGTGGTCTGATTCGGAAAGACAACATCTGCATTTTCTTTAACAAAGTTCACCCACAGCCACTTACGGAAAATCCTCAAGGAAATGATTTGAGATCTGTTACATTAATTCTGCCTCAAGACCCCATTGAAAATTAATTATAACTGAAGAAACAGTTGCTTATTCAAAACAACTGTCAGCTGGTCATGTGATTGTAACATGGCAGGCCTCATAAGGGGACCCTCTCCATGTAGAAAAAAAAACAGCTTTTATAAGGTTACTGATATGACCGGAATCTTCATCTCATGTGAAAGGTCATAATTGTATGCATGTGTGTCAAATTTGCATTTAATATCTTTAGGAGTAAAACTATTTTACTGAGAAAAAAATACTGTGTGCACCTTTAAGAATATTATTTATTTTGTGGTGCAGGCAGCATTGCCAATTAGATCTCCATAGTTAAGCTTAATCTAAATGATGTGTATCAGATGAAACTCTTATGGGGGGGCTTATAAAACTGTAAACTATTAACCTTTGTGGAGTATTAATCAAAGCGTCTTTGTGTTGCAGTAATGAAAGTACCTACACTACTCCTCTCACCACAAACTGGAAGGCACTTCAAAGTAAAGTCCTAATATTTCTTTAGAAATAATGTATTCTATTCTAATACATTAACACAAAATATATCACATTATGGTAAACAAATATTATAAAAATTACTTAATTCACTTTTAACCATTTAAGCCCTCTAAAAGGGGGTCATATGAAGCCAAAAGGTGTTTGTGAGTGCATGTGTGTGTGTTGAGATTGTTATCATCTTCCTTATTCTCCTCTCCTATCCTTTCCTTTCTCCTCATCTCCTCTCTGTCACGCCTGGCCACTCTCCATTCCATTTCCCAGATGGCTCATCCATCGTACCCTCCAGTAAGTTGCGAGCGAAACCTGGGGTGATTAACGCAAGAAAGATGGCAGGACTGCCAGCGTAAATTCAGAGAGGTTTCAGGTGGAACACCGCCGCTTGTCTCCGCGTGAGGGATGGAGAACCGGCTCGGCCAAACCTTTCCTGGAAGTGTCCTCTCTCTCCCCTCTCTCATGCAATTTAAAAATAGGGGGGGCAGAGAGACAGGCAGTATACAGAGCAGGGATGTGCAAAACTAAATATTTTCAAAATCGTCTTGTCGGTGGGCTGTCTTCATGTGTAATCGACCCAAAAATGAAAATTCTGCCATATTTACTCAACCTTGTATTGTTCCAAAAAATTATGACTATTCCATGGAACACATATCCTTGCTACTATTTTCCATGTGTGACCTGCTCCACTGTTTTGAGTCACTTTAACCCAGAAACACATTTTGAGTTTTTAGTAAAAATAAAAGTCTAAGCTTTCAATTAGTTTCTTCTCCAAACCATTGTTGAGATATACTAATTTAAATGCTTTCCTTTTAACTTTAGTGCATAGAATTCAAAATGTGTTTCTGGAGCAAAGTGACTCAAAATGATAAAGCTGGTCACACATAATAAAGTTTAAGGGTAAAAAGCAACATGCAAGTCATAAAGTATTTATGAAATTACTCCATATGTCTTGTGTACTGTATTTCAAGTCTTCTGAAGTCATACAATGTATTTGTGTGAGGAACGAACTGAAATATAAGTTGTTATTCACCGATTTTATTTCTTTATTTAGGTCATTTTGAAGCCTGTCAGCCCCAGTCATTTCCATGGAAAAGATCAACATGGATATTCTTCCCTGGAAAAAAGAAAGTCAAAAGGGTTTGAAATGACACAAGGCTGAATAAATGATAAGAGCATTTTCAATCATGGGTGAATTAAAAAATATCACGTATGTCCAACATCAGATGCATTTTTTATGGACACAAAACACTGCAACTGATAGCAGTTTAAGAAAAACATGCTAAATAACTTCCTTTCGCTTCCAATGTAGACACAGAATAACAGCAACAGTTGCTGTTAGACTGTTAGTTAGCTAAATTACAGCATAATGTCAACACAGTAATACCCTCTTTGAGAAGCTGCAGCTTTAAATTCATCACCTTTAAAACACAACTGATACAAGTATGAAAGCTATAAAACTCACATTTAAACACACTAGTCAAACTCTGAAATTGATTAGTCGGTTGTTGGACTCATCGGTCATCTTGACCCATTCCTAATAGAGAGAGAGAGAGAGAGAGAGAGAGAGAGAGAGAGAGAGAGAGAGAGAGAGAGAGAGAGAGAGAGAGAGTGAGAGGGGAATGGAATGCATGGAAAAGTATGAAGAATCCACAACGTTCCCAGGGGTGAGAGAGCAGAAGTCCATCTGTTGGACATCTGGTTGGGAGAGTCAAAGACCTTCAACATGCTGGTCAGGAAATCTTGCATTTGGAGGGAGAAAACGCTTAAAACATGTAAACACAAAAGCTTTCTTATTTGCAGAGACGGATCACAAAACATGGTAAGGTTACTAGTCAAAGTCAATCCAATCAGTAATCATGGAACAAGTCAAGGTAGAGTAAAACATCAAAGACACAACCCAGCTAGAAAAGGCTATCACAGTTGTCAAGAGGCAACTAAATGAAAAAAGAATTTCTACTTTGGGGTCCATTTCATGCTTGTAAATTGAACTGCTACTTGGGCCTGTATTTAAGCTTAATGTCTGGCTACATTTGCCACACCTTGTGATTCAGACTTTTTTTAATACTGCCACACAGAAACATGCAGGGGAAAAACATGGGAGATATTGCCACTAGGGGAGACATGAGAAAAAAAAGTGGATTTCAACTTTCTCTCTCATCTGCATTTGCATGTTCACGGATGCAAGTCTATTGATTAGCATATTAAAACAAAGTATTAAGCCACGAGAGGTGCATTACAGTAATTTTACCACAGGTAAGGGGTTTTGTGGTAACAACAATGTATCGGTTAAATCAATGTAACAATTTACGTGAACTAGTTCATTTACATGCATATTTTTGGATAAGTTAGTAGGACTAGGTGCTACAATCCGTGAAGATCAGCACTCCATTTAACTTAGGGATGTTCTGATGTTAGACGGGAAGTTAAAGGATGTTATTTGGAAAACATCTTCAGTTATGTACCTCAGCATCCTTGGGTGTTTCTGCCTTTTACTCGCAATACACCGTCTGCTGAGGCAGGTCCAGCATAGGTTGATCAGACCCAGGAGTGTGTCCCATAGCCAGATACTGGCCTCTCTTGGTGGTTAGTTCTTTCTCCAGGAGCACGACTAACACAACGCAAAGATTAACACTGTGAGGAGCTGTCTAGTTTAATAAACAGCAGGCTGATCAGGCTCAGGAGTGTGTCCCATAGCCTCTTGTTGGTCTCTTATGGTGCTCTGTTGTTGGTCCAGGTAGTGTCCTTCCTTTCAGCCATAGCCAATGACTGCTTCGTTCTGTGGCATCCGCAAATGCCTTTATTATACTCCTGCTGGCCTGCCATCTAATTCCTAATTCCCTCAGGAGCTTTGTTGTGGAGTAGGCCACAAATCCCCTGCATCCCACCTCAATCTTGACATTCCAGCCTCGATTCTATGCTTCTGCTGTGAGTTTGGCATATCGCAGCCTCTTCTGCTCATGTGCCTCATCCACAGTATCCTCCCAAAGGACTGTTAACTTGACGATGAAAACACATTGCTGAAGTTCGGACCAGAGAACTAGGTCTGGTCTCAGGCTGGTGGTGGCAATTTCTGGGGAACTAACTTATTAAACTTACTAAAATAAATCAAGTTCTCAATGCAATATAAGGGAATCGTTTATCTAACCAGTTTATTTACATGAGCTATTAAAAAGAACAAATTCATCGATTAATTGAGAGAATTAAAACCAATTTTAATTCTCTCAAAAATACATCTGAAAGAGAAAGGATGGTTTAGGTGTGCACGTTTGATTATCACATCCTCATCATTGAGCAACGTTGCTGCATTTGCGACATTGTGACAAATGTAGCGTTCTGTGATGCTACAGTGCTAGTCATTGGAAAATGTAGCTTGTTACTAGAATAGCCACTCCATTGTTAAAACAGTGGAGCTAATGACGTGCTACTGAAAAATGTAGTTAAGTTGCTAATTTTAGTTAACTACTCCCTAACACTGACAATGACAGTAATCAATTGTTCAGCTAAGTAATAATGGCTAGCTCATTAGCATAATTGATAGGGTTTTTTCACTGACTGATTTCTAGAGAGTAAGGTGTTTGATAGCTGATATAATACAATTTAATGAATAGCACAAGAGACACACAAATTTACTGAAATTAAATTCTTAAATTGCTGACACTTATTTTACACAATATTTACCAAATAGTTAATCAGTCAAGTGAGGTGATTTTCGACCGATGCCAAATTTTGATACATACTATGAATATCTAAAATAAAGCCATCCAGTTGTTAGACTTGAGTACCTTTATGAGCACAGGAATAAATCCAGGCAATCAATTTACAACTGGCAATGTTGGCCAGCTCTTGCCATTTTTCTGTGGCAAATACATGTGGGACTGTGGGAGGTATCAGGATAGAGTTGAAAGTCAGTCATGTTATCAGGTTTTTCAATGTAAGTTCCAGGAAAAGACTGGTCATATGAGCACACCATACATGTATATAATATTCTCCTCTAATCCACTATGCAGACATTGAGTGCTTCTTTCAAGTAGAATAAATCAGAATGTGCCGACACTTATCACAAGCCATTTTCAACACACTTCATACAGGTCTGGCTGATGACAGCACAGATATCTGGAGTGCCGGAATAAAGCAGCATTCCAGATATCTGTGGATACAATTTGAGAAGATAGGAAGGGAGCAAATCAGAAAAAAAGAAAGCATTGTACTTTAATCAGCTTCCCCAAAAGCAAGACAAATTGAGCAGCATGCTGCAGTCCACAAGCTTCTCGCTCGCTCTCTCTCTCTCTTGGTGGAAGAGGCCAGCGTCTTCCAAAGCATTAAAGTGGAAAAACCAACTACACAGCAAAAAATGTAATGAGAAGACTTGCAACTCCGGCCTTACACTGGCTCACTGACACAACGCTCCTTGGCATGTGGTTATTTTCCTTTTCCTTTTCGTCTTTTTGCCTCTGAAGCAGAGGAAATATCAAGGGGCTGTAACTGGCCAGGCTCGCTGAGTCTAGGCCTAATGCAACTCTAATGCATTGTGTCTGTGAAAATGGACATTCTGAATATGTGACTGTAGTTCCCAGGAAATTCACAGCATAACCTAATTTATGTAGCCTTATAGAAGCCACTCTCACACACAGACAAACAAATAATTTGGTGCTGCACTTTCCATGGCTGATGTGATGTACAGTATAGAGTGTGTCTAATAGTTAGCCATACTTCTTTCTGTGTTTTTTTTTTTGTTGTTGTTGGTTTTTCCCTACTTATTTTCTGAAAAGAGGTGGACAAATTGTAGGACAAACTGTGTGGGGAGAATTAGAAGAACCACGGGGAATGAACAGGCACACAAAACCATTACTGCTACAATTTCCTGACTGACAAACACCCATCAAACAGACAACATCTCCCTTTAGGATGTGTCATTATACGGCAGGCCTGAACCGCTGCTACCCAACTTGAAATTAAGGTTATTTCTCTATCAAATGTAGGCATGTCCATGACAGCCAACCCACCAAGAGTGCTAGGAGGAAATTGGCCTTTTACACGGATGCAGACTGGCTTACCAAGCCCAAATCTCAGCCATCACACTTCTAAAAAATACAGAAAAACCAATATCAGATTACAAGGGAAGGGTTCACCTTATGGCGCACTTATAATAAGGTAAAGAAATGGATTTCAATAGTTGGCTCTCAGTTATCAAGTTCTACACTTTTAACAATGAAGCACTTCAATATTGCTGATTCTTGTTCTCTTTGTAAATATTTGATCAAGGTACAAAATCATTCAGAGTCAGACTGCAACATACTAAAGCCTTTGTTTTGTAACTGCTAGGTGAGAAAGTGAAGTAAAAAGACTTGAATCTGTAAAAAGGGGGTTGAAAGGAAAAATTAATTTAAGAAAGTTTTGCGTGGGCTTGCAAAAAGTGGAACGATGATGGATGAAGCTTAGCACACTGCCACAAATGTCTTGATTGATGAACTTGACAAACCACAAAATGAATGCAGCATATACTCTAGAATAAATGTATTAGGGCATAGTCTGCATTGCATAAAGGCAAAACACATTTATTTTTAACCTGAAAAAATGAAGTAAAAAACAACTGCCACAAAAAAAAACCCTTTAGTGTCCACAAGAGACGGACTGTAATTAAACTTTGCTATCTACTCACTAACCAACGGGCGGCGGCATAATTAGGGCTGGGCGATTTGACCATGTATATCGTGGTGACAATATAAAGTTTCAATTGATATTGTTATATTGTGTATATCGCGATATGCAAATATCCATGTGAACAGCATTGGCTTGTCTATTAGTGGGCAGGGCTTTACGTGAGAATACATTTAAGAAACATGGACAGGGTTTAAACTATTTTCAGCTGCCGCCCAATCAAATTCAATTACATTTATCTCGCATTCAGTGTTTCATAAAAGCTAAATATGCTTCTCATCAGACGTGCACATCTGTGTATCTCTGGAGCAGGCAAGTGCGTGGCGAGTCCAGCAGGATTCCTGATATTTACAGGAGCGCGCAGAGCGGGAGCAAGGGCTACTCAATCATTTTTGACCCAGGAAAACCCCTGAGAAAAACATCTCCACAGAACAGGATGACTCCTAAACAAGTCAAGAAAATTGAGAGGAGCTTGTTATTAAAACAGTTACAACATCTGTGGTGTATGTTTACAAAGCCCAACAATATCATATATTAATATAAAATATCATATCCAAACTGTGTCGCACAACGATTATCACTCGTAAAGCAATTTGTTATACCTCAAAATTATACAAGAAAAATAATATTTTGAAAGCCAAAAGATGTGCACTGCATTAATTATTATTTATTTATTAATTTTGCAATAAGTGTTTATATTTATTTTATATGTATTTTCTGCAAGAAGTGCTTATATCATTTTGGACATTTTCTGAAAGAAGTGTATTTTTTTTAGCATTTTTACTTATGTATTAATCTCTATGTTGTATTGCTCTGGGAAAATCTTGAGTTTCTTGAGGAACATTTATAATAATATCGATCAACAAGATATCACACTGAAATGTGGCATAATGTGAAATTTTGCATTATGGTAAGAATGATTTAAAACCAAGCTGTTGTTGTTGTTGTTTTTTTTTTGTTGTTGTTTATTTTTTACTTTTGACTATTGCTATGCTCCAAATAAAGAGAAAATTATATAGTAGGCAATATTTGAAAGTATTTAATTCACTGACAGACATTGCAATATGGTTATTTAATATATTTTATATTACATTTTTCTAGATTTTCCCCCCAAAAAACAACTGTATCGTGATATACACTATATCATTATTGTGATATAATATTACTCAAATTGTGATATAACATTTTGGTCATATCGCCCACCCCTAGCCATGATTATTCTTATTGCCGCTGGATTGCTTTCTAGTTCAAGTCTCCATAAGAAACCATTTAAAAACTCATTCCAGATGGTGTCATAGTCTGACAAAAATGTGTTCCGTCTCAACTTGGTAATTTGTCATAACAATATAACAACTCAAAGTAGTTATGATATCAATGTAACTCACCTCGATTCATAGCTTCACGCCATCTATCCACTTAAATTTTTATGTGAGAAATGTAAAAAACTATCAGTGCGACTGTCTGAGTATTAGCACTATATTGAGCCACATGCTTTTTTGACAACTTTTACATATTTAATACACTAAAATCATATTATTTGCTAAGAATATACAAAAGGGCCAGTTAACAAAAACAGCATCCTTTATGAATTGTGGAAAAGGGTGGACATTTAAAATAACAAAATGCTACACACATTTATTTTTAACCTAGAGAAAACAACAACGACAAAAAAGAATCCTTAGTTGCAAAGAAGCGTATGACTATTTTCAAAGGTTGTTATTTTGTTGCATCTTGACCTACTTTCGGACTGCAACATCTGTCTGGGTGTTAAGGACCCATCCCACAAAGGATTTTACAACGCCCACTGCAACTCATCAAATTGTAATTAATTTCTTTCTCATTAATCCATCCATCACATGTTTAATTTTAATACTAAGAAACGTAAACAAGTTCCACTGCTTAAATCCAAAGTGATTTTTTTCTCCCCTTCTTTGATAAAACAGACACTGGTTTCAGACTACATTAAAGAATTACACATTATCTTTTTTTATATTTTTGTTTGGAAAGGGCCAGCAGCCTTTACACATTATTATTGGAGAGACTTTTGCATTTGTACTCCATACTCTACTAATTATGACCTCAGAGAGGGGGACGAGGGCAAGCAAGAGAATGAGGCTCTGGAGGGGGGCCGGGTTATGTGGAAGGAGAATTAGTGCTTTAAGTCTCCCAGAGGCTCAAAGGTTTCTCTTGTCTACTGGCAAACTGTTCTAAGCACAGATACTGTGCCAAATTAAAATCTTTTCAGAACCTCCTGTCTGAGAGAGAGAGAGAGAGAGAGAGAGAGAGAGAGAGAGAGAAAGAGAGAAAGGAATAAAAGAGCGCAAACAGAGAAAATCTAAGAAAAAGTACCGCCAACAAACACAGCTTTAGTCTCCTTCCTAAAACTACTACCACTTTCAAGGAGGCAAATCTTAACCATTGCCTAATTCATATCATACTATTATTAAAAAAACAAAAACAAACGCTGGACGACAGAGAGCTGTTGCTCTGTATTGCAATGTCGCAGCAATATACGCTTTAGAGTTTGTGCATTCCAAATACCATGTAACGAAATTGCTTGTCAAAGAACAAAAACAGCATTTGCACAAAATTGCGCTGATCTATATATGAATCTGGGGGTCTCAAAATTGCAACAGTGCCATTACGTGGATGGGAGATTTCTATAGGTATTGATAACAAATTTTATTCATGGAAAAAAGACAAGTAGGGCAGCAAGTATATGATAATAAACAAGTAAAATATAATTCCTATATTAATGCATTAATATATCTAATAACATAGTATTATGTGGTACGTAATAAAAATACTGCCTGTTTAAAGTGGAAAAGAGTGTGATTCTTTGTATGCGGTGTTCATTATATACATGTATATATGTTTGGAAGACAGGACCCTCCAGCATACCAACTTCATTGAGCAGTTGCCACACACTGAGAGCCATGGCTGCCAGTGGAGATGAGCAGAGAATGTACCAGCACGAGTATGACCTAGACTATTCAGGAAAACCAGATGAGTCCTTTACTTCTGACCACACTGTCCACAAAATTCGCAAGAAAATGAGGAAGGGAGGTAGAGAAAGAGACAGTGTGTGATAAATTAAAGAGTATATGTTTAGCTTAACTGTGTTTGTTAAGCATGCTGGCGGCAAAAACAGAAAGAAGCAATTAATCTACCAGTAAAAGAAGCAACATACTGTATTGCATGCATGAAGTCAGACTCTTGCAAAGCAAAGGCTCAAGCAGGCTAAAACATCTCTAAAATCTGCTGTACAAAATAGGGATGGGCACGAGTACTCGAGGGCTCGAGGACGTGGCAGCAATGATCGATCATGAAAACGATGATGGATAGTGATCATGCATAAAGTGACTTTTCACTTAATTTGAAATCCAGTGACAATTACCTGACAACTAAACAAAGTCAAAGTCTAGTCAAAGAGGGAGCTTTTTTTTTTATTTTGCGATTGATTACGTTGTGACTTTGAGGGGTACGTTGATTATCAGAGACTTCTCATCGCAAACAAACTGATTTGACGCTGAAATGCTATCGTTACAATAATCAAAACAAAGAGAGTGTAATTAACCATTTTTTGAACACCTGTATCTGCACAACACATTTTATTATCATTTAATGTAAGAACTTTGACTCGCTAATGGATATTATTCAATGAAAGTGAATGACTGTTACTGACTAAACCTCCCTGCCCTGCGTGACTTAACACACACCTGCATCTCAACGAAATGATTAAAGATTTCCACTCGAGTTGCCAAGTTAGATATCGATATAAAGTGTCATTTCCGTTTCAATTTACTCAGTTGAAACGTGGAAATTCAGTCTCTCTGAGTTGAAGGGAACGCTTCGTGAATCACAGCAACAACAATACAGAGCATCACGGCTTTCCTCACAAGAGTGAACATTTGGGGTCACACACACTCTTACACACACACACCAGGTGCGTGTGGCAGTGTACAGCAGGCGAGTGTTTCAAATAGCTAGACAGTGCCCAGTTAAATAGAACACAATGCAGCATCTTCAAAACTGAACTTCAACTTAACATGCATATTAAAACGCAATGTTATTGCATCTCCTGTTACTTGGAAATATACTGTTCAGACAGTCATTAAAAAAACTGGTGTGCACTTACTAAGATTACTATGGTAACCTGAAGGAAGAACAGACAGACGTGTGTTGTGCCCATTCTTTCAGAGTTGGGTAGCGGATCTTCACATAATGACAAAATATGATGCATTATATTTTGATTATGCAATCTTTTGTACATTTTATAACATACTATTTTATAACAGCCTAAAATAATGAATAGACGATACACTGGAACAACAAGACAACAAAACGCCATAGACGTTTGTCAGACATGTTATTATATATACAGTTATGAACATGTAAATGCCCCTTGAGTACTTGATGAGAACTTTTATTATTTTAAACACTGTTTGAATTAACTTTTATTTGTCCATCACTTTTGTTTTTCTTTCTTTACTCATAAATATAGACATTAAATGGTAAGTTGGCATGTGCTGTGGTGTCAAATGCTATACCCTATCTAACTTTATTCTAAAAACATTTTTTTTTCCAGTAATTATGATGCATACAGTTTTTATGATCTCTTGATATTAATTGACTTAATGGAATATTTTGCATAAAGAAATTTAAAGAAAGTTAAACTGTTTATTATACTTTGAATTAGCATGTATATATTCATATAAATTTTTTGTTAATAAAAAATTGTACGGACATGCCACAACTAACCAAATGCATAATTTGTATTTATTTAATTCAAAGAGCCGAGACATACTATAGGACAAAAGGTCACAGTTATACAGTAACATCACACACGCACTAACAAACACAGTGAAACCTAACATCATCCCACATGGTTAAAGGCCAAAATGACCCTATCTTTTAATCAATCTATTAGTGGAGCCAGGCAACGATGACAGGCTTCGTGACTGATAAAGTGACCTGGCGAACATTACAGCAGCTTTGCTCACCCAGCCGGACAGATAACGGCCTGAGCGCAGAGAGATGATGATGACGATAATGTTGTTACAGAGGCCGCCAGTGCATCCAATCCGCCCGAATGTCAGCTCTGGCTATCTCACTCCTGAGACTAACCCCCAATCTTAAGTACCCATCGTTTCTGAACGGACGTTTAGCAAATTATCTTTTTCTATTAGACAGAGAAATGACTCCTTGCCCACATAAAAGGAAATCAGAAAAGCAGGAAGTATGATGCCTCTTAAGAGATTTGAATAACCATTAGGCTCTCTAGTGTGTGGCACACTATTCGTCACATGACAGAAATAACCACCAAGAAATCCTTCAGCCACTATTGCTGGCGGCTTCTACATTTTTACTTGTGTAAATGCTTTTATGTTAGAAAAGTGCAAAGTTGAATTGAACATGACTGTGCATTTCGATATGTCACCCTTTTGCTTTAATTACATCACACACTCGACTTTAGCTGGCAAGGACAACAGACGATCTTACAAAACCTGAATGTCCATGTCCTCTCAGCATGATATGAGAATGTTCCAAAGAGCACTGTGTGTGTTTCGATGGAACCAAGGAAATCTGAGCTTTTGTACTAAGCAGTTAACTAGGAATGTTATAAAATATTGATCTATCGATTGTTGATTGGCAAGTTATTTTCTCTATACTTTTTTGAGGCATCGGTATATTACCTTAACCGACATTTACATTTTAAGCCTTATTTGTGTGCTATCCAATTCACTGTCAGTTGGCCTTCCGCTTAATGTAGTCTGGTATAATAGCTTTGGGAGACCATAAGGGGTGATGTTACACTTACTGGGTGATAATACATTTACTGAATTTTAAGCAGCCTCCGGAGTCATAGGCGGCGGTGTGCATACCTTCACAGAAAATAATTGTTTTAGAACACACCATGTAGTCCGCAAGACACGTCCAGTGTGTGACCCCTTTTAAGTTACCCTGCCAGTCACACTTTACCAAAGTTGCTTTAAGAAATATGTATAAAGAGACTAAAACTACTGTGCAACAATTAGCCCTATTTGTATCTGAAAACGAAATTGATTGATAATCATCAGGAACATTTTCTGATTATAGATGCGTGAAAAAGGCATCGATCCCAAGCCTAGAATTAGCATGGTCAATGTAACAAATTTGCTAACATTTGATAAGTGACCTTGAAGTAGTTCGGAATTGTAAATATTTCTTATATGTTTAATGTCATGAGGTTCCTATGTTTTACATTTTTCAAAATCCTAAAACATTTCCAGGTTTATATTCTATTTTAAAATTTTAGGTTTTCAATGTGGATTCATAATATTAAGTTAAATGGCTTTAGACTATCAGGAGCAATGAGTGCTAGCATTTATTCCCCCAGTGGTAGTCATTACTCCAGCAGCTAATTCAACTGGGCTGTAAAGAGATGAGTGAAGCTTGGGGCCAACAGACATGCCGCGGAAAGATTATTTCCACCCTCTAGCCAGCTTTCTCCACTGCACCAACAGCAAACTGGCCATTACTGGAGACTCAAGTGTACAGACACTTGTTTCCCACTGGCATGACAGAAATAAATAAAGTTGCACTATTCTCCTTTTTCCAGCGTGTTGCTCTGTCACCGTTACCAGGGTGGCAGATACAGAGCTTGCTTGTCTTTCCGCAGCAGTGGTTGTTAAGAACAGGTCTATCAGATACAGACAAGGAACAAATGTCACTGAGCTTAAAAAGACCCATCTCTGTCAGAAAGCAGAGGGAGCAGGAGGGATGACAGAAGGCAGATGGAACACAAACTCTTTTGTTCTATGATATCTTCATTTCTCTCTTCAACTTCCAAAGAAAAATACAGTACTCATGAATGGAAGTGTGCATGTCTTTCATAGAAATCAACTCACCTAGGGAGACAGCGACGGATATCACACAGGGCTTAGTATCATGATTTTTTTCTGTTAAGCCTGCTTCACAATGTACGATTTTTACAGTCTTTTATGATTGCTGCGTTTCAGATTGAACGATATGACCCCAGTAAAGATGCCAAGACAGAATGTGTGACACCAACTGTTTTCTATGTCAGACTGTATGATAATTGACAGCAAATGATTGACAGCACTGACTGAGCATTTTAAATTTTCAGTCCACGTCATGTTGTCTCATCCACATATATGCGTGACACAAGCAAAAACAAGCCATTTTTGCTATATTTTGCCTGGAAAAAAAAAAAGACAAAGTGTCTTTAGTAAGTCATGGCTGGGTGAAAGAGGACACAGTGGAATGCCCCTTCTACAATGTGAACACAAGGTTATTTTGATAGTATGATCATAATGGCCAACACCACATTTGTGTTGGCATATCACATAGACAAGCTAGTATCAGTCATCAGATGCAGTTTTTCTAATGGTTCTTTATTAGTCGGGCATCGTAGGAGTCACACTGCAGGGCTCAACCCAAAATTTCAGACAGTGTAAGAACTTCGTCAGAGTCCAAAGATCATTGCAAGGGTAATTAATGAGCCATCAGTGACCTTTTTACACTTAACGATGTAAGACTGCTGATTTTGCCCTACAATAACAGAAATATCTTTGGATTCCTGAATTTTGTATCCGATGGCAGAATCATAGTGAAATTTGTACAGTGTGAACCTGGCTTTAGCCAGGTCAGATTTTTACTTGCCCCACCACAAAATATGCTAAATTTAAAACAACATATTTTAAGTGCCAGAAAAATATATTTATATTTGTAATGTAATATTATTATTATTTTTTTTTTTTTAAATACAACAACACATTTATTATGTTTTATATTTGCAATAATATCTGGAGATTAGTATAATGTAACTCTATGGAGGTCATGTATTCAAAGACAGTTTTGTTGGAAATACTACTCTCTGTATTTCTCTACATACATATTTTCAGCTGTATCATGTGTTAATGTATCTTTTTTTTATATATGTGTGGCATGGGGGGCATGGTCATGTGTTGGTCTGTGGGAGAGAGGGAGCGGTAAGCCTCATCACCTGGTTCACAATTATCCCTAACACCTGTCTTTCGTTATAGTGATGCGGAGGGAGACTAAAAGCGATGCCAGAGCGTCAATGAAGGAGTCAGGAGAAAACGAAGCAGGTTCAAGGTCAGTCCTTTCATTCTTCTCCTTAAATACACAATCAACGGTAACCGTCGATAACAAAGAAATAGTTTTTTAAATAAATGAAAGCACTCTAAATAATAATCACTCTCTCGGTTCAGTGCTGTCATGCTCTCTGGTCAATCTCTCCCTACTGATGCTCTGGCGTCGCTTTTGGTCTCCCTCCGCATCACTATAATGAGAGACAGGTGTTAGGGATAATTGTGAACCAGGTGACGAGGCTTACTGCACTCTCTCTACTGCAGACCAACACATGACCACAATATGGTTTTGTATTTTGCTTTCCTTTTTACAGCACCTTTAGAAACTACCTTGTTCGATGCTTTCAGGATTATTGAGTCAATCTTACAATTTCAACAAAACCTCATCCATGTTGCCCAGCAAGATAACATTCCCCTGGTGACCTAAATCAGCAGAATTCAGAACAGCAATGTTCAGTTAATCACATACAACCAGCGCTTATGTTTTCATGACATATGTACACTTGATCATGAACATAAACTAGTGTAAGGTGAAGTGAAAATGCAACACTGCTCAAACTAGCCCCAGAACAGCGGGCCACCCTTATTGAGCTGTGAATAAACAGAATAAACACATACTGAGACATACAAACAGTCAGGCATGAGAGAGAGGCGCAAAAAGAGAAACAGTCAAATATTGTCAATAATGTTCATAACCTTTAGTCAGGCATTTGCCCTTTGGTGACAATGTGTTATTCATGGGGTTTTCATCACAGCCCTGATGAAACCTCTTGCCTGTTTGGGATGCAGAAACTTAGATGCTCTCTGTCAATGCTCAAGCGCTCACCCCCATGTCCACCGAATTCCTAAGTGCCCTGCTCTCACAGTTTGGATCACATAGAATGTGAGATGAAAACTAGTGGCAACACCAAAAAGAAAAGAAAAATAACAAAGACATTTTGACTGGTATGTGAAGTGCAACAAGCTTGGTTTACTAAGAGATTATAAAAGCTTAGGTAGCATGAAATTTTAATATTGGTTTATTTCTATGACAGCGATTGATTACTAACAAAAATGAGGCTTAAATGTTATGACGTATGCAAACCCAGGAAATGCGATGGCTGTTTGATTCTAGAAACCTTAAGTCATCCATTAGTAGGTCAGCTATAGACAAAATGTATGTTTTGAGATGTATTAGCATTTTATAAGCACAATGTGTTCTGCCATTTGAATGCGATTTCCAAAAACACAGCAGCTTTGCAAGCTAACAAGAAAACCTCAGCTCAGCTTCAATCACCAACCATTTTATTTTTCATTTGTATGGACCCGTAAAGCTCTCAAGCTCATCTTTTTTATGCATATGACTTTAATACAGTAAAGCATTTAATGTGTACTATAACCACTGTTGCATTCCTGCAGTTATGAATGGAGAAAAATGTAGGCAATGTTTCTGTCTAAACAATGTGATTTGCCATTTATACACACACACAACAAATGGCAAAAACAGTTTTTTCTGCTTGCATAAGGTCCGATATGATGATCTGAGTGTATGTATATCATGCCTCATTGACTCTGAGCCATCATAGACTTCACCCCTCCAGTCTTACATTCAAAACTCAAGCAAATAGGAATTTATCAGTCTCCACATAGTGTAATTTCAATGTCATTCATCTCAGAGTCTGAGCTTTTGGTGCTGTCTATCATCACAATAAAACCAGAAGAGCGTGATATATTTTCACCTTTCACACACTCAAGGTCATTTAAAACAACAAACTTTCACTTATAGGTGCCATATCAGCTGTTGTCTTTTTTATATCCTGGACGAGCCCCCAAAAATCAGAATTCATATTCAAGAAATCATCCCAACTCGCCTGATCCTACATAAAAGCGTATTTTAATGACCACTTAAGAAAGAAAGGGTTATTATTTTTCCCTTAACGACCCCTTAAATTATGCTGCTTCTTTGCTGTCAAGCAACATATGCATGCTTAGATAAGAACTTCAGTACTTCTTCATCCATTCATATGTTTCCTACTAGAAAACGACTTAGGACATTACGTTTAAAAAGTCGTTTATTAGCGCTTTTAAGTTACACTAATAACGACCCAACGTCCATTATAATTAAAACAGTTTAATGCATATAGGCTATTATGACAAATATGCGTGCTGACATGTAAAGCGATCGACCGATGTCTTTAAATAACCAATCTGAATGTATTAAGAAATAACGTTTCATTATTTGTGCAGATTGCAATCATCGCATCAATAGACGTAATAATGCGCTTCAATTGCGTTATTGTGTATTTGATCCCAATTGGTAGCCTACCCATGACTTAAAAATATCATTAATGTACACTAGATAAATTGCTTTCTTATAACACACTAATGCTTTCTTATGTTTTAACAATGAACACGGGTTGAGGTCTCCACAAAATGCAGTCATATAAACAGATCGAGGGATTTGCAAACATGCATGAATTTTTATCCATGCTACCCACGTCAAAATACAACTTACCGGGATGACAGTATGCCCACCGGAGCACGAGCGAGGAGATAATCAGAGTCGGAATCCACCAGCAGCAGCGCGGTCGCAGTAGCCTCCGCATGTCACACAGTATACATGGAAAGATGGGAATAAGGCAACTGTTGACAGAGGTATCCTCCTGATGATCGAACAACTTCCACAAAGACGCGATGCAAATGCACTAAATGTATTTATAAGCGCATATAGGGCGTAAAAAACTTCGGCCGCTTCCTTTAGTGAGCCCCTTGGAGAGATTTTTTTTTCTTTTAAAGTTCGACCAAGCTAAAAGGAAACAGTATTTCTTTTCTTTCTGTCTCAGATGGCAGAGCTTGCAGTCCGGAGGAAAAACATGTCAGAGGATCTATGGATGGTTGGTGTGTGAAATAGAAGAGACGTCTTAGACGAGCGGTAGTCCATGCATCAGACTGAAAACAGAGAGTGAAGAGTTGGAGCGGCTCTGGAAGCTTTCCATTCCGCCATCCAGGAAGTAGCGCGTGAGTCGAAGTCTGGCAGAGACTTTAAAACAGGCTGGGGAAAGAGAGAGAGAGAGAGAGAGAGAGAGAGAGAGAGAGAGAGAGAGAGAGAGAGAGAGAGAGAGAGAGAGAGTGAGTGTGTGTGTGCGCTCCGCTGGATCCTAGCGCCGAGTCTGGGCAGAGCTGCTGATGTCAGTGTGTGATGGACACACAAAAGCGCGTCTCTTTTCCTTTATCTGAGATAAAACCAAAGGCTGAAGATAACATCAGTTAAAAAATTACTCCATGTATGCACTGTATCTGGAATTATCAGGGGAATCTTCTACATGGAAAAGAGTGGTTCTATTTAATTCAAAATGCACATCCATAAATCATTTCACAATTCAAATATATTTATCTTTTTGTTATTTTTTGTTGTTGAGATTAAAAACAAACAAACAAACAATCGAACTGATTTTGCTCTTGTTGTTTTCAGATGTATTGTTTTTGTGTTGTTTATTTATTATTATTATTATTATTATTTTATCCCCTTTTCTCCCAATTTGGAATTCCCAATTCGCACTACTTAGTAGGTCCTCGTGGTTGCGTGTTTACTCACCTCAATCTGGGTGGCTCCGCTTTCGTGCATTTTATCACATGGCTGGTTGTGCATGACACTGCAGAGACTCCCAGCATGTGGAGACTCATGCTACTCGCTGTGATCCACGCACAACCACAAGCTCCATTGATAGCAAAAACCACTTTTTGCGACCACGAGGAGGTTACCACATGTGACTCTACCCTCCCTAACAACCGGGCCAATTCGGTTACTTAGAAGACCTGGTTTGAGTCACTCAGCACACCCTGGATTCGAACCTAAGACTCCAGAGGTGGTATTCAGCATCAATACTTGCTTGGCTACCCATGCCCCGTTTTGTGTTGTTTATAAATATTTTACTGTTTTCTGAAACAGTTGTAACTGTTTTAAATTATTAATTAATTTTAAATTTTAAATTAAAGTAATTTGGATGTTCAAACAGTCCCAAATGTGTGTGGCCATATGCTTTGTGTGTGTGTGTGTGTGTGTGTGTGTGTGTGTGTGTGTGTGTGTGTGTGTGTGTGTGTGTGTGTGTGAAGGTTTTGATTTAATTCCAACAACTTTCTGGGGTTACATAATAATTGTTTTGGCTTTATTCTGCTGTGTCTATTTAACCTTTGGCAAATACATTTTGGGACAATGCTTAATTCCATGTGTCATTTGGGGACAGATTTACAGGTTTGTGACCCATAATAAAAAAAAAATTATGGCCAAAATTTCAGATTTGTTTTATTTTGGGAACCATCTCAGAAATATATAAGCTCAAATCATTCAAGAATCCTTAAAGGAATAGTTCCCCCAAAATGAAAATTCTATCATAATTTACTCACACTCATGCCATCCCAGATGTTTATTACTTTCTTTCTTCAGCAGAACACAAACAAAGATATTTAGAAGAATATTTCAGCTCTTTATCGTCACAATGCAACTGAATGGTGACCATACCTTTGTTGCTCAAAAAAATCACATAAAGGCAGAATAAAAGTAATCCATACGACTCCAGTGGTTTAATCTATATCTTCAGAAGTGATATATAGGTGTGGGTGGGAAACCATAAATCTCCACATCCACTTTATTTTATTTTTATTTATTCGCTGCTGGATGGCATTTTGTTTTTATTTTTCAAATCGATATATTAATGACATGTTAGTACTTGAACCAAAGATGGTGTATATTTAATTTGAATTTTGTCGATCAAATTACTTTTATTCTGACTTTTATGTGTTTTTTGGAGCTTCAATGATTTAGTCACCATTCACTTGCATTGTGTGGATCTACAGAGCTGTTGTGTTCTGCAAAAGTAAGCAAGTCATAGACATCTTGGATGGCATGAGGGTGAGTAAATGATGAGAGAATTTTCATTTTGGGGTGAACTATCCCTTTAACCAAAAGCATGAATTGATTACACTAATCTGAATTATGTAAAATATTTCTTAAATAAGAATTAGAGTTTTTTATATATATATATATATATATATATATATATATATATATATATATATATATATATATATATATATATATATATATATATATATATTACTGTTCAAAAGTTTTGAAACACTTTTAGAATAATAGTAAAGTCATCAAAACTATGAAATAACATAAATGGAACTATCCAACTATGTGACTAAACAAATCCAAAATAAATAAAAACTGTGTTATATTTTAGCATCATTCAAAGTATTCACCCTTTGCCTAGAATTTTCAGACATGTACTGGGATGCTTTTTAAACAGTATTGAAGGAGTTCTCATCTATGTTGGACACTTATTTGCTGCTTTTCTTTCTAATTTGGTCCAAGTCATCAATTTCAAAAACTTTTTTTATTTTTATTAAAGCTTGGTTTTATAATGAAATAAATTAATACAGTGGCACAATTATATTTTTGTCTACAAAATAAAATTCAAACATTTAAGCATTTGCTTTCAGATAAAAATATTTTTAAGATCATGAGAAACATTTCAGTCATGTGTTTAAAAGGTTTTGACCAGTTGTGTGTGTGTGTATATATATACATGGTACAAGCACACCTATCAAGCAAAATATTTCACAAATATACGTTTGGTTTTGTTATGTTTTAATAATTAAATAATCGATACAATGTTCAAAATGAAGACAAAATTATGGACACTTTCTGGTTGTTAAAAGTTAGTGGAACATTGTCATAGTTAATAAATGTGATAAACTACTCTTCTGATACCTTTGTGAACTTCAGGGTAACTGACTTTATTCTTAATTATTTTATTTTATATTTTGTATTTATTTTTTCATTTTTAACAGAATTGACACTTTCTGGTTGTAAAACATTAGTGGAACGTTGTTCAGTTAATGTGAGTATCTACACTTCTGGTTATTCTGGACACCTGTGTGAACTTTAGGGCAACCTACTGGATGCATCCACTAAAATTCATTCAAAGTTGGTAGAAAGTAATTGCACTAATGGCTCCGAAAATTGACGATAGTTCTGAGAAAATGTCTAGCATAATTTGTTTTTTAGAATGTTATAGTCTCCTTCAGCAAAGAGTAAAGACATACATTTCATTGCCCACACATTCTAGCATGCCTAATTCAATACACAGATGAATAGTTCTCCTTTTATCTTGTAAACAATATGCATAGAAAAATATGAGTGTGTACTGACACAAATTATTCTTAGGCTTAACCCTGCTTTACTGTTCTTATTGATTAATTTATATATATATTTTTTAAAGTAAAACATCAAGTAGCTCTATATTTTTACATACATATTTGATTAGATATGTCATCCTCTGTGTGTGTCTTTTATCTGTGTCCTCTTCCTCTTTTCTGTCCAATCTTCCTCTCTCTGTCATTCTCTGTTAGTTGAATAAAGATAAATAAATCAGTTGATGGAACGTATTCATGGATAAGGAAATTAAATGAAAAGGCTGCATTATGCTGTCCAAAAAGAACAGAATAGGTTTTTATTGGGCAGGTTGAGAGCATCTTGAACGCTCGAGATTGCATCAAGATTGCTCTTATGAAGAATTCAACTTGGCATTTGTTATCAATGGACAGAAATTAAATAAGAATACAATGATAATAAAAAATAAGACAACAGTGTACAAATATTTAAAGTACAAATAAATACAAAAATATAAAGAAGAAGATAATAAATAAAAATTTATATTAGTGTATGAAATAGAGTACAGTACTGTTGCATCAGTGTGGAAATATGTATGCCTACAGTGTAGCTGTAATAAAGGTCTGCTCTGGATTCATAAGACTTGGAATGTAGCGCAAGAGTCAAATGGACTTCTTTGAATTATGATTTTAGGGTGCTTTCTTTGACACTTTTGGAGCTTGACAGACCCTAAGCACTGTATAATTGTTGGATAATACATAGACTGAACACACTGTGAATTCGGTGACAGTGGGTTGAAAGTTCTGCTGTTGAAATTAATTTGTGCCTACCAAAATTTGAACCACTGCCCACAGTGGCCAAATCAGGAAGTGTTATTGAACGTATGGGCAAGTGTGTGCTCCAATTTCTGAGTGTAATGTACAGAAAGTGGCACCACTTTTTGATAAAGTGATGAAGATAAAGTATTACTTTTGCATGTTTTTTTGGTATGTTTCAGCAACAGTTCCATGGGTAAGCAGTTATTTACACAGGTTAACTATGTCAACTGTTTTTGCAGTATTTGTCCAAACAATGTTATTAACCTCATAAAAATGCAAATAAGATTGTTAACCTAGGGTTTACAAATAATTATGGAAAGCACTTGTAAGTAATTTGTCAGAATTAGTTATATTTCAGGGTACATGAACGTTCAGACCTAACATGTCGATCTCAAGTGTCGATAATGTCATAAAATTCTTTAATTATATGTGCAAACAAAGTAGCAAGAACAATCTTCAATTTTCTTTTGTGTTTCACATAAAAAATAAAGGCTTACAGGTTTGGAATGACATATCAGGGTGAGTAAATAATGACAACATTTTGGGTGAAATTAAATTTTTGTAAATATTTAAATTTTAATACTATTTTATATCATTTTATATATTTACTGAAAAAAAACCCATCTTTCTTCTGTTTAACACAAAGGAATATGTCTGGAAGTATATTTGGGACTGACAGGGTTAGTCAACGCTTTGTATGGCAAAAAAAATAAAAAGCGATTTTTGTTGTATTTATTTATATATTTTTTTTTATAACCAACATTTGCTTTTGTTTTCCACAGAAAAAATAAAGTCACACTGGTTTCGAACACATGAAGGCAAGTAAATGAAGACAGATTTTTGGGTGAACTATCCCCTAAAACACATACTGAAGGACATTCTTCTTCTTTTTTTTTAAGTTTCTGCAGAGGCTTTTCGACTCATCTGCTGTTTGCATAAATGCTCAATTTGTTTGTCCTCATATAAACACATGTGAAAAAGCAGAATGCCCTTGCAGTGGGAAACAAAGAGAACAACATGGATTATACTGTATATGGCAGCCCACACATACAGTAGCTACTGTAAAATTACACAAAAAGTACACACATACTTTACCCACGGTTATCTTTTTTTTAAACCCTGGGTTACAACCTCTTTTTAACCCTGGGTTAAGCAACGATTCATACTTATAATTTTGAAAGAGGCTCAGAATAACGACTTTAAACCCTGGTTGCAGTGTGAAACAATGAAGTCTTAGAATGTTACGTTGAGATGTTTAGTAACAGAAAACCAACAATAAACTGACTCAGTAATTACCTAATTAACATTACATTCATGCACAGAAACTTTTAAGTGATGTCACAGGCTAAGCAAAACTGTTAAAAAATATCAAACATTGATAGAAAATGGGGGGGAGGGGGGTTGTGTGTGTTTCTGAAGATTTAAGACAAACAGAGCAGGTTTATGTGCCGACATTTCCACACATAAGCAGTTCCATGGATAAGCTGTTAGTTTTAGAGGTGGAGTGCCCATTGTGAACTGTATTTGTCCAATCAATGTTATTGACCTCATATATATGCAAATAAGAACCGAACATTAACCAAGGGTTTACAAAGGCAAAGTGTAAAACCTTGACACCAGAATACCCAGAATTAATGACTACCCAAGGGTTAAATATACACTGTATGATTCATGAAACACCACAAACCAAAGAGTTTACTCAGGGTTAACGATTTCAAGTGTGAAAAGCCCTTTTGGTGTCAATCAGACAGCAATTGCTCCTGCATCAGTCAAGCCTTCATAAATAATTAAGAAAAATACCTATGTGTGTTAATGTGTATAATAATCCCTCAAATTTACAACATAGTCCTACCCTGAAAACTTTAAAAGAAACTCCAAATACACAACAAAGCAATTGAAAACTGTTCCACACTTGTCTTTAATACAGTTTTGATTGATTATTTACTATTAAATTAGGGCATTTCTTGCAGAGTCAGAAAATCATTACATGGATTTATTTTCATATTAAACAAAAATGCTGTTTCAGCATTTGTTATTATTATTGCTTGGCTTTCAGGAATCCATATAAAGTCTGACATATATTTGAGTTGCTCTTGGAGCCACTTGAATTAATATATTAATGTAAAGAATAGAATGGCAAGCTAATGGCTGCTTGTGGGAGGGGAAGTGACCATTGCCAATGAGAGTACAGTTTTATGATAACTCAGCCTGTCATATTTAGATGCTGTTCCATACATCTAACATCTGCATGACAGTAAACAAATATCACCCTTATTGGAGAACAAGCAACAGATAAACACTAAATGTGCCATTCATGACATCTTTCACTAAAGTCCAGTTTATAATGCCATATGTGGTACTTGGTAGTACTTATGTGGTATATAACAATAACTCCTTCCTTTGCTTTATACAGAAAACGTATGACTCATAAACTTTGCAGCTGCCAGCACACTATCTTTGACTCTTCTTAAATTAGTACAAAATGTCTTGGGTGGGTATGTTTAACAAAGTGTTTAATTAATTGTAATGTCAGAATTATTTTTAATGTTCCTTAGGGAGGTCTTGTCCAGCTGCCCTTTATAATTAAGCAAACGAATAAATTTCTCTACAATAATCAATTGGTTCACTGCCTATGACACATTATGACTTCTAGGATAATGAAAAAAAATTTGACATCTAAGTTAGAAGATCTTAGAAGGAACCTGTAATATGTGTCCATTATATCACATACAGTAGCCTATAGCCTTGGTCTACATCTGCTACTGGTGTTGAATATGAGATGTAAGCTTAATTGTACACTTTTATTGTTGCATTCCACACTTCTCTTATTATTCAACCAACATAATTGTGTGAAATATTACATTGTCGTTTCGGGGGTTAAAAAAATGTTAACGATTGTTTTATTTTTCTGATAGCAGTAGTAAGAAATAAAAATAAATTGGCATAGAATGTCATATATTGTGAAAAAAAAATTATTTGCTATGAAAGAAGGGTTGTAATTAACTATATTATGTAATGCTGCATTGAAACATAAATTTTTATACTTTTACACATCTGTCTGTCTGTCTGTCTATCTATATATCTATTCATCTATATACACGATCAGCCACAACATTAAAACCGCCTGCCTAATATTGTGTGGGTACCCCTCGTGCTGCCAAAACAGCACCAACCTGCATTTCAGAATAGCATTCCAAGATGTTATTCTTCTCACCACAATTGTACAGAGCGGATATCTGAGTTACCGTAGACTTTGTCAGTTTGACCCAGTCTGGCCATTCTCTGTTGACCTCTCTCATCAACAAGGCATTTCCATCCACAGGACTGCCGCTCACTGGACGTTTTTTGTTTTAGGCACCATTCTGAGTAAATTCTAGAAGATCTAGGAGATCAGCAGTTACAGAAATACTCAAACCAGCCCATCTGGCACCAACAATCATGCCACAGTCCAAATCACTGAGATCACATTTTTCCACATTATGATGGTTGATGTGAACATTAACTGAACCTCCTGATCCGTATATGCATGATTCTTTGCACTGCAATGCTGCCACACGATTGGCTGATTAGATAATCACATGGATGATTGTTGGTGCCAGATGGGCTGGTTTGAGTATTTCTGTAACTGTTGATGTCCTGGGAATTTCACTCACAACAGACTCTAGAATTTATTCCGAATGATGTCAAAAAAAAAAAAACATCCAGTGAGCGGAAGTTCTGTGGATGGAAATTTAGATTAGATTAGATTGGATTCAACTTTATTGTCATTGTGCAGAGTACAAGTACAAAGACAACGAAATGCAGTTTGCGTTCAAACAGAAGTGCAAAAAAAAAAGCAGAAAAGTGCAATGTGATATTCAAGTGTAGACAGGTGGTGCAAAGGCAGCACAAGATACATATTGCAGTGTTATAAGAGCAGAATAAATATGGCTATGTAATATGAATAGTGTTGATGAACAACATGTACAGATATATGCAATGTAGTAGCAGTGATATTAAAATAGTAGTAAGAATAATATAGATATATGCAGTGTATTAGCAGAATTTATAATAAGAAAAAAGTAGTAGTAACAGTAAATATGGATATTCTGTATCAACCATATAGACAGATATGTACAGTATGTACAGCTATGTGCAGTGTGGTAACATTATAAGAGCAGTAAGAATAAGTGTATGTGTATGTGCAGGATGAATAGTATGAAGAGCAGTAGAATATGGCTATGTATAGGTGTAATTACAGTATGTACATTTTTAAAGTGGGTGAATGGGTGGGATAGTGTAGTGCAAATTGTCCAGGGGTGCAGACAAGGGATGCAGAGCTAGAGTTCAGTAGGGAGACCTGAAACACCTCCCGGAGGGGAGTGGGGTGAACAGTCTGTGGTTGGGATGGGAAAAGTCTTTGATGATGCTGCGTGCCTTACGCAAGCATCATTTGCCCTGGATGGCCTTGATGGAGGGGAGTGAGGAACCGGTGATGCGTTGGGCAGTTTTCACTACCCTCTGCAGTGCTTTCCGGTCATGGACAGAGCAGTTGCTATACCAAACTGTGACACAGTTGGTGAGGATGCTCTCGATGGTGCAGCGGTAGAAGTTAACCAGGATCTGAGGAGACAGGTGGACCTTCTTGAGACTCCTCAGAAAGAAGAGATGCTGGTGAGCCTTCTTGATCAGGGTAGAGGTGTTGAGGGTTCAAGAGAGGTCCTCAGAGATGTGGACACCCAGAAACTTGAAGCTGGTGACACGCTCCACCTCAGTCCCGTTGATGAGAAAGGATGTGTGTGTGCCAGCTCTAGAGTACCTGAAGTCCACAATGAGCTCTGTGGTCTTCTTAGTGTTGAGAACCAGGTTGTTGTCAGTGCACCACAATGATAGGTGCTGGACCTCCTCCCTTTAGGCCGTCTCATCGTTGTTGCTGATGAGACCAATCACCGTAGTGTCGTCTGCAAACTTGACAATGGTGTTAGGGCCATGTGCAGGTGTGCAGTCGTAGATGAAGAGGGAGTAAAGGAGAGGGCTCAGCAAACATCCCTTTTGTACGCCGGTGTTCAGGGTGATGGTTGAGGAGGTGTGATTATCTAACCTAACAGACAGGTCTGTTGGTTAGGAAGTCCAGAATCCAGTTACAGAGGGAGGAATTGATGCCCAGTTCACTGAGTTTGGTGATCAGTTTGGGGGGGATGATGGCGTTGAATGCTGAACTAAAGTCAATGAACGGCATTCTCACATAGGTGTTTGTATTGTCAAGGTGGGACAGGGCAGAGTGAAGTGCCGTAGAGATGGCATCCTCTGTGCTCCTGTTCTGACGGTAGGTGAATTGGAAGGGGTCCAGTGAGGGTGGTAAGCAGGTCTTGAGATGGGCCAGGTCCAGCCTCTCGAAGCACTTCATAATGATGGGGGTGAGTGCAACTGGACGGTAGTCATTAAGGCTTGTTGCATTGGAGTGTTTTGGCACCGGCAAGATGGAGGTGGTTTTAAAGCATGTGGGGACAGCTGCTTGGGCTAATGACAGATTAAATATGTCAGTCCAAACCTCAGTCAGCTGCACAGCACAGGCCCTTAGTACGTGTCCGGGGATACCATCAGGACCAGCAGCCTTGCGTGCTCAGTGCCACACACACATCGGTGGTGGAGAGTGTGAGGGGCTGGTGAACTGCAGAGACCACAGGCTTAATGGCCACTTTCTTGTTATCCCTATCAAAGCGGGGGGGGTGTCTGTGATGGTCTGGATGCCTTGCCACATGTGTCGGGGGTCAGCGTTGTTCTTGAAGTAATCCTCAATCCTTAGCTTGTGGTTGTGCTTGGCCTTTTTGATGCCCCTATTCAGGTTAGCCCTGGATAAGCTACAGGCTTGAGCATCACCTGATCTGAATGCAATGTCTCGTGCTTTCAGCAGGAGTCTGATCTCACTGTTCATCCATGGCTTCTGATTAGGGAAAGTGGTAATCCATTTGAGGGTGGTGACACTGTAGATGTTTGAGTTGATACAGTACAGAACGGAGGAGGCATATGAATCAATGTCCGTGTGGGAGTCGTGGGTGGCCTGAGTTGCGAACACTCTCCAGTCAGTGTTTCCAAATTTCCAGTGTTTCCAGCTCCCTCTGGCCACACTTTGACTGTCCTTACTGTTGGTTTCACACGTTTGATGAGTGCTAAATACTTGGGCAGTAGAAACAAAGAGAGGTGATCTGAGTGTCCTAGATGGGGGAGAGGAGCAACTTTTTATGCATCAGCTATATTTGTGTAGACTTGGTCTAAAATCTTTCCTCCTCTTATGGGGCATGATAAATTTTGATGGAATTTAGGCAGTACAGTCTTTAAATTTGGGTGGTTGAAGTCACCCGCGACAATGTAGGCTGCCTCGAGATGCAGAGTTTGTTGTTTATTGATAGCAGAATGCAGATCGTTGATGAGAGAGATCAACAGAAAATGGTCAGACTGGTTCAAACTGACAAAGGCTACGGCAACTTCTATAACCGGCCTGCACTATTGTGGTGAGAAGAATAATATCTCAGAATGCTATCCTGAGATGCGGGTTGGTGCTGTTTTGAGGGACCTACACAATATTAGGTAGGTGGTTTTATTGTTGTGGCTGATCGATGTGTGTGTGTGTGTATATATATATATATATATATATATATATATATATATATATATATATATATATATATATATATATATATACTGCACACACACACACACACACACACACACACACAATTCCAATATTCAATTTCAACTGTTTCTTTCCTGATTATACATCTAAAATTACTCAAGGAAAAAAAAAAGATACAATGTCATTTTAATATGAAATATTTTCCAGATTATATTTTTCAGTTTTTCTCAATTGCTTTGACTCATTTTTTGAAAGTCTTAACATTCTCTAAACTGTAAGTGCAATTGTCACAACTGTTTTATGGGACATCATAACTCTACTGCATGTTTGCAATATGTAGTAACTCACCCATAACATTTAATTCATGCTTCAAAACCTAGTTATTGTGTCCATTGGCAAATACCAACAATTAAAAAACCTGCGGTAGTTCCAGTAAATTGTACCTCCTCACAGTACATAACACTGCAAGTTCACATCTTGTTGGTGGACATCCTGTCATTCTTGTTGGTCTGGCCAGAGATTTAACAGACATCACAAACATTCAATGTAACAGATATTTATGGAATATAGATGTATGTCTGACAGATTTTATTTTGATAACTGAATGGATCATTTTACATGTGATGGCTCACACAATGAAAAATGTTTAGAAGTTGTGAAGAGTAGGCCTATGACACTTTCACTGAGAATCAACTCATCAGTTTTGATCAGCAAGCCATGTGAATTTAGTTATTGTGCAAATTGTAATTGTACTTATCTTTTGCACACATGTGCCAAAACACATGCAATTTGCTTAAATTAATAAGAAATTCAAATGTGGACAAGAAACTAATTGTTCAGAGATTTGAACATATTGTTTTGAATAAATAAATAAATAAAACTACTAATTCTCATTCGAGAATTGAGACAAATTATTGAGAAAAACTGTAATAGTTTCTTTTGGCTTTAGTATGTCTTTAAAATATAATGTTTACTATTTTATTCCCCCTCTCAAAGGGGATCGTCAAATCTGGGGGCCTTGGATCAAAAGGTAAAAAATAAAATACAAAAATAAAAACTTAATGTGATGGAACTACATGGAAGCGTGAAGCGTCAACGCTTTGAACTACAGCGAATGAGGATAACGGCAACAAGAAGTCATGGGATATGTAGTTTTGGAACGTATTTCTCCACGCTCTCTTTACAGTTTGAAAAAATACATTTCCCACAATCTCTTTCACATTCTCGCGTCTCATAGACACGGAAGGTGATCAGCCTACGCATGTCCTGTTTGGACAGTAGCTTGTCAATTCCGCGGCGTCACTACACAATTTCTTAATATATCTGTTTATAATGATATATTATTTATGTGAACGTTTAATGTAGATTTACAGCTTTTCTCACGGATCGTGCGAGTGCTTTGGGTTTTGGCAGAATTAGTATTTTTTATTATTACAGTCACATACGGTTAGGTATAAGCGGATGTGATGCTTGGCTACTGTACGTCTCCGCTGCGTTTATCATTAATTTAGTAAAACTGTACACGTTTAATCTAATATATCACATAAATTCAGACTTAAAATCGGTAACAATATTGCAGCCCCATTTTGTTTTTCATTACAAGATTGTATAGCAAGGCTAAAACACTGGTAATGTGATATTAGATACAAAGGTTTGAGTCATGTTTAAAGTGCTGTGGCAAATACAGTGTATTCATAATTTTAAACATTTAATCACTGCTTATTCATGCCTTAACACTCTTAATTCGGTCTGTCACCTTAAAAGTATATTAGGTTATTTTTAGGACATTTCTGAGTAGATGCTCAGGCAGTAATGGAGCAGTTTAAACCTATTTTTAAAAGCCATTTAATTTTGTGTTTTTCTACACTGCTTTATTGTGTGAGAATTTTTTCTCTTCTAACGTCTGAGACACACTGTTAATTACCAAACAATATAAAATTAAAATTGTGTTTAGAGTAACGCACTTGCATTAAAAGTCTATGGTACAAGGCATTGCACCAGAAGCAACATTAAAATACACTGAAAGTAGTGTACTGTATTTATTACAAGACTTGTATTTCATGACACTGGTGGGATGAAATCACTTTCCAGGCTTGTTTGTGCCCCAAGTTATTATTCAATCTCTCGACTCATGCCCAGGTAAAGCTAATAAGTTAACTTTCACATGCAAGGAGACCAAAAAATGGACATACTGTAATTATCCACAAATTATTGAGCACACTCCAAGAATTACATTGGTAACACAGATACCTTAAGTTTATCAGCCATGAGAAGTCCCACTGCTAAAAAGACAACTGATCAGCCACAATATTAAAACCACTGACAGCTAAGTGAATAACATTTATTATCTTGATACAATGGCACCTGTCAAGCGGTGGGATATATTAGGCAGCAAGTGAATAGTCAATTCTTGAATTTCATGTGTTGGAAGCTGGAAAAATGGGCAAGATTAAGGATCTGAGTTACATTGACAAGGGCCAAATTGTGATGGCTAGAGCATCTCCAAAACAGTCTGGTCTTGTGGGGTGTTCCCAGTATGCAGTGGTTAGTACCTACCACAAGTGTTCCAAGGAAGGACAAGCGGTGAACTGGCGACAGGGTCATGGGCTCGATGATGGGAGCGAAGGCTAGCCCATCTGGTCCAATCCCACAGAAGACCTACCATAGCACAAATTGCTGAAAAATGTAATGCTGACCATTATAGAAAGGTGTCAGAACACACAGTACATCACAGCTTGCTGCGTATGGGGCTGCGTAGAGTACCCATGCTGACCCCTGTCCACCGCCGAAAGTGCCTAGAATTGGCAGAACTGGACCGTGGAGCAATAGAAGAAAGTGGCCTGGTCTGATGAATCAAGTTTTCTTTTAGAACACGTGGAAGGCTGGGTGTATGTGCGTCGTTTACCAGGGGAAGAGATGGCAGCAGGATGCACCATGGGAAGAAGGCAGGCCAGCGGAGGTGGCGTGATGCTCTGCTGGGAAACCTTGGGCCCTGGCATTCATGTGGAGTCCATGCCTCAACGGGTCAGAGCTGTTGTCGGTACGAGGGGGACCTATACGATATTAAGCAGAGGGTTTTAATGTTGTGGCTGATCGGTGTAAGTGCTTTAACAAAATTATGAGCAGGGCATTTCTGTCCTTAAATCCTCCGGAATGTCTTGCCCCATAAACTTTCATTGTAAGTGCATTACAGGAACAGTTCACTCAGAAATTAAAACTGTCTCATTCACTCACCTGTATGCTATCCCAGATGTGTATGACTTTCTTTAGTCTGCTGAACTCAAATGAAGATATTTAGAAGTTGTTCTCAGCTCTTTTGGTCTATACAATGCAAATAAATGGGTGCCAAAATTTTGAAGCTCAAAAGTAAACCAGACACTATTGATTAATTCCATGTCTTCAGAAGTTATATGATAGGTGTGGATGAGAAACAGGTCACTTTCATATTCTTCTTCTTGTGTTTTTGGTGATTCACATTCTTCTCTGCATATCGCCGCCTACTGGGTTGGGAGAAGAACCTCTAGCAAAAAATTAACCAAATATTGATCTGTTTCTCACCCACACCTATCATATAATTCTGAAAATATTTATTTAACCACTGGAGTCGTTTGGATTACTCATATGGTCCTGCATTTGCTTTTTGGAGCATAACAATTTTGGCTACACATGTGGGATGGCATGAGGGTGATTAAATGATGAGAGAATTTTCATGGTGAACTACTTTAAACTACACCTTTAAAGTTATAGCTCAGCTATAATTTAATATTCTGTCATCATTTCCCTACACTCATGTTGTTCCAAACCCATGTGACCTTCTGTATTCTGTGGAACCCAAAAGATGTTTGAGACTGTCAGTCCCTAACATTCTGTCTGTCACCATTCACTTTCAAAATATAGAGAAAAAATACACATTCACTGAAAGTAAATGGTGACCAAGGCTAACATTCTGTCTAAAGTCTCCTTATTGTGTTGCATGGAAGAAAGAATATTTAAGTCCTTTTTTACAATAAATTCTCTTCCCTGCTTAGTCAATCTCCACTTTCACATTCTTCTTCTTGTGTTTTTGATGATTCACATTCTTCATATCACCCCTTACTGGGCAGGCAGAATAATTTCTACCAAAAAAGGACATAAATATGGATCTGTTTCTCACTCACACCTATCATATCTCTTCTGAAATTATGGATTAAAAAACTAGAGTCATACAGATTACTTTTATGATGCCTTTATGTGCTTTTTGGAGCATACATTTTGGCATTCACTTGCACTGAATTAACCTACAGAGGTGAAATATTATTCTACAAACTATCACTTGTGTTCCAAAGAAGGAAGAAAGTCATTCACATCTGGGATGGCACGAGGGTGAGTAAATGATGAGAGAATTGTCATTTTTGGGTGAACTATCATTTTAAGCATGAGGGCAGTTTAATTTCTGTGGCAATCAACAGTATGCCACAAATTCTGTAGAGCTTAACTTGAAACTTTCTTTTAAATAACGGCCAAAAATTAAAACATATCAAGGTGTGAGAGTGGGAGCAGAAGGTTGAGCTGGGTGTCCAGCTGCATTTGTCATAAGAGTTACTTGATTGAATGTATTTTAATTAGCTGTATCTCAGTGGTGCTGTTGAGAGATGTCACATGGCTCCTCCATTTAATGTCTACCAGCTGTCTAGATGCCCTGAGAATATAAAGAAAGAGAAATGAACCCTAAAATCTTTCTCATCTCACACTCATATGCTCACTTATCTCAGAACCGATTTTATATTATTGAGTTTTCTAGACACTATTTGATCAGAGCAATGTGTCCCTTATATGATACAATTAAAGGGATTGTTCACCCAAATTTTTTTTAGAAAATGCTGTAAATGTTTTTCAAACATTTCTGAAACCAACATGGAAATTACAATTTTATGAACTTGACACCTGTGTTTAAAAAATAGATTTTTAAAAGATTTCTAATTTGTATCATCTCAGACAACCTCATTTGTCAGTGACCCAAAAACTAATGAATATGGACAAACAGAAAACCTCTTTGTTAAACACTTCGCCAAAACTAAAGGTTAGATTCAATGAAGCAATCAATATAAACTTCAACAGCGTAAAAATGATATAAGCAGTTAGCAAGTTCCCATTTGCTTTAATTGGAAAATATGGAAATAAGCTGCATCAACATTCTTAAAAATGTTGGGTAATCTAATCCTTAAAATTTATAGACTGAACTAAGCTAGGGTTTGGGTGAGAAATTGTACTTCTATAATGGACAAATACAATTTATCCCATACTAGTTTATGATGAACCTAAATCAGATTTTCAGTAATTGAAGTATATACACAATGAAAAAGTTTAAGTGTCTTAACTGTCTTTACTAGTTTTCCCGCTTTACCTATATTCACCCTACATCCATGTTGTGAGCCACTTTCAAAAGGAAAAGGGGCTTTTGTAATGTGGTGGGGACAAAATTCGCCATGACAAAAGTACTTGGGAGCTGTGCAGTTGGATCCTGGATTTCCTGTCAGGCAGACGTCAGGTGGTTAGAATGGGCTGCAACATCTCCTCATCACTGACCCTCAATCAACACTGGAGCCCCGCAGGGCTGTGTTCTCAGCCCACTCCTGTATTCCCTGTACACACATGACTGTGTGGCGACACATAGCTCCAATGCCATCATTAAGTTTGCTGACGATACGACAGTGGTAGTTCTGATCACTGACAATGATGAAACAGCCTACAGAGAGGAGGTGCACACTCTGACGCGCTGGTGTCAGGAGCACAACCTCTCCCTCAACGTCAGTAAAACCAAGGAGCTTGTGGTGGACTTCAGGAAGAAAGACAGAGAACACAGCCCCATCACCATTAATGGAGCACCGGTGGAGAGAGTCAGCAGCTTCAAGTTCCTCGGTGTCCACATTACTGAGGAACTCACATGGTCCGTCCACACTGAGGCCGTTGTGAAGAAGGCTCACCAGCGCCTCTTCTTCCTGAGACGGCTGAGGAAGTTTGGAATGAACCAATACATCCTCACACGGTTCTACACCAGCACTGTAGAGAGCATCCTGACTGGCTGCATCACCGCCTGGTACGGCAATAGCACCGCCCACAACCGCAAAGCCCTGCAAAGGGTGGTGCGAACTGCCAGAAACATCATCGGAGGTGAGCTTCCCTCCCTCCAGGATATATATAACAGACGGTGTGTGAAAAAAGCTCGGAGGATTATCAAAGACTCCAGCCACCCGAGTCATGGGCTGCTTTCACTGCTTCCATCAGGCAGGCGGTATCGCAGCATCAGGACCCGCACCACCCGACTACATGACAGCTTCTTCCCACAAGCAATAAGACTTTTGAACACATGATCTCTCACGATCAACAATCAACACTGCACTTTATTAATCTTCATTCTCTCAAATATATTCTCACTCCCAATTCAATTAGTGTATATATATATATATATTTATATACCCTTATCTAGTGTATGTGTATTCTACATTGTGTGTATTGTGTACATTTGATATGTAAATTGTTGTGTAAGTATGTGTACATTTGTTATGTAAATTGTGTTGTGTAAATATGTTGTTATTGTAAATTGGTATATGTCTCGTCACTGTCATTACTGCAATGTTGCTCGGAACTGCACACAAGACTTTCACCTACTGTTGCACTCGTGTACACAGTAGTGTGACAATAAAGTGATTTGATTTTGATTTGATTTGATTTGATTTGACATGTCCCCACTATCCCCACTTTAATGGCATATTTGTTGCGAATAAACGTATACACATAAGATGCAACAAAAGGTGCATTTTCCTGCATTTCTGCTTGCTCTTGACATTTATTATGCTGCTTTTGGGGAATTTAAATAATTAATCATTAATTCTTATTCACGTTTTTAGCAATAGCTAATGGTCAGAAGTGGTGAATGAGATCATCTCCCAGTCCAGATCATGCAAATGAGCAGATTAGCAGTAGCAAATGAGCAGTAAATAAAGTGGTGAAATTTGGTCTTGGTGCTCCTTGACCCCCTTACGATAACGGTACGTGCCTACGTGGTGATTTGCAGACAGATATGCATAATGCAGGAGTGCTGGCATCAATTATGCACCATTCATTCATGCCACAGCAATACCTAATTGATTTGATTCTGTTTGCTTCATGTATAATTGAATAGGCAAAGATGCTGTGTGTGGTGCTTTGTTGTGTGGGATGCTGCTTTAAGTTGGGTTATGAGCTATGACTGATATAAATGTGATGTAGTATTATACTGTGTGAAAATGTGATCAATGTGTGATGGTTTTGGGTCAGTTTCAGACAAAACCCAAAAGACACAGAAGTGGATGTGTTGCAGGCTCAAACCTGCATCATTTGCATGAGCACCATCTGAGACTCAAAGTGTCATAAGCACGTGTTAACCCTTGTGTGATGTTCACTTTTTGGCCCCTTTGGTACATTATTGGGGTTTTAAAAGCAATACAGGAAAAAACATTTTACATAAAAAACTTTAACATATATTGTCTTTATCTCAATTCCAATCAATATAGGTAACTGCGGCAGGGCGGAGGGCGGGGCCGGGTTGTGATTATACACACCCGGTCCCTTATCAGTCTAATTAAGCCTCAGAGAGGGATAAAGGCCGATGGCAGACGGTGGTGCGAGGAGAGAGAGATCGTTTATGGACATGTCCGTCATGTGTGTGTTTCGTCTTTTGTTTTAAGTTTATTATTAAAACATTATTTATGTTGACAAGCCGGTTCTCGCCTCCTCTTTTCCCTTGAAGTCCCTTTACAGTAATGTATATGATTAATGTTTTGCAATTAATCTCTGCTAGATCACATTTTGCAGTGGAAGTGTCATTGTTTTTTTTGTGATAAAGTTATAATTTATGTAAAAAAAATCCACTATAATAAAGACTTGGATATCTTCAGAACAGAATGTCTTAGAGACTTGCGGATTAGCGCCTTTGAGTCAGGTTAGTAAGCAGCCAATAAGAATTACTGTTTAATGGTTTACCACTCCCTAGCAACCAGCTCCATTAACATCCATTCAAAAAGGCTGAGAGGGAAATCTTCGAATCGGAATGTCCTAGAGACATGAGAGTTGGCTTGTTTAACTTGGGTGAGCAATCAGTCTTCAAGTACCATCATTGACACTACTTAGCCATGCCCTAGAAACCATTTAGAGCACACTAGCAACCAAACCCCATTGACTTCCATTCCAAATCGGTTAGATGTGTATCACAGGAGACTTCATTGTTGGCTTGTATGACTCAAGACAGAAAGCAGCCTTTTAGTATCACATTGGCAACTGCCTAGCAACCACATTGGCTTGCCCTAGCAACCAAATAGCAAAACACATATCTCTGCACCAGAAAATCATAGAGATATCGGGGTTGACTTGTTTCACTCAGGATAGCAAGGAGCCTTGATAAGTATCACCCTGGTAACTGCCTAGCAATCAGATGTTTATACCCTAGCAACCGTGAAATGACACCAATATCTCTGGATCAGATCATCCTACTGTCATTTGGGTGGCCTTTTTCAACTTGCAGTTGGTGGGACATTGTGGTGAGAAAAAAAGCAGTACTCACATTTTCTTCAGGAAATGTACCTATCAAGTGAGTAAGTGAGTGTGTGTGTGTGTGCATGTTTCTGTGTGTCTGTCTGTGTGTCTCTGTAGGTTCCCACACTAAAGAGGGTAAAGAGAGCGGGAAATCGGGAACAGACAGCTTCTCGATGCGTGGATTGTAACACTGTAGCAGGTGCATGTGTGTGTATGTCTCTCTCTATCTGTGTGTATGTGTGTGTGCTCTCTCTCATTCTCTCTATGTGTGAGTGAGTGTGCGCATGTGCGTGTGCGTGCATGTTTCTGTGTGTCTGTCTGTGTGTGTGTATGCGGGTCAAATTGACCCAAACATCCTATGAAGGACATTAATGAGTGGGAGCACTGTAGCATGTGAACTCAATGAATGTTCTTCACAGAAAATAAGCCAAGGCTATGTTGTTTCAGGTTGTCAAATTGTTATTTTTCTTTTAGTAAAAATTTTAAATGGGTCAATTTGACCCGAACAGGGTTAACTGCTGCACCAAGGCTTCAACAGCTACTAGCTTTTTTTAATCTGCTTCCTTGCTGTTTTTTGAGTCTGTTTGTTCACAGAAGTATGCAAAAACCGCTTATGGTGGATGTTGCTGTTTAGTTCCTCTTGCATGAACCCACAAGGCCATGCAACTTTGGTTGCAGCTCCACACCTTTAGTCAGGCTTTTTTTACACTCATTCTGCAGGGTTCACCAAAGTCAGTCTTGATTTCAGCTGATAGGGGGTCTTCTTTTCCTTGACCTTTAAAGGTGAAACGCCCTGTGCAGTCAGTCTTTTTTTTAACCATGGGAGATGGGGCACTTTTATTAAAGCAAAAATAGAAGTGTTTGTTATCAATGACAGATCGTACACACTCCTGAAGGTCTGATTCTGTCACTGTGTTCTTTTTAGGGTGTTCCCTGGGATCAAGAATGTTCGTCTGGATCAGAACGGGTCCTGTGATAGCGCGGCCGAGGCAAGTGGATTCATTTTCAGCATGGAGGTCAAAGGTCAGACAGAGCGGGGGGGGGGAGGTTACAATTTCATAGACTTACATGTAAGGAGGGACCTGAGTCATATCTAAACACCATAAAATCATATTCTTGAGGTGAGCTTTTTTGACTTGGGCCAATGAAAAAAACAACCAACAACCACCCAGAACACCATAGCAACCATGAGCCAATGCACTAAAATCCACCCAGAACACCTTGGCAACCACATAGCAACACTTTCGTGGCAGCAGGTTTTGCATGGACAATCATCACTCACATTTCTACTTTAAAAACATCTACTTATTATAAAATGAAAAATCTAATTTAAATGTATTTATTCATTTTTTTTCCTTTCTAGTGCTTGCGCTGTTGCCTACAAACTAACAGCAAAACAATCATATATCAACCCACATTTACTAACTCCTGCAATAAAAAACAATACATCATTAGTAATCTGCATTAATTGCAATTTTCTTTTCTAAATGACAAATCTTGTAAGTGAATGAGTTTCCTGAGCAAAGTCTGATACTCCTCCCATTGGCTTGACAATTAGGTTTATTATTAAAAGTGTAATTTTTTGGTAAATCTTTTTTTTTTTTTTTTGTGGTCAGAACCAAGATGTAACGGTTAGAGCTCAATCTCCAGAAGTATTAAGCATTGGTGCTCATATGGGAATTATAGGTTCGAATCTGGCCTGAATTGTGTTCTGATCCAATTTCCCACCCCAAAATTTTGATTTTAAAGTATATACTTTCTGAGATGTTTAAAGTCAACAAGAAATAGCTTCAAAACCAATTTTATTTCCAAAATGTGATGTATGTCTGAGTAAAACAGGATATTCAACGAGAAAAGAAAAGTTGGGTGGCACTTGATTTTATTCATCAGGAAGTGTTTGGATCTTGAAAAATTTGTTCACAGTTGATTATGGAGGACCACTTCCCTCCTGAAACACTGCCAACACCCTCATTCAAGCAGGCTTTTTGACTATTTTTTTTTTTTTTTTTTAAATAACTTGCACTGATAAATCATACACAGTAAGACAGTGTATTATGAAAGTAAAGAGGGTCAGTTTAAATGTTGACTTTAAATGTACTGTAGTGTGTTCAGTGTACAGTATAAATAAATAAGAGACCAGAGAGTCAAGTAGTGTAGTGTATGCCTGTCTTTAAGGTATGAGCCACTCAAGGCCATGTGTTACAGTGATTTTAGTGATTTTTCCTTTATAAAGTGGCAGCAAGAGCTATATAATAAAAGACAACAGTTTTCAATAAAGATTTACATTTATTAATACATACTAATAATTGGAATAGACAATTCTTCCTTCATAATAATATTGCATTATGGAATGTGTTGTCACACATATGCATTTGTAAGCATTTTGCAGTTCCTTCAAACATGGTATCTCCAATGAGACATTAGAGTCAGAACTCTGTTTTTTAATGTTCTTTTTGGCAGACTGTTCCATCGTCATTTTTGTGCATTATTCCTTGCAGCTGGTGCCAGTGTCATTCCACAGTGAGCAATGACAGGAAGTATCAGCCCCAGTAAATGCCACTTTAATTTATCATGTCAAGACAGCATAACCACAGGCAATAAATTCAACAGAGCCTGCCTAATTACATTTCTTAGCATGCATTTATTACTTATTCGATAATGGAAAAAAATACAAATTATATTGATAGTATATTAATTAAAATGTGATGCAAAAAGGATCTGACCAAATTAGGCTGTGATGCAGCATTGTGTTGGGTAAATACCATTGCTTTTAGCTTTCTGCCTGAGTGATTAAATAACTCTTTTGGATTAAACATGGGTAGAGTTTGTGCGTAGTTTGTTATGCTGGGAGTGCGTTGATGATTATATGATAAGACTGCTCTTTCCATTAGAGCACCAGTGTTCGCCCCTACACACAGTTACTGTCAACCAGTTAATGAGTGGAGCTGTTTTGAAGTTTCAATTAGTTTTTCCTTAATTTGAAAAGATTGTGTCAGGCATAGAGAGACCGAGAGATGGAGACTGCCCCAGAAACAAGAAACCAATGTGAAAGCTCGATTTGATACATAATTTATCTTTAGGCAGTGAAAATCTAGCAGTTTGAACAAATCTGCAAAAGAGATGTTACCACCCGAGGACTATTGAGCACTGAACATTGTCTGGTGTAGACCCCTTTGTAAATTTAGTGCCACTTCATGGATATTATCATGAATTTATTAAGAATTGGCTCAGGGTGTTATAATAATCAGTGTATTCTTTTCCAAACTTAAAAGACAACATTTGTTAAGCTTTTTTAACTTTCATGTTTACCTGTGCAATTTTTTTTCAATAAGCTTTTCTGTCTTGTTTTTAATATAAACATCCAAACATCCTGTTTCCCTTGCTACAGCTTATGTGGAACGTTTCAGTTTCAATGCAGGTTATGCTCAATCGACAGCATTTGTGGCATAATGTTTATATATATATATATATATATATATATATATATATATATATATATATATATATATATATATATATATATATAAACAAAGCAACATTTTTTGGTAAATAAAAATATAATAATAAAAAAAAAAAAAAAAGAATTTAGGTTGCAGTAAGGCATTTATAATGGAAGTGAATAGGGCCAGTCCATAGATTTTAAAATATGTAGCTGTGATAAGGCGGAGGGCGGGGGTCGTGATTTTACACACCCAGTCCCTTATCAGGCTAATCAAGCCTCCGAGAGGGATAAAGGCCGTCTGCGGATGGTGGTGCGACAGAGAATGTTTACGGGCACACTGTCACAGCAGCATACTGTTTTAAAATTATAACCACAAGACTTAAACATTAAAAGGGGCATAAGCCAGTAGTTTTCAGCTGGTCATGTGATTCTAAAATAGCAGACTCCAGGAGGGCGCCCCTGCCCCATGTAGAATAAAACAGCTTTTATAAAGTTACTGATTTGACAAGAGTCCCTTTCTCATGTGAGTGGTCATGATTTTATACAAATGTTTCAAAATTACGGTTAATTTCTTAAAGAGTAAATATTTTGAATGGGGAAAAAATTACGGAGTGCACCTTTAAAAATCAGCATTACCTTCATCCCAAACTAGTACAGTGGAATGACATTGTTGTAGCCATATGGATCTACAAGGCCAGTCTGGAGGAGAACAATTCTTATGTAGTCTGTTTGTTACTTTGGATTATTTGTTTAAGGAAGATTCTATCTGGAATTTCCTTGTAAACCAAATTTTAAAATCATCCAGATTTAAAAGCAGTGGTGATTGCTTTAAGAAAACATTCCCTTAAAAATTCATTAAAATCGCACAAATTGCATATAACCTCTCAATAATTCAGATAATTATTGTCCCAGTTAAATATTTAAGGTAACAAAAGTGTGTAACAGCATACAGCACTTTCGTGATTTTCGTTTGTTGATGCTACCTGCATGATTATGTCTGTCAGAATTTGCGGACACATGGCCCATAGAGCCCCATTGAAGGCGTTATTTTTTCCACACCCATATTTAGTGATGGGGATTCGACTCCAAAAGAGTCGATTCCTTGACTCTATCGTCCTAGAATCGGAGACGACTCTGACACAGGAATCAGTTCTTTTGTTCAGGGACGAACTTAACTAAAAAGTGGCTCTTGACTTTCTGGCCCTCAGCGGCCCACCAAACCGGTCCACGGCAGTCCACACCATAACACACCGGCTCATTGATTTAATTTTCCAGCTCAATTTCTTATTTCTGTGTTAAAAAAAAGGAGACATTTCTATTGACTGCTAGTCATGACAACGGGCCCACAATGAAAAAATAGTAATATCTTTAAAACATATAAAACTGGATTTTCAGAGAAAGCACTAAAAATAAGCACTTTATAGTTCAGACAAATAACATGTCTGAAAACCTTTTTCCCAACATACAGGTGCTTGGTTAAAATGTACATGAAATTTCAAGGTAAAATGTGTATTTTATATTTTGTGACTAGTCAGCATTTCTTCAAAGTTTTTAAAGATCTTAATCACCTTTCAACTTTTTTCTAGAAGTGCAAATAAACTTGTCTTAGTTAATATGAGGTTGTCAAAATAACAAGTGTAATAATAATATATTGTAAATTGTGTATATATATATATATATATATATATATATATATATATATATAGTTATAAAATATCATAAAATTATGTTTAAAATGGTTAAATGAAGAAAGTGTCACACAGCAGGACACTGACAATGCTTAAAATATCATGTCAATTATTCACATAACTGTGTAAATATTTAATTAAAAAAAATCAATGAAAACAAAGTTAGTGTAACGATCCACACCGTCTTTGTTTATGCACCGTCACTCTTAAGTTTCTGGCACTTGTCTCACTCCATATTGTCTAAGTTTCTGGCACTTGTCTAACTCCATATTGCACTCTTATTTTGAAACCAGTTTTGTCATGTCCTGTTTCCCCTCCTTGTTCATGTGTCTGTTTTTCATTGGTTCATTGTTTCATTGCTTGTTTCCAGTTCTAGTTTTGTCATTGGCTTTAGTTAATCACCTTATTAAGTCCTGTTTGTCCATTGGTCTATGTTTCCCCTTGTTTTGTATTTAAGCCCTCATGTTCACCTTGTCCTTTGTTGGTCGTTGCTAACGTTTAATGTTAGAGGTTGTGCTAACGTTTAATGTTAGAGGTTGTGCTAACGTTAATGTTTGATGCTCTGTCCTTGTAGTTCCGGAATCCTGCCTTGGTCCGTGTTCCTGCCTGTACCCTCCTTGCAAGACCCCCCGTGTTATTTTCTCGTGTTCTTCTCCTTATTTTCCCCTCGTGGACGTTTCATTTGTTCCTGCATTCATACTTCCCTTTACTTTGTGAACTTAAATAAAGCTGCATCTGGATCCTCACTCCCTTGTCTGCCCTCTTCATAACAGAACGACCAACCGCTAATGGATCTAGCAGCCTTTTTTGTGGAGCTTGCTAGGGCAAACCTGACCATACGTGAGTTCTCCTATTTCTTTTCCAACGTGGCCAGCTGCTCCGGTTGGGACGACCAGGTTCTAAAGAGCATATTCAAGTACAATGTACCCGTCCGCCCAAGGAGGGCCTTGCCGGAGATCGAGGATTGCACCTTGCAGGAGTATGTGGACCTAATCGTGGAGACCTACGCTGCAGGGGAGCCGCCTCTCTCAATTCCGGGCAGGGCCCCTGGGTGTCCCACGCCTGCCACGGCCAACGCACCCCCAGTCTCGTCTGTCCCAGGGCCAGCGTTGACAACCCCGTCCACCAGGAGAAGGAGGAGAAGAGGAAAGGCTTCTGCTTCCTGGACTCCGCCCGCCCGCCACGGCCAACGAGCCAACGCCCACGCCAGCCACGGCCAACGAGCCAACGCCCACGCCTGCCACGGCCAACGAGCTGGAAGTCTCGTCCGTCCCAGAGCCGGCGTTGCCAGCCTCGTCCGTCCCAGAGCCGGCGTTGCCAGCCTCGTCCGTCCCAGAGCCGGCGTTGCCAGCCTCGTCCGTCCCAGAGCCGGCGTTGCCAGCCTCGTCTGCCAGGAAGAGGAGAAGAGGAGGGGCTTCCGCTCACCAGTCTCCACCCTTCACGGCCCCGTCCTCAGAGCCAGAGCCAGCGCCTGTAGCCTTGACCGTCCAAGAGCCAGAGCCAGCGCCTGTAGCCTCGACCGTCCAAGAGCCAGAGCCAGCGCCTGTAGCCTCGACCGTCCAAGAGCCAGAGCCAGCGCCTGTAGCCTCGACCGTCCAAGAGCCAGAGCCAGCGCCTGTAGCCTCGACCGTCCAAGAGCCAGAGCCAGCGCCTGTAGCCTCGACCGTCCAAGAGCCAGAGCCAGCGCCTGTAGCCTCGACCGTCCAAGAGCCAGAGCCAGCGCCTGTAGCCTCGACCGTCCAAGAGCCAGAGCCAGCGCCTGTAGCCTCGACCGTCCAAGAGCCAGAGCCAGCGCCTGTAGCCTCGACCGTCCAAGAGCCAGAGCCAGCGCCTGTAGCCTCGACCGTCCAAGAGCCAGAGCCAGCGCCTGTAGCCTCGACCGTCCAAGAGCCAGAGCCAGCGCCTGAAGCCTCGACCGTCCAAGAGCCAGAGCCAGCGCCTGAAGCCTCGACCGTCCAAGAGCCAGAGCCTGCGCCTGTAGCCTCGACCATCCTAGAGCCAGCCCCCTTTGAGCCTCCCAGAGCTCCGCCTCCCGAGCTTCCCAGAGCTCCGCCTCCCGAGCTTCCCAGAGCTCCGCCTCCCGAGCTTCCCAGAGCTCCGCCTCCCGAGCTTCCCAGAGCTCCGCCTCCCGAGCTTCCCAGAGCTCCGCCTCCCGAGCTTCCCAGCGCACTGCCTCCAGAGCCACCCAGCGCTCCGCCTCTCGAGCTTCCTAGAGCTCCGCCTCTCGAGCTTCCTAGAGCTCCGCCTCCAGAGCCACCCAGCGCTCCGCCTCCAGAGCCACCCAGCGCTCCGCCTCCAGAGCCACCCAGCGCACCGCCTCACGAGCCTACGAGACCGCAGTCATCAAAGCCTCCCACGCCTCAGTCAACAAAGCCTCCCACGCCTCAGCCACCCGAGCCTTCCACACCCCTGTCTCCCGAGCCTTCCACGCCTCTGTTACCAGAGCCTCCCAGGTCTCCACCTCCGAAGACTGCCTCGGCTCTGCCTGCACCTGCTCCGCCACCAGACCCTTCCTTGGCTCTGCCTCCAAACCCTTCCTCAGTTCTGCCTCCCACGGCTCTGCCTGCTCCGCCTCCCACGGCTCTGCCTGCGCCTGCTCCGCCCCCTGACCCTTCCACAGCTCCGCCTCCGACGGCTCTGCCCCAGAGGGCCTTCATGGTTCCACCCTCCACGGTTCTGCCGGCACCAGCCCAGCCTACTAAACCCCCAGAACCTTCCAAGCCTCCTTTGTCACCGCCTACCATGGCACCGTCCCTGGAGTCCTCCTCGACTCCTCCCTGGCCTTCTGACCCTGTCCTGTGGCCGCCTCCCTGGCCTTCTGACCCTTTCCTGTGGCCTCCTCCCTGGCCTTCTGACCCTGTCCTGTGGCCTCCTCTCAGGCCTTCTGACCCTGTCCTGTGGCCTTCTCCTTGGCCTCCTGTCCCAGTCCCGTGGCCCTCTCCTTGGCCTTCTGACCCTGTCCCGGTCCTGAGGCCATCTCCTAAGCCTCCTGACCCTGCCCTAGCCCTGAGGCCATCTCCTAAGCCTCCTGACCCTGCCCTAGCCCTGTAGCCACCCCCTAGACCTCCTGACCCTGGCCTAGCCCTGTGGCCATCTCCTAGACCCCCTGACCCGATCCCTGCCCTACGGCCACCTCCCCGGCCTCCTGACCTAGTCTCGACCCCGCAGCTGCCTCCAGTCTTTCTGGCCCGATCCCCCTCCTTCAAGTCGTCCCCTCGGTCCCCTGGGCATCTGCCTGGCCTCCTTAGTCTCCTGGCCACCCACCTGTTCTGTCACGGTCACTCTGTCCTAGTCTTGTCCCTCTGTGCCCCTCGTGTTCCCTTGATCTGCCCGTTCGTCCTCGTTATCCGTTGTTGTTTTGCCCCTCCTTGGTTAGGAGCGTCTGGGATCCGCTCCTTAAAGGGGGGGCTCTGTAACGATCCACACCGTCTTTGTTTATGCACCGTCACTCTTAAGTTTCTGGCACTTGTCTCACTCCATATTGTCTAAGTTTCTGGCGCTTGTCTAACTCCATATTGCACTCTTATTTTGAAACCAGTTTTGTCATGTCCTGTTTTCCCTCCTTGTTCATGTGTCTGTTTTTCATTGGTTCATTGTTTCATTGCTTGTTTATCAGTTCTAGTTTTGTCATTGGCTTTAGTTAATCACCTTATTAAGTCCTGTTTGTCCATTGGTCTATGTTTCCCCTTGTTTTGTATTTAAGCCCTCATGTTCACCTTGTCCTTTGTTGGTCATTGCTAACGTTTAATGTTAGAGGTTGTGCTAACGTTTAATGTTAGAGGTTGTGCTAACGTTTAATGTTTGATGCTCTGTCCTTGTAGTTCCAGAATCCTGCCTTGGTCCGTGTTCCTGCCTGTACCCTCCTTGCAAGACCCCCCCGTGTTATTTTCTCGTGTTCTTCTCCTTATTTTCCCCTCGTGGACGTTTCATTTGTTCCTGCATTCATACTTCTCTTTACTTTGTGAACTTAAATAAAGCTGCATCTGGATCCTCACTCCCTCGTCTGCCCTCTTCATAACAGTTAGCAAACAAATGTAAATATAATGTAAAAAAAAACACCTCTTAAAGTTTAGATCTTTACAGATATTTTTGCAGATTAATTGCTCATATTTTCACTCTATGCGCGTTTGTTGCATCTTTATATCTGCAATGTTTTAAGCACTGTCACTCTTGAGTAAGCCTCAAGACTCAAATAGCCACAAAGTAATATTTTTTATGACTTATTTTCAACATTTTTATCAGGCGTGAGCATTATTCAGCAAACTTCACTTTAGCTGAACAAATTGTGCAAATGACTATGTACTGCAGCTTTACTGTTTGCAGATTTTATGTATGCTGCTGCTATTGTATTAGTTGTCACTTGCAGTTATTTGTCATTTTGTGATTATTCAGAGCTCATCTTATTCTTAATATGTTGTCTTTGTTTGTAGCCATTATTGTGATTTGTATGTCAAGAAATAAGCTCCACATGAGGGACAGTGTAGAGTTCTTCAATAGGGATGGGCGATACCACTTAATTTCTTTTTGAACCGATATCAATATTTTCAAGTCCAATATCCTCAATACCGATACCGCTACTTCTTTTAATTATTATAATTTATTTTTTTTTGCGATTACTTTGGATAAAATGGGTTATTTTAAATAATATATAAGCATAGTTACCACACAATTAACCATGGTTACTACTACAATATTACTGTAGTAAAACATTGGGTTCAATGGTAAATTAACTTCATATTAAATATGTATTTAAATTTATAGGTGTCATTATTGTTCCCTTTATTATGCTACTATGAAAACTGTTAATACTTGATTATTATTCTAACTAATAAACTATAATACACAATAAACTGTTAAGCATTAATATGATTGTAGTAATGTTCAAGTTAACAATTCATCTTGTATTACCATATATAGCCTACATAAAAATGTATGTTTTTTTGTATTTATTTTGTGTAATATTATGTGCTTTTCTGTGTAGAGTGAAATTGTTTTCCTACTTAGAAATATAAATTATTTGATATCATGAGAAAAAGGTACCACGGACAGCAGTAAAGGGCGAAAAAAAGAGCAATCAGGGATGCAATAACATGCAGTATTTTCACAAAGTTTAATTGTATACGTTACATTTAAATGTATATACAAGCAGTATTTACATTTTGCAGGGAAATAAATATGCAGTGCAAATTATAGTTTCTCCAGGGATGCTTGTGTGTAAGATGCTGGAAATGTCCCGCCCCTTACTGAAACGGAAAATATGATTGGTTGGCACAACTGTCTGAAATGAACGTTCTGATTGGTGGATCAGCTTAATCTGGCTGTCTATCTTGCCAGTGCTCCCTAGTGTATCTCTGATCATGATTAAACAGAACCCCTGTAAAAGATTTTTTAATCAAATGCTCGTTGTTCTAGCGGCCACACGTATCAACAGTTATTTCACGTGGGCATACGCAAAATCCTAAAACTGATAGGAGGGCATACGACGTATATATATTTATATATAAGATATATATGCCCTAGTCAACACACCAGGAGCTGTTTCTCTAATTTTCTATCATTACCTCTACAAGGCACTGATTCCTCTTGTTTGATCGAGTCTTGTGACGTCACAAGCGCTTGTCTGCTTGTGTTTTTCAGCATTTATGAATGTTAAGATGAGTGGAAGAAGAAACAGTTCCCATCCTGCACAAGTATTTGCTAATATATCATAATCCATTTTATTTCAATTTGAAGCATATAATTATTGTTCGTGGTAACCAAATAATAATATCCTTAGTTAAAAAAATTAAAAAATAATTTCGAATCTGTATTTTTGTGCGAGGATCGATATTTTCGATACAACACCAGTATCGGAAGTATCAATACTTTTAGGATAATGCAACCGGTGGACTTTCTGGTACCCTCCTAGGGTAAGATGGTGCCCCCCTAGGGAGTTGATGGCCTACGCAGACTGCGTAGTATGCATGTAGGGAGCAGCGGTACTGATAATAGAATATTGCACCATATCAAAAGAAAAATAAATAACAACTTGCAAAACTGCAGAATCCCACAAATTGAAATAAATGTAAAAAAGAAGGATGCTATTTGCCATGTGCATTTAAAGTAGGCCTATACCTTTGTAATGTATATAAACAAAGTGCACATAAATATAACAATTCAAAATGAATACAATCAGAACTACATAAGTTTGCTCCGCCCTTCCTCATGCATCTTTGGTTCATTGGTTGACACTGTGTGTCTGATTGACAGGCATAACATGTGGGCATTAGTCTGAGCAGTCAGAACGAATGTGTGTGTGCTTGAGCATTTAGGCCTATATTATTTTATTTCAGATTTTCATTCTTTGAAATAGTTAATTATATTAATTTAAATCTTTTGATTATTCATATGTTAAACGTTTTTTTTATTTTTTATTATTATTATTAGATCCGGCTCTTCTGATATGTGAGCCGGCTCCCAACGTACACCTACAAGAGCCAGCTCTTAGAGCCAACTCATTCGCGAAAGACCCATCACTATTCTTCACGGGTCCACCTGTCACGATTCCCTGTTGTCAGCCTTGTGCTTTTATGTCACGATTCCCTGTTGTCAGCCTTGTGCTTTGGGAATGTTTCATGAAGAGCAGCAAAGGGGTCTGCTTGTTCCCATGATATAGGGGGGAAACGTAGTTTATGGTGAAGGTGAGGGAAAAGCACAAGGCTGACAACAGGGAATCGTGACACCACCCTAATCCGAGACCCTTACGGGTTTGGATCCACAACATGTTTTATATGGTCAGCCGGGTCAGGTCCCATTCTATTGCTGCAGGTCATGGGTCTGTTTAACATTTTGTGTAATACCCGAGTCAATCCGAAGAGAGAACCGGCCATGATCAGACAGCGCTGATAATGATGGACGTCAGAGGCAGAGCGGAGATAAGGCACATGATATAAAATTAGCAATGCTAACATTAGCAGCCGTGACAATGAATGAGCAATTGTTATTATAGTTCAAAAGGGCAAACAGTCGAAGTTATCTTATGCAAGATACAAAAAACTGCTGAGCTGATTCTAAACAAGTCGCATTATTCATCTGTCACTGTGACAGCAAGTGAACTTTTGAAGCTGAAATAATGAGTGGATTAGATATGCTGTTTCAATCAGCAGAGAGGAATCACAGAAAACTTGGATGTATTTTACCAACTTTCTTGGCAAGGAGGATGGATTATATGCATCCTAGAGAAGCCTACTAACGGTACATTAGTAAGACACAAAGTTTAGTTTTCACAACTTGTAAATTAACTTGTTAATAGCAATCATCTGTAAAATCGGTGTCGATATGGTCTGTGTCTCCCGGCCGGTTCCGGGTCCCAGCTTTCAAATAATAGACGGGTCCGGATCCGGCATTTCTCGGTTCTGCATGGGTACCGGTCTAAGCTTACAAATAATAGACGGGTCCGGTGCCGGTAATTCTCGGTTCTGCATGGGTACCAGTCTAAGCTTTCAAATAATAGACGGGTCCAGTACGGGTTCGAGTTGAACATTTCAGGGCCTCTTTGGGTTCAGGCACAAATTTTTGGACCTGTGAAGACCTCTAGGGAGGTTAATGCGCACAAACGGAGATGCATTACAATAGAAAGTAATTTCAAAATACAAGCTATTTGTTTTGTATTTCAAAATAAAAGCCATTGTATCAGCTTTTTCTTACAGAGTCCATTGAATATTCACTCTGTAATGGGGACCGCAGGAGCATATTGGAGCCCAGGGTGGCCGCCTATTTTGCCTGTAGGACGGGCTGGTACTTGCATAGCAACGACTAGCCCAAATGACCCAATGGCCCACCAGGAAAACTCTCGGTGCTCTTGTTTGCCATTTTGCCCATGCTTTTATTTGAATCCGTAACTTTAAGAACAGGACGTTATGATTGGCTCAAAATAATAACTTGGCGGTCCTATCAGATCCTCTACAAATCCTTTTGTTTAGTGGGACACTCATTCATCATGTTTGTTTGTGTGAGATATAATGTGAAAAGCTAAATTTAGTGTGCAATTAAAGACTACAATCTTCACAGTGCCATCGCAATAACATATGGAAAAGGAAACACTATTAATTTACAGGTAAACTAGTGATATTTTTATCAAAGCAATAACCACACCAATACATCTTAATTAAACCCACTGCTATTTAATCCGTTGTGGTCGAAACTGTTAAGTTTAAAAAGCTGCCGTTATAAAATTTTCACCACACATTCCATAAAAAAGCTGTTTCACGTACCATATTGTACGTTCCATTTAAAAACAAACATCCAAATTAATTATTTTTTTTAAATGTTATTACGTCTCTATTATATGCATATTAATAGTTATTGAAGCAAATCGAGCAAGAAAATATGTGCGATTTGTTTTTCTATTGACATGGATGCCATCTAGACTAAAGTACGCTTCTCCCGTCCCACTAACATTAGTGTTTAGATTTGTCACTATGTCACTTGGAAGGCACTGCCCACTAATGGCCATCCCTGGTGACGGCCCTGAATTTTGAAACTGTCCTGATTGAATATAAATCCAATGGCTGGAGATGGGAATCAGTTGATTTAAAAAAAACTTTAAATCGAACACCCCTACCTGTATCTGGCAACTCCTGTGATTGATATATTTAGACTTAAAATAACTGGACAAAATTTGTCTATATGTCACCATGACGATGCCTTCTGATTGGATGGTTATCGCTTCAATAACTTCTGACACTTTGTAATTCGGAAAGTACAAATCTCTTTGTGATTTTATTTTTGTTAAAAGTAAATGGCTGAAAAGAAAAGAAAATATGTATTTTTTGTGGTTAATTATTTCAGACTATTCTGAGAATGCTGTGGAAAAGAAATAAATTACATAGAGATGGAATGTGAAGAAATTCGGCTTTAGATAGATTTAGATAGGTAGATTTATTTTTATAATGTAAAAAAAACAAGGTCAATTGCCTATAGTTCCCCCATTTACAGAATCACCCATTTATCTGGTAAATAAAATAAAACAAAAACTATAATAAACTATTTGTAAAAGTTAAATTAAACAGTCAGAGAGTAGGACTGGAAGCTGTGATGTTACATCGCCCACATTATAATATGAAACAATATTAAACAAATTATTTAAATGCATGTGATTTTTTTGTCTTGTGCTATATGAACAACTTCTCAACTGCCTAATCACAGACTGCTTGTAAGTAGGTCTTAGCAGCCAAATTGAACGCAGGAGGTGGGACAAAATAGAATACGGATGGGGAAAAAAAAAAAAAAGGCCATTGAAGCCATGCTTTAGTCTAAGGCAGAGGCATATCCCATTGAGTTAATTGAACAAGAGGCTCTAAACCTGTTATTTTGGGTCCCGCCCAGATGCCTTGCTTCTCTGGGGTCTATGGGAGCTTCATGAGCACATTTTGCATGAGTGAAATTATCTGATTGTTGATTGGACAGAGGGCTTGCTATCAATTGATTTTTATTACACCTAGAAACCTGGCTTCTCTATCTGATGATTGGTTGAGGTCTCAAACGGGCTGAACCACGTAACAAATGACCAATCATTGAAACAGTGATGTACGTGAGTGAGTGATGCACAATCGCTGTCATTTAGTAGGATCAGAGTGAGCGGCAGTGCATAATATTTTGATTGAGATTTATTAAACAACAAAGAAATTTAGAAACATCTGAATTCAACTGTATTTGTACTTCAGGGTGCTTTGGGAAATCAAACTAACTTAACATCTTATTTCTATAGGCCTAAATATAATTGTAACATGGTTCAAATAGGCAAGGAGGAGGCAGGAACCGGCTGAACAGTCAAAGTAATATTTAATGATACAAAAAGACACAAAACACAAACATAAACACACACAGCAGGCACATATGGCTCTCTCTCTCTCGCACTGCTGCATCTGGCCTCTCCTCCACCCTCTGGCGGACTACAGACCCTTCTCCCCGGGCAGACCAGAGTGAATCCTCCGACCACTGGCGGATGGAATACCCCTTTGCGTTCTGGCAAACGGTAGCAAGCCCTTCCACCCCTGGCAGCGGCTCCACCACTTGAGGCAACCAGCAGCGAGCCCCTCCTCCCCTTACAGATGGTGGCCGCTCCTCCGCATCTTGGTGGCTGGCAGCGGTGAATCCATCCCCCGGCGGACAGCCGTGGCTGCTTCTTTGGGTGAACGGCAGTGGCAAGGACTCCACGGTGGCTCATCTCTTCTGCTTCCCGGGTTTCATCACCAATGTAACATGGTATATATGGGCAAGGAGGAGGCGGGAACTGGCTGAATAAAAAGACACAAAACACAAACATGTGGCAGCTGTGTGTGGCTCTCTCTCTCTCTTGAACTGCTTGGGCTTATCCCTGTCCTAGGCTGATTAGCCTGATTGGGGTTGGCCATGTGGACTCACGGCCCATCCCCGCCCTCCTTCTCATCACAATAATATATGAGTATGCCACTATACTAATTTGGGAGTGTTCTTCTACAGAGGAAGTGTTTGTTTCATACTCTATAACAGATATTGTTTTCCTTTTATCAGACTCTTAAAGATTTGAGAATAATTTTGATTCTTGGAACATCTGAAGTTAAACCAGGCCAATAGATTAATAATATCAAACACCAGCAGGAAATATATTACAATATTACACATGACTTTGTAAAAAAATTGTAAAGGTTCAGACTTTTATTCTATATTGTACTTGCCCTTATGCTTATCATTGTTCTTTAATTGTTCAACAGTCGCATTTGTAATGCCATAAACATAAGAAAGACCATGACGCATTACAATGGTTAATAGTTAGTCTTTCTTAAAAATAAACTATAAGCCTAAACACATTTAAAAACATATTTTTTAGAATGCAACTGCCACTGTTGTAATGAAAAATTCTGTTACATTTTACTACAATAAATGTTAGTGTTGATGTGTAGATGTGAAATGTCTTGTTGCTAGTGAAGGGCAGGTGTTTCCTTGTTCCCTTGTGAGAGCTGTTCAGAATTCAGAGCTGTCTAGGCATTTGAATTGGTTGAATTGCTCCATAGAGGTTTAAAATAGTGAATTATTTTGTAAAATTCAAATGGGTCGTATACGTTTTGTTGTCTGCATCACAATATCGAGGGAAGGCCATATTAATCGCACGTGTGAGCCGCTCTGCACTATTCTGTCAATGGAGTTTGCATTTTGAGGGAAACGAGGTTGATGTGCACACACCTGCGTGTTTGAAAAATACAGGAGGATTGATCAGAGAGCATCACTTGCGCTAGTGATTCTTAGTGGATCAAGCAACATGCATGTGAAACCAGTCTTCAATCACCCCTCACATTTCCATTCCACATGAGAAGCATATTAACGCTTATAAAGCGATAAAAGCAAGATCATAAAATTTGGTTCAGCAACCAGAAATTTCACTTGGGTTACGTATGTAATCCTGTTTCCCTGAGTAGGGAATGAGATGCTGCATAGCTGGCCTTATTGCCTGGTTGCTGCACAGGCTTGTGCCTCTTGCAGAAAATCTGAGAGGATGGCGCCAAGTGGATATTTAAGGAACCTGTTATGTAGCTTCTTAATAGGCGACGCTTAAGCACCTTCAGCCAATATAATTGGCGTGATTGTATAGGGCTTCAGACCTTGTGACCACCTGAATGTTCCCAATGCGTCAGCTCTGATGCAGCATCTCATTCCCTACTCAGGGAACCAGGGTTACATACATAACTGAGATGTTTTTATTTTGTCTTTTAATTTTGTTTCTCCTTGTTTTCGGCAGTCCCCACAGCAGCAGTAATACTGTATGTCCTAAAGTTTAGTTGTGAAGATTGTTCTGCTGCCAAGTGAGAAAAGATAAGATATTTGCATCTGTTGCCGCGAAGAGCCTCAAAGTTTATTTGCCGTTTTCAACATATATCTTTATGAAAAAGATGCTTGCGACTGCAGATTCCCATGTGAATAACCTCATGCTCACCGTATTACTGCTGCTCCAATGTGCGGCATCTCTTGTATTACACTTTAGAATCAAGTGAAGTAAAATACTCAGAACAAGCTTATGCTTGATTTTTATTAAGCTGGTTTTCAAAAAATCCAACAGAAATTCGGCATTATGCTTGTGTGCGAACATTTCAACATGTTTAAATTCAAGAACAAGGAACTAAAGCAATGTAACAGACATCACTTTGTGTAATTATAATACATGATAACACAATATTGATAGTTTAAACATTTTAATTTATTACAGAAAGAATACGAATATACAATGTTATAGAGATAGTTCACCCTAAAATGAAATGCAAGTAAATTCTCTTTTGAAGGTCCAAACATGACATACAGTCAGCATAAACTTCATCCATACAACACCAGCTGTTAAATTAATGTCTTCTAAAGTGACACGATTGCTTTTGGTGCAAAAAGATAAATATTTAAGCACTTTTTTTTAACTCTAAATCATGCAACACACGTGTGACGTAATCGCATTGGCATTTGAAAAACCTGAGAACTGATGCACGTGCATCAAAGCCGGAAGAGCAGCGTGGTTTACAAGTGAGGAGGAGGAACACTGTACAGTAGCTTGGTTGATTTTGGTTTAGATCTGTTATTATCTGTTTCTATATTCACAATGATTAGTTTGTGCGCTTATTCTGGATGTCTCAACCGAGTGGAGAACATGAGATTATCTCATTATCCATGGCAACTATTTATATATTCAGCTATAATAAATATTTATCTTTTTTCGCACCAAAAGCGATTGTATCACTTTAGAAGACATTAATTTTTTACAGCTGGAGTCGTATCGATGACGTTTATGCTGACTGTCTGTCATTTTTGGACCATCAAAAGACAAACCACCATTCACTTGCATTTAAGGGCCTAGTGAGCTTTTTTTTTGTTTTGGTGAAGAAATAAAGTCAGACACACCTGGGATATCATGAGGGTGAGTAAATGAGGTCATCTTAATTTTTGGGTGAACTATCCCTTTAAAATGTTTCATAAAATTAACACATTAGGAAAATAGGTTATTAAAACATTCACAGCAGTAAGCATGGCCCCTTGGAGTCATGAGGCCCTGTCCTGTTGCCGCACAACTCGCACCACCCTTGCAACAGGCCTGCTTTCTACATGGTGTCACATCATATTTTTGCAAGATGCTATTCCATGTAATTTTCTTTCCCTAGTTAGACATGCTTTTTACTTTATGTTAAGCTATTAATGCTCTTGGCTTTGGGAACATTTTGATGCAAATGTTTTGGTTTTCTCAAGCTAAATCAGGGCTAAAGTTACTGTGTTGATAAAGGAAAGTTATTCTATAAATACAGTTATTCTTAGTTGAGTCTCTCCAGCTAAAGGGCAGAGGTTACATGATTTTAGAAGTTTAATAGCCTGTAGGTTTCAACTTAGGGATTACAGATACCCAGAGCAGAATCAATTGTCCTCAGCTAAAGGTAGATCTTAGAAATGCTAACATAATAACATGTTATTTTTAGTAGTAACCTTTTTCTTTGCTAGTGAAATCTGAGAGCTCTTTAGCTTTTAGTGCAATCTCAGCATCACACATGTGTAAGGTTCTTTTAAATCTGCGCTATGGATGATTTTTTGGGTAAAAAATTAAAAAAAGTCCATTATTTACGAAGTGCATAAAAATCTGTCTTTAAAATCCTGTCCTAGCCTTACCCTGATTCACTACAATATGCCTACAATACTGATTTATTTTTTGAGCTGTCTTGTTGGATTTGGGACGAAATAGCAGGCTTACATCGTTTGCCCATTTTTCCGTTATGTCTGTACACACAGAAAAGAAGATGTTGTGTGTGTGGCCGCTCGGGAAGCAGCAACAGTTTCAGAATGGATGTTTAACTTTGAACTGTTTGGCCAAGTTGTTTACTTGCTATACTGCTTGGATACTGTGTGTTTGCTGGTAAGGTTGTTGAAGCTTATATTGGTTGTCCTTCTGAATTGAACGTTACTTGGAGACATGTGTTTACATTTTGCAAAGTGTTTAATAGGCTTCGTTTTCCAATGTAGTAACTGTTTATTAATATTCTTAAGTTCAGTGTATATTATGACATTGCTGTAGTTTCTACATTTTCAAAGTGTGTGTGTGTGTGTGTGTGTGTGTGTGCCACTTTTTTCACTTTACTTTTACCTAATTTGCAGTAAGTTGTTGAATTACTTTCCATTGCTCTTTCAGACAGTCTGTTTAAACAGAATGGACAGTAACATCTAAAAGCCACTATAGGTAGTTTCCCATGAATGCATACTCATCTCAAGTTGTTTATAATGTACCAATTTCATAGCCTTGTATTGAACATATTAATTTGTTTAGTGTGTAACCATTGCTGTATTATAACTGTAACTCCAAATAAACGATTAAGGAAACTGTTTATTATTGCATATTTTTGCATATTAATTTTCATGTGTAATTAAATATATTTTATACCCATCCTCATCAAATCCTCTTTTTCTATTTTGAATTGTGTTGTGTGCAGTGCACAGGCCTTCTATTTTAAAGGAATAGTTCACCAAATTTAAATTCTCTTATCATTTACTCACCCTCATGCCATCCCAGATCGGTATGACTTTCTTTCATCAGCAGAACACAAACAAAGATTTAAGAAACAATCTCAGCTCTGTAGGTCCATACAATGCATGTGAATAGTTATCAGACCTTTATAGCTCCAAAAATCACATAAAGGAAACAAAAAAAATATCTATATGATTCCAGTGGTTAAATCTTCAGAAGCAATATAATAGGAGTGGGTGAGAACAAAATGTATTTAAGTCCTTTTTTTACTCTAAATCTTCACTTTAACTTTAACTTTCAGATGTTAAAGTGAAACTAAACAGACACCACATGCGACTTAAACATGTTAAAAGTGAAAATGGAGATTTAAAGTAAAAAAAAGGACTTGCATTTTGACCCGCTTCTGAAGAAATTTATTTAACTACTGAATTCTTATATATTACTGTGTTTTCTTTATGTGATTTTTGGAGTAGCAAAGGTCTAATCACCATTTACTTGCATTGCATGGAACTACAGAGCTGAGATATTCTTCTAAAAATAATTTATAATCAACAACCTAAAATCAGTTATTTCCATCGTTTTGTATTAGATTACATCATTTGCAATGCTTAATGGGATTGTAGTTCATGCCCTTGTGAAAGATGGTTAGTACACAGTCTTGTACATTTGTCTTTTTGTCTGATTTTCGAATACTTTTTTGCTTCTAAACAAAGTTTGTAATGTTGTGATTCGACTCTGAGCTTGTTGGTTTGTTTCATGGCTTAGAACTCTTTAATAAAGGATTTTATGAAAAGTCTATGGAAGAAATAAATGGAAAATACTGTTGGAATCCAGATGGCTGAAAAAGTGGGTGGGCACTGTTGCGCTCTATTTGTCAACACTACGATGACAGTTGCATCGTGAATGATTTCATGGGAAATTTAAAGTTCTTCACCTTTAAAATATTGAAATATTAAAACCTTTTTAGCTATGAAAGTGAAAGCTGTTGTCTCTTTCATTCATCACTATTATTGTGACACAGATTCCCACATCTTCAGAGTGCATGTTATGTGTTTTGATTTCCTCCACTGTTCTCTCTCCTGATCTATGTTTTTTCTGTGTGTGTCCTCTTTCCGTCAGTTTAATCAGCGCTTTTAATTACCGACACATTCGGTCACCTTGTGTTAGTTCACTTGTCACCTTCGGGAGTTCCTGCCATAGAGGAAAAGAAAAAATTGAGACCAAAAATATGGTCCTCTTCTTCCCGGGTGTGTTGGAACAGGCTTGGTAATAGCCAGCCTCCTCCAGTCAGTCAGCCCTATCGCCAGCTCACATCTCCACATCCCCGCTGGAATTCCCCAACATTGTCTTGATAAATGGATTTTTGCCTTGACTCGAATGTGTCCTCTTTAAGATTGGGTGGGGGTGCAGGACACTAGGGCTTACATTCCATCAAACCTTAGTCACATCATCAGGGTCACACGAATATAAAGTGTAACTCAGATAAAGAATTTTTTTTAAATTTTTGGTAAAAGAACAGGAATTTGTGCTTTGGGTTTTATTTAAGGTGTCGTATTATATAATTGTATTTATTAAGCTCATGTATGTGCCGCTTGTTTAAGGGCAAGTACATTTTTATCTGATCAGTTGGTCAGAGGAATATGAGAGAAGTCTCAGAGGGAAACTATTGGAAAAGAGGGTAAAAATACAGTATATATTCATATTTCAAGTTTTAATTTATCATTTCATCATTTTGGTTGTTGGAAATGCTGGTTCTGCTCTTTATTTGATGAGTAACTGTAACTGATAACAGACTAAAGGTTATGCACATGGTGCATGTTAATATTGTCACAGATCTCCCTGTCTTTCCTTGCTTTTATGCTTCACGCTCCCTTTTCAATAATCACTAATCACCTGCACCTGTCTCTTGTTTCCGTTCCACTCGTTAAATACTCTGTTCTCCCTTCACTCTGTGTCTGGTCTCGTTAAACGTTAAGCGTTTATCGTTAATAGTTGATCGTATACAGACTCACTCCTTCGTTCCTGTGATTTTCCTGTCTCCACGCTCCTTCGTTCCTGTTATCTTCCTGTCTCCACGCTCCTTAGTCGATCCTCCCATCTCCACGTTCCTGTGCTTACAACCCAAGCTCTTCACTCCTTTACTCCAGCAGAGATCTCAGAAGCTCAACGATCTCGGAAGCTCAACAATCTCCCAAGCTCCACGCTTGCCCAAGCTCCGCGCTCATTCACTCCAGTGACGTAACGCCAAGCTCCGCGCTCATTCTCCAGTTCCACTCTCATTCATTCCAGTGACGTCAGCCTAAGCTCCACACTCGTCCAAGCTCTGCGCTCGCTCTCCATTTCCACGCTCATTCACTCCAGTGACGTCACCCCTTGCTCCACGCTCGTCCAAGCTCTGCGCTCATTCTCCAGCTCCACGCTCATTCACTCCAGTGACGTCACGCCAAGCTCCGCGCTCATTCTCTAGCTCCACGCTCATTCACTCCAGTGACGTCATGCCAAGCTCCACCCACTTATGATATTCATCTCCTTCCCTTAACACTCTTATTTGAATAAACGCAACCTCCGGGTTTAACACTACTCCTGTGTCTGAGCGTATATGTTACAAATATAGAGTTGATGATTAAATTGCTTGAATATCACAATACAATTGAGTTGAATATTGATTTGAGACAACCTAATTCCAAGAATCATATTTATTATTAATTTGTCATTTTATGTTGTCTAATACTGATATTTGATTTAAACCTGTTGAAAGGCAATGAATGTCTTTTGCGTACATTTTGACGACTGAACTATTTAGATTTTTCCCAAAAGGAATATGAAACAAAGACTTAACAAATAACACAGGCCAAAGGACTAAAAACAACTTTTATTTTATATACATCTCAGTCAAGCCGGCAAATATTTTTTAGATCACACACACCACCTTCTCCTTACCAAACATAGCCTACTGGTCCAGTGCAGTACAGCAAAAAATTGCACAAATAATTTGGGTGCTCAATACAGGAACTTGCTTTACTTTTTTGTTTGTTTGTTCAACTCCTGTAACGAGATTGGTAATCTACTCTTATTGTTGATCATGATTATGGAGGTAATATCAAGATTTCTTAAAGGTGAGGTGTGTATTTTCTGTTTAGCTTGGTTGGTTAGGATTGGCAAATAGCTCTGGTGGATGCCATGAATGTAAGCACAGCGTAGTTCTAGCGTGAAGACTAGCAGCTCTACATCATCGCACCATTAGCGGGGTAACTCCCAGCCAATCATATGTAAGCCATGGCTTTTTATGTCTGCTCACAATCTATCACATTGATGTTTCAGTGTGCTAACACGGCAACCTCCACCACACCACCACCACCACCAGTTGAGTTCCGTCCTGCAAGGTGGTAGTCTTCTCACCCCTGCCTCCTATTTACGGCAGGATATGACTGTTCAGAGTACAACTTCTTCAGACTGCCAGATGGGGCCTACGCCAAAGAGAGACATTACCTTTCTGTTTTATATCCATCAAATAAATGTCAACTTAAAATTTCACTCAAGTCTGCGAGTCTTCCTGATAGAACTACACCATTCTAGTGGGCAAAAATCTACTCAGAATTAACTGTGTATTTTGATGAGAATGTTTTATTGTATTTTTGCTTATAACCTACAGTATAAATAGAAGACATTTCATAATAATATAGTTGATGGTTTACCTATGCCCTATTGTACTTGAGGGCTCTTAAAAGCAAGAAATTGACTTCCCTGTGTGCTGCATTTGAAGTCACAACTCACGACAGTTGCTAGTGAATGGCTTATTTATGGTTGTCTCTGCACATTGGATAGAAGAAACTATTTAACATATATAAACATTACATATTTTGAATATTACTCATACTTAAATTAAACATCTAGTTTACGGATGTAACCTCCGTTCCCTGATAGAGGGAACGAGACGTTATGTTGAAGAAGTGACAAACGCATTTCCCTCCCTTTATACCCGTTTGTCCAGGGGCGGGACATGCAAATTCTGTCTGCCAATTTCTCATTGGCCTTTTCTCAAAGTTCAGAGATGCAAAAGGCTCTAAAGAGAGACACCTAGTGTCGCTTCTTCAACACAACTTCGAAGTGAGCGACAGACGGGGAACTACATCAATCTGTCCTTCAGAAATCGATTATTTGTGTGTGTGTGTGTGTGTGTGTGTGTGTGTATGTGTGTGTGTGTGTGTGTGTGTGTGTTAGAGCAGCATTGTTTTGCTTTCTTACAAGTTTTTTTTTCTTCTCCAAGTTGCCTGTGTAACAGTAAAAGACACGTTTTAGAGATGTCTCTCTTTGTCTGTAAAAATTCTCTGCACAAGGACAGCATTTCTCAGCCCTGTCATATTGCATTTGGATGGCTCTCACATTGCTGAAAGCCATGAAAACATTATGGTAGTTAACTTGTAAATATTTGATTTTACCCAGCGGTGGAGATGGATTCAGTTTTAATTGTTTAAGAAGCAGTGTTCTGCCCGCATTCCAAAAAAAAATTACGTTTAAAAATAACTGACGTTAAAGGTTAGAGATACACAATTTAGACTGATGCTTGAATGGGGAATGGCTGTGATTATTGTGAAAGCAAAAACAAAACTGTTCTATTTACCATCATCAACAGACATTGAAAGTTGTAAGAACTAGAGACCAGGCATAAAATGTGCTGTGTGGTGTTTCAGTGTCTGTTAGTATACTGTAGAAAGATGCATCTCTTCAGAATACTTGCACAAATTACTTGCCTCTGTAATAGTAGCAGAGCCCAATGTGATGTATTTCTGAGTGAAACAGAATATTAAATGAGAAGAAAAAAGGTCGCAGGTTCAAGCCCTGCATGGACAGGTTGATCCAAGAACTAGCCTATAGCTATTGTGTAAGACACTTATGCTGCCTTCACGGGCTATCTGAATTATTGTAAATATGTTGCATATGAATGAACTCTCAAGTTGTAATTATGACTGCAAAACTCTGAGATATTTTTGAAACATGAGTTTTCGAGTTGTGAGGATACTAAACTTTCTACATGGCAGAGGAGAGTATGGTTTCTGTAGTGAATGATAGGTTGTATTAATTTTACTTAATATAGCAAATTGTTAGCGTTTGTTGTTTTGGTCATTTACATATATCTGCAATCATTTCATGCATAGAGAATAGCATGAATTTTATCAAAATTCCATTATCATCAGCTACCTGCCTGAGTAAATTTATTATAGTGTCAAAATAAATGTTCCCCAAGAGATATACAAAAATAAAACTGTCGTCCATGTTTCCTGTTTTTTCTGACAACAAAGTACTTGAATGCAACTTTGATCTTTATACACAAGTGCAACGGTGAAAGTCTTGGGTGTAGTTCGAGCAACATAGCAGTCATGACAGTGATGAGACATACCAATTTACAATAAACATCAGATTTACACAACACAATTTACATATCTAATAATAAGTATACAAATAATAACATACAATGTACAGAATACAATACACACACTATAGAATACACAGTATACAATAAAAATAGTATACTGTATAAATATACTGGAGGTTATATTGTGCTGTATTGACATTCAGGCTGTCAGTTGATAGTCAGTTGCCAGTGTGTTGTTAAGAGAGAATATAATTTATGACAGTCCAGTGTGAGATAATAATATTAATATAGTGCAGTGCTGATGTTTATTGATCGTGAGAGATCAAGAGTTCAAAAGTCTGATTACTTGGGGGAAGAAGCTGTCATGGAGTCGGCTGGTGCGGGTGTCTATCTCTGATGATCCTCCAAGCTTTTTTTACACACCGCCTGTTATATATGTCCAGGAGGGATGGAAGCTCACCTCCGATGATGTGTCTGGCAGTTCGCACCATCCTCTGCAGGGCTTTGCGGTTTAGGGCAGTGCTGTTGCCGTACCAGGCAGTGATGCAGCCAGTCAGGATGCTCTGTACAGTGCTGGTGTAGAACCGTGAGAGGATGTGGTGGTTCATTCCAAACTTCCTCAGCTGCCTCAGGAAGAGGAGGCACTGGTGAGCCTTCTTCACAAAGACCTCAGTGTGGACGGACCATGTGAGTTCCTCTGTGATGTGGACACAAAGGAGCTTGAAGCTGCTAACTCTCTCCACTGGTGCTCCATTGATGGTGATGGGGCTGTGTTCTCTGTCTTTTCTCCTGAAGTACACCACAAGCTCCTTGGTCTTACTGACGTTGATGGAGAGGTTGTGCTCCTGACACCAGTGTGTCAGAGTGTGCACCTCCTCTCTGTACAGTAGAATTTTACATAATTTCTACTGTACAGAGCCGTACAGACCTACCACCATTGTATCATCAGCAACCTTAATGATGGCATTGGAGCTGTGTGTTGCCACACAGTCATGTGTGTACAGGGAATATAAGAGTGGGCTGAGAACACAGTCCTGCGGGGCTCCAGTGTTGAGTGTCAGTAATGAGGAGATGTTGCTGCCCATTCTAACTACCTGGCAACTGCTTGACAGGAAGTCCAGGATCCAGCTGCACAGTGAGCTGTTTAAGCCCAGAGCTCGGAGTTTCACATGAAGCTTGGAGGGCACTATGGTGCTGAATGCTGAGCTGTAGTCTACAACCAGCATTCTCACATATGTGTACCTTTTTTCCAAGTGGGAGAGAGCAGTGTGTAGTGTAGATGCAATGGCATCATCAGTGGAGCGGTTGTTGCAGTATGCAAACTGCAGTGAGTCCAGTGAGGCAGGCAGCATAGAGCAGATGTAATCTCTGATTAGCCTCTCAAAGCATTTGCTGATGATGGGGGTCAGAGCAACAGGATGCCAGTCATTTAAGCAAGTGATTTAGGATTGCTTTGGTACAGGCACAATGGTGGACATTTTAAAGCATGTTGTGACCACAGACAAGGAGAGGTAAAGGTTGAAAATGTCCATAAAAACACCAGCCAGTTGGTACTCGCACACTCTGTTGACGAGGCCCGGAATTCTGTCTGGACCAGCAGGTTTACGGATATTCACCAGTCTGAAGGATTGGGTTACATCCGCTACAGAGACAGAGAGTGAACAGACATTTCACAAAAATTGGCTATTACGATGCACAGAATTTTTTTTACACTTGCATTCCCAGCAAACTTTTACAGTAAAGAAACGTATTCGCCCCTAAATCTCCCAGCTTGCTTAATTAGCATAATTGAATGCTAGGGTCTTCAACAGGGGGTCCATGGAGGTAGCCTACCACAGGGGGTCTGCAAATTATTGCTTGATCCACCATTTGCATTTGTAATAATCACTCACTCGCACTCGAGCAAGAGAGAGAGTTATGCATTTTAGTCTATCCACATGTTGAAGTCCTTCGTAGCTGCATGTCAAATCTTAAAGTGTGACTAAACAGCGCCAGTCAGTAGAAGCACGCAGCCTGGACAAACTCTTCACACGCCCATGCTCACCACGAGCCACTCAATGTGCGACACACATCAGGTTTAGCAGCGCTCCAGCGGAGGGTCACGTGAATGAACGGGTCTACTTTGCATTGGTTGTGCTCTGCGGTTTAGCAGATGACAGCCTACAGTTTTTTTTTTATTATTAGTTGCTTTTATTCTGTCTGTTTTGTCTGTCTTTCTATCTGTCTGTCTTTTTCTTTCTTTTTGGAGGAGGTTTGTCACAGGGATTGACAGTGGGAATAAAAAATATCACTTCATGCAAAAATGTTGCAGACCCCTGCTGAAAAGACCAGCTAAAACCAACCTAAGACGAGTGGCTGGTTTTTAGCTGGTCACCCAGCCTAGACAGGCTGGTCAGTTAGCTGGTTTCAGAGAGGTTTTGAACAATTTTTAGCTGGTCAGGCTGGGAGACCAGCTAGCCTCCCATCTTAAACCAGCTTGGCCAGGCTGACCAGCCAAGACCACTCTGACCAGCTAAGACCACACTTTCCAGCTAAAACCAGCCTGACCAACTAAGGCCACCCTCCAGCTAAGTCTGACGAGCCAAGACCAGCCTGACCATATAAAAAAGTGTTCAAAACCCCTAAAAAACAGCCTGACCAGCTACTCTATGACCAGGCTGGGTGATGCTCTTTTCAACAGGGCATCAATTAATGATTATTATAATCAATGGATTTGCAATGTAAACATTATGACATTTGTACATACAATAATATGGTACCACAGCACCCTACACATTTATATAGGCATAAAACGTAACACTCAATTTGATACAATATGTAACGGGGGTTCAGGCTCCGTCTCTCTACCCACAAAGGGGTGCATGGCCTGAAAATGGTTGTAGACCCCTGATCTATGCTGATGTGTGAGATTACAACAAAGGCCTAATGAAGTGCTAATAATGAACACAGTTGTCCAGTTTTAACAGAGTGAAGTTAAGTGTATTTGTTGCATCGCTTTGACAATGAAATCAGCCAGGTCCATTGATTTTTTTTTTTCACTCTCTCGCTGCTTTTTATTTGGGGGGCTTGTAAGCTGGTTGATTTCAGATAAAACAAGTAGGAGAAATGGTTTTGTGCTCTAGAAAAATTATTTGTTGGAGCTGTGGAGCTGTAAATGAGCCCAGATGATGTTGGTCATTGTTGCTAGTGGTTGTATCACACTCAGTTTAATTTAAACTTGTCAGGTCATGCTATACAAAGACTTATCAGCTGTTCAGTGTGTGGTAATAAGAGTAATACAATTAGTACTGGTACTTTGCTGTTGTTCATTTTTGGGTCTTTAGAGTATTAAAACACTGTCTGCATTCCACCAGAATTTCCATGGTACCATGGTACTGAATGATTAGGCCTACCATGTTAATTTTTCATGGGATTTACATGGTGTACTTCACTCGGAACATGGTATTACCATGGCACTTTCAAAATCCATCATATGATCAGTAATGGTGGCAGAAGATATTTCAAACAATTAGAAATATTTTTCTTCACAATGCTGTATTCTCAAATTCTCACACCATGATTTGAAATTTTTGTTTTGTTTATTTTTTACATTAATATTTTTTTGGAGAAAATGAGATTGAGCACCATTCAAAGTAAGTGTGGGAGAAGATTAAACTAACTGCACCCTGAAAATAGCCAATGAATTTGAAGAATTGTTCTTAGCTAATGAATTCTGGACATGTGGCAAACATGTGACATTTTGGCCACAACCTATAGTTCCCCGTCTGTTGCTCACTTTGACATTGTGACGAAGAAGCGACACTAGGGGTCTCTCTTGAGTGCCAAATATGCCTCTGATCTATGAAAAAAGACCAATGAGAAGTTGGCAGACAGTATTTGCATACCCAGGCCAGGACATACGGGTATAAAAGCGGGGAAATACGTCGAGTTCATTCAGAAATTTTCTTCAGAGCCGATGGTCGTGTATGCAGCCAGCTGTGAGTCACACACCAGTTCCTGCTTCTGTTCCTCTGACGCTCTACTTGCTGTTGGATCTACGGCGCACTTCAGCAGTTTTCTCCTTCTCTGCATGGCAGTGCAGCTTGCCCCTGGGTGCTTCGACAGCACAGAGAGTTAAAAGAGTTATATTTAAATGGGTGATTTTCTCTATAAAAGTGTAATTTCCTCTAAAAGAACTTTACACAGCGGCGTAAAATTTTCAGGACGCATCTTTTTAATGATGCCATTCCACCCCTGTGTAATTCATGGACGCGGTAGAGTGCTCTCCACTTCAGACGGCTACAGGTGTTGTCTCGTGTGTCTGGGCAGGGATCACACTGAGGTAGCGTTTGTGGATGTTTCATGGTCTCACTGCGAGGGCATGACCATGGCAATGTCGCGGTCACGGCTTGCTTTCAATGCGGCTGGTGCTGGAGGCGATCTGGGGATGGCAGCGGGTGCAGCTCCGCCGGGTACGCCCTCTCGGAACACACACCCCTGGCACGCTCGTTGACTGCTCAAGGCAACAGCGGCTTGCCTCACGGCCGGCCTGCCTATCCTCTAGAGCTCGAGGTGGATAAACTTGCCACTGCATCGGAGAGCACGGCGTCTGACGCTGATGCCTCCCCTGGGCTGCCGCCTTCGGGAGAGCACGTCAAGGCTGAGGCTGACGTGCAGATGTCCGACATGCTTCCCCGGGCCGCCGCCAGCGTGGGGTTGGACTAGAACCCTCCGTCCTCCCCACAGCCATCACGGTTGGATGACTGGTTCCTGGGGTCTGCGTGCTGCACGCTGCTCACAGCCTCGCAGCCTTTTTCCCGGAGGTGCATGATGAGCTGACGTCTTCATGGAGAGCCTCCCCTCTCCACTCGTTACAAAGCCTGCTCATCCGCTCTTGCTACCCTCAACGGCGGAGCGGCCCATGGGTATACGGCGATTCCCCAGGTGGATAGGGCTGTTGCGCTCCATCTATGTCCCAGAAATCCTACCACCTGGCGGGGTCGCCCTGTGCTCCCTTCTAAGGCCTGCAGGACAACATCATCGTTTACTGCTAAAGCCTACAGCGCCACTGGACAGGCTGCTTCCACCCTGCACGTCATGGCCATCCTGCAAGTCCACCTGGCCAAGGCGCTCAAAGATCTGCACAAGGGTAACCCTGATTCCGATGTGTTGCAGGAACTGCGCTCAGCGACCGACCTCACCCTCAGGGCCACGAAGGTCACAGCGCAGTCACTCGGGCAGGCGATGGCCACGCTTGTGACCCAGGAACGTCATCTGTGGCTGAACTTGGTCGAGATGCATGAGACCGACAAGGCCGACTCTCCCAGTTCGGCCTCTTCGGTGACACCGTCGAGGACTTCGCCCAGCAGTTCTCCACGGTGAAGAAGCAGACGGAGGCCATCTCACATAATAATAATAATAATAATAATAACTTTTATTTATAGGCACCTTTCAAGACTCTCAAGGACATTTTTACAGACATAATCAAGTTTACAATAAGAAAAGATAAAAACCTAAAATCACGTGTAAAAATGTGCATTATCATAGGAATATATACAGTCATAAATAAGAGTTATTTGTAGTAACATAATTTAAAAAGGTGGGTTTTGAGGAGGGACTTGAAAGTGGAAAGACCACAATTATGGATATCTGGTGGTAAAGAGTTCCAGAGTCGTGGAGCAGCACTGGTAAAGGATCTGGACCCCATAGAAGTCAGACGAACCGAAGGTATCACAAGAGAGAGAGAGGAACAGGATCTAAGAGTGCGGGTAGGAGAATATATATAAATCAGATCTATAAGATAAGAAGGTGCTAGGCTATGAAGAGCCTTGAAAGTCAATAACAGAATCTTGTAATCAATACAAAGTTTATCAGGGAGCCAGTGAAGTTGTTGAAGAATAGGAGTTATATGGGCAGAGTTAGAAGTTTGTGAAATAATCCGTGCAGCCGAGTTTTGTACCAGCTGTAAATTATACTGGAGTTTTTGAGGTAGACCAAATAAAAGGGAATTACAATAATCCAAAGCATGTGAGTGGCAGTGCTGTGAATTGAGAGGGAGGGGCGAAGACGATTTATGTTGCGCAAGTGGAAATAAGCAGACCGGGTAATATTATTTACATGTGATTTAAAAGAAAGAGTGCTATCCAGACTCTTCATGACACCCAGACTCTTAACTTTCAAACAGGGAAGTACAGTGGAATTGTCAATGGTCAGATCAAAACCTTTTGATTTGGCAAGATTCGACTTAGTACCTACAAGAAGAACCTCAGTTTTATTACTATTGAGTTTGTTAGTTACAAGAAAACCATGCTTGTATTTCAAGTAAGCAGTTATGAAGGGAAGACGGTGGAAGAGAAGAATTTGGTTTGGTGGAAATATAGAGCTGGGTGTCATCAGCATAGCAGTGAAAGTGGATTCCAAATTTCCTAAAAATATTGCCAAGAGGTAGAAGATATATTATAAATAATAAAGGTCCCAAGACAGATCCCTGTGGCACACCAGTAGTAAGTGGATAGCACTGTGAACGAAAATTTCAAAATTTAACGAACTGAGTGCAACCAGAGGGATAAGATTTAAATCAAGCAAGAGACATGCCGCTAATACCAATGGATGCTAATCTCTCTAAAATGATGTTGTGTGAGATAGTGTCAAAGGCTGCACTTCAAGAAGAAAGGCTGCAAATCAAGAAGAATGAGTATTGACAGAAGTCCTGCATCAGCTGAGATTAAACGATCATTAGTGATTTTGACCATAGCAGTTTCAGTGCTGTGATATGAGTGTATGTGAACATATCCTGCCCCGCCGCAAGCCTGCCGCCATGGGCCATGCCCCATCTGCCCGCTGAGGGTGTCCTCCTGTGGCAAAGAAACACCCTGCTCCGCCTCAACCCGGGCCCAGCTCTCAGCCCCAGCGTCGAGCACACCGCAGGAAGCAGATGCCCCCCGTCTCACGGACCCCCTCGTGGACCTGTAAGGCTCCATGGTGCTCCTGAGATGCACGACCCAGGGACCAAGACGTTAGCTCCGGAGATGGTAAGACCACTCTCTCCCTTGTTGGAGGGACGGGAGGAGAGTCTTTTGTTCGATTTATTTCATTTGCCCACATTCTCAGTAAAAGAGCTATTTCCTTTGTTTATAGGGTCACCTGGCCCGCAAATGCCATTCTCACGGCACTCTGCCGCCAGATATCAACAGTCCCAGTACACTGGACGTGGACCGCCCGCCTTCAGCCCCACGACTGTTCCCCGGCCAGCCGGTTCCGACGAGTCTAGAGGACATCTACGTTGGACCTCCTCCTCAGTTGCTAACCCGCCCCCTGCCGGGTGTGCGGAGCAAGGTAAGTGCTTTGAGTCTTTTCTCAGCACCAGAGCCTTAGGATGGGTCTTTGCCTCCCGACGCCATTTTACCTGCTCCTCCCTGCTGCAAAGCCCCGCCACGTACGTCAAAACTAATCGTCCCCTTGGTGCCTCTAGTACAGAGTTTGGACGCGTGGCTTTCACTACCCAACCAGTATCGCTGGCTGGCCCGGATCATCCGATTCGGTTATGCAATTCAGTTTGCCAGGCCTTCGCCCCCCTTCATGGGCATCCGCTTCTCCGCAGAACACGGCGAACATGCCAAATCCCTGCACGTGGAAAACGCTACTCTCTTACTCAAAGATGTGATAGAGCCTGTCCCTCCAACCGTGATGAAGAAGGGTCTCTACAGCTCTTACTTCATCGTACCCAAGGAAGGTGGCGGCTTACAACCGATCTAGGACTTGCGAGTTTTCAGCACAAACTCCCGTTCAAGATGCTCACGCAGAAACACATTTTAACCTGCGTTCGGCATTTAGATTGGTTCGCAGCGGTAGACCTGAAGGACGCGTACTTCCACGTTTCAATTCTGCCTCAACACTGACCCTTCTTACAGTTTGCGTTCGACGGCCAGGCATATCAAGTCCTCCCCTTCGGCATGTCTCTGTCCCCTCGCGTCTTCACAAAAGTCGCAGAGGCAGCCCTTGCCCCGCAATGCGAAGCCAGCATCCGCATACTCAATTACCTCGATGACTGGCTCATTCTGGCCCACTCACGAGAGTTACTATGCGCTCACAGAGACCAGGTGCTCAGCCACCTCAGCCGTTTAGGGCTTCAGGTCAACTGGGAAAAGAGCAAGCTCACCCCGGTCCAGAGCATCTGTTTTCTTGGCAAGGAGTTAGACTGAGTCTCAATGTCACGACCGATGCCTCCAAATTGGGTTGGGGCGCCATGTGCAACGGGCACGCCGTAGCAGGCCATTGGAAAGGGGCCCCGTTGCGCTGGCACATCAACTGCCTAGAGTTACTGACTGTTTTCTTTGCCCTGCAGAAGTTTCTCCCGTTAGTTCGAGACAGACATGTCCTGATCAGGTCAGACAGCACAATTGTGACGGCGTATGCTCCCGCCACATGTCACGACTTGCCCGTCTTCTCCTCCTTTGGAGCCAGCAGTAACTCGAGTTGCTTGCCTGGTGGAGAGTGGAGGCTTCACCCCCAGTCGGTCCAGCTGATTTGGGAATGGTTCGGCAAGGCCCAGGTAGACCTGTTTGCCTACCAAGAGACCTCCCACTGCCCGCTCTGGTATGCCCGATCAGAGGCTGCGCTCAGGGCAGACACACTACATACCGAAACGTAGGATGGAACGTAGACGCAATATATATATATATATATATATATATATATTCACTTGATTAAACTTGTCTTCATGACATATAAAATAAGGCATTTAGTAGAAATGTGAACACGACAAAACAAATTTCCTCTAAAAAGACACCAAACAGTCTAGCGTTGTACAAGCATTAGAACCCCACCAATGATACTTTCTTTTTAGTTATGGCTTGTTAATATTCTCCCAGTGGGAATAAGTGTTCCATGCAACCAGTGCCACCCCTGTGATTTTCAGTTTGCATGAATTACTTTCATTTGCTTCTTTTCACAGAGATGGTGAAGCACTTTTTGAATCACATGCACGCACACATGCGTACGGCACGCACACACACGCACGCGCACACACACAGAGAGAGAGAGAGAGAATGAGATTTCAAAATACATCTAATTTTACTGAGGCCAACAAATACACATATGAAATTAATAATAACATAAAAGCATGTTAGGAAATGTAGGTTCTACCATTTTCAAAGTTTGATTTGTCTTTTATTAGACTGCTGACTCTGGGTTCAGTGTTAGTCTGAAGAAGAATTATAACGAAGACGATCCGAGGAAAAAAAAGCCATCATAAAGATAATTAAATGGTTTTAATTAAAACATAATGTTGAGGAAAATAGGACTAGAAAAAAAATAATACTGCAAGATATTAATGATGTACTGAACACAGTTTTTTGTTTAAATATATAATCTAGAAAGAATTGATTCAAATAATCCGGTCATAATATGTTGAGGATTTCCCCACTTGAGCTTTGTAAGTTTAAAGAGCTGAACATCTGTACTGTGAACTTTCATAAAGGGTTAATTCCCTCTCTCAAACATGTCATATATATGTGAGATTGAACATAATATTACAATTTACATCTGCCCAGACAATGAACTGAATAAACAGGCGACAATAAACATACTTCAGTGTATTCATTATGTGCTATTGTTTCATGAGTTTATGTTTTATGTTGTTTAATCTTACAAAATATGAATCTTTAATATTTTGTTTCATACATGTTTTTTTATGTAAATAATTATAAATAATTCATATATTTTTTCAATTATTTAAATATTTGGTTAAATGTTTGATCTGTTAAAGTTTGATACATGTTTTGCCATTTTGCTCATTATCAGCAAATAGAAAACATTATTTTTGTTTACTAAATTGATGTACCATTTTATTCCAATTCACTAAAATTAATGAATTTGACATTTTTGTGACTAAGACAAAAAATATGACTAAAAAGACTTCTCTAGTTGATCTAGTGTCTAGCAACTGGACTTGTGATTTTTGCCTGAAGGATGATAACAGGTGTTAACATCCCATAGATTTCCATTGAAGAAGGGACCTGAGACATACAATAAGATACTGTTGTTCTCTACATATTACATGGATTTCATGAAGTTGTAGTTTGCCATTGTCACCAGAGACGTCATTACCATTGAAACAGAATGTGCCCTCACAGATTTTTGAGCCAGTGGAATTTTGAATGGATTTATTTGTACTTTCAAAAAAGTATTTGTTCCTTGAATAATTAAGTTGATTGATTATTGTAGATAAAAAAGAATGTCTTTAAATTTGGTCAGTCCAATAGTGTCATGCAAATCACACCTTCAGCTGTACAGTAGATTGCATCCCGTGGGTGCTCAAGAGTTCACACTCATGAAGGTCGAGTACCTAAGAGAAAATGTTGCTATGTTAATAAAAGCTAATTGATTGCATCAACTTATGTGCAGTATGTGCATATGCCATCTGTGTCTGATCTCTTTGGAAATGTCAATCTTCTTTCTTCTTGTTTAAAGAAAACAGAAGCTTATTATCTTATCTTAATGTCAGTGATTAGCAAAGTTGTCAGATGCACACTCCACCTCCTTATAGCTCATCAGTGACCTGCTGTATGTTCACTTTGTTCACATATCACTATGTGCACCCTCAAAAAGCATGCAGTTGTCACTTCTGCAAATAACTGAATTATGTACAGAACAGGATTAAGCACTCAAAAGAGGAATGACAAGCGTATTCCACTGCAGTGTATAAATAGGATTAAGAACTAGGCAGTGCAACAAAACTCCTGATGGTGTTCATGAATCTGAATTTGATTTGACCTGACCCATGTGCAAAAGCAAGCCGGATACACAAATACATAGACTCAAATGTAAATCACTATGCTGAATCACTCTGCGGTTATGGACATCCTGAGACGACAGGAAGCCATGTAATTTGTTTGACTTGGACTGACTGTAGAAAGAAGGTAAGCTCAGCAGTGACTTATGATTCTTGTAATATCTGATACAGTGATGTCAGATTTTGATGTGTGAAACTGCCTTTCAACTTACACAATGTGTTTATCAATGTATTCTTGCAATTAGAAACAGGCCATATGGGAAATAGAGTATTTGTATTTGTAGTCACTTTTTACATTTTAATCAATATTTCATATTTGTCTAAATGATTCTTGTGTAGTTTGTTGATAATATTTGGTATGGAATTCCTAATACTTCAACAGTTTCAATGCAGACTCCCAAATTCTCATGTCTAACCCTCACATAATGGCACAAAGAGTTGCACGGAATTTATGTAAATGTGGTTGTCACTACCTGAATGTTTCTGGTGTTATTTTGGTTGTCACTTCTGTAAATGACCAAACATTGTTTGTACAGAAGAGGATTAAGCATTTGAAGGTTACAAATGTATTTGCAGTAGCTAAAATACGTGGCCAATGTAATGTATATAGTCAAGAAATCTGAGACCTTCCCCTGTACAAAATCTAATCACATATGATTACAGAGACGTTTTCGAGATGCATATAAATTCCAGGTGTAAACAGCAGTTTGTGTCAGTTGTCTACTTGTGATAAGATCACCCAAGACAAATGTAAAAATATGAACATGGCTTTAGATTGTCCTTTAACTCAAAATTAAAATGTTCACCAGGTCAAATCAGGTCGATTCACAAATAAATCCGGACTCCAATAGTTCCTACTCGAACACAATATCAACTCCACTTCAGTTTCATGAAAAACAAGAAAACAAACAAAAAAAGGATTCGCCACAAAAAAGGATTCAAACCTTGAGCTATTCAATGGCCAGTTTTACATAATGTGCACATTTCTCATTTTATTGTTTTACTTTTGTTGCTCAAATTCTTTTACTCCCACCTAATGGGAAAGTTCTGGCTGCCATTCAAGATAATTTTCTCTTTTATGTGCCAAGTTTTGAGTTTCAAAAGCTTGACACCTTTATGGAACATCATCCAACTTCCATTTGTCATTATTTAAGAAAATTATTGTCTTTTGTTTCGCTCTTTATTCATTCCTAAATTCAAAAGCAAAAACATTTTAGACTGCTTAATAGAAAGGAGTTTTGAAGAATCATTATTTAAAACTGGTGGAAAATGCTAAAAGAGCTATTAAAATCCCCACTGTTTTGTGAAAGGAGATTGTCCTTGTTCCGTTTACAAAAAGATTCACTTATAATGCTGCGCTGAGAAAAGCGCTCCGGGAACATCTATAGGTGTGACCAGCTGTGAATATGCATGCAACACGTCAATGAACATTGACCGGAATTTATAGCCTCTGCCGGTGTAATCATTGGACGCACCTGGGGCAGGGCTATAAATAGATGCTTCACAGGAGCATCGTCAGATCTTTTGTCTTCAAATCACTCTGTGTTTGTGTGCTATCACGAGCCTTTCAAACTCTGCTAGGAGTTAGAATTTGTTAGGCAGTGCACAGAAGACCTTTCTCTTTTTCTCTTATTTCAAAAAAAAGGGGGGAAAAGAAAGAAATATTTTTTTTTTACTGAAAATCAGGGCAAACAATGCGTGTTCCCTTGTTTCCATTCTATGGCCGAGAGGGACATACATCAGTTCTGCTTTGTTTGTTTGGGGGAAGAGCATGCTGCTCTCGCGTTGGGGTGGGGCGGGTGCCAGCATTGCGATCTGCTTTCGGGCAAAATGCTTCGCGCTCGCCTTGCTTACTTCCGGGAGTCAGCGCCCACACTTCATTCGTGGGGCTCTCGTATGGATCTGGCTGAGGAGCGAGAGACGGGTTTGCCCCTTTCGCTCGCTCTCTCCCCAGACACAGCTGGTCCTTCCTGTGATCTTGAAGCGCGATCTGGCACCTCTTCAGTTCATGAGGGGAACCTTGAATCTCTTGAGTCGGCAGATTTTGTTACCCACCTCCGAGCATTCCGGGCATGATAGTAAATCAGCGGAGGAATTACTCCACGTGGTTACTCGTGCGGTGGCCAGGCTTCAATTAGACTGGCCACGCCAACAAGAGACCCCCTTAACGCTCCAAGTTGGAGGAAAGATTTCTGTCTGGTGGCCGAGGGAAGGGAACGCCTCATCAGTCCTTCCCTTCTTTGATGACCTCCATGACGAGCTCTCTCATTCGTGGAGGAAACCTTATACTTCCTGTGTCCACGTGCCCTCGATATCAATATATTCGACTATCATGGGTGCTGAGACACAGGGGTATTCGATGATGCCGCCGGTTGAGGAGACACTTGCGGGTTATCTCTCGCAGGGTTCAGCATCATCACTGAAAAGACCCTCTCCCCACAAAGCCACGCAGGACTACCTCCATGCTAGTGGGGAGGGCTTATCAAGCAGCGGGTCAGGCTGGTGCTGCTCTGCACACTATGGCAGTGTTACAGGCATACCAGGCTGATCTGCTGAAGGACCTGAGTGCAGGTACCATGCTCGACGAGGAAACTTTCTCTGAACTTCGTCGAGCCACAAACCTATCTCTCCGTGCGACCAAGCAGGCAGCCCGTGCCATTGGCTAGTCTATGTCTGCTTTGGTCAGCATGGAGAGACACATATGGCTCAAACTATCGGGCATCAAGGACAAAGATAAAGCTTTCCTCCTTGATGCCCTGGTTTCGCCTTCTGGCCTATTCGGGGACGCTATGAATACAGTTATCTCCAGGTTACAGGAGGCGAAGAGCCACGAGGAAGCATTTGGGCAGTTTTTTCCTCGCCACACTCAGGGGGCGGGGCCGTCGGCCACCCAGACCTGCCCCGGTCCTCCTAGAAGTGTGGCTCAGAAGCAAAGCATGGCGAGTCGTGCTCCCCCTCGTAAAGACTGACTGGGAACAGCCCCCAAAGCAAGACCTCAGGTGAGTAATTTCTAAGAGAAAAAAACCCTGACAGTCTTTCGCCCAGCCCTGTGGAGGTAGCTCCCCTCGGGACAGGGCGCATGTATCATCCACTTCACCCCTCACGGTACCCCCCACGAATCCTCTCCATTCCCGCCGCCTCTGGTGTTTCGGGAGTTAGAGGCTTCCAATGAAAATTTGGGTGTACTGCAGCTTCCTGCCTTAGTCCAGGACGCGGAACACTCGACATCCCCTCAACAGGAAGTGTCAAAATGAATACCCATCTCAGAGAACCTGCCAGCGTGGAAACTTCTTCCAGGTATTTCTATGTGGATCCTAAGGACAGTATAAAAAGGCTACAGAATTAAATTCGCTCGCCACCCTCCGTCTTTCAACGGCGTGGTCCCCACTACCGTGAAACCGGAGCAAGCATGTCTACTGTGGAAAGAACTGTAAAATCTTTTGGTCAAAGGGGCCATAGAACGTGTTCCCCTTCCAGAGAAAGAGTCAGGCTATTACAGCAAATACTTCCTGGTCCCCAAGAAGGGTGGGGTGTTGCGTCCGATCTTAGATCTTCGAGGCTTGAACCGCTCAGTCAGGGTGTTCAAGTTCAAGATGCTATCAATCAAGACAGTCGTGTCACAAGTCCAACATCACGATTTGCTGGTCACGATTGATCTTATGGACGCATATTTTCATATAGAAATTCTGCCACAGCACAGGAAGTTCCTGAGGTTCGCTTTCGGGGGCAAAGCCTTCCAGTACCGGGTTCTTCCATTCGGCCTAGCCCTATCACCCTGCACATTCACGAAATGCACGGATGCAGCACTGGCTCCTTTGCAACTCCGGGGCATTCTGAATTACATAGACGACTGGCTGATACTAGCACAGTCTCAAGAACTGGCAGTTCAGCACAGGGATATTGTCTTAGCTCATCTGGTTTCTCTGGGTCTGAAACTCAACGTCATAAAGAGCATTCTCTCTCCCACCCAGGAAATTACCTATCTGGGAGTTATATGGAATTCGATCACGATGCGTGCACAATTGTCTCCCGCTCTAATCATTTCCATTCAGAACACCCTGAGCAAAGTCAGTCTAGGCCAAGGTTGCTCTGTTCATCAGTATCAACAAATACTAGGTCTCATGGCGTCTGTGTCCACGGTGATCCCTTTGGGCCTTCTGCACATGAGACCGTTTCAGCTGTGGCTAAAAGCCAGGGGAATTCATCCAAGGGCCAGTCCCCTAAGGCAAATAAGGGTTACGCGCCGCAGGCTTCGTTCCCTTTCTATGTGGTTCAGACCCCGGTTTCTTACCTTGGGTCCCACTCTAGGTGTGTCTTGTCGTCGCAGGCTGCTAACGACAGATGCCTCCCTGAGGGGCTGGGGAGCGGTCTTAAGTGGTCGTCCAGCCCAAGGGGAATGGGAGGGTCATCAGCTCGAACTGCCTTGAGTTGATGGCTGTATTTATGGCCCTGAAATACTTCCTCCAGCATCTGAGAGGCTGCCATGTCTTGGTGCGGGTGGACAACACAACAGCAGTCTCCTACATAAATCATTAAGGAGGTCTACGTTCACGTCAGCTGAATTCCCTGGCACGTCAGATTCTCCTCTGGGCCCAGGGCAAGTTCCTGTCTCTCAGGGCAGTTTATATCCCTGGATGCCTGAATGTGGGAGCAGATTTACTGTCCAGACAGAAAATACCAACGGGGGAGTGGAAACTCCACCCCGTGGTAGTAGAGTAAATCTGGGTGAGATTTTACAGGACAGAAGTGGACCTCTTCGCCTCTTCTCAGACAGCGCAATGTCCCCTCTACTTCTTTCTGAGTCACCCAGCCCCCCTGGTTCTGGACGCGATGGTGCATACATGGCCCAGAATGCGTCTGTATGCGTTTCCCCCAGTTTCTCTGCTCCTGGGAGTCTTGGCCAGCAAGGGTCTTGCCTCTTACTGATAGCGCCGTGCTGGCCGAACAGGGTATGGTTCTCGTAAATAATGTCTCTCCTCGATGGTTCGCCTTGGGCGATTCCAAACAGGAGGGACCTTCTGTCTCACAGGGGGACAATATTTTATCCCCGGCCCAAGCTGTGGAACCTTCATGTTTGGCCCCTGAAGGGTACCAACTTAGGGACACAAGGGCTTTCACCTGAGGTTATCGAGACCATTTTAAGTGCTAGGGCTCCCTTTACCAGAAGGATCTACGCCAATAAATGGGGTGTCTTTGAAAAATGGTGCAGTACACATAATGCAGATCCAGTTAACTGCCAGATTGCTTCAGTTCTGGACTTTCTGCAGGAAAAACTGTCAGCAGGCATATGCTCCGCCACTCTCAGGGTGTATGTGGCCGTTTATGTGGATTGCCACGCCTTGATGGACGGGGTGACGTTGGGGAGACATCCTCTACTCGCTCGTTTCATTTGTGGAGCTAGGCGACTGAGGCCTCCTGCTAAGACCAGGACCCTTTCATGGGACTTAGCAGTAGTCCTTGAGGGTCTGGTTGAGACCCCCTTTGAACCTCTGGACTCTCAAGATGGTTTTTCTTATGGGAATTACCTCTCTAAAGAGAATTGCGGACCTACAGGCTCTGTCTGTCTTGTCATCCTGCTTAGAGTTTGCCCCAGGAATGACCAAAGCAATTTTGCACCCTGGGGGTCGCAACAGGGGGGCGGCCGCCACCAAGCAGACTATGTCGCATTGGGTGAGGGATGCTATTGCCCTGGCCTATGAGGCGCACGGTCAAGCTTTGCCAGTAGGCATCAGGGCTCACTCTACCAGAGGGGTCGTCTCCTCTCAAGCCTTGGCCAGAGGGGTCCCTCTGCAGCATGTTTGTGATGTGGCAGGCTGGTCCTCTCCGCACACATTCATTAGATTCTACAGCTTGGATGTTCATGCCTCTCCGGGCTCTTATGTCCTTGAGTCGACATCTCAAGCTCATGTCTGAGCCCTCTCACGTTCTTGTGAGCACACTACACAACCATAGGAGGTCCGGACAGCCACAGTGTGGCGGCGTGGGTATTCTTGTTCCCAAAGCGCTTTTCTCAGCGCATCATCATAAGTGAAGCTTTTTGTAAAGGGAACGCTTGTTCCCTGTAAAAAGCGGGACGAGATTCTGTGCTTCACTGCCACACTGGTATGCCCCAGGACTGCTCTTCAGACAAAATACCTGACGATGCTCCTGTGATGCATCTATTTATAGCCCTGCCCCAGGTGTGTCCAGTGATTACACCGGCAGAGGCTATAAATTCCGGTCAATGTTCATTGACATGTTGCATGCATATTCACAGCTGGTCACAAATATAGATGTTCACGAAGAGCTTTTCTCAACGCAGAATCTCGTTCTGCTTTTTTCAGGGAACAAGGATTACACTTAAGTAACCAGAGACGGTTTTATTCTTTCACTTTTAACAATTAAAATAACGGGCTAGTTAAATGATCCCACCTACCATCCACCCCCCTAAAAAAAATTAACTTTTAAAGAATGTTTTGGCTTCTTTTTTCCATTCAACAATGAGTGGGGACTGGAGATTTCAAGTTCAATAAGGATGCAAAAGATTCATGGAAGTATTTTGCATGATTTATGCACTACAGTATATTTCAAGTTTTATGAAGTCACACTATAGATTTTTGTGAGAATCAAAGCAAAATTTATTTATTTAATTTTTAACTGAACGTTTATGTATTTTAGGAGACAGACTTATATTTCAGGAACAATGAAAGTATGTGTAATTGAGAGAACTTTTATTTGTGGGTGAACTGTTCCTTTAAACTGTGGATTATGTTTTTGCCTTTCAGTGGCAGAGATAGTTGATAACGCACCCTAATTCCTCAGAGTTCAAGAAGGTTTCATAAAAATTGTTCCTCAGGCTTGTTTAAATGAGTTTTCAACTCTTGGAATAATTTGGCAGCTGAGCTACAGTGTAAATGGGGTCAATACTTGACTTAAACCCACTTTGTATGTCTGACAGGAATGCATGCTTAGAATAAACATTGCTAATGGTCAAAGAGCAACTGCACTCCGACCCGCTTGAAGATAACAGCCTGAGTGGCAATAAATAAAGTTCACACAATTATGAGCGAGTTTAACTTTATGGCTCTAATTACTGTCAGGTAGATGGCCTTCTTGATCCGTCAATTTCCTGCCAGCGTGTATGGAAGTTTTCCCTGCAGTCACGATGTAATTGAAGCAACGTAGGCTGATGATTGTTTGTTTCACTTTCTGCAAGGCTTTTTGTCAACCGAAGGAAAATTTGTATTGAAAATAATTGTATTGAGATCTGCAATCTGTTAGTGTTATCTCATTATTTCTCTGCCCGTACTCCCAAGTGGAAGCTTTGTGTACGTGCATGCATGCGTGATAAAAGTAACACCCTGAAGCAAACAGAGCTGTTGGCACAGTGGCCCGTTGGATGCACATGTTAGCATCCCTATAAGTACTTTTAGCTTGTGCATTTCAGTGTGTGTGTGTGTGTGTGTTTGTGTGTGTGATCAGTCTCAAGCCAGAAACATCCTAGTATGCAAATTTAAGATGTGAATGTTTGGCCAATGATTTGCAAGCATGTGGTCCCATTGTGCATAGTCCCATTGTTGTGTTGCTGTGGCAGTAATAAACCTAATTACTCAAGGGTGCGATAGAGTTACTTTCAAATGTTTGTGCCAATAATTCAAATGTGTTATTTAGATATACAGGTTTCAACAGTTTAATTAACTTTAACTTAAGCTTTGTTAAAAAAGGTGGCAAAACTACTCTTTAAGGTCAATACTCTTTTTAACATTTGGTACACAATGTGGCTGTAACGTCATTTAAAGTGCTATAGGGACCTGTAACACCAAATCCCTTATTGCGTCTGTCTCCACTTTTTAAAAATTATTTTCTATATAAAATATGTCTTTGAACATTGCACCACATCTCACTGTTTTTTTAGCATCTTGTTGGGGAGCGCTGCATTTTTAGATATGTGTCAAGTTGAAAATAACTTTTTTTAAATGTGTCTTGAGAGACCTGTTTTTTTTCTTCTATTAGTTCTAGGTTCATGTGCATGGATAGGCATTTTTCGGTTAAATGTTCGACACGCCTGTATTTTAATACCAAAATCACTATTCAGTTATTTTACATGTCCAAAAGAGGTCTTAAACCCAACTCAAACCTGATGGGACCTGACAATTTTTGGGCCCAGTAGGGTCAGTTTTTCATGTTAGGGGCAAAGCACATATGAGGTTTGGCAGTTAAATTATATATTTTTCGTTAATTAATAGTACTACAGTATGTTGCAGGCAGTGACAAGTTGACTATTTTAGTATGACGTTAGTGATTCTGTCATTTGAAGATCTATGTATTTTCTTATTTTAGGCTCATAGTTAAATTCACATTATTATATTATATAGTGTTTATATATTATATATATTTTTAGTAGTGTTTGACACATATCCATTGCAATGGAAAACGTTGTTTTTTCCAGAGTCTCGACAAATAACTGAATAACCGTTTGTGAACCCTCGCAATTATCCAAATATTACAAATGTTTTCTGTGCTTATATTAGTTGCGCTGTGTCTAGCTTTTTGTTTAGCACAAGAACAGGTTCTGTGTGAACAGCCCTGTGGTGTCTACAGCTGTCCGAAATGCAATCAGTCATAAAGATCGGATTTTTTAAAATAAAGTGGAATTGGGTCCAGCGGACACAAAGCAAATATTGCTCAGCAAGATGCTCTTCAAAATATTACTCTGCCATGACAATATTTGAAGTAAAAGAGAAATCGTGCACCATTGTTAAGAATGCAATGTGGACTATGAATCGCATTACAGAACACAACACTGCATGAAATCGAGCTTGCGTAGCTAAAAGTTCTTGCATTCATGTAATTAAGTAAAATTGGATTCAGGTGAATCTCATTAGGTGAGTCTCTCATTAGGTTGGGGCCAAAAACAGAGCTTATTATCATCTCATTTCCATACCATGTATGTAAAATTGTTCAGAAATGAAGGAGATAATGCTATATGGGAGCACATATGAAGCTCTTGTCTTCTAACGGTGAAAGAGGCCAGGGTATATCTGCCCACGTACTCATCACAAGCAGCGCTGCTTCTAAAAATAGCCTCCAGAGCTTCTTAAGAAACGTTGGGTAAATCTCCTTGGAAGAAAGAGAAATAATAATATAATTGTTCTAACAGGACAAAAGCTGAAAAAACTAAAAGACAAACCAGAACAGTCAAGGTGCCCCTGTGCTATGTCTAAATGCCATTGTATGTTGATGCTTCCTTTAGCTGCCCAATACAGCTGGTCTTGGTGGTAAAAAGCTTTGCTTGTTCTCTAGATATTAAGGTTGCTGCCATAAGTTAAGTAGTCACTCCTGCCCTCTGCTTAGATCATTATCGTTGGGGCGCAGGGATGGCAAAGCACTTTAGATAAAGCTTCTGTTACAATGATCATGCTAGTTAGTGGTAGCCCTCGTGATAAAGACAAAGGCTTGTTAAAATGCTGCTTAGTTTGAAGAAGTCCTCCTATGTGAAATTCCCCTGAGAGAAAAAGACATAGATACCTAAATATCTAAATATGTCTTACATTAAGTACTTTTTCTTGTAGACATGTTTATTCTTTCAGAGAGAGACTTAGAGCTAGGGAGCACATAGTGTAAAACATACATTTTGAAAAAAAATACATTTGTATTTTTCAACTTCACTTGCTGTAAGGAAAAGTTCAAAACACTGTTCATATTCCTTACATAGTGCATGCATTCTTGATGCCCGCCGGTATTGTGCTAAAATCTTCCCTTGTTACTTACTGTATAATCCATAATTGAAGACATACCTGTATAATTCCCTGTGATCTTGAGTTTGAACCTTTTTAATGATGGTTTGTGTCATGATGATTGAATCTTCTGTGTTTGAAAGAAAGAAGAACATTTTCGTGATGTTTCTTCTGAAAATATTGGACATTTGTGGTGAGCTATCGGGGTGGTGGTAGCACAACAGCTAGGGTATCTTGACTTTAATGCAAAGGAAGCTGCTTTGATCCAAGGAGCAGCAACCCAACAAAGGAAATTATTATGTTTCCATGCAATATAAAAATGTTTATCTACTAGAACAGCGCTACTCAACATGTGGCCCACGTTATATTGTTATCATCATAAAAATATGCTTGTATTATCATGCTTGTATTACTCACACTATGTAGACTAGCCTACATTTTTACACTTATTCCAATGTGATTAGCTTATATGTAGCTCACCTGAGTGTTGGAATTTGGACAGAAGAACGTGGTTCAAGACCAGATAATCACGCAAGCTGACAATACATTAAAATACATTAAAGATGGGAATCAATTAGTCAAATTACGCAATATTGATAAGTTCAGTTGGTGTTTTAAGTCGTTAAAAGTTCAACTCTATTTAATGCAGGACAGAATAGTTCAGTTCAACAGTTCAGATGGCGATGCATTAGGTCAGAATGATGATGTGATTTTTAAAAATATTTAATGGGGGATAAAGGGAGATGTTTTACTGACCTTTAGATTTCTTTCCAAATGTGAATGGAACACTATTGTGGTTTCTGGACACTAGCCTTTTAAGATTCCACAACAAACCTTTGGTTGTGGCAATCACCTCCCTAATTTCACTTTTGTTGTCATATATTTTCAATTTATATTTGTATTTTTTTTTTTATCACAATCTTCTTGATAATATCAGAAATTCTGTCTTTCTTTCATGCTGATGGTGTTTAATGGTGGTGAGTAAAAAAAATGGCGCTCCGATTAAAAAAAAAACAGCTTGCTTCAGGCAAAATCATGCCGCTCCACTTCTCGCTCCGTTTTCCTTATATGTATAATGTATAAACAATGACTATAAATAATAATTTGTATATATTATGATATACATAGTACCAATAAATTCTAATATATAGCATATATAGGCTATGAAATACAATAAAAAATGATGAGTGCAAGCTATTAGCTTTGCGGGCCCTAAGCTTTCTGAAGTCAAGTAGCTCTGTCCTAGTCTAGTGCCGTTAAGCGAAACACTTATGGAAGTTAAAATATTCTTAAAATGTATTGTAAATAATCTAATTAACACAGTCTCAGCGACTATTTTCTACCACTAACATATGGTATTTTTTACTTACAGTTAATGACTTATAGTCAATTCTAACATGTCCATGGAGAAAATGAATGGGAAAAATTGACAGCTGAAACAGTGAAACATTTCTGCAAATTTCCACCAAATTTGAACACTCATATCATGAATGATTCTAAACACCTCCTGCTCCTTGCCTGTTAGTTTATGTGCATTTCCCTATTATAAATTCATTTTGAAAGAGTTTTGAATAAATATTGTTTAAATAAATGTTATATTTTGAATGTCTTTGAGCTACAGTACCAATAAGAATGTAGTACCATATTAAAGTACAATGATATTGAAATATTACCACATTATTTTTTAATATTACCACTGTGATTATTAAATTATTCAATATTTCTATATTAAACCTTGGATGCATGTGGTCAGGTCCTTTTTTTTAATTAATGGTTGTCTTTATGGTCTTTGTGCATCACCATTATGAATGCATATTGTCATGAAAAAAGTGTAATATTTACATGTGAAAAGTACATGTGAAATATTTACCCTTATCTTCTATTGCAAAGGACAGATGTGTGACTCTCTCAAAATGCATTATGTTTGTGGAAAAAAAATAGGATTGGGATTATATTCTTGTTTTAAATGAAAAGTTTTTTCTAATTCACTCAGTCAGAGGGTAATATTAAATATTAACAGTTTTTAACATTTACAGTTATAACACATAATACCAGATTACTCAAAGCAGACTTTAAAGATATAAAATCCACTAATTCTGCTAAATGACAGGTAACATCTCTTCTATAATTGAGGCTTGGTTTTGACATCTTTCTCATCTGCCTGCAGTCTGTAAATCGCACATGTTTTTGCATATGTTATGACATGTCATTAATGGCACGTTAGAGGGATAATGTGAAATCTCGTCACCCGTCTTTTGGTGACTTGTATTAAATTAAAATTCTGTCTCACTACATTTCCTCCTCAAATCCCAGATGGCCTGTAAAATTTGCCCCTCCATTATCCCTCTGTTATTGAATGCCATATTTTATAGGAATTTTATAGTGAACTTTCTGTCGTTATTTATTCACTGTCATGATGTTCCAAATCTGTATGCTGTTATTTTTTCCAAAAGGATACAAAAAATGAGAAATTTTGAAGAGTCTTCACACAACGTTTTTCCATGTAATGACTGTTTATAGTGACCATGGATGTCAAGCTCCAAAAAGGACAAAACAACACCACAAAAGAGCCACACATTTTTTTCAAATGGCTTGCACACTATTTTCCAAGTGTTCTGAAGCCACACAATATCTTACCGTGCAGAACAAAGAAAATTATTAAGCATTATTAAAAGAAAATCTTCCCCTTTGCCAAAGCTCAAATATCATTCATTCAGATTAATAAATGGCACCTCAATGCATCATGCTTGGACATTGAAAGTAATTTCTTTTGAAAAGACCTATGTGAAGATTCTTTAAAACATTGTAACACAGATCATATTCATGGACAAGGAAGAGGTGAGAAACCGGCTTAACATATAACTTAAAGGTTTAATGTAAAACTCAAAATACAAACACATAAAAGGACGGACATGTCCGTAATTGAGCTCTCTCTCTCGATCACCGTCTGCAAGTGGCCTTTATCCCTCTTGACGGCATAATTAGCCTGATACGGGACCGGGCGTGCGCAATCACGCCCCGGTCCCGCCCTCCACGTGCCACATTCCTCCCCCGTTCTTTCAGGCTGGGGACCCCCGGCCTGACGTACATCCCCTGGGGGGGGGGCGCCTCCCGCGCGGTCTGCCGGCGGGTCATCCCCATCAACCTGGACGAGGGAGGGGGCAAGGGGAGGGAAACATAAAACAACAATTAAAAATGGGGGGGAGGGTGCCTGCACTGGGCAGTACCTCCCCTCCCACAAACACCATAATTTAAAAAAAGAGGGAAAAGGCCAACGCAGAGCGGCAGCGAGAGAGAGAGGAGAGAGAGATTAATAAAATAAAAAAAACTTACTCGCCGGTTCTCTGATACGCCGTAGCTCGTTCCTCAGCCACTCCTCCACCCTCTACCGAACGGCAGCCGCACCTCTCCAGGCGGATCCGAGGCAGTCCTCAGCCCCTGGCGGACGGAACGCCCCGCCGCGTTCTCGGGGAGCCGAAGGGGACTCCCCCGCCCCTGGCAGCGGTTCTCCCGCTCCAGGTGGTCGGTCGCGATCCCCTCCCTGCTCGCAGACGGCGGTCTTCCCTCGACCCCTCCGCGTTTCAGCGTCTGGTAGGGGCATCCTCCGCCCCTGGCAGCGGCCCTGACTGCTCCAGGCGGTCGGCTATAGGATCCCCTTCTCCCCTCGCGGTCGGCGGCCATTCATCCGCATCCAGGCGGCTGGGCTCCTCGTCCCCCGGCAGATGGCCGCGGCTGCTTCTTTGGGGTAGTGGCGAGAACTCCGCTATGGCGTATCCCTCTTCCTTCCCGGGTTTCGGCACCAATGTAACACAGATCATATTCATGGGCAAGGAAGAGGTGAGAAACCGGCTTAACATATAACTTAAAGGTTTAATGTAAAACTCAAAAGACAAACACATAAAAGGACGGACATGTCCGTAATTGAGCTCTCTCTCTCGAGCGCCGTCTGCAAGTGGCCTTTATCCCTCTTGATTGCTTAATTAGCCTGATGTGTAATCGTGCGTAATCACGCCCCGGTCCCACCCTCCACCGTGCCACAAACATGTTTTGTGTTTTACAGGTTTCGAACAACATGAGATTGTGTAAATTACAGAATTTAAATTTTTAAGGGAACTATTCCTTTAAAGTGAAAAACTGGACTTTCAGGTTTAGGCTAGAGAAGTGTTTCACCTTGCAACAGGGTTCAGGATGGGCAAGGAGAAGGCAGGAACTGGCAGAACAGTCAACAGAACTTTAATGACATAAATTATCTTAAAACAACATAAAAAACAGACGCACACACATACAGCTCTCTCTCTCTCAAACTGGCATCTCTGTCTCCCCTTTATCCCGATGATCAGTTGACTCAGTGCTGGCCATGCAACCAGGCTACGCCCTCCTCCTCATCACACTCCTCACCCGCCTGATGCGGGTGCCATCCGGATTGACCTACCCCCCCCCCCCACCCCCCCACCCCATCTCCGGAGGGGAGACGCACCCCGCCTCCTGGGAACCTGGGGAAGAGTTGAGGGGAGGGAGAGGCGAGCGGGAGACACGCAGAGAGGAGAAAGAGAGAAAAATTTGCTCGCCGTTTGCCGGACATGCCGTTGCCTGGTCCTCAACCACTCCTCTGTCCTCTGGCGGACGACAGCTGCTACTCATGAGTCCTCCAACCTCCTCCTCCTCGTCACTCACATAATACAAAGTTTATGTGGAATAGTTTTCTTTATGATAATAAAAGTGCTTCAGTGTTGATGTTGTAGGGTAAAGCGTACTGTAATTGTCCCTCTCTGTTTTCCAGTGTTCTCTAAAGCCGAATACTAAAAAAAGCTGTATTGTTTTTTTCTTTATGATTTTTCAGCATGCTCCTTCTCATTCTCCATGTGTCTCACTTGTTTTTTTTGCCATAATTTTCTCTCTCTGTGTCTGTTTCTCTCTCCCTCAGTCTTGCGTCTCTGCGGATGAAAAAACAGGCATCTTGGCTGGGCAATAGAAGGGAGTATCCCCTCTTGACCATGGCTTAAGTTAAATCACTGCCCGCCTTTCATGTGCAGCCATATTGTTTCTGTCTTTGATGTGGGTCTGCTTTTGTGGAGATGTTTTGCTCCCTACTTGGAAAAGCATCCAGATGGAGGGAAAAAAGAGAGGGGTAAGTGCATGTCCACTCTCCATCTGTCCTCTATCGGGCAAGATATTCTTCTCATGTAAGAACCCACACACATGCACACACTCTATTACACTGATGTGTGTCTCAGGGGCAAAGCAATGTTTATTGCACAGTGTTTTGAGCCTGACACCTGCAGTCCTGTATACTGGAAGTTTGTTTACAAGGTGGTGCCGTTTTACACCAAATATGTTTGTAATCTTCTTTTTTGCAATCTCTCTGCCTGCTAAACACTGCCTTTTTTCTATATTTCTGAAAAACACACAAAGCTATTCATGTCTATGTGTAAAACTTTTTAATTAGCAAAAACATTCTGCACCCTTCAACAAAATACAGCCTATTGCAACAACTTTACTTTGAGAAGATATGACAGTATAAAGAGTGTGAGAGATTTTGGTTCAGACAGGGTTTGGGCTTTTGCTTAATGCCAGTGTAGACATCTAATATGTTTTCTAAAACATGTTCATGGGTTATAAACAAAATATTATTAAAAAGTATGCTTACAGAAGTTATAAGGTTTAATCAAATTTCATTCCATTTTAATTTACTTGATTAGTCAAATTGGAATCACAGTTCTGCTTCCCATTTACTACCTCAATTAAAATGGTTTCAGGTAACTGGAGATGGACTCATACTCTTTCCATAAGTGAAACAACTCTGAAAGGGAGATTGTTTTTCCAGATGTAGAGTAGCACCTTATTTTTTATATATATCTATTTTTTTTGCTTTTTTGAAGATGAAGCACTTTAAGAGAAAAACTGAAATTGCTGAAGCAGCTCCCAGGTTGAGCTCATTCATAAGTGCCTAATGACTGAACTACAGGCGAAATTCAGGACGAATGTGTGCAGATGTAATAAAACAGTGAGCAAAGCTGTCTCCGAGATCACCCAACATACGGAAGATGCCTTTTCTTCGGATTGCACACTTATTCTTTCCGACAGTGGATGTGGGGTGGATTATTTATGGCTTATATTGCCTTTGTGGCAGAAAGAGGCTGGGTTGCATTAAAGGGATCTTGCAAGTGTGTGTGCGATTGTGTATATTGGGATGAAGGGTCTAATCAGCCTAGGCAGGTGTCATTTTGTGCTCTCACAATCTCCCGGAGGGCATTCCTGTATTATCACATAAATCACACTCTTAATGTGTTATGAAGAACCAGATTGTTCAAAAAGACACATCACACGTGGTCTAATTTTTTTACTCTCTCTCTCATCTCTTGAAGCATAAAATGTAATATCACACTTTGTAGAGACTGTTAGGCTTGCGTTACCCTGAAAATGTACAATTAGTCCTTCTTGGCTGTATGAAATGATTCAGCCTTTTGAATGATTTAATTACTTGTGATGTTTGCTGCTGAATGTGTTTACAAATTTGCTGCAGTGATGCAAGAAGGATTTAATATTTTTATTCTTGTCCTTTTTTGAGCTATAGTTGTAGTGGTTTAAATATAAATATTGGTAATATGTTAGATGCTTTTAAAGACCGTTATCTGCTGCCCACACTAATAGTTTTGTTGTTTGGTCCGGATAAGTTGTTTTCATCCTCATTTGCTCCACCCATGTACATGGCTAATTGCAATGTTTTAGTTGGTGTTTACTTGACTTAATTATACAGTTTAGCAAATGTCTTGCTTTGTTTGCTGAACTAAATTAAACAGTTTGATTAGTGTTTTTTCCTTGTCAAATACAGCTATTTATTATTTTTGTAACTGCACTGAAGCTTGAGACAATTCAGCTTATATGGTTTTCTCAGAGTGTTTAAATGAGAGCCGTTTAATTGTCTTCCCTTCATAAGCATGCAAAACTTCTCTCTTTAAGTGTCCACATTACTCAAATGTGCCATATGTTTCACAGGATGTATTTGTGCTTGCTCAGTGCTACATATATTATCTACACCAAAACAAGAAAGAGAGCAAGAAAAATGTTATTCTCCACTGTGAAAAAGAGGGTATAATTTAAAGCAATTTTCACACCAAAGCTTTTGGTGTGGACCTGAGTCCGCTTGATGTCAGAGTTTGGTTTAAATTGGTATGAAAGTGACCACACTTGAGTTGACTTGAAACGTGGTATAGTTTCGGTGTGTTTAACAATTGGTGTCAATGCAATTAGGAATAACTTGCAGAAATTAACTGCTGTTGATGTTGTATATTAATTAGAGCTGACAAAACTAACAAGTTAATGCAATAGATTAATTTAAAACATTTAACGTGCAAAATTTTCCTTACTGTGATTTAACGCGATTACCGATTTGAGATTATGACATTTCATTCTGCTCCGTGTGAGTTCTGTACATTGGTTGGAATTTGTTGGCAACTTTGCAATGTGTCTGGGTCTCTGGTGTCATTACACTGACACACGCACACCACAACACACTCAACAGTGATTCTGTGTCAATGATGAAGTGATTCTTGTGAACCAACAAGCTTCCTCTTTCGGTTGCTGCTGGCATGCTGCAGGAGTGTTTGTTGCTTGCTAACTTGAATAGCATTGCTTATTCTTATTCTTATACATTCATCGTTTTATCATTTGCCATTTTACAGCATGAGGAAGAGTTTTTGGGGTAGACTTGACCTGCTGAAGAGATATGGACTCCATCCCTCCAGGGAAGATGCCGCTCTCCTCTCAAGTAATTTGGCTCATAGTCTTAATAATGATAGTATTTGACTAACTGAGGCCCAGGTCAGGAAGCATAGTTTGTCTGCTTCCTGACCTGGGCCTCAGTTAGATAATCGGAACATCTGCTAGCTGCCTTGAGACGTCACAAAGTTCACATAAACACATAGAGACTGTATCATCTAGATATCATATAGAGGGTCTGTTCCCCAAACTACCAAACACAAATCTCTCACTAAATAATTTAGAAAATGTTTTATTAAGGTCAAACTTGAAAAAAAAATAAAAAGAAATTTAAGATAAACATAATACTACTAACTAACTACTAACTAATAATGTGAGCGCAGCGTAGTTCTAGCGGGAAGACTAGTAGCTGTACATCATCACACTATTAGCTGGGTAATTCCTAGCCAATCGCAGGTAAGCCATTGCTTTATAAGTCTGCTCCCAATCTATCACATTGCTGTTTCAGTGCGCTAAGATGGCAACCTCCACCACCCCACCACCACCAGTTGAGCCCCGTCCCACACGGGGGTAGGCTCCTCGCCCCTGCCTCCTATCTCCGGCAGGATATGATGGTTCCGAGTACAACTCCCTCGGACCGCCGGACGGGGCCTACGCCAAAGAGAGACATTACTTTTCTGTTCTACATTCATCAAATAAATGGCATCATAAACCCCACTCAAGCCTGTGTGTCTTCCCGATAGAAGACCATTTTCTACCAAAACACTTATTGTAAATGAAATTATTACAGATTATAGTTTGGATGCGCTCTGCTTGACTGAAACCTGGCTTAAACCGGATGAATATATTAGTTTAAATGAATCTACTCCCCCAGGTTATTGTTATAAAAATGACCTTGTCTGAAGGGTCAAGGAGGAGGTCTTGCTAAAATTTACAGTAAAGATTTTGGTGTTACTCATAGGACAGGATATAAGTTTAAGTCTTTTTAACTAATAGTGCTTAATGTGACACTGTTAGATATATATATAAAAATTCTCTGTCATCTTTTGCCCTTGTTACAGGGTATAGATCACCCGGGCCACCCTCTGGTTTCTGTCCGTGGCAATATCATCCTGCCTTTAACTTTTGTGTTCCCCCTTTGTGTGAGGTCCCCGGTGATGTCATGATTCTGTCAACCTGTCATGTTGGGTTTTGTCTGATGAGGACCATGACATCATCGTCCGCTGTCTGTCTTGTTTTTTGTGTTCATGTTTTGTGTGGGCGCACGGGTCTGGCGGTTGGTTATTGCTGTGCGCAATTTGCCTCCGTGCCCTCCGGTGATGTCACGGTCATGACACTTGCCGGGTTGCATGTTCGCCTTATTAGGACTGTGACATCATCGTTCACTTGTGTTTTTCTGTTAAATTGTGTTTACGTTTTGCCCTTATGTGTTTCAGTGGTAACTGGCATATTGAATCAGCGTTTCCATTGGAACACTGAATATTACAACCTTCAGCCGTAAGCACACCTTCCTCATGCTTGTTTCTCTAATTTAAACCCCCTTGTGTGTCATGTCCGATGTCGGATCATTGTGACTTTTCTGTCCACTGTGGTATATTGTGGTGGTACTGTGACTGTGGTATTAGCTGGCTTGTCTAACATTCCTCTCTTGTGCAGATAGAGTGTGCTCGCGTATCTGTAGGATCAGCTGTCTGTCACTCCATCGTTGCCAGTGGCTTGTTGGATCAGCCATCTGTGGCCGGTGCTGGAAGCGCCTTTCAGTTATTTACATTTTGTTCTTCATCAATAAATCCTATTGACTATATTCCTCTGCTTTTGGTTCCTGTCGCACCATGACAGGTTTCCTTGGTGAATTTGCAAATTTTCTATCAGATCTAGTAGTTAATGTGGATAGAGCTTTAATTGTTGGTACTTTCAACATTCACATAGATAATGAAAATGACACATTGGGGTTAGCGTTTATCAATATTCTCAAGGGCTAACTCATCACCATAATCATACTCAAGACTTAATTCTGTTAAATGGAGATGATGTTGATACTATAGAAATTCTACCGTAGATCAATGACATCTCAGATCATTACCGCATCTCTTGTTTGCTGCGATCAGCTAATGTCACTCAATCTACACCACGCTATCGTTCAAGTAGAACTATTCTTCGACCAATAAAGTTAGCTTCACTAATAAACTTCCAGAATTGTCTACTCAATAAGCTAAAAAATGTAGAAGAACTTCTAAAAGAAAATATAAATACAGTCTTCTCTAACACACTAAAGAAAAAAGCCCCACACCATGGTACAATGATCACACTCATGCTCTCAAGAGAGCAGCTTGCAAAATGGAACGCAAGTGGAAGAATATAAAATTATAACTATTTTGTGGTGCATGGAAGGATAGTGTCTGTAGCTACAGACAGGTACTAAAGGCTGCCAGGTCAGCATATTTTTAGCAAACTCATAGAAAATAACCACAACAATCCTAGGTGTTTATTCAGTACTGTGCTAAATTGATGAAATAAAGCATCGACTGAAACAGATTTCCCCATCTATCACTCATTTCGACATTGTGTCGAAGAAGCGACACAACGGGTTTCTCTTGAGAGCCTCATGCATCTCTGAACTTGAAAAACGGCCAATGATAAATTGGCAGACAGAATTTGCATGTCCCTCCCCCGGACAGGGAGGGAATCATGTGTCTGTCAATTCAGATTTTTTCTTCGGAGCCGAACGGTTGTGTGATCAGCGAGCTGCAGTCACTTACTGTTCCACTCATCTCTAATGAACATATGCTGCTGGATCTATGGCGCATATGGCTTTCTCCTTCTCTGCACGGCAGTGCAGCTTTCCCTCTGGGTGTTTCTACAGCGCTTCTAAATGAGAATAATTCTTAAGAGTTTATTTTGTCTATGTGCAATACACAGCAGTGTTCAACGTCCTTTTCAGGACGTGTCTTTATAAATATGCCCTTCTGCCCGTGTAGTTCCTGGATGCGGTCAATTTCTCTCCACTCCTGATGGTCACAGACGCGGCCTCGAGTGTCTGGTCAGCGATCACACCGAGGCAGCATTTGTGGATGGTTTGTGTTCTCACTGCGAGAACCTTAACATGGCAAGGAGGAACGCCACTCCAGCCGCCCCCTGCGTCGCTCCTTCTTCCCATGGGATTGAGAATGACCCGACTGCCGATGCAGGCGATTTGGGGATGGCAGCGGCCTCGGTTTCGACGGATAGATCCCCACGAACCACCCGCCCCGGCACGCTCGTTGACTTCCGTCCAGGCTCAAGGTGAGAGCGGCTCACCTCATGGAGGTGCATGATGAGCTGATGAGGTCGTGGAGGGCACGTTTCACTGCCCGCAACCAACCTCCTCACTCATCCGCTCTCACTACCCATGAAGGATATTCCTCAGGAATTCCCTGACCAGACCCACTACGAGTACTAAAACTACTCTGTAATGGAATAGGTGTTCCACAGGACGGGCCCTTGTGTGGATTAATCCCCCTCTGTGTATTTTCCACAGTTCAGTCCCCCTAGGGGTGAACCTGCGTCTCCCTTGTGCAGTCCCCACTTTCCCCCAGTCGCCGTGTTTGTAGCAACTCCTCCCTCGCAGCAGGTAGGATCTACCTCCACGCCATTCCCACATGTGGCCTGAAAACCCATGTGACGTATTCCGCCACTCTTTACCTCCCCCCAGCCTGGGCAGGTGGTGGTCTCCGCTTGGTCTTTTCCCCCTGAAAGAATAGGAGTTGGAAAAGAATGCCTTCCCTAATGCGTGCCATAGCGTTAAGATGGCTCCTGAGGCCGAGGCCTGCTCCCATGCTTGGCAAGTCGCTTTGTTCCCCCCTTCGGGGTGCCGGGAACCTAAAAAGTGTAAGGATACATGCAGTCTGACGCAGCCTGTCACTTTGGAGCACACATACACGGTTCAGCACATGGCATGATTGAATAGGGACCCCAAGTGTCGCTTCTTCGACACAACATCGAAGTGAGCAACAGACGGGGAATGTCTAGGTTACTGTTGTAACAGTACTGTAGTAATGAGACGTTGAGTCCTCCTGGACACGACGCTGAACCGAGCAACTGTTATGGCCGAACCTCATTCTTGGCTCCTCAGTGCAAAACCTGAATGGACAGAAGCAAGATTCCCTCCCTTTATACTCGTATGTGCGGGGGAGGGACATGCAAATTCTGTCTGCCAATTTCTCATTGGCCTTTTCTCAAGTTCAGAGATGCACGAGGCTCTCAAGAGAGACCCCTTGTGTCGCCTCTTTGACACAACGTCTTGTTCCCTCCATCAGGGAACGGAGGTTACAAGAGTAACCTAGATGATTCCATCACAGCGCAATATTAAATACTTCAGAAGTGTCTTTACTGATGAAATTTAAGTAATCAAAAGTAAAATTGTAACTATGCAATCAACTGTCACAGCAACTCAGAAAACAGTGTCTCATAATTTTCCTCATGAGCAACTTCAATCAAAAGCCACAACATGTATGTTAGATCCAATATCAATTAAGCTCTTACAAGAGGCATTCCCTGTAATCTCAGAACCTCTTCTTAATAATATTAACTCCTCGCTATCCTTAGAAATGTCCCAAGAAACTTTAAAATGGCAGTTATCAAACTGCTTATTAAGAAGCCACAGAACTGGCTAATTACAGACCAATTTCAAATACCATTTATGTCGAAAATACTAGAAAAGGTTGTGTCCTCCCAACTATGTTCATTTCTACAGAGAAATGGTAGACATGAACAATTTCAGTCAGGATTTAGGCCCCATCACAATACAGAGACTGCACTTATCAGAGCTAAAAAATGACTTGCTCTTATCATCTGATCGTGGGTGCATTTCTCTTGTAGTGCTTTTAGATCTTAGTGTTGCCTTCAACACGATAGATCATGACATACGCTTGAAAAGGCTGGAGAACTATGTTGGCATTGGTGGACTTGCAATAGCATAGTTTAGGTCCTATTTATCAGACTGCTATCACTTTGTATGTGTAAATGAGGAACTGTCAAATCAAACAAAACTTAAGTATGGAGTGCCATAGGAATCAGTTTTAGGGCCTCTTCTTTTCTCTTTATAAATGCTTTCCCTGGGAGATATTATCAGGAATTATGGAATAAGTCTCTACTGTTATGCCGATGATACCCAACTTTATATTTCTCCCAAACCCAATGAAAACTCACAATTTTCAATGAATTGAGTGTATCAATGAAATCAAAGACTGAATGTCCAGAAATGTCCTTCTACTCAATTCTGACATAACAGAGGTACTAATTATTGGACCAAAAATATCAAAAAATAAGACGCTAAAATATAATTTGACTTTCGATGGATGTACTGTTACGTCGTCTTCTACAGCGAAGAAATTAGGTGTTATATTTGACACCAATCTGTCCTTTGAAAATCACATTTCCAGTGTTTGTAGTACACCATTCTTCCATCTTAGAGATATTGCTAAGTTACGACACATGTTCTCTGTTGCTGATGCTGAAAAACTAATGTGGTCATGACCTCAAGACTAGATTATTGTAAAGCATTACTAGGAGGATGTCCAGCAAGTTCAATAAATAACTTCAGGTGGTTCAAAAAGCAGCTACCAGAATGCTGACTAGTACCAATATTATATTTATGTTGTTTAGCCAGAGGGGAACTGGCCTCCAGAGTGAGCCTGGTTTCTCTCAAGGGTATTTTTCTCCACTAACCATCTTCTTATGAGTTTTGTGTTCCTTGCCACAGCCGTCTTCAGCTAGCTCACGGGGGTTCTAAATACAATTTAATTATAAAAATGTTATACTTAATTTACAATTATATTTAATCAAACTACACAATGTTCACTCTAAGGCTTAATTGATATTACAGTTAAATTTTTTGCTAATGCATGATTTCCTGTAAAATTTCTTTGAAACAATGTGCGTTGTGAAAAGCACTATACACTTGATGGAGAAAGGACCTCCTATAAACATTTTTGTTCAAAATCTCAGTTAGGACTTGTGAAAAGCTGCATTCACTTAATTTGCTGGGGTGAAGCATCTTCCATGTTTCCTTACAATTTGCATAAATTACCATTTACGTGCGCAGTGCTAGGGCTCAGAGCAAAACAAGACATTTTCTGCAAGCACTTTTCATGTGGAGTTCAAAATGGCACGAATCATGGGAATGTGACTTCATGATTGCTGTAGCAAAGTGGACAGCTACGATTAATATTGTGGAGGATGAAACTTTAAGAGATTTAATGCCCATTGCAACTATGGGGACTCATTCTTTCAATTATTCAACCTCTCACTTAGACTTTGGAAAATGTGTAATGTCCCTTGAATTGGCAGACTTTATATTGTGAAATACTTTGCTTGGAAATTTTGAATAAAACATTGTTGTTAAGAAGGAACCAAATGCATTTTGACTGGAAAATAACTGTATATACTGTTGAGCAAAATTCAATTTCAAAATCTGTGATTAATCGCGATTAACAATGAAAAATCATGCGATTAATCACTTTATTAATCATGCAGTATTTTAATCGACTAACAGCATTAATAATAATAATAATAATAATATAATAACTTTTTAAATAAAAAATTAAGAATGTTTAAAAACAATTGTCAAATGTACTGTATACTAAGTTCTGTCACAGAAAATATTGGCTGATTTGGACTGTTGATTTATTTTTATTTTTTTAAATTAGGAGTTTGAATTTAAAGTGCATTTGTGATACATTTGCTAAGGCAAGCATGTGTAATTATCAAACATCTATGCACAACTCATCCTGTACAATTTGTGCTGCAGACATGAATGATACATCAACTGATTTTCAACTGGAGGATGATAAAAAAAAGGTAAATAATTCCATAAAATATTACAAATTGAAGGAGTGACCCAAGTCTAGGAACAAAAATATTATAAAGAATCAGAGGTGTGCTCATTTTGGCCCATGAACAAAATGAACACAGAAAACCTTAGCAACCTTCCCAACACTACATGTTTTTGCACATGTCTCTTCAGAAAATGTAAACATCTACTGTTGACTCCATCTGTGGTCATGCTGAGGTCTGAAATAGACCTCGATTGGTGACACCAGGAGAAAATGCACTTCCATTTTTACAATCCTTTTATAGTTTGTTTTACTTTTTTATCGTGCTGTTAGAGAGGCATCACACAGTGTTAATTTTGTGATTTTTACACATGTTTTACACATCAGTTCGCGTTGTAACATGACTGTACTTGTCAGTTAGTAGGCATGACATTTTTGTCACCTTTAAACTTGTCAGTTAAATGTGTTGCAATGTTTATGGTTTGCAGAAGAACAAAGGTGTTATGTTGCATTTTAATTAAGTCATATTGCTGTAGTGTTTAATATTAAAAAAATGCAGCAAGGCCACCGCGTGACGAAAGATTATGGCGTGATTACAATCTGCCATGAACATGGCGTGGTGTGATTGGGTTAGCAATCTGTTTAACTACCTGATAGTAAAGCCACAAAACCAGCACAGTCACCCCCCATCACAATAAAATTTAACTCTGATCTGTGGTGACTTTCAATGTTCTCATTAAAAGAAGGGACATTCGCCTAAATGGTTTATTAGGAATCGCTACTTAAGTAATTTAACGGTAAATTCAACTTGAGAGGATGATTTTAAGATGGGAGAAGGAAAAATGTAAATTTAAAACAGAAAATCATCTATTTCTTTTGATATTGTGCATTAAACCCCTGAATTCCAAGCAAACTGATTGATCAGACTGATCTCTTGGCGTGGGAGAAAAGGTTGATTTACCGATGCATCATGATTCTTTTTCCAACTATTTTTGATCGATTCTCAAAAATTCACAATTCACTTTTTGAGTTCACTGCTCGTTCATACTAAATGTGAAGTGACACTTTGTTAAAGAAAGAAAAGAAATTCAGTGTCAGTGTTTATCATATTTTATGATGACAATCCTACCATACAAAGGCTGTAACTACAATAACTATACCAACAAAACAGTTACATGTTTTTTGTGTGGATTTTGAAGTTACTGCTTTTTTCTCAAATCCTGGTCATTATTGTGCCAGACCTGTCTATCAGGATAACATAGTCTAAAAACACAAATTTGTTAAAAATGTGAAGTTTCTGTATTTTGGACAATGGCATAATATTAATAATAAAGAATCGGAATCAAATCAAATTGTGAGGTGCCTAAAAATTCTCACCCCTACTGATCTAACAGGAAACTGGTGACAGGAGGTCAAATTTTTTGTCTGCTGAAATTGGTCTGTGATTTCTGAATTTCCAAACTGCCCCCCCAGTGGACTGAAATGTAACTACAGTTGTGTGCATGCGCACGATTGTGCGACACAATGTGTGATGAGCAAACATTATACAATATACAAAAGGCACAGTGCGAATCATTAATAGTAGTTGCATTAATATACACCTAAACCTAACTATAACTCTAACATACAAAGCAGTGGTGAATCCACGGGTGTGCCAGAGTGTCACAACTGCCACTCAAAACATAAGCTTGCACTCCTAAATGAAATGATTCTTAATTGTAATATGTAGGGGTGTAAAATGCATAATTATTATGCTGAAACTTCAATGCATCCATTATGAAATTTAATAATCGATTATAATGACTATAATAATACCCAATGTGTTGCAGAGTCTGTCTTAGTTTGCACATGCTGTCTCGCAACAGATGCAAGGCACGTGACTGAGGAAAAAAAGCACACACTTTAAATTAAGAAAGTTTATGCTACAGAGTTTGGATTTATTCCTCATTATTCAGAATTTATGTAAGCAAAATCCATATAATATCCATGCGACTGGGTGAAATCCATGTCCATATAAGCAAAATAAGTTAATTGTTGTTCTTTTCATCCCCAGTTAGGATAAAATGATGCATATTGTGGAATATTTTGAGAATATGTTTGAAAAGGTATAGGAAAACTTTTTCCACTGAAGAAAAAGTTGTTTGAGGATGCATGTGTCGCTTCAGATGTTTTCTGTAGTAGACTTTTTTATGCATTATATTTTAAACTTGCATTCCACTTACATCAGCTAGAGTTAGTGACAAGTGTCTCTTGAGAGCCACAGTTACCTCTTATAGGAGCACAGCCATGGCCTAGGAGGGTTCAGCCTCCAGGCACCTCTAAGGAACCTGATGATCAGGTCGTGCTTCCCTATCGACTTACCGTCCACTGTATTGTGGTTGAGAAAGCGAGCCTTGTCCGGGTCCTGCATCTCGACCAGATTCAGCCACAGATGCCGTTCCTGGAGCATGTGGGTTGCCATCGCCTGTCCGAGTGCATGCGCTGTGACCGTCATGGCCCGGAGGGCGAGATCGGCTGCCAGGCACAGTTCTTGCAGCACATCAGGACCAGGACTACCCAAGTGCAGATCTCTTAGTGCTTTGACCTGGTGGAGCTGCATTAGGGCCGTAGCATTCAGGTTGGAGGCCAGTCTTGAGGTGTGGGGCATGGTCTGGCATGACAGGGCGTGGAGCATGGGATCAGGACTGAGCCTGTGGGGGATTGAGCCATGAGAGGCTTGAGGGGCAGGCCTGGACCGTGGAGCAGAGACGGGTCTGGACCATGGAGCAGAGGCGGGCCAGGACCGTGGAGCAGAGGCGGGCTAGGACTGTGGAGAAGATGTGGGCCTGGACAGGTGAGCAGAGGCTTGCTTGTGACATGGTATGGAACAGTCTGGGTCTTGGCTGAGACATGGCATGGAGCAGAGGTGGGCCTGGACTGGTGAGCATACGCGGGCCTGGACCGGTGAGCAGAGGCTTGCATGTGACATGGCATGGAGCAGTCTGGGGCTTGGCTGAGACATGGCATGGAGTAGACTGAAGCTTGGTTGTGACATGACATGGAGCAGTCTGGAGTTTGGCTCAGACATGACATGGAGCAGACTGAGGTTCGGCTGTGACATGGCATGGAGCGGGCCGAGGCGTGGCTGTGACATGACCTGGAGCTGACTCTGGCGTGGCTGTGACAGGGCCTTGAGCTGACTCTGGTGTGGCGGCCATGACGTGGGGCAAAATTGTGGAAGGCGGAGCTGTGGGAAGCACGTATCTAAGAGTCCTGGATGACTGGGAAAAGACCTCAGTGGTCATGGGCAGAGTCTTGGGAGTGGCCTCTTGTGTTGTGGGCATGGACAGAGACTCAGGAATGACCTCTGGGGTTATGGGCATAGACAGAAATTCGGGAATGACCACTGTGGTCGTGGGCATGTACAGAGACTCGGAAATGACCTCTGTGATCGTGAGCATGGGCAGAGACTTGGAAATGACCTCCATGGTTTTGTACATGGGAAGAGTCTTGGAAGGGACCTCCATGGTCGTGTACATGTGCAAGATTCTTGGAAACGACCTTCGTGGTCGTGTACATGGGCAGTGACTTGGAAACGACCTCTGAGGACTGGGACATGGGCAGAGACTTGGAAACGACCTCTGTGGTCATGATCATGGGCAGAGACTTGGAAACAACAGCCTTTTCCCTCGTCCTCCTCCTCCGGGAGGCCGAAGTTGGCAGTGCCGGCTCTGGGACAAACGAGGCTGGCAACGCTGGCTCTGGGACGGACGAGTCTGAAAATGCTGGTTTTGGGACAGACGAGGCTGGCAGCTTGTTGGCCTTGGCAGGTGTGGGCATTGGCTCATTGGCCGTGGCAGACATGGGCATTGGCTCGTTGGCCGTGGCAGGCATGGGCGTTGGCCGTGGTAGGCATGGCTGTTGGCTCGTCAACTATGACGTAAGACGCTGGCTTGTCGACCATGACATGGGATGCTGACTCAGCATCCGCCTCCCCCACAGTGAATGCAGAACCAGTAATCCGCAGGGCAAGGTCGATACACTGAACCAGGCTGAGGGAATGTCGACCACCAGGCACCAATGAGGAGCTTGGCACACTCAGTGCAATACGGAAACAGACTTTGAGTGCGACCTTGCTGGCCAGAGTGAAGTCCCACACATATTCCTCCAGGGATCTATTCCCCTGATGTAGGCGCAGGAGCTGAACTGCAGTGTTCATTATGGGCGGTCATGTATTCAGTAACGATGCTGGCAAGGACAATGATGAAGACGATGACAAAAACGAAGATGTGAAGATGAACCCAAGTGAAGTTTATTTAACAAAAACTTGAACTAACCATAAACTAGACAATAAGGCTGGACTGGACTTAACTATACAACAAAACAAAACATAAACATGAGCTTGGCTTGGCTTAATAAAGTTTACATGAACACATTCACATACAATACTTGACCAAGACACAATGGAAAACATGAGGCTTAAGTCCATGGACATGGGAAACATCAACCAATGAACAGACCAAACTATAAACAAGATAACAAGACAATGACCATGGACCAATTACATAACAGAACTAATAAACTACAACCAATGACAGACTAGAACTGATAACAACATAATGAAACAATAAACCAATGAAAACAAGACAGGCAATATGAAATCACATGACAAGGGAACCACATGGCATGAAACAGGAACTTGACTTTTCAAAACAAAAGACATGAATACATATTACAATGTATACACAATACACAATACACACTTTAAACATTACAGACAGTGACATTGAGTGCGTTTACATACACTTTAAAAGTTCAGTTGGATTAAAGCAATAATTCATCTCTTTAAAATGTCATGAAAAGGCATTCATCCGATTGAAATTGAATCAGTTTTTGTCCTGATATCATCCAGCATGTATTTACGTCAGTCGGACTGCAATATACTTCAGCATTATTCGCATTCTCCGAAAAACAGAGGTGCCATTCAGCACTTATTTAACCCAGAAGTCGAATGCAACACAGAGCGGAGAAGAAGTTCAACAACAACACACGCATATTTCATTCATAAGTGATCATCCCTATTGCCCTATTTCCTTTCCAGACTTTACCACCCACTGTAAGGACTTTGGAGGTCTGAAAGGTGTGGAGCTTTAAATAATATTTATTTAGAACTCAACATTGACATTTTTATTGGAAATTCTGGTTGAAGTTTTCTTTAACCATGGGTCTTATGATTGTTCTCCCTCCTATTCCCATTTACAGTACAACCCCAATTCTGAAAAAAGTTGGTACAATATGAAAAATGCTAATAAAAACAAAAAGGAGTGATTTTTTGTAAATGATATTCACTATTTGCTATTTTGAAAGCACTACAATTACACATTATATGATATTTTTCCTTGTGAATTTCATTGCTTTTTGAAAATGTGCAGTAATTTCAAATCAAATGATTGTAACACTCCAAAAAAGTTGGGACAGTCAAGTGTTTACCACTGTGAAACATCACAATTTCTTCTAATAACATTTATTAAGCATTTGGGCACTGAAGACACACATTTTTTTAAGTTTAGAAAGTGGAATTTTCCCCCAATCATCCACTATGCACTGTCACACCCCTGACCCATACATACACTGGCTTTTGGACCCAATGCTAATAACAGCTTGGATGGCCCTTTTCCTCTTTGCCTGGGTAACACGACAGCTGTGTTTTTCAAAAAACTTTTTGATATGTGGACTCTTCAGACCAAAAAACGCAGTTCCACTTTTCAGCTTTTCATCTAAGATGAGATCAAGCACAGAAAAGTTAGCAGCGCTTTTGGACAGTGTTGATGTAGGGCTTCTGCTTTGCATTATAAAGTCTTGGCATGTGCATCTGTGGATGCAGCGGTGAGTGGTGTTGACTTACAAAGGTTTACTAAAGTAATCCCAAGCACGTGTTCATGATATCAATTACAGATGAATGCCGTTTTTTAAGACTGTGATTTTAAGACATTAAGAATTGGTTTTCATCTTGCCCTTTACACACTAAGATTTGACCAGATTCCTTAAATGTTTTAACTATATTGTGCACTGTAGAGGGTGAAATATCCAAAATCCTTCCAATTTGTCTTTGGGGAACATTGTTCTCAAAGTGCTGGATTACTTGCTGAAGCATCTGTTGGCAAATTGACAAGTCTCGAATGTTCCTTGCTCGTGAAGGACTAGGCTGTTTTTGGGTCTCCCTATATACTATGACACGATTGCCTCACCTGTTTAACATCTCCTGTTTCACATCGCTTTTTATTTCTTAATTCAACTCATCAAATTGTTGTTAGTCTTAAATTGCCCCTGTCTCAACTTTTTAGAGTGTGTTGCAATCATCTGATTTGAAATGACAGTACATAATTTTTTTTTAAATTATTATTATTTTTTAAATACAAACAATGAAATTCACAAGGAAAAAACATCATATAATTTGTAGTTGTAGTGCTTTCAACATAGCAAAGGGTGAATGTAATTTACAAATCACTGCTTTTTGTTTTTATTAGCATTTTTCATACTATCCCAACTTTTTTGGAATTGGGGTTCTAGTATAAAATGTCTTTCTTTATATAATAATAAAACTATAAAATCTTTTTTCATGATATTACATGGGCTATTGTCTCAAATTGTATAATACAATAAAATAGGGTAACTGATGTGACCTCTGGCCAAGGTTAGCACCAAGGTTAGCGGCTAGCATTATTGTCATGAAAGCAGTATGTAAACATTACAAATTACACATTATCTACTGCATATACCTAACTTTCATCGAGTGGTTATACCAGCTTCTTTTAATAATCTCATGTGGATTCCATTGATATAACAAGGCAGAAAGCATGATTTTATTGAATATGGCATTGACGAAAATGTGGATGCGTCCGGAGGATGCAGCAACAACTGCCGCTCTCTCCAACAACTTCTCCTTCTTTCACACCCCTCGACACACTGGTAGGGGTGGAGGAACAGGTTTGCCCATTCATAACAACTGACCTTTTCACAACACTCTTGTCTATGTAACAAAACTACTTTTGAATGACATGCTATCACTACAATACAACCCACAAAAATACATGTTGTTATCATCTATCACCCTCCAGGTCAGCTGACAAACTTTCTTGAGGAGATGACTCTCCCATCTACATTAAAACAGACTCCACCTTTGGTTTCCTTTCACAGTAGCCTCCGTTCTCTTTCACCCTCTCATCTTTCCACTGCTGTCTCTACCTCTCTTCCCACACAAAATGTATTTTCTATGCTTGATGTAAACACTGCCACAGACACACTAAACTCTACTTTAACAACCTGTCAAGACAACATCTGTCCTCTCTCCTGTAGGCCAGCACGTACTACACCACCCAGCCCTTGGCTGTCTGATATCCTTCGGGAACATCAGACTGATCTCAGGGCAGCTGAGAGGAGATGGTGGAAATCTAGAGATCCAGCAAATCTAGGTAAATATCAGTCTTTGCTTGTGATGTTTTCTAATAATGCTGCAAAAAACAAATTTTACCAGAACAGGTTCAACAACACCACAGACACTCGCAGCTTGTTTATAATTTTCAACACTCTGCTTTACCCTCCCCCGCCACCACCTGACACATCGCTGACAGCAGATGTCTTTGCCACATTTCTTACTAATAAGGTTACAACCATCAGCAATGCATTCACAGCACCACAGCTGTCACCAGTATGCCACTCTTCTGTCTCTACAGTCTCTCCTCTGACTGACACTGAGATCTCTAAACTCCTCTCCAACCACCACCTGTTCCCTTGACCCCATTCTTTCTCACCTTCTCCAGGCCATCTCTCCGTCCATCCTACCTGCACTCACACACATAATAAACACGTCTCTAATCACAGGCTCTTTCCCCACTACATTTATGCAGACTTGAGTAACCCCACTGCTGAAGAAACACACACTTAACTCCACACAAATAGAACACTACAGACCGGTCTCTCTCATCCCATTCATGGCAAAAACACTTAAAAGGGCAGTTTTCAATCAAATCTCTACCTATCTCACACGGAACAAACTGCTGGATGACAATAAGTCAGGCTTCAAAAGTGGACAATCCACTGAGACTGCCCTGCTGTCTGTCATTGAGTCTCTGAGACAGGCAAAAGCTGAATCCTGATCATCCATCCTGATTCTGCTGGACCTTTCCTGCAGCCTTTGACACAGTCAACCATCAGATTCTGCTCTCCACCCTCTCCTCGCTGGGTATCACAGGAACTATGCTTGACTGGATAACTCCTATCTCTCAGGTAGGTCCTTCAAGGTAGCCTGGAGAGGTGAGGTATCCAAGCCACATCAACTACTTACTGGGGTACCTCAGGGATTAGTGCTTGGGCTACTTCTCTTCTCTATATACACAACATCACTGGGACCCATCATGCAGACATATGGTTTCTCATACCCTGCTATGCCGATGGACACACAACTCTACTTGTCTTTCCAGCCCAATGACACCACCGTGACTGCTCAAATCTCTGCCTGCCAGGCAGACATCTCGGCCTGGATGAAAGAACACCCCCTGCAACTCAATCCAACCAAAACCGAACTCCTGGTCTTTCCAGCCATCCCTGCTGTTGAACACAACATCACCATGCAGCTGGGTTCGAGTACAGTAACACCTTCAAAAACTGTCAGAAATCAAGGGATAAATATTGATAATAAACTAAATTTCATGGACCACATATCACAGACGCAAGATCATGTAGATTTCCACTCTACAACATCAGGAAGTCAAGACCCTTCCTGAACTTCCTTTCAGAACATGCCACACAACTGCTTGTTCAGTCAATTGTCATAACTAGACTGGACTGCTGTAACGCTCTCATTGCAGGCCTCCCTTCATGTGCAAGTAGACCTCTGCAAATGATCCAGAATGCAGCAGCACGTCTGGTCTTTAATGAACCAAAGAGAGCACATGTTACACTACTCCTTGTCTCTCTCCACTGGCTATCGGTTGACGTATGTATCAAATTCAAGGCTCTGATGCTGGCATACAGAACAGTCACTGGATCTGCTCCAACGTACCTAAAATAATTTCTGCAGAGCTACACACCTATTAGAATCCTGTGGTCGGCTAAGGAATGTCGCTTTGTTGTACCAACACAAAGAGGCACCAAAATACTTTCTTGGACTTTCAGCTTCATCATACCGTGTTGGTGGAATGACCTTCCCAACTCCATCCGTGAAGCAGACTCTGTCTTCAAAAAATGACTTAAAACAAATATTTTCCAAGAGCACTTAATTAGTCACTAACAAAAAAAATTACACTTGTATATGTTTTGAATACTATTGTGATGCTAGTCAAGTCAAGTCAAGTCAATTTTATTTGTATAGCGCCTTTCACAACACACATCGTTTCAAAGCAGCTTTACAGAAGTTCAGCATTAACAGACGATAAAAATGTAATGTCTATAAAGTCGATAAATCATCATCCTTGTGCAGGGCTCCAAACTGCGACTAAAAATGGTCGCATTTGTGACCAAATAAATTTATTTGTGAGTGTAATTTCTGTCAAGGTCGCCATTGGCGACAGTAAAAGTTTACTCCCTTTGATTTTAAAATTTGCATTACATTTCCCGAGATACATTACAAAAGTTTATATCAAAGAAATAGCGGGGAAAACGGAGTTCATTGCAGGAACTAACCATTTCAAAAAAGAGACTGTTAGAAAACACGGTGACAGTAACAAGCATAAAATGCTAGTGAATCTTTGTAATATGCCACTTTGTACTATTGTCTCCTTAAGATGATTCGCTTATGTTTTCCTCTTTTGTAAGTCACTTTGGATAAAAGCGTCTGCCAAATGAATAAATGTAAATGTAGCTATTGAACTGTTTCAAGTTTTCAGACAAGAAATACCAGCGATCACAGGAAAAATAGGAGTGTGTAGTGACTGTTGTGTGTCTAGCTGTTATACCTGGGCAGAGAAATGAAAACTAACTCGACAAGAATGTTCTTTGCCATATGACATGCTAACTGCAAAAATCTGTTTTCTCAGGTAACGTTAAACAAGAACAATTTATTCAAACAATCAACTTTCTTGGTTCTTATCTGTAACAAGTCTCGTTGTCGGGGCAGGAAGGAGGACACGGGAACGGGGTTCCACTCTCAAAGTAAGTTTTTAATGAAACAAACACAAACTTCTTATAACAAACTTAAACTTTTTCCTAAAGTTAACGTGGGTTGCCAACACTAGACTGGCGCTCTCCTCTCTCCCCTGGAGGTACTGGTGCTCTCCTTATGTCGCTCTCCCCATACTCACTGAAATTAGAGACAGGTGTTAGACATAATTTAGCTCAGGTGCAAGCGCCCTTACCGCTTTCTCCCTTCGGACGGGCACTTGACCACGCCCCCGCTGCCACATACCCCCACCGCCCGACTCAGGCCGGGGCGTCATCCGGCCTGCCTACCACTCCCCCCCCATTTCTGGAGAGGAAGTCGGCGACAGCCATCTGCACCCCTGGTCTGTGGACCACCTCGAACTTAAAAGGCTGGAGAGCCAGATACCAACGGGTGATCCGGGCGTTAGTATCCTTCATGCGGTGGAGCCACTGCAGTGAGGCGTGATCCGAGCAGAGAGTGAAGGCCCGCCCCAGCAGGTAGTAGCGGAGTGTGAGGACCGCCCACTTGATGGCCAGACACTCCTTCTCTACAGTGCTGTACTTTGTTTCCCTTAAGGAGAGCTTCTGACTGATGTACAGAACCGGGCGCTCCTCCCCCTCCACCACCTGCGAGAGTACGGCCCCCAGCCCTCTGTCTGAAGCGTCCGTCTGTAATAGGAAAGGGAGAGAGAAGTTAGGTGAATATAAGAGCGGCCCTCCACAGAGTGCGGCTTTAATTCGTGTAAACGCCTGTTGGCACTGCTCCGACCATTGGACCGGATCTGGAGCCCCCTTTTTAGTGAGGTCAGTCAGCGGGCTGGTGACATCCGAATAATTAGGCACAAATCTTCTATAATAGCCAGCCAGCCCCAGGAACTGCCTCACCCCCTTTTTGGTCTTAGGTCTAGGGCAAGTCGCAATCGCCGCGGTCTTATCAATTTGGGGACACACCTGGCCATGACCCAAGTGGAACCCCAGATACCGTACCTCCACACGCCCAATCGCGCACTTCTTGGGGTTTTCTGTGAGTCCCGCCCGCCGCAGCGACTTCAGGACCGCCCTCAAATGTTGTATATGCCACTGCCAATCATTACTATAGATTATGATGTCATCTAAGTAGGCAGCGCCGTAAGCGGAGTGCGGGCAGAGGATACGGTCCATCAGGCGCTGGAAGGTGGCTGGGGCTCCGAACAAACCGAACGGAAGTGTCACAAATTGGTGTAATCCGAACGGTGTAGTGAAGGCTGTTTTTTCACGGGAAATTGGTGTCAAGGGGATCTGCCAATAACCCTTTGTTAAGTCCAGGGTCGAATAAAAGCGAGCCGTACCTAACCGATCGAGCAGTTCATCAACCCGGGGCATTGGGTACGCGTCAAATTTAGACACCGCATTGACTTTTTGGTAGTCGACACAGAACCGCACCGACCCGTCACTCTTGGGGACAAGAACGACCGGGCTGGACCAGTCGCTGTGGGACTCTTCTATTACCCCCATATCGAGCATCGCATTCAATTCGTCCCGAACAACTTTTTTCTTATGCTCGGGGAGGCGATAAGGGCGGCTACGAACCACCACCCCCGGCTCGGTCTCGATGTGGTGCTCGATGAGGTTCGTACGACCCGGTAGAGGAGAAAACACGTCCGCAAACTCCCTTTGCAACCTGGCAACCTCTGATCGTTGGCACGGGGAGAGGTGCTCTCCACAAGTGACCGGGGCATTGTGATCGGACTTTGGATTAACCTCCGGTCCGAGCTCCGCCCTCTCTGGAATTACCGTAGCCAGTGACACAGGGACCGCCTCCCTCCATAATTTAAGGAGATTGAGGTGGTATATTTGACGTGCATCCCCCCTATCGGTTCGCTTAACCTCATAATCGAGATCCCCCACTCGTCGTGTGACCTCGAAGGGCCCTTGCCACTTTGCGAGTAATTTGGAGCTCGATGTGGGAAGCAATACAAGAACTTTATCTCCCGGTGCAAATTCCCTTAGCTGCGTTCCCCTGTCGTACAGTCGGCGTTGGCGTTCTTGAGCCCTGAGCAAATTCTCCTGTGTTAATTTCCCCAAAGTGTGGAGTTGCTCTGAGATCAAGGACGTACTGAATTTTATTCTTACTATTCGAAGGTCCCTCCTCCCAGTCTTCACATATGATATCCAAGACACTGTGTGGGCGTCGACCATACAGTAGCTCAAACGGAGAGAAGCCGGTTGAGGCTTGCGGGACCTCTCGCACTGCAAACAACAGGGGATCGAGCCATCTGTCCCAATTTTTAGCATCCTCGTGTACGAACTTACGAATCATGTTCTTGAGGGTTTTGTTAAAACGTTCCACTAGGCCATCTGTCTGTGGATGATACACGCTAGTGCGAATCGATTTAATGCCCAACAGATCGTAAAGTTCGCGAAGTGTGCGTGACATAAATGTTGTGCCTTGATCGGTGAGGATTTCTTTTGGAACCCCCACCCGGGAGATTATTTTGAAGAGTGCCCCAGCAACACTACGTGCTGAGATGTTGCTTAGAGGCACTGCTTCCGGATATCGTGTTGCGTAATCCACTAGGACTAACACAAAGCGATGTCCTCGTGCTGTCCGCTCTAATGGCCCAACGAGGTCCATTCCAATTCTTTCAAAGGGAACCTCGATTAGCGGAAGAGGGCGCAATGGCGCTTTTGGGGTGGCCAGCGGCAAGAACGACCGGGCTGGACCAGTCGCTGTGGGACTCTTCTATTACCCCCATATCGAGCATCGCATTCAATTCGTCCCGAACAACTTTTTTCTTATGCTCGGGGAGGCGATAAGGGCGGCTACGAACCACCACCCCCGGCTCGGTCTCGATGTGGTGCTCGATGAGGTTCGTACGACCCGGTAGAGGAGAAAACACGTCCGCAAACTCCCTTTGCAACCTGGCAACCTCTGATCGTTGGCACGGGGAGAGGTGCTCTCCACAAGTGACCGGGGCATTGTGATCGGACTTTGGATTAACCTCCGGTCCGAGCTCCGCCCTCTCTGGAATTACCGTAGCCAGCGACACAGGGACCGCCTCCCTCCATAATTTAAGGAGATTGAGGTGGTATATTTGACGTGCATCCCCCCTATCGGTTCGCTTAACCTCATAATCGAGATCCCCCACTCGTCGTGTGACCTCGAAGGGCCCTTGCCACTTTGCGAGTAATTTGGAGCTCGATGTGGGAAGCAATACAAGAACTTTATCTCCCGGTGCAAATTCCCTTAGCTGCGTTCCCCTGTCGTACAGTCGGCGTTGGCGTTCTTGAGCCCTGAGCAAATTCTCCTGTGTTAATTTCCCCAAAGTGTGGAGTTGCTCTGAGATCAAGGACGTACTGAATTTTATTCTTACTATTCGAAGGTCCCTCCTCCCAGTCTTCACGTATGATATCCAAGACACTGTGTGGGCGTCGACCATACAGTAGCTCAAACGGAGAGAAGCCGGTTGAGGCTTGCGGGACCTCTCGCACTGCAAACAACAGGGGATCGAGCCATCTGTCCCAATTTTTAGCATCCTCGTGTACGAACTTACGAATCATGTTCTTGAGGGTTTTGTTAAAACGTTCCACTAGGCCATCTGTCTGTGGATGATACACGCTAGTGCGAATCGATTTAATGCCCAACAGATCGTAAAGTTCGCGAAGTGTGCGTGACATAAATGTTGTGCCTTGATCGGTGAGGATTTCTTTTGGAACCCCCACCCGGGAGATTATTTTGAAGAGTGCCCCAGCAACACTACGTGCTGAGATGTTGCTTAGAGGCACTGCTTCCGGATATCGTGTTGCGTAATCCACTAGGACTAACACAAAGCGATGTCCTCGTGCTTTCCGCTCTAATGGCCCGACGAGGTCCATTCCAATTCTTTCAAAGGGAACCTCGATTAGCGGAAGAGGGCGCAATGGCGCTTTTGGGGTGGCCAGCGGGTTTACCAGCTGGCACTCGCGGCATGCCGTACACCACCTGCGGACGTCACCGCTAATACCCGGCCAATAAAAACGGGCTATTAGACGGAGAAGTGTTTTTCTTTCTCCTAGGTGACCTGCCATGGGATTATAATGAGCCGCTTGGAATAACATTTCCCGGCGGCTCCGTGGAATCAATAACTGAGTAATATTTTCCTTTGACTGAGTGTCCTGCGTCACTCTATATAACCGGTCATTTATAATTGCAAAATAGGGATAAGCGAGAGCGATGTCCGGCTGAAGACGCTGACCATCAATCGTCTTCACCTGGTCGAAGGCGTGCTTAAGGGATTCATCCTGTGACTGTTCCAAAGGAAAATCCACGTCAGGGAATTCCCTGCGGAGAGGAGGGGCGGAAGGCCCGCCCCTTCCCTCGTCATCCCGATCCGTAATGGTCGAGGATGGCCCCGGCTCCGCCTCCCCTGCCAAAGCATCGCACATCGCACATCTCCCTATTTTAGTGCAGGACCCATCCTTACAAATACTCCCTAATAATTCCCTAAATGCAGGCCAATCGGTTCCCAAAATCAGAGGATGGGTGAGGCGGGAACTAACCGCTGCCTCTACTCTATGTTTTTTCCCTCGTAATTTAATTAGCACAGTCACCATCGGATAGTTGTGAATATCCCCATGCACACACCTCACCCTTACCCGCTTAGCCGTGCTCAAAGCCCCGGGTTGAACCAAGCGTTGATGGATGGTGGTCTGATTACAACCGGTATCCAGCAAAGCTTGGTGTGTACCCCCCTGGATTCTTACCGGAATCCGATACGCTCCAGCCCGATCGGGGGCGACATGCGGGGGGATTGGAAACCCGAACCACCGTCCCCACCTCCATCATCGGACACTGATCACGGAAGTGGCTCGGGTCGCCGCATCTCCAGCAGACCGGCCCAGGCGCGACACCCGTACCTGCTTCGGCGGACGCTCCCACCTGAGGGGGAGAGCGGCTGTAGGTTGTGGGGAAGGGGCGGGATGAGACTGATGAATGGGATGTTGGTCTCAGCCAGGCTCCTCGCCTGCGGGGGGCAGGAACGTGACCTGGAGAGAGGACAGAGGGAGAGGGTTGAGGGGGATGGGGAAGAGCGGATGAAAACACAGGGGGAGGGGGAAGAGAGAGAGAGAGAGAGAGCTCATCCGCCCTTGGGATCGCTGCCATGTGGTCCTCCGCTAACTGGACGGCTTCCTCCAGCGACGCCGGGCGGTGGCACTGGACCCACTCCGCCGTTTTCCCTGGCAACCGATGAATGAACTGCTCCAGCACCACCTGATCGACAAGTCCCTCGACGTCGCGGTCCCCCACTAGCAGCCACCTTCGACAGGCATCACGGAGCCGCTGGGCAAAGGCGAACGGGCGGTCGGACTTCTCCAGCTTCATAGCCCGGAACTGTTGACGGCTTTCCTCGGGGCTCCGACCAACCCGTTGCAGGATGGCTTTTCTGAGGTCCCCATAAACCAGGAGGATTGATGCCGGCAGTTGTTGAGCCGCAAGTTGGGCTTCCCCGGACAGTAGAGGAATCAGGCGAGCTGCCCACTGACTCTGCGGCCAGCCCCAAATCTCAGCGGTTCGTTCGAAGAGATCGAGGAACGCTTCCGTATCATCACTCACCCCCATCTTCTGTAATGTGATCGGGGGCGGCATGGCGTGGGTGTCCGGGGTCGCGGCTGTGGCTGGTGCGGCCTCCTGGCTGAGTAGGCTCCGGATGGCGAGTCGATCCTCCGCTTGAGCCCACATGATTTCAAAAAACCGCCGATCTTGGTCCTGCCTGAGCTCAAGCAGAGACTGCTGGTGGCTCTGATGTAAAGTAGCGAGGGACTGGAGGACTTCGGCCAGCTGGGAGGACTCTACGGGGTGTCCCTTCTCCATGGACGAATATATTTCTTTTTTTAATGTTCCCGGGTTTCGGTACCAGTGTAACAAGTCTCGTTGTCGGGGCAGGAAGGAGGACACGGGAACAGGGTTCCACTCTCAAAGTAAGTTTTTAATGAAACAAACACAAACTTCTTATAACAAACTTAAACTTTTTCCTAAAGTTAACGTGGGTTGCCAACACTAGACTGGCGCTCTCCTCTCTCCCCTGGAGGTACTGGTGCTCTCCTTATGTCGTTCTCCCCATACTCACTGAAATTAGAGACAGGTGTTAGACATAATTTAGCTCAGGTAAAAGCGCCCTTACCGCTTTCTCCCTTCGGACGGGCACTTGTCCACGCCCCCGCTGCCACATTATCATATTAGCCTGCTTTTCTGACAGTTTTTTTTTCCAACTTGTTGTAACTCACAGTTCGTCAGCTCCCTTGGCCTATAGTAAAGTTACCACTGACTGCACACAGAACCTCAGCAGATGCAGAAGGCCATCCAGGCATTGTTTGCCTATTGTTTGATGAATAATTGAGTATTCAGACATGCTGATCTTTTGATAAACTTCTTTTTGCATACTGTATAGCAGTGAAGTATGCATATTTAGTAAACAAATATTGTGTGTTAGTGTCTAATTCAAGGACACAGTGATAATAGGGCTGAATTGTTATCTCTGTACCTCTATAGCTAATGAACTCAAAACTCTCATCAGTTGTCGTACTGTTGTTCTCACTAAAGTTTTAGCTGTTCTGCTTCATTAAATCTATTTTTTTATCTGTTGGAATAAGATCTACATGATGTCGGCTAATCTCATTAGCAGCTAAGTGCCACTCTCTCCATTTGTATAATGACATGTCTCACTTCATCCCTTTTTTAAATATAAGGGAGAACAGATGTCTTAGCATTTCTTTCAAAGGGGAATAAAGTATTTGTCAGTTGTTTTGCTGTGGGACTCTCTTCAGAAAGTGACAAAATTAGCAAATGTATGGAGGAAACATTGACGGTGGAATGCCGGATACAGAGTCTGACTGCAAAGTGTGTTTTGAGAAACTGAGAGGGATGTGTTAAGTTGGATTGTGCTGTTTCACTTAACAATGCAAGGAAAAAAATGGCATCACTAATGAAAAGAATCTTTCTCATTTTCACTCCTCATTCAACTCTAATTTCCTTTTTCAGGAATTATATTTAAATAATTTTTTAGCTTATAAGTATAGTTCACCCAAAAATTTTAAATCTGTTCAAAATGTTTTCACTCTCATGCCATTCAAAACATGCTTGATTTTCTTCCTTCTGTGGCTTTTCGTCATGTTAGGGACCGAACTCCAGGCAAGTGTCGCTGACAGAGAACGCTTGCATGTCCCTGACCCTCTTGATGGAGGCGAGCACGATCAGCAGGGCCGTCTTTAGGGAGAGGGTCCTGAGTCCATCTGATTCTAGCGGCTGGAAGTGGAGTCTCTGGAGGCCCGAGAGGACCACTGAGAGATCCCAGGAGGGAAACAGGCTTGGCCGGGAGGGATTTAACCTCCGGGTGCCTCTTAGGAACCTGATAATCAAGTCATGCTTACCCAAAGACTAGCTGTCTACTGTATCGTGATGGGCTGCGATAGCAGCTACATACACCTTCAAGGTGAACGGGGACAGCCTCCCCTCCAACCTCTCCTGCAGAAATGAGAGCAATGACCTGACTGCGCACCTTTGTGGGTCTTCGGCCTGAGAAGAACACCAATTCGCGAACAAGCGCCACTTTAGGGCATAAAGTTGCCTGGTAGAAGGTGCTCTGGCTTGGTTGATCATATCTACGACGGCAGGTGGTAGATCAGCTTGATCTTCTGCATCCCGTCCAGTGTCCAGACATGGAGGTTCCAGAGGTCTGGGTGTGGATGCCAGAGCGTGCCCCATCCCTGAGAAAGAAGGACTTTCCTCAGGGAAATTTGCCAGGAAGGGGCTGTCGCGAGGAGTACGAGGTCCGAGAACCAAGCCCGGGTGGGCCAATAGGGTGCCACTAGAGTGACTTGTTCCTCATCCTCCCTGACCTTGCACAGCATCTGTGCAAGAAGGCTCACTGGGAGAAATGCGTACTGGCGCAGCCCTGTGGGCCAGCTCTGTGCCAGTGCGTCTGCCCTGAGGGGAGCCTCTGTTTGGGCATAGCAGAGAGGGCAGTGCAAGGTCTCTTGGGAGGCGAACAGGTCTGCCGGAGCCTTGCCGAACTGTTTTCAAATCAGCTGGATTGACTGGGGGTGAAGCCTCCACTCTCCACTGTGCAAGTGTTGTCGTGATAGTGCGTCCGCCACCACATCGAGGTTGCTGGGGATGTGAGTGGCACGCAGCTACTTGAGTCCAAAGGAGGAGACGACGAGTAAGTTGTGACATGTGGTGGGAGCATACGCTGCCTTGGCGATTTATGTACGCTACCGCTTACTGTTTGCCTTGAACCAGTGGGAGAAACCTCTGCAGGGCAAATAATACAGTCAACATCTCTAGGCAGTTGATGTGCCAGCGCAGCGGGGCCCCTTTCCAATGGCCTGCGGCTGCGTGCCCGTTGCACACGGCGCCCCAACCCAATTTGGAGGCGTCGATCGTGACCAGAATGCATCGGGACACCTGCTGCAAGGGGACTTCTGCCCTCAGAATGCAGAGGTCTGTCCAGGGTTTGAATGTTTGGCGGCAGGCGGGGGTGACCATTTCACAGAGCGTGCCACAGCGCCATGCTCGTCTCGGGACTTGAGTCTGGAGCCAGTGCTGAAGCGATCTCATATGCATCAACCCCAGTGGCGTGACCACCGCGGAGAACACCATATGTCCCAGGAGCCTCTGGGAAATTTTTAAAGGGATCGCAGTGCCTGGCCTGAAGGCAGTAAGGCATTCCAGCACTGACTGTGCGCGCTCGTTGGTGAGGCGCGCTGACATTGAGACTGAGGCTAACTCCATGCCGAGAAAAGAGATGCTCTGAACCGGGTCGAGCTTGCTCTTTTCCGAGTTGACCTAAAGCCCTAAGCGGCTGAGGTGCCTGAGCAACTGGTCCCTGTGGGCAAATAGTAACTATCAGGAGTGGGCCAGGATGAACCAGTCATCGAGGTAGTTGAGTATGTGGATGCCGGCTTCTCGGATCGGGGCAAGGGCTGCCTCTGCGTCCTTCGTAAAGACACGAGGGGACAGGAATATGCTGAAGGGGAGGACCTTGTACTGATACACCTGGCCATCGAACGCGAACCGTAGAAAGGGTCGATATCGAGGCAATATTGATACCTGGAAGTACGCGTCCTTCAGGTCTACCAATCTAGATGCCGGACGCAAGTTAAGCTGTGTTTTTGCGTGAGCATTTTGATCGGGAGTTTGTGCAAAGCCTGTTTGAAAACTCGCAAGTCGAAGATCAGTCGTAAGCCGCCGCCTTTCTTGGGTACGATGAAGTAAGGGCTGTAGAAACCCTTCTTCGGTTGGAGGGACAGGCTCTATCGCGTCTTTGAGTAAAAGGGTCGCGATTTCCACACGCAGGGATTTGGGATGTTCGCCGTGTACTGCGATATAACGGACGCCCCCGAAGGAGGGCGGGGGGGGGAGCTGGCAAACTGAATTTCGTATCCGAGTCGGATGGTCCTGTCCAGCCAGCGTGATGGGTTGGGAAGTGAAAGCCACGCATCCAAGCTCTGTGCTAGGGGCACTAACGGGATGATTATTTTTGACTTACCTGGCAGGGTGGAGAAGCGGGGCGGAGCAGGTAGTACGGCGTCGGGAGGCAAAGGTGTGTCCCGAGGCTCTGGTACTGAGAAAAGATTCTAATCACTTACCTTGCTCCGCACACCCAGCAGGGGGCGGGTTAGTGACTGATGAGCAGGTCCAATGGAGGTGTCCTCTAGACTCGTCAGAACCTGCTGGCCGGGGAACAGTCGTTGTGCTGATGGCGGGTGGTCCGCATCCATCATGCCGGGACTATTGATGTGTGGCGGCATAGTGCCCTGAGAACGGCTGTGTCAGGACGGAGGGCGTGGCCGGGTTGTGATTATACACACCCGGTCCCTTATCAGGCTAATTAAGCCTCCGAGAGGGATAAAGGCCGATGGCAGATGGTGGTTTGACAAGAGAGAGATAGTTTACGGACATGTCCGTCATGTGTTTGTGTCCTTTGTTTAAGTTTTTCATTGAAATATTATTTATATTGTCAAGCCGGTTCTCGCCTCCTCCTTGCCCATCTAAATACTTTACAACGGCATTTGGGGGCCAGGTGACCCAGAGACAAAGGAAATAGCTTTTTTATTGAGAATGTGGGTACAGGTAAATGAAATAAATTCAAACAAGGATTCTCCACCCGGCCCTCCACCTGGGGGCAGAGTGGTCTGCTTACCAGCTCCGGAGCGAACGTCTTGGTCTCTGGGTCCATCATCTCAGGAGCGCCTGGGAGCCTTCCGGGTCCTCGAGGGGGTCCATGAGACGGGGGGCGTGCGATTCCTATGGGGCGCTCGATGCCGGTGCTGAGAGCTGTGCCCGGGTTGAGGTGGAGCTGTGCGTTTCTTTGCAGCAGAAGGACGCCCTCGGCGAGCAGATGGGGCTTGGCCCATGGCAGCAGGTTTTTGGCGGGGCAGGATATGTGAAATGGCCTCCGTCTGCTTTTTCACTGCGGAGAACTGCTGGGCAAAGTCCTCGATGGTGTCACAGAAGAGGCTGAACTGGGAGACAGGGGCGTCGAGGAAGCGTGTCTTGTCCGTCTCGTGCATCTCGACCAAGTTAAGCCACAGATGACATTCCTGAACCACAAGTGTGGCCATCACCTGCCCGAGTGACTGCGCTGTGGCCTTCGTGGCCCTGAGGGCGAGGTCGGTCTCTGGGCACAGTTCCTGCAGCACGTCGGGATCAGGACTACTCTTGTGCAGATCTTTGAGTTCCTTGGCCTGGTGGACTTGCAGGAGGGCCATGGCATGCAGGGCGGAAGCGGCCTGTCCAGTGACGCTGTAGGCTTTGGCGGCCAATGATGACGTCGTCCTACAGGCCTTGGAGGAGGCACAGGGTGACACCGCCAGGTGACGGCGTTCTCGGGGCATAGGTGGATCGCAACCGCCCTATCCACCTGGGGAATCGGCGTGTACCCGTGGGCCGCTCCACCGTCGAGGGAGGTGAGAGTGGATGAGCGAGTGGCTTTGTGACGAGTGGAGAGGGGTGCTCTTCATGCAGTCGTCAGCTCATCATGCACCTCCGGGAAGAAAGAGAGCTTGGGGGGTGCGTGGCTGTGAGCGGCGTGCAGGAACCCAATGAACCAATCATCCAGCCGCGATGGCTGTGGGGAGGATGGAGGGTTCCAGTCCAGCCCCACGCTAGCGGCAGCCCTGGCAAATATGTTGGACATCTGGGCGTCAGCCTCAGCCTGGGCGTGCTGGCCCGAAGGCGGCAGCCCAGACGAGGCATCCGCTTCAGATGCCGGACTGCTCTCCGATGCAGCGGTGAGCTCATCCAGCTCGGGGGGCTCCAGAGGATAGACAGGCTGGCTGTGATGCGTCTTCCTCAATCCCGTGGGAAGAAGGAGCGACGCGGGGGGCGGCTGGAGTGGCATTCCGTGGGTTGAAGGAAAGCCGCGACCACAACTTTGCCATGGTCATGTTCTCGCAATGAGAACATGAACCATCCACAAACGCTGCCTCGGTGTGATCGCACCCCAGACACACGAGACAGCGCCTGTGGCCGTCTGAAGCGGAGAACACTCTACCGCATCCAGGAACTACACAGGGGCGAAAATTACGTTCAACTCCGCTGTATATAGCTCTTTTAGAGGAAAATACTCTTTTAGAGAAAACCACTCTTTTAACAAACACTCTTTTAGTTTGCGCTGTCAAAGCGCCCAGGGGCAAACTGCACTGCCGTGCAGAGAAGGAGAAAGCCGCTGAAGTGCGCCGTAGATCCAACAGCAGATCGCTCAGAGGTAGAGGAACAGGTGTGTGGCTCGCAGCTCAATGCATACACGACCATTGGCTCCGAAAAAAAATTCTGAATAAAACAGATGTATTTCCCCGCCTTTATACCCGTATGTCCGGGGGTGGGACATGCTAATTCTGTCTGCCAACTTCTCACTGGCCTTTTGTCATAGATCAGAGGTATATTCGGCGCTCAAGAGAGACCCCTAGTGTCGCTTCTTTGACACAACGTCGAAGTGAGCGACAGACAGGGAACTATATTTATCTTGACAGAGTGACCTAAACATTTTATGTTTATGATGAAATGCACCCGAGACACTACACAAGCATGTCTGACGCAGGGTGCGGCTGGATTGAGATGGTGCAAAATTTGGAAGTTACTCATAAATATTTAATCACAAATAAAATCAAAGAAATTTCCTTCAAACTTATTTATAAGTACTACCTCACAAATGATTTTCTTGTAGAGAGATTTAATTGTGATGTTGATATATTCTGTTCATTTTTGTGGTCTGCAGGTGGAAACATTTTTTCATTTATTTTGGAGTTGTCCCTACTCGACTTGTTTTTGGTCTGATTTCTGCAAGATTGTTTGAGATCATATTATCCCCAGATTTCAACTGTGTTTTGAAAATGTTTTATTCTGTTTTTTTTTTTAGCTATGACATGTCTCTTCATAAAGAATATTATTTGATTAATGTTCTGCTTTTGATGGCAAAGTTTAGTGTTCGGAAATGTAATTATGGTGGTTATAAACCATTAGATTTAGATTGCTGAGGTTCAGCAATACCTAAGAACAATTTCCAATTTTAGTAACAAGAAAGCTGTAAAGCGTACTGCAATATGTAAACAATTTTATATTTTTATTAAACTATTTATTTATTTATTTACCTTTTTGTTGTTTTGTTTGTTTAATGTAAAAGTTTTGTAAACATTAATAAAAAATGTTAAAAAAAAATGTCTGACGCAGATGTAAATTTACGGGTCCTTAAACAAGCCCTCATAATAAATCTCCAACTAATTGACAAATTCACTTGTGAAATGGATTGCTGTGAACTGTATGCCAATGATTGACTTATGTTAAATAATATGGTAGTAAACAATACATTCTAAAGCTGCTTTTTGTATTGTCTTATCAATGATTAACTCTTCTGCCACAAGAATGTAATGCATTTTATTTATCTGAATATTTTTTATTTTATATATATATATATATATATATATATATTATAATTTTTAAACATTTAAAGATAACTATGTGTAATTTATATTGATATAAATATGTATAATCATTATATATTGAATTATTGGTATATAAGTGGCGATTAATCAAGATTGGTATATATTGTATTTGCGATTAATCAAGACACCATGTAATTAATTGTCATAGTCTGTCTGCACCTTATTCAAGGACTCTTATTTTGAAGTTCTCTCCATCACTACATTTCCCAGTATTCACTGCCCTAATCACTCCATTGTCCTCACCTGTGTGCCATTCCCTAGTTTGGTTCCTAGTGTATATATATCCTTTAGTTTTGTCAGTCTAGGTCAGTCCTTGAATTGTTTATAGTGCTGTTTGGGTTGTTATGTTTGTAGACATGTATTGTTATGTTTGATATCTACTCCAGCGTGTGTACTTCTCCAGTGTTTATACTACTCCAGTGTTTAATATTAAAGGATTTAAATTTCCTTCTCCTGCGTCTCCAATCCTCCTTGATTCCCAGGACACCCAAACGTTACATTAATTCGATTAAAATTTTTAATCAATTGACAACCCTAATATATATATATAATATATATATATATATATATATATATATATATATATATATATAAACTTTATAATATATATAAAGTTTTTGGCACTTGTGAAAACTGTTGCATAGTAAGAATGTCTTAAATTGACAGAAATAGTTTTCATTTATCACTTAATGTCATACAAAGTCCAATAAATTTAAACAAAAATCTAAATCAATTTTCTTTGTGACCACCTTTGCCTTTAAAACAGCACCAATTCCCCAGGTACACCTGAACACAGTTTTTCTTGGTTCTTGGCAGATAGGATGTTCCAAGCTTATTTGAGAATTTGCCACAGTTCTTCTATCTATTTAGGCTGTCTCAATTGCCTCTGTCTATTTATATAATCTCAGACTGACACAATATTCAGTGGTAGGCTTTGTTGGGGCCATGACATCTGTTTCATGGCTACCTTGTTCTTCTATTCTAATCATTTCTATTTGCAATATTAATGTTTGGTATTCTAACATTTATATTTCCTATTGACACTCTAAAGCTGAAGATATAAATAAACATCTTATGTGTCTTAAGACTTTTGCACAGTATTGTATATGTATAGTATATTGTTTTTAAAATTCAGATTTGTTGTATTTACAATATATTGCGACAGAAGGGTGATTAGACAATACAAAATGTGCTTTTAGAAGTCAATATATTTAGTTTTATTCCCATGCCATTGTACATAAGGCCCCATTATACATCACATGCCCCAAGTCCACAGCAATCCATTTTTCACTTAAGTTTGTCAATCTGTTCTGTTCTCACAGCTCCATCTATACTATTTTTAATTGTCAGTCTATGTGTAAGATAGATGCTTTTGAAGCATCTCACTGGTTTTCAGCTTCATAAACGGCACGTTTTTAGGACAATGTGTCAAGATGTAAGTAGTTGAATCTTTGAAAATCGTGTGTTGATATCCATGCATTCTGTTGAGCTTCATCCAGCTGTCAAGATCACGTCCTGTGTAACCAGCTCTCATTCTGTGGCTGTGCTATTTGTGAGATTTATTTAGGTGCACCGACCGCCCCCTGCTGATGTGGCTCATAAAAACACAAAGTTGCATGTATTTCTAGTTAGAATTCCTCAGATGGTAGGAAAATATGTAACTTTATTGCTGAAATTACATATAGGATAGGTGGCATTAAACATTTAAATTAAACATTTGAATGCATTATTTTTTATATCATAATCACACTAAATTAACAAGATTCTGTAGCTAAACGAACAGCCCTAGTCTCTGCATATTAAGCTGGGATAACACACACACACACACACACACACACACACACACACACACTATATATATATATATATATATATATATATATATATATATATATATATATTTTATTATTATTATTTATTTATTTATTTATTTTTTCTCTTTTCTGGACTTCAGGTGTTCGACAGAAGCAAGCAAACAGGCTCTGAATGTGCAGTGCAACACACACACACATTATGTCTTATATAATTTTTTTATTTTAAGCTCAGAAAACAATGGAACCCAGATTGTTCGGTGAGGTCCGTTAGTCTGTCAGCAATTAGGTAGATCATGGGCATGCAGGCGAGGGTTGGAATATCAGCAGCTCTTTGTTTTTACAAGCCTTTACGAGGCAGATACTGCAGCAACTTTAGCAGCCCTTGATGAGCTGTTTAGCATGCTAATCATCTGACATCCTGATCGTTAAAGAGCGGAGAGAGCGAGAAGAGGTAGAAAAGAGTGGGTGAAAGCCAAGAAGAGCCCATCTCTCTCTCTCTCTCTCTCTCTCTCTCTCTCTCTCTCTCCCTGCCTTTGGGGAGCTTTGATAAAATTAATGTATTATTGCCTTTTCTTGGCCACCCATAAATTAAAAGATAACAACAACATGTATATACCATGGAGATTAGTTTTGTCAAAGTAATTCTAATTATTTTCTGCCCAGCAAGCTGTGCCTCACACTCGGTATTGATTAATAACTTTAAGGCACCTTTCAACAAACTGAGGTTGTTTTAGGAATGAGGGTGTTTGGTTTATGTGGAGGCACGCTCTCTCATCCAAAGCTGAATTAGGTGCTCGGTTTGGGTGCAAAGGAGAAAAAAATGTTTAATTAGCAAAGCAATAAAGTCTGAGAAAGACCACTGCACTGCCGAGCGAAGAAATTACATCTCCATTCCAATAGATGGCCCATAGCTGCGCTGACGCTGGTATTGTCTTCCTCAAATTCAATTCTGACAAGTTTTTAATTGCCATACTCTCATGTATATTTATATCAAGCACTGCAATTTTGTTGGTGTTGATGAAACCAGATACTTCATTATTGCAGTGGTGTGTGCATACGTGTGTGTGTGTGTGTGTGTGTGCGCGCGCATGCGCGCGCATATGCGTGTGTGCGTTTCAGATTAATTTTCCCACACACACCAGGTTTGGGTGACATTCAGAATTAAATTTAAAATGCTTTTTAAATTCCAATTAGATTCCTGAATTGAATTTAAATTTAGGTAGCAAACAGAATGTAGAATTGTAATTGTAATTTGAATTTAAAGAATTAAAATTAAACTGAAATTAAATTTATAGTTAATTTATTATTTAATATTAAATAAATTTTTTCAGTATGAGTTATCAAAAAACATTTTATCATACAACAAATGGGGTATTCCCAAAACATTAGATTATAGTGTAAATCTACATTTAGATACCACCTATAGAAATATGTATAAATAAATATTATATAATACAAATTGTTTAAGTGGTATACAATACCACTTAAACAAACACCACAAATTCTTCAGAATGGAGCAAAACATCAATATATAATCATTATATAGAGTTTTAGTGGTTGTGTGGTTGTTGTGAAATAAACTAATCACCATATCAGAGAAAAAGTTGGCATAATTAATTAATCACTGTTAATCATGTAATTATTTAGGTTTTGTCACAAAACGTGTGTTGGACCAGTAAAATTGCAATTCCATGCATTCTTCTTCCTTCAACATCCTGTTGAATGTGACCAATACAATTTTACTTGCAGCTAATGAACTGAAATGGAGACAATTCTTAAAGGGACAGTTCACCCAAAAATGAAATTGTTGACATCATTTACTCAGCCTCATGTAACATCCTTTCTTCAGTGAAATAAAAAAGGAGATATCTGGCAGACAGCTGACAGAGCCTCATTCCCTATTTACTTAAATTTTTGAAAAAAAAAGAAAAGAAAAAAGAGCAGCAAGGTTTCTCTTGTGTTTCATGGAAGGAAGAATGTCATACGAGTTTGGAAAAACATGATGGGTTTCCATGTTCAATAGGGACATTCCATAGACATAATGCTTTTTATACTTTACAAACTTTAGATTCTATCCCCTAACCCTTACCCTACCCCTAATCCTAATCCTTACAGAAAACGTTCGGCACTTTTACATTTTCAAGAAACTTAGTATGATTTATAAGCTGTTTTACTCATGGGGACCGACAACTTGTCCCCACAACATAAATATTCTTGTGTTTTACTATCCTTAAGGGGACATTTGTTCCCCACAAATTTATAAATACATGCTCACACACACACACACACACACACACACACACACTCCAATTCCTCTGTTGTGTCTCATCCGTTCTAAGTTTATATCAATAAATAATACTGCAGTATGTGCCCTCTCAAAATCACTCCTGCAAGCTCAGAACACAGAACCTCCTTGATCCTCCCAGAATTCCTCGGAATGTTCTAGAACATGTGTCAGATCTCAGCTGTTCATTTTGATGTAACCTTTAACATGAGCCTTTCAATATCTTCCCCAGCTGGCTGGGAAAGTGGCTTCCATATCAAAAGCACCGACTATGTTAGTTTCATCCTTGCCGATGCCCATCAGTCACAGCGGTTTGTGCTCTCGCAGCTCCATTTGCCTTATTTACCTTTTATTACTGTTCACCCATGCCTTGACATTTCATCAAACGGGACCATCATCACTGATCTCGGGTTCGTGTTGTGGGCAGCCCTCACACACACCCTTACACATGCTACCTGACACACAAACAGACAAGCTTGTTTACACAGGGACATGCTTTCACCCTTAATTTATAGAACCCCTTACAAGCTTGTTTGCACACAGTGATCAATAACCTTTTTCTTTTTAAACTGAAAATAAACCTCAATATCGTTCCAAACCTGTGACTTTGTATCTCTCTTTGAACACAAAATAATTTTTAATAATGTTTACACTGCTCTTTTCTATAGAATGGGAGTAGCCTAAAAGTGAACTACCATAAAAGTAGTACATACAGTGTGGTCGCTATATTCTAGGTCTACTGAATTCATACAATAGCTCTCTGAGAGAAACATACTGAAATTTAAGTCAATGTTCACTAGTAATCTTCTTTTGTTGTAATTCTCTAATCTTATTTGCACTTCTGCATATTCAAGCGAAAGCACTTTGCAATCTGTTATGACCAGTTTGACCACACTGTGATTTTGGCAATGGTACGTTGAAAGTTTTGCAGCAAAAATTTGACAGAGTGGTGCCAAAACTAGTTATATTTTTAGTTATAAATGATGTACAGTAATACAGGCAAAAGGAATGCAGATTTTATCAACTCTAACTCCTAAGCCTAACCGACAGTTGAGTAAAATTTAAATTTTAGAGTGAAAATGTAACCTAACCTCTGAATTGTTCTCACCATTGTTTATGTGAATGCAATTACTTCTTGGTTCCAACAGGACTAGAACCTGGTAGCACTGAACTGATGCAAAAATGACTGATGGGGGGTGGCACTTGTGAGTAATTTGGATGAATGGGGTTCATTTAAGGGCATGACTATTTACTGTGCAATAAAGTTGCTACAAAACAAGTGACATTTGATATTATCATGTCAAATCTGCTGTTATACATCTTTAGTGCACCAAATTTGATAGATAAACACAAATGAGTTTTGAGAGCTTAAGTGTACATTTTGGTCTGTACCTCAAACAAAGCTATTATACGACCTAAGAATACTTCAAATATTGCACATAATGAAAATGGACTACGTTTATATGGTGCTTTTATTTTGAAGTGTGATTATGGCCCTGTCCCAAATAGCACCTTACGCCCTTGCGGTCCTGCTGAGTCCAGAGTTTGGTGACATAAGTGAATGCAGAACAATGGAACATTAGTCAGCAAGGCCATGAGGGTGCATGAGTTGTAAAAGCATGCAATTGGGACATACTTCAAGACTTCAATCAGAGGATGCATTTTGGACATTTTTGTGTTTCTCTTTTTACATACAATTTTACAAATTATGATTAAAAAAATTCATTACATTTTTACAGTAAATAAAATGCTTTCAACTCACTGTAGAATATTGTTATTTATTAAGTAATTCCAAGCAACATACTGACAGTAAAGCATTAAAAGATTTAATCAAGAAACTTTTAATTAAAAAGCATACATATAACAACAACAATACAACCCCATCTTTTTAAATATTTAGAGAACAAATAAACATGACTTGGACACCTGGATAGTTGCATGTGTGTGCTTAGAACACAGTCACATTTATAGATAGAAGAACATATGTCTCACACACTGCCATAGACTGAAAAAAATCATATTTAATAACACAGCACAACTCTTCAGACATATTGCCAGCAGACCGAATGTTGCTATTTAAATAAAATTAATTTGCAAGCTTTGTGCAGGAATTTAGCTCTCAAATTTTAATATTTTAGGGACTCACATTAAAACTAAAATCTTCTTTGAAACAATAATAAACAAATCTTGGTAAACTGAATAAAACAATATTTTATAAAGCAACACATCACATAAAAAAAAATAAGACTATACACAAGAAACACAAGTGATCCATCGTTGACAATCAGAGAGAGAGAGATTTAAAACAATATTAAATTAGCACTTAACATCGTCTCGTCTGCCATGATTTTTACTCCTGCGTGAGACCCCTGTCTGTTGGGAGCGTCGAGGGCTCAAAGGAAGCTGTCTTGAGCACCCTTCTGAGTTCTAAAATGTCAATTGGGACAGGTCTTGCAGACTTTGCGGGTAGCCTACATAGAAATGAAGCCCACAAGTGAGCCATTTGGGATAGGGCCTATTATCTGTCCTCATTGGTTTTCATTTTTTTTTTTTTTGAAAACGGCAGAGTAAGCATTCTGCCTAACATCTTTTGTGTTCCATGTGTAGCGTGTAGGGTAGTTGAACCGGGAAGTGTGCCTTTAAGACCTGCTCACTGGCACTGATTAATTGGATCAGGTAGCATAAGTGGCGTGTTCCTTTAAATATGTCGTGAGACATAGACAGAAAAATATTAGTGCGGTGTGAGTTGAAGAGTGAGCCTCTTGGTGTATCAGCAGGGCAAGTCTTTTTGAAAGGTTCCGCCTATTTTTAACACTAAACTCATGAAGCGCCTAACATGGCCCATTGTTTGTTTATAGCTCGGTCTGTCGTCTGCATGTATGGTGGCCAGTAAATGGTGCACGCAGTTACGAGTCTATAGAACCGTGCTTGCATAATAGCGAGTAGTGATCCTAGACGGGTTTGCAGTAAGGTAAATTTACTAACCTTTTTTTTCTTCTTTTAGATTTAATGTGTAATGTTGATCGTTTCCTATATATATATATATATATATATATATATATATATATATGCCTATGGAAGCAACACTGGAGAGAGTGTGCACTGCTATTAGTCACTCATACCGTTTAACTTTATTGCTACGGGGCATATAGCTCTAATTCATTTAGGTTGGTGTCCAAAGAAAAAAACGTGAGTTCATCTAATTCCTTTGTCAATCTTTTAATCAGAGATTTTTAATATTGTTTTAAATGATTACAATACTATCGAATATCGCATAATAAACCAATTATGTTGTGATTACAGGAGGATTGCCTTCGTCTGTCTAACTAGCCACTGTTTTTCCTGGGTTCAAATTATTTTGTTTTACTTTGTATTTTTCTATGTGTGTGTGTGTCGTGGAGATCTACCGCCACCATTCTGTGACGACCTGGACCTAGGTGGGCCAAGGGCGGAGTCCTGCCAGTGGTAGCCTGTAATTTAATGTGTGTGTGTGTGTGTCGTGTGTGTGTGTTTTTTTGTTTTTTTGTTTGTTTGTTTGGCAATCATTAGGCTATATTCCAATATTCGGCCTATGGGCATTGTGCAATAGCTCCTTGGGTACCGGGCTTATTTTGCAATGTTCATTAGTGTGACGTGTGAAATGCTGGGTTAGTGTGTGTATGCACGGCCGAGTTGGTTTGAAGTGTTTCTTGCAGTGTTGGAGTGTTTGTATGTGAACAGTATCTATTTATTCACTGTATTCTATGTATTATGAGATTTTTATATCCTGTAATTACAGTTAACTCATTTACTATGAGACTTTTATTCACCGATTTATTTATTGTAGAATCTTTCACTGCTACCTACGGGGAACATTGGCCTGCTCTGATTGCCAATCAGTATATTATTGTGTTTAATAAAATTTATATTCGAGTACATCAGTCCCATTGCTGTTCCTTCATTGGACATAACCTGTCTAAAATTGTTTAAGGGGAAGCGCTGTTTGGGTTTTCCAGCTTTGATTGTCAAATTGTTTGCCAGTGCGCCCCCTAGGGGTCACACATGGAAGAAAGAAAGTAATACAATGTTTGGTACAAAATGAGTGTGAGTAAATTATGACAGATTTCTAATTTTTGTGTGAACCATTTATTTGACTATAATGATTGCATAGTATCAGAATTGGAGAGCATGAACAATATGAAACTACATTTTAGTTTGGCTGAACATTTTGCTGGCATGAAATAATTTTATGCATTTTTTGTAATAACTTCAGGGTGGCATACGTTATTGGCACTCTTTTTATGAAATGGTCTGCACTTATACTGCGTCTATTTAACCTTATGCCTCCTACACACTTCACGACTTTCAAAGACGTCAGATCATGGTAAAATTAATATTGCACAACTGTCCGTCTTTATAAGTCGTAGCGATTTCAAATTGCATGACGAATCGACAGGGGTTAAACGTTACACAACATTTCACTATTGACCAATCCCCGACGACTCTGCCTGGACTCCAAATTACATGGTATATGTACATGAGTACATGCGAGAAGTGATACGAGATACAAATGCATGATCATATGTTATGCATTTCAGAATATGATGTGTATGTTTTTAATCACCTAAAGGCATCATATATTTTATTGGTTACAATATGAAAAAGTACCTCCTACTGAAAAATCTACCAATTTGCTTACTTGACTGTCCAAGAGAATTGGCAATTTCTCTCCAAATATTCTCTCTCTCCAACCGGTTGTGGTACAGTTCAGTGAAACATCAAATATGCACTGGAGCTCCTGCCGATGATCCACAAAATTTTCCTCCATTTCTTCGGTCCAATGAGACTTTCATGATACCGCAGACATGCTAGTTGAGGTTCTTTTGAAGGTACATAAGGACTCCACCCACTGAAACTTCCCGTGCCCCGTCTCTCATTGGCTGTAGGTCAACGCTGCAGTTGTATTCTGTCAAAACATATTTCACATTGCATGATTTGGAATCGCAGACAGGTCCAGATTTTTAACATCCTAGATATGTCACTGACATTGGCGACGCGTTGGCGCTTTTTTTATCGTGTCTTTGATAGTTCATACATTGCATTCGTCGCTCACGGGATTGAGCGCCGATTTGCCTATGATTTCAGGCTTTTGTCGGCAATCTCCACAAAACTGTCAACAAGTGAAAATCGGGCTGAAAATCATGTAGTGTAAACTCGGCATTAGTGGTATTCAAAGCGCTTTACACTGCATCTCATTCACCCATTCACACACACATTCACACAACAATGATGGCACAGCTGCCATGCAAGGCACTAGCCTGCCATTGGGAGCAACTTGGGGTTGAAGTCTCCTCAGGCTCAAGGCTGATTGGTCCGTGCTGTCTGCGCATCATTTAGAACATTCACTTTGACGCTTTCAGTGTAGACAACCTTAAGTTATTGCTTTGCATCGTGTCACATCAGGTGTAGACAGCGTGTTTGGCAGAATTTTAGTAACTGACAACATCAGTCACCATTCACTTTCAACAGATGGGAAAAAGCAGCAACAGCATACTTCAAAATTGCTTCTGTGTTCCACAGAAGAAAGCCATACAGGTTTGAAACAGCATAAGTTTGAAAAAATATTGAGAGACTTTAAATTTTTGGTTGAAGCTTCCCTTTAAGCCTATTGTTAAGTTCCCTGATCCCTAGATTAAACCAGCCCAATTTGGTTTGCTGGTCTTAGCTGGTTTAGCTGTCTGGCCAAGCCTGGCCAAGTTGCCATATAAAAAAGTTTTGTCAGGTGTAAAACAGATCAAGTTCATGGGCAAGGAAGAGGCGAGAAACCGGCTTGACATATAAAATAATAGGTTTAATGGAAAACTCAAAATACAAACACATAAGACAACGGAAATGTCCGTGAACGATCTCTCTCTCCCACACCGCCATCCGCGAGTGGCCTTTATCCCTCTTGACGGCTTGATCAGCCTAATACGGACCGGGCGTGCGTAACCACGCTCCGGTCCCACCCTCCACCGTGCCACATCAGGTAACTTAAAAATAAATATTCTTCTTGTGGTAAAATCTTGATTAAGCTTTTCGAAAAATGGCGAAAAAGTAATGTGAACCAGAATTTACACCAATAATTTTTTTTTAAGGTTTAGATCAAGTAGAAATAGATAATTGAGCTAGCAATTGCAGGTTACTACCTTTTTATTGTGATCTCAGCTGGTCTTGCTGGTTTCTCAGCCTGACCAGCTGACAAGTGCCTCGAAAGACCAGCAAAAAGGACCAGCCTGACCCAGTTGGAGACAGGGCCGTTTGTGGGCCCTGAGCGAAATCCTGTATTGTATTGCAAAACAACAATACAATCTTCAACAAATGTGTATATATTAACTGGACAAATGCCAAAAAAAACAACAAAAAAAAAAAGCAATAAAATCTGGACCCAACTGCAAAACTCATTGCCTCAAATTAATGCTTGACAACGAACAAATACCATCTAACAAGGTAGCTGACTTACATTTGTTTCTTACCAGTGGTCTGGCTGCGTTTTTCCTCCTCCATTTTCTTTTTTGTCCCGCCTTGAGTATGCACGTTCCTGTAACATCTAGCTACAACTCTCTCCTTGCAGCTACATTCTCCCTTCCCTCTCGGGCCACAAGGAGGCCTACTTTAACTGTAAAATTAAGCCATAACAGCTGCATGAGTCTCACTCACAGCTTTTAGTATATTTAAAAAAAAAATACCCTGCTTTTCAGGACCCCTGGTGGCTTGGGGGCCATAAATGGTCACTTGTACTGCTTTATGATAGAAATGGCCCTGCTGGGAGACCACCTAACCATCTTGTAATTGATTAAGCTACTGTTGTTTTTTCAGTTGGGTTCTGTGTCCCCCCTACATGACCCCCCCCCCCCCCCCCCCTTCCTATATTTTCCCTGACATACAATGGTCTGTATTGATAAAGTTTGCCAAAAAAATCAACAGCAAATAAATCAGACACAAACCAAGTTGTGTTAGTGGAGTTCCTCAAAATTAGTTAAGCCCAAAACAAAATCATAACAAAACGTCATGGTTACCTGAGGGAGGGAACAAGAAGTTGTGTCGAATGAAGTGAGACAAGGGGTCTTTTTTGGACGCTGAATCATACCACTGAACCTGAGAAAAGGCCAATGTCAAGTTGGCAGACAGAATTTGCATGCCCCGCCCCAGACATACAGGTATAAAGGGAAGCGGGGCAGTGAATGCCAGTCAGGATTTTGCACTGAGGAGCTGAAAATAAGACACGGCCATTTACAGTGCCAGGTCTAGTGCTGTGGCAGAAGGGAAATAACGTCTCATTCCCTCCCTCAGGGAAAGGAGGTTACAACAGTAACCATGACGTTCCCCTTCTGTCACTCACTCGACGTTGTGTCGAATGAAGTGACACAAGGGGTCCCATATAAAAGCGCCACGCACTGACCGTGTTACGTGACTGTCGAAACAGGAGCAAACCAGGCTCATGCGTGCCAGAGGCACCTTTCGCATACAGACCTTAGGTTTCCTTTCTTTCTTTCAGGAGGGGAAGACCCTGCTGAGGCCACACCCTGCCCAGTCTAGGGGGAGGTAATGTGCAGCAAATACACCATGAGGGTTGTGAAGCCGGACGTGGGACACAGCGTGGTGGTTGGTCCAGCCTAATGAGGGGGGACTCTACAGGCACGGCGACTGGGGCAGCAGGGCTGCCCGAGTGAAACACGAGTCTGCTGCCAGGGGGACTGTACAGCAGAAAATACATCACAGGAGTTAGCCTGAAGAGAGAACTATGCCCGTGGGGCCTGACCCCAGTACAGAGCACCTGTGACTCGTAGTGGGTCTGGCCATGATTTGCTCCACTGAATTCGCCGGCCAGAGGGCCTGGGAGGAAATCCATCCAGGCAGCGACGCTCAGTGGCTGACCTGGTGCAGAAAGCGCAATGGATCAACTTGGTGAAGGGCGCAAGGTGCAAGCGGTACACCCGGTCAGTTGTGCCACGCACCGAGACCAACTCAACCCTTAGATTGTAAAATCTGGCAAAGGTATTGGGTGTTGCCCAGCCCGCTGCTCTTGCAGATGTCTGCTAGGTGCCATGGGCCTGTGCCCAAAAGGATGCCACACTTCTCGTGGAGAGTGCTCGAACCTGCAAGGGGGTGGGCACTGCCTGTGTGGGATAGGCTAAGGAGATAGCATCAACGACACAGTGAGCTAACATCTGTTTGGAGACGGTGTTCCCTTTTCGCCATCCACCAAAGCAGACAAAGTGCTGCTCAGAACATCTAAAGCTCTGCATGCGGTACGCAAAGCATGCACCGGACACAGCAATGAGAGGGCTGTGTTTGCCTCCTCCAGGGACAGCGCTTGCAGGTTCAAGAACTGGTCCCTGAAAGGGGTCATAGGAACCTTAGGCACGTAGCCCGGTCGGGGTCTCAGGATAACATGAGAAAGTGCCAGACCAAACTCCAGCCAGGTGTCGCTGACAGAGAACGCTTGCAGGTCTCCAACCCTCTTGATGTAGGCTAAAGCGATTAGGAGGGCCGTCTTCAGGGAGAGGGCCTTGAACTCAACTGAATCAAGCAGCTCGAAGGTGGGTCTCTGAACGCCTGAGAGGACCACTGAGAGATCCCAGGGTTGGAACATGCTCGGCTGGGGAGGATTCAGTCTCCAGGCGCCTTTCAGTAACCTTAAAATCAAGTTGTGCTTACCAAGGGACTTGCCATCTACTGTGTCGTGGTGGGCTGCGATAGCAGCTACATACACCTTCAAGGTGGAGGGGGACATCCCCCCTCCAGCCTCTCCTGCAGGAATAGAATCACTAACCGAACTGTGCATCTCTGCGGGTCTTTGGCTCGGGAAGAACACCAATTCGCAAACAAGTGCCACTTCATGGCGTAAAGTTGCCTGGTGGAGGGAGCTCTGGCTTGGTTGATTGTGTCTACAACAGCAGGTGGTAGATTCACTAGATCTTCCACATCCCGTCCAGAGGCCAGACGTGGAGGTTCCAGAGGTCTGGGTGCGGATGCCAGAGGGTGCCCCGTCCCTGAGAAAGAAGGTCCTTCCTCAGGGGAATTTTCCAAGGAGGGGCTGTCGTGAGGATCATGAGATCTGAGAACCTGGTGCAGATGGGCCAGTAGGGGGCCACCAGGATGACCTGTTCTTCGTCCTCCCTGATCTTGCACAGCAGCGTTGCAAGAAGGCTTACTGCGGGAAATGCATACTTGCGCAGCCCCTGGGGCCAGCTGTGTGCCAGTGCGTCTATCCTGAGAGGGACTCCTGTCAGGGAGTACCAGAGCGGGCAGTGGGAGTTGTCCTGGGAGGCAAAGAGATCTATCTGTGCCTTGCCGAATCGGTCCCATATGAGCTGGACCACCTGGGGGTGGAGCCTCCACCCTCCGCTGAGCAAAACCTGTCATGACAGCACGTCTGCCATCATGTTGCGTTTGCCAGGGATATGAGTGGCGCTCAGTGGCTTGAGTCACCGCTGATTCCAAAGGAGGAGATGGCAGGCGAGTTGTAACATATGACGAGAGTTATGTACACTACCGTAGTGGTGCTGTCTGAACGAATCAAGACGCCCATTGCACACGGCGCCCCAACCCTGTTGAGAGGCGTCTGTGGTTACCATGACATATCTGGACACCTGCTGCAGGGGGTTCAGTCTGACAGCAGGAATACATGATTGTCACACAGTATGTGCTATGGCGCATCTCGGAACTTGAGTCTGTAGCCAGTGCTGTAGCGGTCTCATATGCACCAACCCAAGCGGCGTGACTGCGGCTGAGGATGCCATATGCCCCAGGAGCCTCTGGAATTGTTTTAGAGGAACCGCTGTGCCGGGCTTGAAGGGAGCGAGGCACCTGAGCACTGACTGCGCATGCTCGTTGGTGAGCCGCGCTGTCATTGAGACTGAGTCTAACTCCATGCCAAGAAAAGAGATGCTCTGAACCGGGTCGAGCTTGCTCTTTTTCCCAGTTGACCTGAAGCCCTAGCCGGCTATGGTGCCTGAGCACCTGGTCACTGTGAGCTTATAGTGACACTCGAGAGTGGGCCAAGATGAGCCAGTCATCGAGGTAGTTGAGTATGCTGATGCCCACTTCCCTTAGGGGGGCAAGGGCAGCCTCTGCAACCTTCATGAAGACGTGAGGTAAAAGGGACAGGCCAAAGGGGAGGACCTAGTACTGATATGCCTGGCTGTCGAACGTGAACCGTAAGAAGGGTCGGTGTCGCGGCAGAATGGAGACGTGGAAGTTTGCGAACCAATCTAGCTGTTGAATGCAGGTGAGAATCTGTTTCTGCGTGAGCATTTTGAACGGGAGTTTGTGCAAAGCCGGGTTGAGAACTCGCAGGTCCTTTTCTTGGGTATGATGAAGTAAGGGCTGTAGAAACCCTTCTCCATCTCGGCTGGAGGGACGAGCTCTATCGCGTCCTTGAGGAGCAGGGTCGAGATCTCTGCTCATAAGGCGGTGGCTTTTTGGCGCGAATACCGCTGAAACGAGGCGGGAGCTGGGCGAACTGAATCGCGTAGCTGAGTCGGATGGTACTGGCCAGCCAGTGAGATGGATTGGGAAGTGAGAGCCACGCATCCAAAGGAGGGGCTTCGCGGCGGGGGGACCAGGTAATAGTGCGTCGGGAGGCAGAAGAGCGTCCCGAGGCTTGGGTGCTGAGAAAAGACTCAAAGCACTTACCTTGCTCCATGCACCCGGCAGGGGCTGGGTTTGAGACTGAGGAAGAGGTCTTAAGGAGACATCTTCGGAAGTCGTCAGCGCTGGCCTGCCAGGGCTGAGCAGTCGGGGGGCTGGAGCTGCGTCCGGGGAACCGGGACTTTAGAGTTTTGGGGCCAGGGTGCCGTGAGATGGTGCACCGGCTGGATAACCCAGGGAGTGGGGAAATTGGTCTTTTATTGAACATGTGGGTAATGCAACCCGAAGGGGGTGCGGCAATTGAAAATAAGGAAAACAAGGATTCTCCTCCTGGCCCTCCACAGGGGGACGGAGTGGTCTTGGTACCAGCTCCGGAGCAAACATCCCGTCTCAGGAGCGCTTCAGAGATTTTCTTGTCCACCTGCGAGGTGCTTGACGCTGGGACTGAGAGCTGGGCCCAGGTTGTGGAGCTGCCAGTCTTTTGGTCGCAGGGGGACACCCTCGGCGAGCAGGCGGGACACGGGGCATGCTAGTTGAGTGGCGCCACGGCATGATATGTGATATTGCCTCTGTCTCTGATATTGCGAAGTCGGGGGCGTTGAGAAACCTTGCCTTGTCAATATCACGCATCTTGACCATGTTCAGCCAAAGGTGGCGCTCCTGGACCACGAGGGTGGCCATCGCCCACCCGAGTGCGTGTGCTGTGACCTTAGTGGCTCTGAGAGCAAGGTCGGTGGCAGAGCACAATTCCTCCAGCACGTCGGGGTCGGGACTACCCAGGTGCAGATCTTTAAGTGCCTTGGCTTGATGAACCTGCAGGAGAGCCATGGCATGCAGGGCGGAGGCGGCCTGTCCGGTGGCACTGTAGGCTTTGGAGGTCAGTGATGACGTCGTCCTACAGGCTTTGTAGTGGAGTACCAGGCGGTCCTCTGAGTTCTCTGGGCACAGATGGATCACAACCGTCTTATCCACCTGGGGAACTTCCGTGTACCCGTGCGTCGCTCCGCCATCCAGGGTAGTGAGAGCGGACAAGCAGGGGTGGGGGGGGTCATTTACGGGCAGTGAAATGTGCCCGCCACGGTGGATGCTTTCTGATGCAGCGGTGACATCATCATCCAAGCCCAGGGGTTCAAGGGAGAATGCCGACTGGCTGTGAGGTGAGCCGCACTCATCCTGAGCTCGGATGGAAGCGAGCGAGTGTGTCAGGGGTGGGTTGTTCATGGGGATATACCCGGCAAAACCAAGCCTGTCATCATACCCATATCATCTTCATCACCAGCCGGGTTGTCCTCAATCCCGTGGGAAGAAGGAGTGACGCAGGGGGCGGCTGAAGTGGCATTCAACTTCAGGAAGGAGAGCCGCGTCCAGAACGCTGCCATGGTCATGTTCTCGCAGTGAGTACATGAACCTTCCACAAACGCTGCCTCAGTGTGATCGCTACCCAAGCACATGAGGCAGCATCTGTGACCATCGTTCTTGGAAAGAAATCAACCGAATCCAGGAACAACACAGGGGAAAAGGACGGTCAACACCGCTGTTTATTGCTCTTTTTGTGAGTGGGAAAACTCAGACTCTTTTAGAGAAAATAAAACTCTTTAAGGAGGAGAACACTCTTTTAACAGAAAGAAAGCTATGTCGAAGCGCCCAGGGGCGTAAACTGTACAGCGTGCAGAGAGAGACACCAGCTGGAAATGCGCCGTGGGATCCAACAGCAATGCTTCTCGCTGATAGAGGTGAGTGGAACAGTAGTGAAGCTCTGCTTGCTTGTTGCACAACCATTCGGCTCCGAAGAAAAATTCTGACTGGCATTCACTGCCCCGCTTCCCTTTATACCCGTATGTCCGGGGCGGGGCATGCAAATTCTGTCTGTCAACTTGACATTGGCCTTTTCTCAGGTTCAGAGGTACGATTTGGCATCCAAGAAAGACCCCTTGTGTCACTTCATTCGACACAATGTCGAGTGAGTGACAGAAGGGGAATGACTTGTATGGAAAAGAGCAGAGTAAACATTCTGCCTAACATTTCCTTTTTTGTTCCATGCAAGAAAAAAAGTCATAGAGTGGTTGGGTCGATGTGAGGGTGAAATGATGACAGAATTAATTTTTCTTTCTTATTTTTTTTCACTGTTATGATTGCATGTACGATTATACACAGCAACATTTATGGTTTTGTCCTGCATTTTAGTAATAAAAATCCATAGAACAAGAGTCCACATAACAAAAGCATACATGTAAAACCTGAAAAAGACTAGCATATTTAGCAAGCAAGAAACAGTTTAACAATTAGAAAAGGTCAGTTTCAACACCCAACAAGTGCATGTGTTTGTCACACAATGCAATTGACAGGTTGACTTACCATACAATTAGCAAATATTTAGCTTTATCAAGGTTGTGTTTGTCGTGATGGAAAAAGGGTTTATTTTGTATTCCCAAAATTTGCTGTGTTTTCGGCCATATTGTGCAAACATGGTCTGTGCCCGTTAATTGTCTAAGAGACGCCCATAAACACAGTCTTTGTGCATGAAAACACCTGTCACCGTCATTGTCTCTGATCTATAAACCTGTTCCAGACTTCAGGGGAGGAGGTGTGCCTGCACGTGTGTGTGTTTTGGAGGTTGGAAGCATAGCAGGCAGCGGAAGAATAGTTTGCCAACAAGCAATTATGGAGAAAAGAGTATGTGGCAGAGCTGTAGCTTCTCTCACACTGAGAAAAATGACACCAAGCCAAAATCCAACTTGGCTTCCCAGCAGCCCTTTTCTCGCTCACTCATCTTAATGCCCAATCAAACGCTGTGAAAATGTACTTTACAACAACACTTTAATTACTGATGCTTGATCTACTACATTAGATTCTGGGTATGCAGTTTGTAAATGAAAATGAACGTGTTATTTACCATTTAAATTCAGTCTGCGATTGTTCCGTGATGGGGGGCAGTGTTTTCAATTGTATTGACATGCTATCTGTAAAGCGTGATTTGTTGAACATTTTGCTGCCATGAATATAATTTTATGGATATTTGCAATTATTTCAGGGTGGCGTTCAATATTGCCACTCTCTTTATTTAATTAACTTGTTGTACATAATTTTGCTGTTTGCAAATGATTTAATTTGATATAAAAAAGGTTGTTTGCTTCCTCCATTTACAACTGTTTAATTAAATAGTAAAAGAAAGCCTGAATGCATGGGTAATTGAAAGCTAAATTAAATTATTGTATTCACTCAGTCAACTTGCCTTGTGGATGTGCTGTGGTTTTCATTTTGCACAAGAGACGAATTCTCTGAAAGACTACAACCTGCTGTTGACACTCTCATGGACCCCCAAGCACTAACACAAACAATATTAATTTCCTTTCATCAGCTGTTACGCAGTATAAATATTCTCGAGGCAGAGCACTGTTTTTGGGTACTCATTTGAGAGACTGTAATAATGTGACGTACTGACTTCACCTGCAAATTCATTATTCAAAAGGACATAAATATACATGAAGTGCATAACTTTTTGCGATGCAGTAAACAGCAATTCCTGTACTTAACTTTCGGCGTTGTAGCCTCATGGAATCTCTTATAACCTAGTAAGTTTTATTTTTCAGGTCAACTACTGCCATGGCAGAGAAACTTTTTGTTCTGTACAAATTATTTAAAGTTGGCATCTGGTTTAATGGCACAGACGTTTGCTGGTAACTACACAGCATAATGCACTGAAAGGACAATGCATGTACAACATTGGCCTTGGCCACGCATTTAGTATTGCATTGAGTATGGTTTCTGGTCTAATACAGGCTTTATCGTTGGCTAGTTTTTCAGTACATTTCTGTTACTTCTTCAACCTCATAGCTTCATGGAATCTTTCCCCTCAACCTTCGCCGAATTCCCTAAACACTCTTCCTGCGGCTGGAGTCATTATTTTGTACTCTCCCTCACCATTTAAGACCCTTCAAATCCCCTTAGAGTCTAAAGATAGATTTGTTTCCCTTTCTTTACCATGACAGGGCTTCTAAAAGAGGTTAGAAAAGTCATCTCAAGAACCACTGTGGCCTCCAGGGCCCCTCACCTGAAAGCATTGAGAATACAATTTTTCCTGCAGTTTAACTTAAAGCAGACAATTAGCACGGTTCATTCTAAAGAGATTTACAGCTTTAAAATGTCCCAGAACCCTCCAGAAATAAAGACATGCAGTCAGACATTTTCAGTTGTGTGTTTGGATTTTGTTTAAACCATCCTTTATCAGGCTTTATTTTTTAGGGCTGGGTTTGCTTTGGGGTTATTGGAAAATTGGCACCATTGAAAGACTTCACTTGGAGCTGAACCTTGTGTTTCTCAAATCAAGTGATATGGTGATTTTGTAGAGAAAGCCACTTACTCGAGCTCCACGGTCATACAGCTCACTTTGTCTACAATGTAAATGACTTTTTTCCAGCCTTTTGCAAAGTGTTTGAATGTGTGTGGTTCCTCCAGCAATAGTTTATTTATAGTTTACTCACCCTCATCTCATTTCAAACTTGTATGGTTCCCTGTCAAAAAGTTGTGAAACATCAACCTGTACCCTCCCGATACCCCCACGAAATCGCTCCAATCCCGCTGCCTCTGGTGTTTCGGGAGTTAGCAGTTTCCAGCGAAATGTTGGACCATTTCAGTTGTGGCTCAAAGCCAGGGGATTTCATCCAAGGGCCAATCCCCTAGGCTGATAAGGGTTACGCACCGTGTGCTACTTACCCTTTCTATGTGGTTTAGACCCCGGTTCCTCACTTTGGGTACCACTCTAGGTGCATCTTGCCGTCGCAGGTTGCTAACGACAGACGCTTCTCTGACGGGATGGGTAGCGGTCTTAAGTGGTCGTCCAGCTCAAGGGGAATGGGAGAGTCATCAGCTCGATTGTCACATTAACTGTCTCGAGTTGATGGCTGTATTTCTGGCCCTGAAATACTTCCTCCAGAGGCTGCTATGTCTTGGTGTGGGTGTACAACCCAGTGGTAGTCTCTTACATAAACCATCATGGAGGTTTACATTCACACCAGCTGAACAGACTGGCATGCCAGATTCTCCTTTGGGCCCAGGGCAAGCTCCTGTTAATCAGAGCAGCTTATATCCCTGGATGCCTGAATGGGAGCAGGTTTACTGTCCAGACAGAAAATACTGACGGGGGAGTGGAAACTCCACCCCGAGGTAGTGGAACAAATCTGGTTGAGATTTTACCAGAGCAGAAGTGGACCTCGTTGCCTCCAAACAGACAGCGCAATGTCCCCTCTACTTCTCTCTGAGTTACCCAGCCCCCCCTGGGTCTGGACGAGATGACACATACATGGCCCAGAATGCACCTGTATGCTTTCCCCCTGGTTTCTCTGCTCTCGGGAGACTTGGCCAGAGTTCGCCAGCAAGGGTCCTACCTCTTACTGATAGCGCCACGCTGTCCGAACAGGATATGGTTCTCGGAGTTAATTTCTTTCCTCGACAGCTTGCCTTGGGCATTTCCGGACAGGAGGGACCTTCTGTCTCAGGCACAGGGGACAATATTTCATCCCCGGCCCGAGCTATGGAACCTTCATGTTTAGCCCCTGAAGGGTACCAACTGAGGGACACTGGGCTTTCACCTGAAGTTATCAAGACCATTCTAAGTGCAAGGGCTCCCTCTACTAGAAGTTACAGCAATAAATTGGGTGCTTTTGAAAGATGGTGCATTGCACATAATGCTGATCCAGTTAACTGCTAAATTGCTTCAGTTCTGGACTTTCTGCAGGAAAAATTATCAGCAGGCACATGCCCCGCCACTCTCAGAGTTTAGGGGGCCGCTCTATCGGCTTGCCACGCCTTGATTGATGGGGTGCCGTTGGGGAGACATCCTCTGCTCACTCGCCATGTGACTGAGACCTCCTGCTTGGACCAGGATCCCTTCATGGGACTTAGCAATAGTCCTCGAGGGTCTGATTGAGACCCCCTTCGAACCTCTAGAGTCAGTGTCTGATAAACTTCTGACTCTCAAGATGGTTTTTCTTATGGCAAGAACTGGGGATCTACAGGCTCTGTCTGTCTTGCCAGCCTGCTTAGATTTTGCCCCAGGAATGGCTAAAGCAATTTTGCACCCTCATCCTGACTACTTACCTAATGTTCCTTTCTCGACTGTACATTCGGTCACTCTCGAAGCCTTCTGCTCCCCGCCGTTTACAACGCCGGAGCAGGAAAGATTTCACAGACTTTGTCCAGTTTGTGTCCTTCAGATTATGTTCACCGCACTAGCCAGTGGCATAAGTCAGGGCAACTATTAATTTGCAATGGGGGCTGCAACAGGGGGGCGGCCGCCACCAAGTAGACTGTCGCATTGGGTGATGGACGCTATTGCCCTGACCTACGAGGCACACGGTCAATTTAAATGGAACACAAATGGATATGTTACACCCTGTCTACACTGGACACATATATTTCCCACTGTTATCAATGACACTGTCTACACTGGAAGCATCCCTTGCGGCACAGCACATAGCACAAACAGTAAACAGATGCCTAGTTCTATTGCTGATGATCTGCAGAGCTACTCCAGCCACTCTATTATGCCATCCATCTGAAATAAAATAAATAAATAAAAATGACATACCAAATATCATGTGAGTCTTTATTCGATGAATTTAATTAAGTAGCTATTTAAATAACTTGTGTCTGTTGCATTTAAGCCAGTTCATGATGTTTCTTGTCTCTGGTCTACTAATTTAAATACTTTCATTTCTAACCACATGGATACAGTTTTAACAACAATAACATTATAATTCTATAATAAATAAATGTTTATACCAGTGGATTTATGTTGAAATAAAGTATGATACAGGTTATTTACAGATTTAGCCTTTAATGAAGTCTGCTCGAGCTCACAGCTGATTGGTCTGTGCAGTAGTGTAGACTACCTCAAGCCGTTGCTTCACATTGCATCACGATGCGTCAGTATTAAAATAATTTTCATATTTGGTAAAAGCTTCCCTTTAAGCCTACTTTAAATTTCCCTGATCCCTAGATTAAACCAGCCTAAGCTTTAGCTTTAGCGTTTAGCTACCTGGCCACGTTGCCATGTAAAAATGTTTTGTCAGGTAACCTAAAAATAAATATTCTTCTTGTGGTATAATCGTGATTAAGATTTTGTATTTTTTATTCATTGGTTTTAATAATGTCAAAATTTTAATATGACTAAATCAAAACGATAATTCAAAGCCCCTCACACACCTTAAAATGTATAGGTAGGTGCGTAAGAAAAAATATATTATCAAGATAAAAGTAAAAAATCTACAGTAGCTGCAAAACATGATCAGGAATTTATTTGCAACATTTTGGTCACACAACCTTCATCAGACATACATACGAAACATTGCAAATAAATTCCTGATTTTGTTTTGGAAGCTCTGGTAGTGTGTAGGATTTTTTTTTCTTTTTGTCTTGATATGACTAAATCAACCTGAGAAATTTACACCAATGAAAGCTATTTTTAAGGCTTAGATCATGTAGAAATAAATCCTTGAGCTAACAATTGTAGGTTGCTATATTTTTAGTGTGGTCTCAGCTGTTCTTGCTGGTTTCTGAGCCTGACCAACTGACAAGTTCCCCAAGCCCATCTAAAACTGCAAAACAAACCAGCCTGACCATACTGGGAGACAGAGCCATTTCTGAGATTAAGCAAAATCCTACTTGAAGGCCCCTGCACACCCCACCCATCTCCGCATCCAGACCCACCAAAGAATGAGACCACAATACAACTAATTAAAATATATGAACCACACAAAACACAATAAATAAATAAATAAATACATAATATAAAGCAGGACACAACTGCAAAACATTAGCTAACTCATCAGGTCTGTTCCAAAACCTAGTAAGCATCCTCCAGAAGCAGCATTTTAAGACATCATAGGCGCGCTCTCGATGCGAATGCTGTTCCAAAAGGTAGATCTCTTAATTATGCTGCCTCTTAAGATATCTGATTTTGGCCAAATTCTGAGATAGCATGTTACGTATCCTTATCCAGTTTGGTGATCCCAGAATGCACCGTGATGAGCTTGGTGGAAAAATAAGTCAAAGATGACTTGAAAAGTATCGATTAATAACAGTTTAATATAACACTAAACCGGCTAGTTTACCCAAAATGTGTGTGTTTAGGCTCATTAGAGGATTGCGTCGGTTCTCTTGCGTCACATGCATTGAAATCAGTTGCGAGTTGAGTGTCCTGTGTGCTGCGAGTGAGGAGTGCTATTTGAAAGACATGCAGAGTAGCCGTCTATGCAGCGAGATCCAAATCGCTCTCATATGAGGCATCAGTTCAGTAAGGATGCTGCCATAAAAGACAGCTGTCTATGTAGGCAGGAGACATTGAGGCAGCTTGCTAAGTTTTGGAACAGATCCAATGTCTCAGTTTAATGCATGACAATGAACAAACACCCTTTAGCCAGGTAGCTGGCTTACATTAATTTCTTACCGTGGTCCGGTTGCATTTCTCCTCCTCTTCTTTTTTCTTTTTTCTGCTCCAGACATGTAGGTGCTCTTCATGATGACAAAAACCCTTTGAGCATGCAGGCGTCTGTCACATCTAGCTACAACACTCTTTCCTTGCAGTTACATTCTCACTTACCTCTCGGGCCACAAGGGGGCCCCCCTGTAACTGTCTAATTAAGCCATTACAGCTGCATGAGTCTCACTTGCAGCTTTAAGTATATTAAAAAAAAAAAAATACCTTGCTTTGCAGGGCCCCCTGAGCCCTAAGCGACTGCTTATAACTGAATAAACTTTTTGCCACCCCCCAGCAGGGTTCTGTTTTTCCTCTACATGTTTCCCCTATATTTTTCCTGACATATAATACTCTGTATTGATTAAGTTAATTACTTCTAAAAAAAAAAAAAAAAAATCAGACACAAACCAAGTGGAGTTCTTCAAGAGCAGTTTAGCCCAAAACAAAGTGTATAACAAAATCACTGCTGTGTCTGGAGATGCTCGAATCATCAGGATCTCTGCAAGGTCAAGGAAAGGTATTAAGTAGTTTGCTTACTCTGAGGTTCCCATTTCCTCCACATCTCCATAGGATATCATCTATGCAGGCATTCTAAAACAGAAAATATAGGAAAAACAGAGAGGGCAATACAATATACACACTAACATGCCATAATATACATCTTTAAGTAAAAGTACAGATTAACATTCGCACATTCTGGAAGAGATTTTCGACATATTCATTGGTTCACTCTAAATACACTCAAGAGTTATGTTTACATTAATGGCATTTACTATAAGTAATTGGCCTAACCTACAAACCATGTAGATGGCCTTACCTTTGTCATGTAAATGTAATCATGTCCTGAGCCATTAGTGCTATGCACATGAATGATACCTTCACTCATCCGGCTTGCTGTTGAAAGGTGTGACATTACTTTTCTAAGTGACCTGACTCAAAGGAAGAGGATAAACAGGCAAAAACACACCATAATTGCATTGAAGGATGGACCCAAACCAGATCCATGAAGCAGAATATCATAGAGACATAGGGATGGGCTCTTTGGATTATTTTAGCCAGTAACCAATGACTCAGAACATACAAGCAATCTTAGCAAAATTTTAACATCTACTTAGAACACATTAGCAGCTGCATATCATCACTCTGGCAATTGCCTAATTTACCATAGAACTACTTTTTCTGAAATCTATTGGATAATGTCTAATTGTAGTTTCACTTAGTATTGTTTGGATCATTGTTTTGTATGGTTATTTTTAATATAATTTACATCAACATTTGTTCATTTGATGTTTATTAACACCATCATTAACCACTTTTTCTCTTTCAAGGGGCAGAAAAATTCAAAACGACAATTTACATGGACACAGTGCACTGAAAACAGCCTTTTAGCCTTTATCTCCATCAGTGTCACAGACATGATGGGGGAAAGCTCTAATGATGATAGAACTGCTAATCTGAAGGCAGTTATTGCTGACACAAACAGTGCTTATACTGATTAGAGATGCAATTTAGAAAGTTCCACCTTCAAGGCAAGATCACGAAAATCATTAATTACTCTCTGAGGAGTTTTCTCTTCTTTCCGAACTAATTTTCACTTTTTCCATGAGTTGCAATCATTCTTGTAGAACAGGAAAGGTTGGTTTGACCTCACATTGGATGGTTAATTAGTACAAAACCTCAATTTTTCATCTCATTGGTTTGTTTGAATTTTACTTATTCATTTATTTAATATCAGAATACGCTGAACCACTTTTGTCATGCCACTTTGAAATTAATTTAGCAAAATTGTTTGATAGGAAATAATTGCACACAGCTAATCTCAATTAAATCAGAATATGTGTGTTCTTAGAGTTATTCTCCAGTAAAGACAATTATCCATCTGCTAGTTTATTAAATTCATTCAGCCAGGTCAGTGTTGTTATCATTAATGAAAATGAAATAAGAATATTATATATATATATATATATATATATATATATATATATATATATATATATATATATATGTACACACAACAATACAACAAAAATGTAAAACTAAACTGAAATACATTTCAGTGACTCCAAAACTAAAATGAAATAAAATAATGCCCATTATTTGATAAAAAATACTAATGCCACTAGCTAGCGATAACACTATATTGCCCAGAGAAATTTGAATGATGTTAAACATTTTTCAATTAATTAATTTAATGCAATAACTTTGGCAGGAATAAAACATTTGAATAAATAAATAAATAAATACTGAAAAACTAAAACTAAACATGAAAATACAAAATACAAAAGTACTAAAACTAACAGTCATAGAGTAAAAACAAAAACTAGATTACATTGGAAGGACAAATTGAAGATAAAATTGAATAGCTAAATTTAAACATTCAAAACTACTGTAAAATAATCCAGAGCCAGGGCTTCTGACTTAATTTGCCAATAAATCTCCATTAGTTTCTCACTGATACTTATTTGTGTATGAATATTAACATTCGGGGTCTGAACAGCATTAATCCAGGTGTGGGTCTCCTGAGTGCGGAGAGGATTCAGAATGTTGGGTCAGGCTTTTGGCCCATGTGAACAAGCGCTGGATGGGAAAGTCGGGGTTCTTGTGTTCTCATTTCTTCACATACATTGATCTGCAGTGATGAAACAAAGACCTGCATGTTGATGAGGTAGTGGGCTGCTTTTGGTATAGGAAGGATGAAAATGTGTGCTAAAGTTTCCAGCACGATGTTTCTGCTGTCCTTCGAGAGCTTCAGGCACTGTAAAGCTATACGGCAGCAATGTGGAGGTGTATATATCACTTCAATTAGACATGGAGGGCATTTAAAAAAAAATTGTACACTTTGCACATTATTTTACAGAGGATTGAATCTTCACTCAAGTGACATATTACTTTGTACAAGAAAGTACTGTTAGATTGTTCAGTTAGGGAGTTCTAAATATATTAACCTTGATTATAAAATTAGGGTTATGTTAGAGTTATGTTGTTCAGTTAAGAGCACAAATGTTCTGAGTAAGAAACAATTGAGAGACTATTGAATTATTGAAAATCAATGCACAGCGGATTGGCTGTTACATGCATTCATTTTAAATAATTCAACATTCTGGAGTTAATTTTTCTGCTTATACCACAGTTACCACACCTCAAAACATAAACACATTTTTGTGTCTGGATTTTTTCAAATTTCATCCCTAAAATGCTCTATTCTACCTTGTTGTTTTACATGTGCAAAGAAACCTCTACCAGCAAATTCTCTTTAATTAAGGGACATCATGTCATGAAAAATGCCCTTTATTCCAATATAATCCTGCAGTGGCAATCACTGTTCCTCTGATCACAGATAAATATTTCATTTACATGTGTCACCAACACAAGCTTATGGATGCACTCCTGCTGACTCAATTTGCTTCACTTCATGTAAAAAACATGCTGTATCTGTCAAATGATTGACTTCAGCATTGGATAAAAAGCTTTTCGCTTCCCTCCGGTCAATGGACTGCTCTGCTATCACAGCGAGGAGATTATTTCAGTGCTGCATTGAACGTGTGGTGGCAGTGATCCAGCGTACTGCTGCTAGGCTATTGTTTAGATAGCTTTGGGAAAAGATGGAACTGAACTATAGTCTAATTTCTAATATGCATCGATGGGAAGAAAGAGAACAGAAGAGACAAACTCGATTCAAACTGGTTGGGAAAGCCTCTTGATTTTAATCTTTTTTTATCCCTCATTACATTTTTCATCCTAAATTGAAATGACGTCTTGTTATTCAGTTGTTTGTGCAAAAATTGGAACAGAGCTAAATCTATGTAGCTATCTGTTGTATAACTTATGCCCCCAAATTCTAAGCTGAGTATGTCACCTCTGGTTGGACTGTTCTTTAATGTTGGTCAATGTTGCAATCAATTAAACATCTCGCTCACAGACTGAAACCTGTCCAGTTTATATTTTGCAGTCCAACCACCTGTGAATAATGAACAATACTGTACTACTTTTGTACTTTTTTTGTTTCTTTAAATGTCCTTAAAATCAAATATAACTGTTTTTATTATTATTGTCTTTTATTGTTTTATTATATTTTAGCCAATAATGAACCACACAAAACACAATGTGGTTGTCACAAACCATATTTAATATAGTATTTTCTGTTACCTTAATTTAATTTGGTATTTGCTTTTACCTTGCATATTTTTGTTCATGGTTTTTGAGGATGAGGGCATGTCACACTACCTGACCATCTCGGCAACTGCCTATGTTTGCATCTGCTTAATTTGGCTAGCTTCTACCAAATTAATTTGTACACTGAGTTTGCTTTGATGCAAAGCTTTTGACATAAACAACAAATATTGTATATAGGAATCATTTACTCCTCCCTTTAAAAGGTCGACAATCCTCTTTATTTTACTGTCCTATAAGCATGCATGATTATATGGTTAGATGCATTTTATTATATGCATTAGATTTGTTTGGTCCTGCTGTCCGTGACCCTATTAGAACAGACCCATTTGTTGGTTACAATCTGCTAGTTCTATGGAATGCTGCTAATATTCATGTCTAATTGCAGAATTGCCCATGAATTAATTAATTTACATTTATAATGTACTGTACTCACCGTTAAACTTTTCATACAGGGTTCATAAATGGGTCGGGATCAAAAGGATGGTTGCATTTAAATTAATATCTGCTGGCATAATGAAGGACTGGGGAAGTAATTTATTCTCAACATTTTGCATGAATCAGTAATGCATTTTTTTTGTCCAGTACATGGGTAGACTAGCAAATATCCAGTGTCAGCTGTCTATTTTTCAAAAGGTGGCATGCATGCGTTACTTTTGTTAGCATCTTACCCGTGTTTACATAATAGAACACCAAAGGTTGTTCAGGTTCGTCTTTGTGCCGCATGCCCTTGAGAAATGGCCCCAATGTTTACACCAACAAGGTGAATAAACACACATGAGGCATAAAGTGGATGTCTACAAAAAACGAAAGCCTTGACTGCTCTTGTCTAAAATACTTTTTTAAAAAGCCCCATAATTCACGTCTGAAAGCTGAGCTGGCAAAAATTAGCTCCAAAGTGCTGTGTGCAATAATAACAAGGGCAATTTGTGCACGTGTTTTGCTGTTAACTGTTGTGAGGCTGCAAGAAGTGACTGGCATTATGTTCACATCCATGAGGCAGTAAACAATCTAGAAACAGCTTAAGGAATTGTAAAGAACAAACAACGGGACATAGGCATCAGGTGGCTAGAGTTTTTATGGAACCTGATGGAACCTTTTATGGAACCACTCTCAGAATCCTAATAAATTAAAATTATTTCCTGAAAAAAAACTCAAAAATGTCCTGGTTTTCAAAGCATCATTGGATGAGGCCAAAACATTAGGTGCTGAGGGTATCCACTCATCCTACCCCCGCCCCTTTTCATTATTATAATTACAAACCAAATCTAGAAAAAATACATAAAACAATAATGATAATAATAATAATAATAATAATAATAATAATAATAATAGCATAAAACTTTGAATGCGAGGTTTAAAACTTTGAAGATTAAGTTGACTGTAGAGACCATTGGTGGCAATTGTTTTTAAGATCTACTTAGGCTTACGATACACTTGGCAAACCCAGCCCTGGTCAGTTGGTCTGAAAGACCCATTTGCGCAGCACAACAGAGTCCTGGTTTTCATGTGAGTGAGCCGCAAAAAAAAAAAATATTCGTGGTTAGACCAAAATCATTGGGGTCTCGTGCCCCGAATATTTTGCCCTAGCAATGCCATTTCTCTCAGGTTTATATTCTGGTTAAAGGAATAGTTCACATAAATATTTTACTTTTGCCATCTTTCACTCACCCTCACGTAATTCCAAATACATGTGTGCTTTGTTGTGGAACACAAAAGAAGAATTGTGAACAATCTTCGGGCAGCTTTTTTCCATAATACAGTAGTTCATCACATCTGTCAAGCTCCAAAAGGACAAAAAAAAACCCATCATAAATGTACTTCATGTATGACTCATATACTATAGACTTCAGGAAGACCCAAGTGGACCACCCCTCGCTGACCATAGAGAGAGTGTCAGCAAAAAAACAAACAAAAAAAAGGTTCTGGGGATGCACATCACGGAGAATGTCACCTGGACCAGAAAAACCACATTACTTACTAAGAAGGCCCAGTAATGCCTACACATCCTGTTCCAACTGAAAATAGCAAGTCTCCCTCCACCCATCCTCAAAACATTCTACAGGGGTATCATTAAGGGTGTTCTGACCAGTTGCATCACTGTCTAATATGGAAACCACAACACTGCATATTGCAAGACTCTGCAACAGACAGTGTGCACAGTTGAAAAGATCGTTGGTGTCCCTTTTTCCTCCATCTTGGACATTTACCTTACAGGGTGCTCTAAAAGAGCTTCCAGCATCATGAAAGACCCCATCCACCCCTCCCATAATCTCTTCCAGCTCCAACCTTTGCAGATGCTTCCACTGCATACAAGCTAATTCTGCCAGACTGCTCGACAGCTTCTTTCCTGAAGCAGTAAATCTTGAACATTCAGCAGCCCCCCTCCACTTGAGCTGAAAAATCTGTATACACACATAAAATCCCCCAAATTTTCAGTGCCCCCCCTGCATCGGCTTGAAGTGTGCACATTAAGAACACACCAAAAACATCCTATTACGCACCCCAGTCACTCAGTCAATTTACTCCATTGCAGCATTGCTGCTACACTTGAGCTCACCTGGGTCACGTTTACATAAAAAAACTTACCTTGGTTGTGTAATGTGTTACTGTTCTCTGATTTCTATACAAATACTGTGTATTTTTTGCCTACATTATGTATCTATTTAATTGTCCCTTGCACTGTCTGTATACAACTTTCCATTTTTGTATAGATATACGTATGTTTAGATAACTTTATTAGTATAGTATATGTTGAGATTAGGTTTGAATTATTTTAAAATGGTTGTCCCTTGAGTTGGCTGTCTCATATGTAGCAGTGTGGTCTCTGATCTCATTCTCTGTATGTTCTTAAATATTGCATAATGACACTAAAGCTCAAATTAACTCAACATAGTATTTATTCACTAAAAATCTTCCCCTCAGCTTCAGTTCATTCAAATGTCACTCTCAATTCTACATATTTGAACTGGCATGCCTGTGTTTAGCTTCAAGACACACGATAACCTATGGTACTTAGTGTCATGACATCAAACTCAGTGTAGCGTCTCTACATGCCATTTTGAATATGCAAGTGAGATTTCCAAGCCCCAGCAGAGGGTAAGATTAGCAGTGTATAAAGATATGGTCATTATATGGAAAGAGCTAGGAAGAGTCTTAAAATGATCCTTGTGTGTTCCACAGGGGAAAAAATAATTAATAACAGCATTGAGGTTTGCCTCAATGCTGTTATTAATTATTTTTTTCCCCTGTGGAACACACAAGGATCATTTTTAAGAATCTTCCTAGCTCTTTCCATATAATGACCATATCTTTATACACTGCTAATCTTACCCTCGTAATAGTCAACTTTTTTTTTTATTGAAGTTGACTATTACGTGTGAGCATCTCTGTTATTCATAGCAGGTCACATCAGTCTCATTTTCATTGATTTGATAAACACCCACAGTTTGCATTTACATGAGCGATTGCTTGACTTTTTGTTCCCCTCCTCTTCACATATTTGCATAAGATTTATATTTTTGCATGGTACACAATTTTTTTCTTTGAGTTTCTTTGTGGTAGATTTAAGTTTAATTCAAAATAATATTTAAGACCTGTTTTTAAAGCAATAATTCACCCAAAAATTATTTACTCAGCCTTGTCGTTCCAAACCTGTGTTTTTATTTTTGAACATAAAGGAGACATTTTGAAATTATACTTCTCTTTTCTAAACCTTTTTAGTATGGCACAACATGTAATGTTCTGACACACACAAGAACCATATGCAAATGAAATCAAACTTAGGGTGAGGTGTCTAAAGGTATATACTGTATATTTGAATTTGAACTTGAGCTAAATTAGATTTTTGAGCCTTCCATGTGCACCAACACAATGGTCTCTATGTGTCTGTGTGTGCACGTTTCACTGGAGTGCAGGGTTTTGGAAAGAGGGAACAAGGCTAATTCAACAGCTGGCCTGGTGGAAGCTCCAGAACGGCATTTTTATATTCTGTTCTGTTCTTCTCACAGTGCTATTGTAAGATTTCTATTGTATGGCTTGAAACATAACACAAAGACATATTACATTTTATTGAAGTTTTATGTTTGTTATTTTTTTTTGGAGCTCCACAGCTGTGGTCACATTGTACTGTCATTGTATGTAGGAGCATGTATATTCTATAAAAATTCTCATTTTGAGTTCCATGGAAAAACAATAACATGAGGGTGAGTAAATGATTATAGAATTTTAATTTATGGGTGAAATATTAATTTAAGTCTTTCATCTTCATTTGATCATTGATGCTGTCTGCTTCATCCTATGTTGACAATAATGTATGGATTAAAGCAAAACAGCTTCAGGAGTCTTTCAAGTGCAATTGTGTTTAATCTTACTCTTTCTTTCTTTAATAAGTTAATCGCTTTTGTGTTAAGATGGTAGAAGTCACCAATAACATTCATTATGATTATTTTACTTGCATGCACCATAGGATGCATGAGTTCTTTAGAATCTATACATTTTTAGAATCATGAATATGTATGTAAATATATTTGATAACGTGAGGCTGAATAAAACTTTTCTTGGCATACCAGTTTAAAGTGAACAATCATTTAATTGTGAATTATTTATATAATCATTGTCAATCTGATTTGATTGTGAATGTTAACATATTCATCAGTGCAATTTATTTCAATGGGACAAAATGTTGTCAGCAGTTCATCTTTTATCAAAATGTAATAACTTACTCTGTGCCTATGAAACAGTTTTTCGTTTGTGTGTGTTTGATGTCACCATGTGTCCTGTTTTTTTAATCCCTCCCCTGTTACATGCGTACATATTTACGTATGTAACAGCCATTGTTCACGAGCCATTCAATTCGTGATGAGCAAATCCAAGTCCCATGTCCTGCTATCCTGTATCCACATCACATTACTGATGTAAAATAGGTTTTGAACAGTGTCAGGTTTACTTGAACTCATCCCTCCAATAAAACAAAGAAATTAAAATAATAGAAAAAATAAGTAACTATTACCTGTTTTCCATGCACAATGAGTGTTTAAATGGTCAGCAAGGTTATTAAATCTGCTACAAAGCTGCTTTCATTAAACTAAAGCTTGCTGCTATATCCCCAGGGAAAGCCAATCTCTGTTTAAAACATGTTTTTATTTTTATCTTTACAAAACATTTTGTTTGTGCTGAATATAAATACAAATTAATCACATCTTTACAGGTCACTTTAATGTTAGTGGGCAGGAAATCCCACTACACTTTACCTTCCATTTAACATGTTGGCAAAAACAATATGTGCAAAGACAGACAACTTTAGAAGTTGATATAATTGAGCTGTATTTGCATTTCAAAAGAGTTAGACTGTTTAGTGAATATATTTGTACGCTATTAATAAAGACAAAAACACTATTCAAATACTCATTACGACCACTATTTGGTTTTAGCTCACTAGTAATCTTGACCACATGGAAATTGTGAGCACTTCTAAGTTTAAATTGACAGACATTGAATACATATTTAGCAATATATCCTAACTTTAGTGAGGCAGACATGTAGTCTGTTGGATGAATGCCCAGAGACATTTGCCTTTGTGTAGTGTTTATGTACACTGAGGACATCCTATAAAGTCACCTCACATCTCTTCACTATGGTAACTGCTGTTTTTTTTCTTTTCTGTTTTTCTTTGTGATTTATACACCAGCATATTCGGGGATCAGAATAACTATCCATCACCATGTAGCTGTTGATTAAATGGCTGGTTGCTCTCTGCGCTTGTATGTCTTCCAGCCCGCTAATGTATCATTCTCAAAAAATCCCCTTGCCAGCAATTAAATGCCATTACATAGACAATTCTGTGCAGCTGTGCTATTCTCATACCCTTTTTACAGATCAATCTGAATGTCTTGTGGAGAAAAATTATACTTCTATAATTTCTTTTCCAGGCACGGGTACAAAGCATGACTATATATTTAGTATATTTATGTGTTTTTACTTTTTTAGTGTTGAGTTTAAAGTGTAGGAGTTAAGTTGTTACATTGGCCTCTTGTTAATGGTTTGTCTCGCTTACCATCTGGAACTCCAGACCAACTGTCAGTTTAATGAATCTGACAAGCTCGCTGTTGATTTGTAAAGGTCAAAGCTTATACAAGTCCAAATTATGCTGTGGAGCTTACACTGTTGTTTGCGTCGAGTATTTTATCCCTTTGTTCTACACTTTCAAAAGGTGGCAACTTAATATAATTAAATTGTTGTGTTGTTTGACAGATTGAGATGGTTGCGATCTAGAGTGATTAATATGTATTTGAAAATCAATGGAGAGTGGCAGATAGGAGCTTGGTGTCAACATGTAGGAGGATGTTCTTCTGTAGTGGATGCTCATATTACCATCATCTAGATGCTGTAGTAAATGATTAGCACTTCTCAAAAGCAAATTCTTGATTGCTCTCCAAACCAAATGAACAAAGACTAAATGTTTCTAATTGGTTGATGAGATTATCAAAAGAACCCAGATGCTAACATTAAGGACTGCACAGTTAGAGTTAGGAATCAAGAACAGGTTGTTTTTATGAACAATTTCATAAAAAAAATAATGCAAACAAATGATTTCATGATGTATGGTTCTGTTAATGGTCGTTTTATGTCTGCATTCTTACATCTATTTAAAAACTTTTTTTTTGCATTTTGTTGAGTTTTGTTTAAAAAAAAATTACAATATAAAAGGAAAATTTGCTATATGGTAAAACAGAGTTAAGTCGCCTTTCACCATCTCATACACTTGCATACGACTGTCAAATTGCTTCCCCTAGTGGAAGTCGAATTTTCAGTTTCATAAAATTTAGAGAGAAGGCACTATTAAAGGCATTATGTGTCAGAGCACCCAGTCCCTTGAGACATATGAAAAGATATATATATATATATACATCTATAAAAAGTAAACCAGTTATTTTTTCTTACAAACAAAATAATTTTATCCTATTTTTTAGGATATACACATTTCTATTTCATCTTTAAAAAAAAAAAAATATTTTGCATTTGTCCTTTTGAAAATTTTATTTTATTAATTAATATATATTTTTTTAGATATATAGTTTTGACAATGGTATTAGTAACAAGACCATAGTAAGCAAGCACATGGAATCATGGATCTTCTTCAATATGGTTAGCTGTAACATGATTTCTATAAAACAAACTATAGCATTGTTGTAATTATAAACAGTAGACCTACTGGTAACATATTTAAAAACAATAAATACAAAATATAAATATTTATATTTATAAATATTTAGTTGTAACAAAAATGTATTATATTCCCTCACTCCCTAATGTGGCCTATGACAAATTTATTAGAGCTGAAGTAGTGAAATGATAATTTTTATAATCAATCTATATCTCCCTAAAGTAAAGATAGTGTTACTATGGTAACTTCAAGGGTGGTGATGTAGAATTCTGTGCCGAATTCATATGGTTTCTGCTTCTCGTGCCTTGCTTCTTGCCGATTCCCGCAGAGCTGCACGTTTAAGAGCTCGAGATTGGTGTGCAAGTAAAAACGCACCTTTTTTGCCTCGCGCTGCTCTGTCCATTGAGCTGTATCCATCTACAGAGGCATACAGGTGCATAAGCGTAGGTTGTGACTCTGCCTGTGTATATAACGCTGCTAAACCAGATACTTCAGATGCATCACTAGACTTCAAAATCAGATGAATTGCTGTATAAATGCATACCACCCTGTATAATTGAGAACCAACTGATATATTCCAAGTCTAAATAAAATTTTTAATTCAAGAGGAACTTGACAATAGATTTGATTATTATGATTAATAAACACCCCCCCCCCCCCCCCCCCCCATTTGTGGCCCCGTTTACTAATTTGCTCAGTGCCCCATGGAATCCTTTGAACTCACCCTGGGGGAAACCCTGGTTTAGTGGAATCAGACCAAGATCAGTGCAGTCTCCTAAAATTCAAAACCTTTGTTCTCTATTAATGGACACACTGCTACCACCTCTTGCTGTCTAACAACAGCACCCAACTGCGACTTTGGGGGCTGCTCAAACTTCATCCAGGCCACTCAAATAGCCACACACATCACAAAACCTTAACAATTATGATCAAGGGACATACTATATTGCTAAGGCTAGATGATGCATTAAATCTATGCATTTTTTCAACTAACATGTGTGCCTTTTTGTGATTTGACAGCATGTACAGGTGCTGGTCATATAATTAGAATATCATCAAAAAGTTGATTTATTTCAGTAACTCAAAAAGTGAAACTTGGATATTATATTCATTCATTATGCACAGACTGATATATTTCAAATGTTTATTTCATTTAATTGTGATGATTAAAACTGACAACTAATGAAAATCCCAAATTCAGTATCTCCAAAAATTTTAATATTACTTAAGACCAATACAAAAAAAAAGGATTTTTAGAAATGTTGGCCAACTGAAAAGTATGAACATGAAAAGTATGAGTATGTACAGCACTCAGTACTTAGTTGGGGCTCCTTTTGCCTGAATTACTGCAGCAATGCGGCGTGGCATGGAGTCGATCAGTCTGTGGCACTGCTCAGGTGTTATGAGAGCCCAGGTTGCTCTGATAGTGGCCTTCAGCTCTTCTGCATTGTTGGGTCTGGCGTATCGCATCTTCCTCTTCACAATACCCCATAGATTTTCTATAGGGTTAAGGTCAGGCGAGTTTGCTGGCCAATTAAGAACAGGGATACCATGGTCCTTAAACCAGGTACTGGTAGCTTTGACACTGTGTGCAGGTGCCAAGTCCTGTTGGAAAATGAAATCTGCATCTCCATAAAATTGATCAGCAGCAGGAAGCATGAAGTGCTCTAAAACTTCCTGGTAGACGGCTGCGTTGACCTTGGACCTCAGAAAACACAGTGGACCAACACCAGCAGATGACATGGCACCCCAAACCGTCACTGACTGTGGAAACTTTACACTGGACTTCAAGCAACGTGGATTATGTGACTCTCCTCTCTTCCTCCAGACCCTGGGACCTTGATTTCCAAAGGAAATGCAAAATTTACTTTCATCAGAGAACATAACTTTGGACCACTCAGCAGCAGTCCAGTCCTTTTTGTCTTTAACCCAGGCGAGACGCTTCTGATGCTGTGTCTTGTTCAAGAGTGGCTTGACACAAGGAATGCGACAGCTGAAACCCATGTCTTGCACAAGTCTGTGCATGGTGGTTCTTGAAGCACTGACTCCAGTTGCAGTCCACTCTTTGTGAAGCTCCCCCACATTTTTGTTTCACAATCCTCTCCAGGGTGTGGTTATCCCTATTGCTTGTACACTTTTTTCCTACCACATCTTTTTCTTCCCTTCGCCTCTCTATTAATGTGCTTGGACACAGAGCTCTGTGAACAGCCAGCCTCTATAGCAATGAACGTTTGTGTCTTGCCCTCCTTGTGCAAGATGTCAATGGTCGTCTTTTGGACAGCTGTCAAGTCAGCAGTCTTCCCCATGGTTGTGTAGCCTACAGAACTAGACTGAGAGACCATTTAAAGGCCTTTGCAGGTGTTTTGAGTTAATTAGCTGATTAGAGTGTGGCACCAGGTGTCTTCAATATTGAACCTTTTCACAATATTCTAATTTTCTAAGATACTGATTTTGGGGTTTTCATTAGTTGTCAGTTATATTCATAAAACTTAAAAGGAATGAACACTTGAAATATATCAGTCTGTGTGGAATGAATGTATACATTATACAAGTTTCACTTTTTGAATGGAATTACTGAAATAAATCAACTTTTTGATGATATTCTAATTATATGACCAGCACCTGTATAATGCCTAGGCTACATGTAGAGAAATTGCATAAGAAACATTGCCCTATCTAATCTTTCAGTTTTTGCAGTTGTACCGATTTCACACACCAAGATGCAAACTCATTTGTTCATTCTTGAAGTTCAGAAACTGTTGTATGTTACTTTAGTTTACACTGTGTTTAGATTGACTGTTTTGGACCTCAAATTGTGATACCTGTGCTTTGTTTTCTCATCTGGTGTGCGACCCGCTTTATTATTCCGATCCCTATTGATTGCCCTTGGCACTGAATCCTGACGAAACCTTGTCGTAGGGGATCTGTTGATATGATTGTCCCAAAAGGGTTAGAAAGTACACATTTTGTCTCCGATTTGGGGTCAGAAAGTCTGTTCTGTGGCCTGCCTAACCCCAGAAGCATTTGAAGACAGTTGGTGTCATTTTTTAGAAGTTGGGGAAATAATTGCATAAGAGTGAATTCATCCTCTTTTTGGTTGTCTCTGTAACTGCACTCATTGCTGGGCACATTTCGTCCTCAGACGCCATCGCTTGCCCTCACTAGCTGAGCCCTGACTCCTTTTTCCAACATAATTACTTACACTGTTTCACACTGAGTTCACAGTGTGTGCACTACACTTGCTTTTTTCATTCTTTATTTATCCCCTGGTCATTCCTATTCCAGTCCCCTAATTGGCTGCAGTGGTGGTCCTGTCTGCCACCTTTCTGTCTCACCCCTGCTGTCATGCAGACATTCACTGAGAATTTGAAATCATAATTTGCCGTTTTCTGTCTAACCTTTAGAGGAAAACACGGCTTGGCTCAGTGGAGGGGTTAAGTGTGCCTCCTCAGACAAGTAGTCTTCCCATGATTCCAAAGCATTGAGTGTGAATGCAGAAAACAAAGGAAAGAAATGTTATTGTCTCTTGTTGGGAATTGTCTTGTCTTATGAGCTATGATGTCCATAGTAAACAAATGATGGTAGACATTTTCTCAGAATTAATTTAACTTTTCAGTGCCAGATTTATAGTTCCTTTTGCAAACTACCAACAATCACCAACTGGTACTAAGGTCAGTTAAGTGGATCAATTAAATCTCCTCAACTTCACACAGGTATACTAGTAAACACAGGTGTAGTTCATCACATTAACAATGGACCCACGTTCCACTAACGTTTGACTAATAGAAAGTAATGCTGACTACCTATCATTTGAAAACCAACAAATTTTTTTTTTTTTTTTTTTATGTTTTGCTTGAAAGCTATCTTTCTTTTAAATAAATGCCACTTATTTTGACATCCTATCTAATGCCATGAAATTAATGTATTTTAAAGTGTCTCTTAACTGTCCAAATACTTTGGGGCCACTGCAGTTGCATACTATAATAAATTATTTTACAGTTATATAGTCTTGTGTTACAAATAAATATATCTAAACTGAGCAGTTCAAAAAGTTGGGTATCTCACTTGTATTTATCATATTGCTTTTTTATAGTGATGTAGTGTGTCATTAGAAAAACAACAATGACACTGTAGTGCATTATATCTTTAAAAATGCCTTAATTATTTGAAAAAGTAAGTTATTAGCTAGTATCATTAATTTGCATAAAATATCAATGCTGCTAATTCTACAAACAAAGAGCATGTGATAAATGCATGAAATAAGAATCTCTACTCTTAGAGTTATAGACTCTTTCATTGTCTTGTCCATTACCATCACACCCATCAGTTTGGTGAAAGAATAGGCTTTCTTCTAATGTATTTTAGTAAGTAGTCTGATGGGTGAATGGATAAAATTTATCCTCCTCAATTTCTGCTTTGGGTAAAACTGGTGGAGATTTGATAGGAGCTTATTATCGTTTATTTTAAGACATCGAATAAGCCCATTTTTTTCACTCCACCCACTAGTTTCATGTTGCAGCAGTGTGTGGTAATTTTCAGTATCATCAGCCATGCTGCCTAAGGGACGTTACAGACTGATATTTTTGACTGATAACTTTCTGCCTCTAACTGGTAGTTCTCTCTATAGAACAGATTGTGTGTTGAGTTACAGTATGTGGCCCCCTGCAATGTAGATGAGCAACAGCACAGGATGCTTGCAAACTGACAGACTGGCCTTTCCCAGTGGACCTTTTTTGTGGAGTCTACTGCTGTAAAACCAACACCAAGATAAACTGCTCCTTTCATGAAGACACTTTTTGGACAGCATGGATAATGAGCTCAGTTAAATTGACCTGGTGACTTCCCCAGAGTGAAGGAGTATATTATGTTGATACTGTAACTCAGCATAGTCTTTATGCCATGTCTTTGATGCTTGTAGTATTTACTGTAGGCCTCCCAGAGTGTTTGAGGGATATTTCGCTCTAAAAAAAAAAAAAAAAAAACTGTCATCATTTAAAGATGTTAGCCAGAATGTTAGAGTTAGTTTTCATTCACTTTCATTTTAAGGAAACAAACATTGCTTAGTAAATTGTGATACTCTTTGTAAGTCAGGATAGTGTCCAGGATTTTTTCCATTTCATTAACTTTGCTACAACTAGTGTCCGACACACCTATCAATTACTTCTCAGGTGTGTGAGGTTAGTTGTTCATGGAATAAAAAGATGTATTGAAAGTGAATGGTGACTGATGCTAATATTATAACACTTTATTCCCTTTACAAAAAGCTTCACTATGATGCTGCGCTTTGTTAAGCGCTATGGGAACGATCCTAGTCATGAACGAGCTGTGAATATGTGTGTAACACGTCAATGAACATTGAACGGAATTTATAGCCTCGGCTGATGTAGTCATTAGACGCACCTGTGGCCAGGCTATAAATGGATGCATCACCAGGTGTCGTCAGATCCTCTTTTTTCAGAGCGATTCTGTGTGTATGTGTTTTACAAACCCTGTCAAAACTTTCTTTCCTCTGCTAGGAATTAGAATTTGTGAGGCAGTGAACCTTTTCTCCTTTCTCTTCTGTCTAGAAAATATATATATTTTTAAAAGAAAGAGAGAATGACTGAAAGCCATAAATGATGCGTGTTCCCCTGTTCTCGCTCTATAGCTGAAGAGGACACGCATCAGTTTTGCTCTATTTGGAAGGGGCTCTCGTATGGATCTGTCTGAGGAGCGAGAGATGGGTTCATCACTTTTACTTGCTCTCTCCCCAGATCCAGCTGATCCTCGTAAGCCTGAAGCGCGTCTCGGCACCTCTTCGGTTCACGAGGACACTGAACCTCTGTAAATCCCGCGCATAATAATAAAGTGGCTGTGGAATTAAGAGACAAATACGAGCATTTTCGGGCAAAATGCTTCGCGCTCGCCTCACTTACTTCCGGGAGTCAGCGCCCACATTTCATTTGTGGGGCTCTCACATGGATCTGGCTGAGGAGTGAGAGACGGGTTCGTCCCTTTCCCCTCGCTCTCTCCCCAGACCCAGCTGGTCCTTCCTGTGATCTCGAAGCACGCTTCGGCGCCTCTTCGGTTCACATAGGGGGCGGGGCACTGAACCTCTGTACATTTCACGGACAATAATAAAGCGGCTGAGAAATTACTCGAGGTGATTACGCGGGCTGTGGCCAGACTACAGCTAGACTGGCCACACGAACAAGAGACCCTCCCTCAAATGCTCCAAACTAGAAGACAAATTTCGAAGACAAAATTGGTCTGGTGGCCAAAATAATTAAATAAATAAAAGAGGGAATGGAACTCTATATCAGTCCCTTCCTTTCTTCTATGACCTCCATAACAAGTATTTTCTTTATGGAGGAAATTTATACTTCCTGTGTCTTCGTGCCCTCGACGTTGGTGTATTCAACTATCATGGGTGCTGAAGCTCAGGGGTATTCGGTGATGCCGCCGGTAGAAGAGACACCAGCGGGTTTTCTCTCGCCTGGCTCGGCATCATCGCTAAAGAGACCTACTCTCCCCACAAAGCTGTGCAGGACCACCTCCATGCTTGTGGGGAAAGCTCATCAGACAGCAGGTCAGGCTGGTGTTGCCCTGCACACTATGGCAGTGTTACAAGCGCACTAGGTTAAATCTGTTGAAGAACCTGAGTGTGGGCTCCTCACTCAGGGGAGGGGCCGTCGGCCACCCAGCCCCGCCCCGGTCCTTCTAGATGGGAGGCTCTAAAACAAACCGTGGTGAATCTTGCTCCCCCTCGTAAAGACTGTGGTCCAGTTTGTCACCCTCAGCAACCCCCAATGCAAGACCTCAGGGGCGTGATTTCTAAGAAAAAGAATCTCTGACGGTCTTGTACCCAGTCTTGTGGGGGTAGTTCCCCTCGGGATGGGGCGCGTGTATCATCCACTTTGGCCCTCCTGATACCCTCACGAAACCTCTTCACTCCTGCCGCCTTTGGTGTTTCGGGTGATAGAGGCTTCCAACAAATAGTTGTGCCTTGATCCAGGACGCAGAACACTCGACATCCCCTCAACAGGAAGTGTCAGAAATAATACCCATCTCAGAGAACCTGGCAGTGTGGAAACTTCTGCCAGGTATTTCTATGTGGGTTCTAGAAACAGTAGAAAGAGGCTACAGAATTCAATTTGCTCGCCGTCCTCCCCATTTCAATGGCGTGGTTCCCACTACCGTGAAACCAGGACAGGCATGTCTACTGTGGAAAGAACTGCAAAATCTCTTGGTCAAAGGGGCCATAGAACATGTTCCCCTTCCAGAGAAAGAGCCAGGCTATTACAGCAGATACTTCCTGGTTCCCAATATGGGTGGGGGGTTGCATCCAATTCTAGATCTTCGAGGCTTGAACCGCTCTGTGTTCAAGTCCTAGATGCTGACTATCAAGACGATCGTGTTACAAGCCCAACATCACGTTTGGCTGGTCACCATCGATCTCATGGACGCATATCTTCATATAGAGCCACAGCACAGGAAGTTCCTGAGGTTCGCTTTCGGGGGCGAAGCCTTCCAGTATCGGGTTCTTCAATTTGGCCTAGCCCTATTAACCCGCACATTCAGGAAATGCATGGATGCAGCACTGGCTCCTCTGCGACTCCAGGGCATCCGCATTCTGAATTATATAGACGACTGGCTGATCCTAGCACAGTTCCAAGAACTGGCAGTTCAGCACAGGGATATCGTCTTGACTCATCTGGGGGTTATATGGAATTTGGTCATGATGCAGGCACAATCGTCTCCCGCACGAATCGTTTCCATTCAGAACACCCTGAGCAAGGTCAGGCTAGGTTGAGGTTGCACTGCTTGTCAGTATCATTGATTACTAGGTCTCATAGTGTTGGTGTCTGCGGTGATCCTTTCGGACCTTCTGTACATGAGACCGCTTCAGCTGTGGCTAGAAGCCCGGGGGTTTTATCCGAGGGCCGGTCCCCTAAGGCAAATAAGGGTTACGCACCACATGCTTCGTTCCCTTTCTATGTGGTTCAGACCCCGGTTCTTACCTTGGGTCCCACTCTAGGTGCATCTTGTCATCGCAGGCTGCTAACGACGTAGCATCCTTAAGTGACCGTCTGGCTTAAAGGGATAGGAGGGTCGTCAGTTCAGTTGTCACAGTAACTGTCTCGAGCTGATGGCCATATTTCTGGCCTGAGGCTGCCACGTCTTAGTGTGGGTGGGCAATACAGCGGTAGCCTCTTACGTAATCCATCGGGGTGATCCACGTTCACGTCAGCTGAATTTCTGGCACGTTGGATCCTCCTTGGGGCCCAGGGCAGCTCCTGTCACTCAGGACAGTTTCGTCCCTGGATGCCCGTGTGTGTGGGAGCAGATTTACTTTGAGGTAGTGAACAAATCTGGGTGAGATTTCACAGGGCAGAAGAGGACCTCTTCGCCTCTATGATAGCGCAATGGCTCCTCTACATCTCCCTAAATCCCCCAGCCCCCTTGGGTCTGGACTTAAAGGCACATACATGACCCTGAATGCGTCTGTATGTGTTTTTGTCCCCCGGTTTTTCTGCTCCCAGGAGTCTTGGCAAGGTTTGCCAGCAAGGGTCTTGCCTCCTACTAATGGCACTGCGCTGGCCGAACAGGATATGTTTCTCGAAAACTTCTCCTCGACGGCGCGCCTTGGGTGATTCCGAACAGGGAGGACCTTCTCATCCCTGGCCCGAATTGTGAAACCTTTCATGCTTGGCCCCTAAGGGTACCAATTAAGGTTCACAGGGCTTTCTCTTGAGGTTATCGAGATAATTTCAAGTGCAAGGGCTCCCTCCACTTGGAACTGATCTGGGTAGATTTTACAGGGCAGAAGAGGACCTCTTTGCCTCTGTTGATAGCGCAATGTCTCCTCTATTTCTCCCCGAGTCGCCCAGTTTCCCCCCATAAGTTCATATTACAGAACCAGCTAACTGCCAGTTTGCTTCAGTTCTGGATTTTCTGTAGAAAGAACTGTCAGCGGGCACTTGCCTCACCACTGCCAGGTTCTATGTGGCCTCCACTGCGGTTTGCCATGCCTTGGTGGGCGGGGTGCCCCCTAAGAGGCATCCTTGCTAGGACCTCTTCATAGGGTAAGACCCCCTTTTTAGACCTCTAGAGTCAGCGTTTGTTAGACTTCTGACTCTCAAGATGGTTTTTCTTATGGCAGTTACATCTCTAAGGAGACTTGGGTACCTACAGGCTCTGTCTCTTTTGCCAGCCTGTTTAGAGTTTGCCCCAGCTATGACCAAAAGCATTCTTTGCACCCTCACCCTAACTACCTGCCCAAGGTGCCTTTCGAGACCCTTGGCCGGTTATTTTCTAAGCCTTCTGCTCCCTGCCATTTGTAACGCTGGAGCAGCTAAGACTTCTCAGACTTTGTCCAGTCTGTACCCTTCAGACTTATGTCCACCGCTTTTGCTAGTGGCGTAAAGTCAGGGCAGCAATTCTTCGCTTGGAAGTCATGACCGGGGGGCGGTCACCTCCTGGCAGAGTATGTCACTTTGGGTGAGAGACATTATTGCCCGGGCCTACGAGGCGTGCGGTCAAGCTTCGCCAGTAGGTTTTAGGGCACACTCTACCATAGGGCTCTCCTCCTATAAAGCCTTGTCTAGAGGTCTCCCTCTGCAGCAAGTTTGTGATGCGGCAGGCTGGTCCTCTCTGCACACATTCATCTGGTTTTATGGTCATGTTACTAGATGTTCATGCTACCCCGGGCTCTTACGCCCTTGGGTCAACATCTACGCTTATGTCTAAGCAAGTTTGTGATGCGGCAGGCTGGTCCTCTCCACACACATTCTCAGATCTTATGGCTTAAATCTTTCATGCCTGAACAAGTTTGTGATGCGGCAGGTTGGTCCTCTCTGCACACATTCATAAAATTTTAAGGGTTAGATGTTTTGCTACTCCGGACTCTTACATTCTTGAGTCGACATCTCAGCTCATGCCTGAACAAGTTTGTGATGCAGCAGGCTGGTCCTCTCCACACACATTCATCAAATTTTATGGTTTAGATGTTTGTTACTCCGGGCACTTATGCCCTTGAGTCGACATCTCAAGCTCATGTCTGAGACCTCTTGCGTTCTTGTGAGCACGCTTCACAACCGTAGGGGTCCGGACAGCCCCAGTGCGGCGGTGTGGGTATTGCGTTCCCATAGCGCTTAGCAAACCACAGCATCATAGTGAAGCTTTTTGTAAAGGGAACGACTCGGGTTACATGTGTAACCCTTGTTCCCTGAAAAAAAGCGGAATGAGATGCTGCGCTTCTTTGCCGCACTGGGACGTCCCAGGACTGCTCTTCAAAAAGAAGTATCTGACGACACCTGGTGACGCATCCATTTATAGCCTGGCCACAGGTGCGTCTAATGACTACATCAGCCGAGGCTATAAATTCCGGTCAATGTTCATTGACGTGTTACACACATATTCACAGCTCGTTCACGACTAGGATCGTTCCCATAGCGCTTAGCAAAGCGCAGCATCCCGTTTTCTCGCTTTTTTCAGGGAACAAGTGTTACACATGTAACCCAAGACGTTTCGTGCTCTACAGAATAGAGAAATTGATATGGGTTTGGAACAGCATGAGGATAAGAAAATGATAATGAAATTTTCATTTTTGAGTGAACTATCCCTTTAAGATTCATTTTTGACACTTTATTTATTCCTTAAGGGAAAATCAGGTCCAAAGGTAAAAGGTGACTCATCTTAACCATACTTGTGAATGCTGGTCAGAGGCAGATAACCTTTTATCGAACAAAAACATTTGGAATACCTGTGAATGCAAGATGTTGTAAATTTTTGCAACAAAAATTGGCTAACTGTACATTGACCATTATACATCAGATCAAAGTTAATTTTATCAATATTTAGAAGTACAATACCATCTCTTGGAATTTTGTAATTTCTTTGGATTTTTCTTTTCAATTCAAAGACCCGTTGATAGATGTGGTATACTTTTTGAATGTGTCTGAATAGATTAAAATAGTGCTTCTTGAATGACATGAAAGTTTTTTCAATATAAAAATATTTCTTAATACTTAAAATATGTCTGTCTTTGTGGTCAACTTTAGTTTCTGTCAATTTGACATTTATATTGATGTTTTTGGAACTCATAAATTATATATATTTTTTAATAAAAAATATGACAAAATTTATTTTTGAATGATATTATATTATGCAATAGTAAGATATTTATTTCCCTATTTCTTCATGAAAATATTCTCATAATATATATTGTTTTTATAAATACTATTATATAAAATATTTATATGATATTATATTATATTATGCAATAGAAAGATATTTTTGTCCTAATTTCATCACTTTCACATGCTCTTTGAATAAACCGGGAGCCATTATTTCTCATGAAGCAAAACATTTGAGATTATGTTTCATTTCATCACTCCACAGAAATAGAGTAGCCGTGCATCTCCTCTGTGCCACTGTGCATGTATAAACCCCCTATGACCAGTAATATTTGCCATTACTCAGTTGCTTAAAGTGAAGCCAGAGCGTTCACTATCAAAGTTTATATTAATTCGTTATATTTTTGCGGGAGCTTGGCGCGAGTCTTTTCTGATGGCGTGGGCATCTGAGCTCTTTAGAAGCACTTCCAGACAGGAATTGATCTTGGGTGCATTTCCCGTACAATGACATAACTCGCTGCTGAACCATCATAGTAAGATGCATCGTTAGAGAAACTAACATGCTAGTCACTAGTGTTTCCCAAAACCCTAGTAATGTCGCACATCCATCGTTCGAACCATGATGGTTCAACAATGTGGAACTGTCGTTAATGATTGGAATGCCAGATCAAATGTAAGCAATTATTGTGTGAATCATGTCATGCAGTGTCATTATCAACTACCAGAATTATGTCATTAATAATTTATATACTGTAAGTGTGATTAAGAATCCTATGTATGGAATGAAATACAAACATTTATTGTTTTGCAGTGGTGACCCACCATCACACACACTACAACAGTCAAGTAACTAAATCTGGCAATGTAAAGATTTTCTTAATGCACAAGATAATTACCATGATAATATAAGCCAAACATGATATAAAACACATCCTTTATTTAAATCCTCTGACATTTCTTAGTTTTTTACCAAGCCACAGCATGAACACTATGAAAAAAACCCAGCATGAAAGCAACCTATTTTAAAACCAAAAACCCATTAACAGATGAATACAACAATTTGATAATCAAATTAAGATGTACCCTATTACTGTCACAAATCATTGATGTAACACTCACATTTAGCTAGTTAATTTAGATGACTATTAGCCACCTGGGCATTTCTATCCATTCCTCAGGAGCAACAGCAGCAGGTGTATTTATGACTCTCCTTACAAATACAGTATGTGTGTATCAAATGCTCAACAATGGCGGCTTTACAAAGACTACTACAACTTGAGCACAGAAGTCAGGTATTGTATATAAATACCTACATAAGGACACATTTCTCTCCTGGATTCCAAGGACCAAGATCCTTGAATTGCTGCAGGTTGTGAAACCACACCTACAGAGGATCACAAGAAGAAACTACACCTTAAGTCCAGCAGTGCATTTCTTAGCTGCACTGCATTATTGTGCTGTGGGAAGTTTCATGGAGGTGGTTAGTAATGGCCTGTGGCTAAGAAAGTCTTAGGTCAGCAAGGCTGTGAAAGCAGTGACACCTTTGCTGTTAAAGCTTATGAACACCATGCTGACTTTCCCCAAAACTCTTAAAAAAATCAGGTTCAAATTCCTGAGGAGGAAGAGGGAGTCATGCTGGTGCTGCTGATGATGAAGATGCTGCTGCTACTGACGATGATGATCAACTGAACCCACATCAAGGCAAAATGCATCCTGCAAGAGCAGAAGTCAGAGAACACTTAATTCAGAAAATGTTTTAAAAACACTGTGGTTACTGTATTTTCTATTTCATCTGACTTACATAACCACTTCCATAGACATGTTATCCCAAACAGAAATCAGACATGTCTATACATGTATATTTCTACAGTTATTGTTCATTTATTTGAGCCTATTGGCTAAATCAAATTACACTGTGATTTGGGAAATTATGTTTTACATATATAAAAGTGTTATATTTGGAAATATGTAAATGATTTAATTTCACAATTACATAGCACTTTTCTGACACCATACTCAAAAGTACTGCAGATATGTTGCATATACTGTATGTACAGTACAGATACATTTTTATATCAGTGAAAACTATTAACATGTATATTGTGTTTTACATATATAGCCATATGTGAAATTTCTTTTTGGTAAATGTTGTAATAAAGATATTTGCTTGTAAATAATCAAATAACTCACCTTTTCCAGGTGGAAACTAAGCCAATCCTGCGTTCCAAATGGCCTAAATAATGCCTTAGGAGGGCACTTCGAAGGGAGAACAATTGTGAAAGTCATGCTGGAAAATCATTTCAAACTGAATTTCCAATAAAAATTACTTGGAGCACCACAACTTCAAGACTTTTAAAGCTTTCAGAGTGGATGATGAAGTCTTTGAAAGGAATATGGCATAGGGGTTATACGTCTGAATAGAACACCCAAGCTGACACGAAAACAATGGCGTTGTCACCAAAAACTACAAGGAACAACACTTCTAACCACAGGTGAGGAGCTGTAGTTCCAACTACACAACTTTGCGACACTGTTTGCGATTGTTACTTGGAACTGCGGTTTCAGGAAATGCCAAATCATTGAACGATGAAAATTGCGACCATAGTTAGCTAACAATGCTTTTGGGAAATGCATCCCTGGTTAATGTCGGCGGTCCTGCTCAGTGACACTCTTGAGTTCAACTGAATGATACACAAATAGCATAGCGTTCATGGTATTTATAAATTCCATTAATATTCCCTTATTTGGGGATTAAAATGTGATTTATAATTTAAAGTGCACAATAACTGCGATCAGACGATTATTTCATAATCGCGACAGGCCGACATATGGTTGCTACATTTTAGTTCTAATTATTAAAGTTCTATCATAAAGTTTATGTTTCTTAAAAGTTGACATGCTTTACTTCAAATTCTATCAATATTCCTAAAAACATAAAACAAAAAAATATCACATATTCTTATCACAAAAATTCTTTAATACTGCCATATTATATGGAGAGGCTGATGAGATTTAGAATGTCCAACCCCTCCCCACAATTCTCTCAAATAGTGTTGCATATATTTTTACTGTACTTAAATTATATAACAAGATGGTGTTTTTCGTATGTTGAAACATATATCTATGCAAAACACATCGATTAATAAATATGCTGTCATTTAAGTCCCAGATAGGTCTTGAAATTTTCTTAGCCATTTCATTTAGAGACAATCAGGTCGAGTTAATTACCTCTTTTTCAGAAGGACGCATACTTTCTTCTGTGTGACAAGGAAAGCTGATTGATGTTTTGGATATATAACATTGCTTGCACACCTAACAAACCTTTGTTCATATTGTTAATAAAAATGACAATATGTTCAAATATTTATAAGGATGATTATGCGTTGAGCGGAAATAAATTTACATGGAAAGCCTATGTAGGCCTATGCAAAATAAGAAACAAAATGAAGGTGTGCAGTTACAACAGACATGTACATAAAACAAGGTACTAATGATTGCAAGTCATACGATGAAGCAGGTAGGAGGAAAGTGTTGTAGATCACAATGTAATTCAGAAGATGAACGAAGGAAGGTTTGTGAGTTTCTATAAAGGAAACCAATGAACACATTGACAAACAGAACACAAATATACTAAGTGTGTTTACTGCACAAATTATACAAATACTAATAATTCAACACTGAAAAGGCTGGAATACACAGCAGTCTAATAACAGGTGATTGCTGCAGAAATAGTTAACATAGTATTTTACAATAATACCTCATAAAAAAAGTTGGTCACACTCATAAATCAAATAAGGCTATCACTGAGCAGTCATCATAAACAGAGCTTTACTTTAGCAATGATGAACAAGCAATCTTTCTGCCCAAGCAATAATAATATAACTTACAATCTTCAATGACACACACTAATAACACACGAAGAAAGCAACAGTGAGATGTTTGTGGCAGACAGACTCCCCCATCTGTCTTTCATAGCTTGTTTGACAATGACAGCAAGTCATGCGACTCAACCATTGTATAGTGCTTACAATGAGGTGAACTTGAAATGAGCATGGGCTTTTTTACAACATTTGAACGTCTAGTAAATTCTCCCTAACACTCACACTTTAGCATTGATAAACAGAACACAGAATAAAGTGGACTGCTACCTAGTCAACGACTACGCCACCCCGGGGGCCTTTTTCCGGGGAAACGCCCTTTATATTTGAGCAAGGTTCACAGATTTGTTTACGGTCAGGTATCAGACATAGGTTGAGTAAAACAAAAAGAAAACTTTATTTGAATCCCATAAAAATATCAAACTTTAAGACATAAAAACACCTCAACACATCGAAACAACATTAAATCACACTAATGACACAAATGGACCTTACCACCTCAGAATTGGGGGGGACCTGCTCTCTCAAGCAGAATGGACACAGAAATCATACATGCACACTCACACTACAGCACGCCTCACCTCACAGTGAACACAGCATTCAGGCAAGAGACCCACCACCACAACGCAAGGAGACGCTGATCCTCTGCAACTGGCCGCACCAATTCTAAAGGAAAAAAAAAATTACAAAAATAATATATATATACACACACTCACCTAAAGGATTATTAGGAACACCTGTTCAATTTCTCATTAATGCAATTATCTAATCAACCAATCACATGGCAGTTGCTTCAATGCATTTAGGGGTGTGGTCCTGGTCAAGACAATCTCCTGAACTCCAAACTGAATGTCAGAATGGGAAAGAAAGGTGATTTAAGCAATTTTGAGCGTGGCATGGTTGTTGGTGCCAGACGGGCCGGTCTGAGTATTTCACAATCTGCTCAGTTACTGGGATTTTCATGCACAACCATTTCTAGGGTTTACAAAGAATGGTGTGAAAAGGGAAAAACATCCAATATGTGGCAGTCCTGTGGGCGAAAATGCCTTGTTGATGCTAGAGGTCAGAGGAGAATGGGCCGACTGATTCAAGCTGATAGAAGAGCAACTTTGACTGAAATAACCACTCGTTACAACCGAGGTATGCAGCAAAGCATTTGTGAAGCCACAACACGCACAACCTTGAGGTGGATGGGCTACAACAGCAGAAGACCCCACCGGGTACCACTCATCTCCACTACAAATAGGAAAAAGAGGCTACAATTTGCAAGAGCTCACCAAAATTGGACAGTTGAAGACTGGAAAAATGTTGCCTGGTCTGATGAGTCTCGATTTCTGTTGAGACATTCAGATGGTAGAGTCAGAATTTGGCGTAAACAGAATGAGAACATGGATCCATCATGCCTTGTTACCACTGTGCAGGCTGGTGGTGGTGGTGTAATGGTGTGTGGGATGTTTTCTTGGCACACTTTAGGCCCCTTAGTGCCAATTGGGCATCGTTTAAATGCCACGGCCTACCTGAGCATTGTTTCTGACCATGTCCATCCCTTTATGGCCACCATGTACCCATCCTCTTATGGCTACTTCCAGCAGGATAATGCATCCTGTCACAAAAGCTCGAATCATTTCAAATTGGTTTCTTGAACATGACAATGAGTTAACTGTACTAAAATGGCCCCCACAGTCACCAGATCTGAACCCAATAGAGCATCTTTGGGATGTGGTGGAACGGGAGCTTTGTGCCCTGGATGTGCATCCCACAAATCTCCATCAACTGCAATATGCTATCCTATCAATATGGGCCAACATTTCTAAAGAATGCTTTCAGCACCTTGTTGAATCAATGCCACGTAGAATTAAGGCAGTTCTGAAGGCGAAAGGGGGTCAAACACAGTATTAGTATGGTGTTCCTAATAATCCTTTAGGTGAGTGTATATATGAGGGCTGTCTCGACTGACTGGGCTGTCTCAACTCAACTGACTGAGTGGCTCGAAGGGGGGTCTCTGAAGGCCAGAGAGGACCATGGAGAGGTGGCCTCCTTCTTCTTCCTCACTGCCGAAGACTACTGGACAAAGTCTTCAACGGTGTCGCCAAATAAGCCGAACTGGGAGATGGTGGCGTTGAGAAAGCGGGCTTTGTCGAGATCCAGCATCTCGACCAGTTTCAGCCACAGATGTTGTTCCTGGACCACAAGTGTGGGCGTCGCCACTCCGAGTGCCGGTGCTGTGACATTCGTGGGCCGGGGGGCGCGGTCGGTCATCGAGCGCAGTTCCTGCAGCACATCAGGAACAGGACTACCCAAGTGCAGATCTTTAGTGCCTTGTCCTGGTGGACTTGCAGGAGGGCCATGGCATGCAAGGCGGAGACAGCATGAGGGGCCACTCTGCCGTTGAGTGTAGTGAGAGTGGAGCAGCAAGGAAGCCGGTTTCGGGCAATAAAAGGTGCCACCTTTGGCTTTGTCAACACGTCATGCATCTCCTGGAAGAAAGGAACCGGGGGGGTTCCAGTCCAGCCCCGCACTCACGGCGGCCCGGGCAAGTATAGCAGACACCGACTTCAACACCAGCCGCGCCGGCCCCAATCCCGTAGGAAGGAGTTGCGGCGCTTTGGGGTGCGGCTGAAGTGGCTTTCTCTCGGAGGAAAGAAAGCCACGACCGCAACATTTCCATGGTTATGTTCACGCAATGAGAACATGAACCATTCATAAAATGCTGTCTGCATGTGATCGCAGCCCAGACACATGAGGCAGCTCTTATGACCATCAGAAGCGGAGAGATATCTGCCGCATCCAGGAACTACACAAAGGCAGAAAGACATCTTTAAAAAGACATTCAACGCCAATGTGTATACTCTTTTAGAGGAAATATACACTTTTACAGGTCTATTTGCTCTTTATGTAAATGCTGTCAAAGCACTCAGGGGCGTGGACTGCACTTGCTTGCAGAGAAGGGAGAAAGCCACTGGTAATGCTCCGTACGATCCAACAGCAATGCTCTTAGAGGTGAATGGAACAGTAGTGGAACACCAGATTGCTGAACACACAACCGCTCGGCTCCAAAGAAAAAATCTGAATGGACAGACGAATGATTCCCTCCTTTTATACCTGTAAGTCTGGGGGAGGGACATGTAAATTCTATCTGCCAATTTCTCAGTGGCCTTTTCTCAAGTTCAGAGGTAACCAAGGCCTACGAGAACGACCACTAGTGTTGCTTCATTCGACACAACGTCGAATGAGTGACAGATGGGGAACCATAGTTTTGATGACTTTACTATTATTCTAAAATATGGAAAATTGTTTAAAAACTTTTGACCGGTAGTGTGTGTGTGTGTGTGTGTGTGTGTGTGTGTGTACATACAGTATCTCACAAAAGTGAGTACACCCCTCACATTTTTGTAAATATTTGATTATATATTTTCATGTGACAACACAGAAGAAATGACACTTTGCTGCAATGTAAAGTAGTGAGTGTACAGCCTGTATAACAGTGTAAATTTTCTGTCCCCTCAACATAACTCAACACACAGCCATTAATGTCTAAACCGCTGGCAACAAAAGTGAGTACACCCCTAAGTGAAAATGTCCAAATTGGGCCCAAAGTGTCAATATTTTGTGTGGCCACCATCATTTTCCAGCATTGCTTCAACGCTCTTGGGCATAGAGTTCACCAGAGCTTCACAGGTTGCCACTGGAGTCCTCTTCCACTCCTCCATGACATCACAGAGCTGGTGGATGTTAGAGACCTTGTGCTCCTCCACCTTCCATTTGAGGATGCCCCACAGATTCTCAATAGGGTTTAGATCTGGAGACATGCTTGGCCAGTCCATCACCTTCACCCTCAGCTTCTTTAGCAAGGCAGTGGTCTTCTTGGAGGGTCTTCTTGGAGGTGTGTTTGGGGTCGTTATCATGCTGGAATACTACCCTGCGGCCCAGTCTCCAAAGGGAGGGGATCATGATCTGCTTCAATATGTCACAATACATGTGGGCATTCATGGTTCCCTCAATTAACTGTAGCTCCCCAGTGCCGACAGCACTCATGCAGCCCCAGACCATGACACTCCCACCACCAAGCTTGACTGTAGGCAAGACACATTTGTCTTTGTACCTCACCTGGTTGCCGCCACACACGCTTGACACAATCTGAACCAAATAAGTTTATCTTGGTCTCATCAGACCACAGGACATGGTTCCAGTAATCCATGTCCTTAGTCTGCTTGTCTTCAGCAAACTGTTTGCGGGCTTTCTTGTGCATCATCTTTAGAAGAGGTTTCCTTCTGGGACGACAGCCTTGCAGACCAATTTGATGCAGTGTGAGGCGTATGGTCTGAGCACTGACAGGGTGACCCCCCCCCACCCCTTCAACCTCTGCAGCAATGCTGGCAGCACTCATACATCTATTCCCAAAGATAACCTCTGGATATGACGCTGAGCATGTACACTCAACTTCTTTGGTTGACCATGGCGAGGCCTGTTCTGAGTGGAACCTGTCCTGTTAAACCACTGTATGTTCTTGGCCATCGTGCGCAGCTCAGTGTCAGGGTCTTGGCAATCTTCTTATAGCCTAGGCCATCTTTATGTAGAGAAACAACTCTTTTTTTCAGATCTTCAGAGTTCTTTGCCATGAGGTGCCATGTTGAACTTCCAGTGACCAGTATGAGGGATTGTGAGAGTGATGATACCAAATTTAACACACCTGCTCTCCATTCGCGCCTGAGACCTTGTAACACTAACGAGTCACATGACACCGGGGAGGGAAAATGGCTAATTGGGCCCAATTTGGACATTTTCACTTAGGGGTGTACTCACTTTTGTTGCCAGCGGTTTAGACATTAATGGCTGTGTGTTGAGTTATTTTGAGGGGACAGAAAATGTACACTGTTATACAGGCTGTACACTCACTACTTTACATTGTAGCAAAGTGTCATTTCTTCAGTGTTGTCACATGAAAAGATATAATCAAATATTTACAAAAATGTGAGGGGTGTACTCACTTTTGTGAGATACTGTGTGTGTTTTTGTGTGTATGTATGTATGTATGTGTGTGTGTGTGTGTGTATATATATATATATATATATATATATATATACTGTATATTTCAGTTATGCTCAGCTCTAAAATATTTATTCTGCTATACATTTTTCTATTTGAGTGCAATATTTATAAAATAATTTTAAATAATCATTATCCAGTAATCATGGACAACTGGAAAAGTCATGGAAATATATAAAATGGGAACTCTGGCAAATGCAAGAGAATTAATAACTCTTGAGCCATAGATGTTGTATGATTTTAAATTGTTTATTATGGTAAACTGGATGCACGGGCAGCCATCCATGTATCGCACACATCAGATCCTCCACTCAATATTTGCCAATGTTCTAGGATTATGACCTGCAGCGCACTGGATGGGGAAATTATAATCAATTTTCATGTCTCTTATGAAGAATCACATTCCCCTTAAATCAATTAGCCCATGTTTCAGGGACATATGCTACGTCTCAAGTGTCGCCATCAAAACGCGCACACACAGGAGTTTGGAGTTAATTCATTTGTTTGATGAAGGACTCTGTGTATGCCTGTTGTCGCATATCTATTGTTCTTGAGTTAGGGTGCACAGCCCTGAGTATTTTTTCACCTGATATGACTTTGCTGGCCGGGCGTTCCTGAGGCCATTGAAATGTGTGTAATATCCCAAAAGCCCTCATTCACAATTAAAGGTAAAAGTGACAAAGTCTTCAATAGGCCATTGGAGACTTCTAAGAAAGTCTAGAGGCCTGAAAACAGCCTCTTTGTCATTGGTTTAATCCTTTCTCTGCTGGTTTAGATGGCCATCTTTGCTTGTTCACCTAATCTCATTGTGATGAATAGTTTGCTGATAGATCACATAGAGAATTACTTATATTCACCAAGAAACTGGATCTCTTCTAATCTTCTAACCCTAATCTAGCCCTGTAATCCTGAGGGTAGGGGATTGTGGTTTACTAGATTTACTAGTCAGCCCTAGAATAAAGAAAAAATATATTTTATTTAGAAGGTGAACATGAGTAGGATCTATTAGGCCTTGTATTTTTGATTCTACGATGATGGTCATTGCTGACTTGGAGGATCTTGTTGTGAAAGTCGATTAATCACTGCCATGGATGCAAAGTTTAGTGATGTGGTTACAAGAGTGGGGGATGTCAAGAAACAGATCAGTTATCAGAGAGGGAATTGTCTGCTAATCTGCTAGTGACCAAGGTGAATTTGGGGGTGTGTCTGGGAGAAGTTGGAGAACCGTAGCCGGTGGAATGACGTCTGAGTCATCAGAATTCATGAGGCAGAAAAGTGTCAGGATATGGTGAAATTCCAGGATGGGCTCCTTCCGAATCTGCTCAACATAGCAGGCCACAAGCTAGAAATCGAGCAAACTTGCAGGGTTCCTTTTTGATGATCAGCAAAGGGAGACAGGCCCCAATCAATTCTGGCCAAATTTCTGAGATCATCTGATAAAGATCACATGTTACGCAAGGATTAAAAGAAGGCTTTCTTGGAAAAAACACAGCATTTTCTTGTTCCCAGACTTTGCCAGATTGACAAGAGAGAAACGTGATCGATTCAAGGAATGCAAGAATCTTTTACATAAATGGAAGTTTGCTTTTGCACTGATATTCCCAGCCAAATTGAGAATAGATGCTAAGAATGGCCGTAAAACATTAACATGCCCACAGCAAGTGATGTCCTTCATAAAGTCAATGGAGTTAGAATGTAATCTTGTGGTACTCGCGTTGCAGCCATTGTTTTGTTTGTGTTAAGTCTAGTTTAGTCAAGTTCATGTTTATGTTTCACATTTCTTGTTAGGGTTTTTGGATCTCACTTTAGTATAATAAACTGCACTTGGATTTGTCACTCCATCATCATCATCATTGTCCTTGCCATCAGCATTGTTACAGAATACTCAGCCTCACAATGGACCCAGCAGTTCAGCTTCTGAGCCTCTTTCAGGGGAGTCGTCCCGTGGAGGATTACGTTAAGGACTTTTGTGCCCTAGCCTGTCAGGTGGCTTTTAATGAGCTCACCCTCAAGGACATTTTTCGGGTCGGACTTAATGAGCCCATCTACTCCTTTATGCCGGGCGGTCACAGTCCCCTCAATCTGGCCCAATATATCGACCTCGCCCTGCAGATCATTGGTTCCACGTTAAATGTGGGGGAGGCGGATACCGAGCCATAGTTTCACGACATGGCCGCCGCCTGGCCAGAGTTTCACTTCATGGCCGCCAAGCAAGAGTTCCTCGACATGGCCGCCACCGAGGCAGAGTTCCTCGACATGGCCGCCACCGAGCCAGTGTTTCACGTCATGGACGCCAAGCCAGAGTTTCACGTCATGGCCGCCAAGCCAGCATCCCATGCCATTGCCAATGAGCCCATGCCTGCCAAGGCAACTGAGCCACCGCCCATGTCTGCCACAGCCAACGAGCTATCAGAGACCCCAGTTATTAAACTAATTTAAATTCACCAAAAAATGTTTCGTCCTAAATATAAACGAGTAATTCTATTACTTTCTGCTTTCAAAGCAACTGCAAGCTTTTTTCTCTCTTCCAAATACATGTTTTCAATGTTTATTGTGCACACCTCCCCCTTTTTTATGTAGCAAACTTATAAAATCGCTCCTCTGTGATGCTTTCTGCAACTCTTCTCATGTGGAGGGCTTGTGGTGCTTGATGCTGCAGAACAAAATTAAAACTGCCACGAGAAGTCGTCTGTCCGAGGCAAATATGCAAATCGAATGACAATTGCCTCAGCATCAGTCTCTGTTGATGTGTTTGATTACGCACAGGCGAGCACCCGTCGATGCAGACCAGGAGGAAGGTTTGGGAGTTGTCAATTGAGTTCTGTTAAGTTCATTTTTACATGTTTTGTTCATATTTTTATAATATTTTTTTTTTATAATATTGCGTTGGTCATATTTTTGTGGCCTCTGCTGTCACTGCGGGGGGAAAAAAACATTAATCTGCTTTGTGTGTTGTCTCTGTTGTTCATCTGTTCTCTTCATAAATAAGTTCATGATTAAAAAAGTAAATGTGAATGAAAATAAAAGCTATTAAATGTCTTATTAATTTTCAGATTTGAATGATAAAATGAAGGGTAATAATAGATAATGACAGAATTTAAAAAGTTTGTAAAAAGTTTACCGTGTTGGTTGGGAGACACTGGTGTAGACTGGTGTGAAAAAAAAAAATTATAATGTAAAAATCTTTAGCATAAGGCTGTATTATAATAAATGTGGAAAAATGAAGGTGTATTAATACTTTCTGAATGCATTATATGCTTGTATATATATTTATGTGTATGTATGTATGTATGTATGCATGCACGCATGTTTTTGTTTATAATAACATTTTTGCTGTTTTACTTTGTTTTTACATAAAGCACTTTGTACTACTTTTGTATGAAATGGTGATATACAAATGAAAATGAATTGGAACTTGGTTTCATGAAACAAATTTGTAAGAACAAATCCAATCTATGTATGTCTTGCTTCTTTTTGCTTACCTGTCCCTGGGTTTAATTCTGTACCCCACCATACGGTGACATCTTGTCACTGGTTCTTCAGCCTTCTCATGATCTCACAGGTGATGCACTGCTGTGGTCATTTTCTGTGTGAAGTACAGTTGGACACAGTGAAGTATATTGTCAATTATATATCAGAGCTATTACCTTGGAATATTGGACATTAATTAATAACTTCCATTCTGTTGAGAGGTAAAGGCACACCACACCTTTGATATATTATATATAGCTTATTTATTACATTCTGGTCCAAAAAATACAACAGCACTCCTCAACAGACAGATGTGTATGCCTGTTGTAGTTGTGCTGTAATCTGTTTACAAATTAAGTGACTGTCAACTCACCATACCACCGTCATTGTACATTATACATTTAATTTCAAACAGTTTACACAATGTTTGTTGTCTCTAACACACATGCGATGCGATCATAAATGTAGACTACATTAAAACTTTTCAGTGAATTGAAAGATTTAATTAATTAATAGGCTTAAAACAGAAGGAAGACGATAGCACTGTCATCACTCACCAATAATGCTATCGTTATATCACAATCAAGTAAACATTAACTTTACCTCTCAAATTCATACCGAGTTCGTTTAAACTTGAACGTAGCTGACAATATTAACACATAAGCCTACTAGCAACACTGGCTACTACATTGAAATATGTACTAATATCTCAATTAGAATCTCACTTAAACACTGGACATCTTGATGAAGAAGTAAATATACACATTAAGAGGTATCTTCTGCAGGTTGCGTTATGTCCATTACCCATTAGTGAAACTCTTAATTGGCATAATGACACTGGGTTACATAAACTAAGGGTATGAAAACATAACATAACGTTAGGTTGTTACAAAAACATCACAGGGAAATGTTTTTTTTTTTTTTTTTTTTTTTACATGATATCACCATATTTTTTGCAAGATTTAATTCCACTTAATTTACGTGATCAAACCGCTCCCGTCTTCGTATTCCTCGTCACCATATTAATTTTTTTGTTCGTGGTTGACATCCAACAACTCAAATTCGCTCAAAATAAGAATTTAGCAGGAAGATGTAAAATAATCCAGTGGACCATGGTGAGTAGCAGTACGGATGGCAGTAACACACACACACACACACACACACACACACACACACACACACACACACACACACACACACACACACACACACACACCGACATATTTTCAAACAAGACCAGTGACACACGGACATATTTTCAAACAAGACCGGTGAGAGGCACGAACAGTTCTCATTGGCTAGTTTCTTGAATGACAGTCGGATTAACAAATCATTCTCAAAGCAACACAATTTTACATAAACGTGTCTGTAATTTTAGAAACAGAAAAAATACAGTAAAATAATATAGCCTAATAATTGTTCCGTAAAATAATTTTCCGGATGGAATTTGACATTATTGTCATAAAATTCCAGATGGGTTGTTAATTTATAGATAATGTCTGTAATTTTACAGAGTTTTGAATATAAATTAAAAAACTGAAAACTATCGTTTTCTAGAAAACTACTAGTTATTTTCTGTAAAATTAGGATTTTTTTTTTTTTTTTAAATAATTGGGCTTTGCACACATTTTTCACTCAAACTGTTATGCTGATAATATAATTTGTAATGAAATATAAACTATTAAATTAGAAAATGCAAAATAGAAACATTTTCACAAGTGGACTCAAACTTCAGAAAATTACATACATGCGCATATATATACAGCTCTCGAAATTAAGAGACCATTCCAAATGTTTCTTAAATAAGCATCTATACATGTATGGCAGCCATTCCATTCCAGTGTCTGTTGAATTCCTGCTTGAATCTTTGCACCAGGAGTGGCATAAAGTCACCCAACAGCAATGTGAAAGACTTGTGGAAAGTGTGCAAAGACACATAAAAGCTGTGATTGAAAATCAGTGTTACACGTCTGTCGCTCACTTCTAAGTTGTGACACTAGGGGTCTCTCTTAAGCGCCTTTTGCATCTCTAATTTATGAGAAAAGGCCAATGAGAAATTGGCAGACAGAATTTGCATGTCCCGCCCCCACACATATGGTATAAAGGAGGGGAAATGCATCTGTTTCATTCAGAAATTTTCTTCGGAGCCGATAGTTGTGTATGCAGCAAGCTGCGAGTCACACACTGTTCCTCTCATCTCTGAGCGATTGCTGTTGGATCTACAGCGCATATCAGCGGCTTTCTCCCTTCTCTGCACAGCAGTACGAATTGCCCTTGGGCGCTTCGACAGCGCAGTTAAAAGAGTTATTTTCTGTAAAAGAGCAAATACACAGCTGGCATTGAACATCCTTTTCAGGATGCATCTTTATAAAGATGCCCTTCTGCCCCTGTGTAGTTCCTGAGTGCTCTCCGCTTCTGACGGCCACAGACGCTGTCTCGTGTGTCTGGGCTGTGATCACACCGAGGCAGCGTTTGTGGATGGTTCATGTTGTCACTGCAAGAAGGGCACCCCTGCCTCCCGATGCCACATTACCTGCTCTGTCCCGCTGAGAAGTCCTGCCGGGTACGTCAAAAATAACTGTCAGTTATTCTACTCAGTTATGCAATTCAGTTTGCCAGTTTTGCATGACTTAATTATCAGGTTCCTAAGAGGTTAAATCCCTCCCGGCCAAGCCTGTTCCCCTCCTGGGATCTCTCAGTGGTCCTCTCAGGCCTTCAGGTATCCCCCTTCGAGCCGCTAGAATCAGTCAGACTCAGGGCCCTCTCCCTGAAGACAGCCCTCCTGATCGCCCTCTCCTCCATCAAGAGGGTCGGAGACCTGCAAGCGTTCTCTGTCAGCGACACTTGCCTGGAGTTCGGTCCGGCATACACATATGTGATCCTAAGACCGCGACCGGGCTACGTGCCCAAGGTTCCTACGACCCCCTTCAGAGACCTGGTAGTGAACCTGCAAGTGCTGCCCCAGGAGGAGGCAGGCCCAGCCCCTTCGTTGCTGTGTCCAGTACATACTTTGCATATAGCACGGATCTCCGCTGGGTAGTGGACACCATTTCATTGGCCTATCGCACCCAGGCCGTGTGTTCCACAGGTCAGGCCTCCTACATGGACTTCCCCCCGTTTATTTTCTGCAGGATGGTCCCCTTGCGAGCAGACCTTGCTCCTCATCTGAATTATGTGGAGGAGGGAAGAAGCCCTGAAGATGAAACACCTGCACTTTGACGGGTGTGGTCAGGAGCTTGGGTACATAGCCTTTTCTGGGTTTGACAGTGGCACTTGAAAGACCGGGGTCAAATTCCAGACATGAATTGTCAACTGATAATGCATGTAGGTCACCGACCTGTTTTACTGAGGCCAGAGCCAGTAGTAGTGCGGTCTTAACGGAAAGCATGCGCAAATTAACAGAGTCCAAGGGCTCAAAGGGGGGCCCTGCGAGAGCTTTTAGGACTAAACTTAAGTCCCAAGTCGGGACTGTAGCTGGTCGAGGTGGGTTTAATCGTCTTGCTCCTTTTAGGAACTTCTTCACACTACCCCCTGGTCACCGTGTCTGTAGCAACTCCTCCCTCCGAATGAGGCAGGATCTACCACCACGTCACTTTCCACATGTGACCTAAAAGCCCATGTGATCTATTTCACCACTCTTACCTCCCCCGGCTTGGGCAGGTGTGGTCTCCGCAGGATCTTTTCCCCCTGAAAGAATAGGAAACTGGGAAAGATCGCCTTCCACAATGTGTATGAGGGCCCCAGCCGCTTTAGCTCTATGCGAGAAACATAGAGAGAGATAAGGCGCGGCTGGAATGGTCTGCTCCCATGCTTGGCAGTGTCACCTTGTTCCCCCCTATTGAGGGGAAAGAACGCAGAAGGCTCTGACGATTTTATTGGGCATTGGGGAAGGGTACGTGCAGTCTGACACAGCCGGTCACTTTGGCATGTAAAATACCTGCCCACTCCTGTGTCAGCAGTACATGTACATGGTTCAGCGCATGGCGTGATTTAAATTGGACCACTAGTGTCGCTTCTTCGACACAACGTCGAAGTGAGCGACAGACAGGGAATGTCTAGGTTACGGATGTAACCTCCGTTCCCTGATGGAGGGAACGAGACATTGTGTCCTCCCGGCCACGTCGCTGAAATGAGCCACTGTTGTGGCTGAACCATTATCAGCTCCTCAGAAAAATCCTGAATGAAACAGATGCATTTCCCATCCTTTATACCCGTATGTCCGGGGGCGGGACATTCAAATTCTGTCTGCCAATTTCTCATTGACCTTTTCTCATAGATCAGAGATGCAAAAGGCGCTTCTTCGACACAACGTCTTGTTTCCTCCATCAGGGAACGGAGGTTACATCCGCAACCTAGACGTTATTCTACTAAATATTGATTTCTGAACTCTTCATAAGTTAAAACATTAGTATTTTGTTGTTTACACATTGTGTTGACTGTTACATTCGCTGCGGCAAATGGGAATGATGATCAGTTTACAATCAGTGATGAGTGCAATTTGCATTTTTCCCTCTAAAATATATTTTTTACTCCACTGATGGGTAGGTTTGGGTTGAGAGGTTCTTTTTTTAAAACATGCATTGCTCTTCAATGTATTACTGCCTATACAGATTAAAACAACTCTTTTCCTTGGACATCAGACCCAGAAAATGGAGCTCACATGTGCCCTAACGCCCTACAACATTTACAGCTTTGGCCACTGGGGGCAGTATTTGAATTTATGTCACTGTCCGATTTTAGTTAATGAAAAGTCTGATGGTTCAGTATCTTGTTTAAAGTAAGGTTTAACAAGTTGAAAACGGCACCAAAAAACACATAGAACAGAATGTAACCATTAGAGTGTCATATTATGTAAATCCATCAATCCATTGAATGTTTTTTTTAACTTATTGATTATAAATGCAGTAAAGGTCTCTAAAAAGGTCTCTAAAGTTGTTTTAGATGCTGTCAATAGTGTTGAAAAGTTTTAAAAGTTTCAGTGTCGATGCAAATATAAGCAAATGTAGATGTAAGTAAAATCACACGTAATGTAAGAATACATATAAATAGTTTGAAATCACATTGTGAAACCGTGTGTGTGTGTGTGTGTGTGTGTGTGTGTGTGTACATGGTTTATAACAGGTATCACTGTAGTTTCAAGGTGAAATGTCCACTGTGTGATGCTAAAAGCAAGTTTAATTATTTAAATGAACAAAAGCTTTCTAATTTAAACCTGTAACCAAAACCTGACCAATAGTGTAATAAAAAGCAAATGTCAGATGATAGAGCATTAATCTTACAAACCTCATATGTTTGTCTAGTTATAAATAAATTTATCCGACATCCCTACACTAAATAAATAAAAGCAAATAAGAGATGCAAATTGCAATAGATTTCGCAATTGCAATTTCGTGGTACTTCTGTGACACTTTGGGCTCACGTGTCGACTCTTTGTTGGACATTGCAGCTCATGCCCTGGTCTTCTGCATTCAAATTTGTAAATGCTTGTTATGTAGTTGTTCATGTAATGCAAGTGTTAAAATGTAACATCTTTCAAATCATGCATTATATTAAAAGTGTTTAGATGTCATGAGATAGCATTGTGTGAGTAAAATCATTAACATTTATCATGTTAATTTGCCATTTTACTTGAGATTTGCACAGAAGTGAATACAACTAATTCAATTATTTACCAGAAAGCAGATATGATGGAACGAGGCATGTCAATCTAATTTTTTAAAAATGTAGTCATAGTAATCAATGAGATCAGGTTGAAGGTTCGTTGCAACAACAGCTGTTTTACATTGATCATTTGGGCTGGATTGTCAGAGTTCTTTCTTTCTTTCTTTCTTTCTTTCTTTCTTTCTTTCTTTCTTTATTGTGTTGAACATTCAGGTCATTAGAAATCTGTGCCTTGCGGTCAGTGGTTTCCTGGCTTTCTTGTCCGTAATCATTTCAGCTTAAATCCCCCTGTGCCCTCTGAAGCCAATGAGCTATTTTGTCTTGTTGACGTTAAAAGCAGCTAAACATATTGGTTCCGTACTTTCTAAAGCAGTTTCTTTGCTGTTATTAAGTAGCTATTTTTTTGGCAGCACTAACAACTTTGGGTTTAATAAAGTATATGAACAGTGAGTGCAGTCTGTTGGCCATTTTGATGGCTTGCAGTATGCCAGGTTTGATATCATATTTCCTCTTTTTTATGTCCAAATTTTTAAGATCTTTTGATTAACTGTGTGATTGACAGGTCTGCATGTCCTGTGTGGAAATATCCAAACTATAAATAGCAGTTCAGTAGTAGAAGATGATCACACAAAGTGTCCATCCAGATTTGTGTGAAGGACTTTTGCTTTCAAGTTATTTTCAGCAAAATAACACTTCAAGATCTTTCCACTATTCCAGATTTCTGGGCGAATTTCACAAAAACTGTCAAATGTTCAGGTCATGTTTCACACCAAAATTGAAAAAGGTATGTTTAAATACAGGTATATACAGCCACAACATTACAGCCTGCCTAATATTGTGTAGGTAACCCTCATGCCCCAGAATAGCATTCCGAGATGTTATTCTTCTCACCACAAGAGCAGTTACTCAGTTGTACTGAGCAGTTATCTGAGTTACCGTAGACTTTGTCAGTTCGAACCATCAACAAGGAATTTCCGTCCATAGAACTGCCGCTCACTGGATGTTTTTTGTTTTTGGCACCATTCTGAGTAAATTTTAGAGACTGTTGTGTATGAATATCCCATGAGATCAGCAGTTACAGAAATACTCAAACCATCCCATCTGGCACCAACTATCATGCCACGGTCCAAATCACTGAGATCAATTTTTTTCTCCATTCTGATGGATGATGTGAAAATTAACTGAAGCTTCTGAACTGTATCTGTATGATTGTATGCACTGCACTGCTGCCACGTGATTGGCTAATCGCATGGACGATTGTTAGTGCCAGACAGGCTGGTTTGAGTATTTCTGTAACTGCTGATCTCCAGGGTTCCCTTACGACTTCAGTCCACTTGACATTACGTTGACTAACACATATGGTGAGTGCCTTCATACACGACCTATTTGAAACATCTCTACAATAATGCCAATATTCTAATATTGACTATGGTGTTTGAGCCCCTCCTGTTTTGGCGCGAATAAAACAGGTGCACAGACACCATTTCCTCAGAATTTATTCTTTCAAGATAGCGATTACCTTCGCCGTCGATACACACCAGTCAGATAAGGATGATAATGACGATTTCATGTTTCTCGCCGCATTGGGTGACTGGTCAGTGGATGATGCTACTGCACCTCTCCCCAGCGAGGGAGAGGTTACATTACTATATCCCGCCGTTGTATAGCTGCATTGGTAACATGGACAGCTCCTGCATTTTACCAGCGAGGTGTCACTCTGGGGCAAATTATCAGGTGGAAAGTGATGACTATGGATGCTTCCAACACATGTTGAAGGAACAATAAAATGGAAGGTTTTCACTGATTGGTGTCTCTCATATTGTAAGGATCCAGTAAACTGCCGTATACTTGAAATTCTTTTTTTTTTTTTTTATTGAGTAAAACACAAATTAACAAAACATAGCAGCTTATACATACACACATATACACTCACCTAAAGGATTATTAGGAACACCATACTAATACTGTGTTTGACCCCCTTTCGCCTTCAGAACTGCCTTAATTCTACGTGGCATTGATTCAACAAGGTGCTGAAAGCATTCTTTAGAAATGTTGGCCCATATTGATAGGATAGTATCTTGCAGTTGATGGAGATTTGTGGGATGCACATCCAGGGCACGAAGCTCCCATTCCACCACATCCCAAAGATGCTCTATTGGGTTCAGATCTGGTGACTGTGGGGGCCATTTTAGTACAGTGAACTCATTGTCATGTTCAAGAAACCAATTTGAAATGATTTGAGCTTTGTGACATGGTGCATTATCCTGCTGGAAGTAGCCATCAGAGGATGGGTACATGGTTGCCATAAAGGGATGGACATGGTCAGAAACAATGCTCAGGTAGGCCGTGGCATTTAAATGATGCCCAATTGGCCCTAAGGGGCCTAAAGTGTGCCAAGAAAACATCCCCCACACCATTACACCACCACCACCAGCCTGCACAGTGGTAACAAGGCATGATGGATCCATGTTCTCATTCTGTTTACGCCAAATTCTGACTCTACCATCTGAATGTCTCAACAGAAATCGAGACTCATCAGACCAGGCAACATTTTTCCAGTCTTCAACTGTCCAATTTTGGTGAGCTCTTGCAAATTGTAGCCTCTTTTTCCTATTTGTAGTGGAGATGAGTGGTACCCGGTGGGGTCTTCTGCTGTTGTAGCCCATCCGCCTCAAGGTTGTGCGTGTTGTGGCTTCACAAATGCTTTGCTGCATACCTCGGTTGTAACGAGTGGTTATTTCAGTCAAAGTTGCTCTTCTATCAGCTTGAATCAGTCGGCCCATTCTCCTCTGACCTCTAGAATCAACAAGGCATTTTCGCCCACAGGACTGCCGCATACTGGATGTTTTTCCCTTTTCACACCATTTTTTGTAAACCCTAGAAATGGTTGTGCGTGAAAATCCCAGTAACTGAGCAGATTGTGAAATACTCAGACCAGCCCGTCTGGCACCAACAACCATGCCACGCTCAAAATTGCTTAAATCACCTTTCTTTCCCATTCTGACATTCAGTTTGGAGTTCAGGAGATTTTCTTGACCAGGACCACACCCCTAAATGCATTGAAGCAACTGCCATGTGATTGGTTGATTAGATAATTGCATTAATGAGAAATTGAACAGGTGTTCCTAATAATCCTAAGGTGAGTGTATACACATACAAACTTACATATACACACACGTATATACATACATGTACACATAACAAAACACTAAATAAAAAATACAAAAAAAATTTACAAATGAAAACAAAACAAAAAACAAAAACAAACAAAAAAAACAGGAAAAAAAAGAGATATAGTAGTGTCTACATGTATTGTGAAAAGTTTAAGGACTAGGTTAATTTAATGTCATATAATAGTAATCATTATTATTAATTAAATTTTTTCCTCTCTGTGTGAAGTCTTGCATACTTGAAATTCTAATATTTCTTCAAGAGTGATTATCGCAGGACTCACCCTGTGAACGCTCAAAGCCAATCACTCTATATCTGCGTATCATGCACATGAAGCCGGCGCCTCTATAGGCAAGCTTGATTTAATCATAAAGTCCCTAAAAGGAGCAAGACGATTAAACCCGCCTCGGCCAGCTACAGTCCCGACTTGGGACATAAGTTTAGTCCTAAAAGCTCTCGCAGGGCCCCCCTTCGAGCCTTTGGACTCTGTTAATTTGCGCATGCTTTCCATTAAGACCGCACTACTACTGGCTCTGGCCTCAGTAAAACAGGTCGGTGACCTACATGCATTATCAGTTGACAATTCATGTCTGGAGTTTGACCCCGGTCTTTCAAGTGCCACTGTCAAACCCAGAAAAGGCTATGTACCCAAGCTCCTGACCACACTCGTCAAAGTGCAGGTGTTTCATCTTCAGGCCTTCTTCCCTCATCCACTTAATTCAGATGAGGAGCAATCATTGCATTTGTTATGCCCTGTGCAGGCGCTACATACATAAGTTGAGCGTACTTGCCAGTTCAGACTTTCTCACTGGATTCTCGATGCAATTACCCTGGCTTACAAATCACAGGGTCAGACTTGCCCAATTTGTGTTAAAGCACACTCAACTAGAGGCATGGACTCATCATGGGCATGGATGAATGGTGTGTCCTTACAAGACATATGTTTTGCAGCAGGATGGTCCTTGCAAAACACTTTCGCAAGGTTTTACAACCTAGACATAACGTCTCTTTCTTCACAAGTCCTCTCTGTTTATAGCACTTGCTATTAATTGGCCATATATATATATATGTATATGTATGTATATATATATATATATATATATATATATATATATATATATATATACTTATGCCCCCTTTTTAAGTATGGGCTCCGCATCATTTACACAACCGCCTGCATTCAGGCTGTTATAATTCCATAAGTCACAAGCACTTTAAATAAACTCCCTTCTTGGCTGAGTTCATAAGGAGTAATTTATACTATATGGCTATTGCTCATATATTCATTATGGTTGCTCTCCTACTGGCCATCATGAGGATCACTCACTGCAGTATACACATGTCAGTCGCTGTCCCATAAGACTTTCCTCTCTAGGAAGTTATGTTGTGTAGTGCGGATTCTGTTCTGTTCCCCATATGCATTAGTAAACGCAATGTTGGACTGAAGTCGTAAGGGAACGTCTCAGTTACGTACGTAACCTCGGTTCCCTGAGACGAAGGGAACGAGACATTGCAAACACTAGCCTCACCACAATGTGCTCCTTGTTCTCAGTCAGAAATTCGGAGGAAATGGTGTTTGTGCACCTGTTTTATAGCGGTCAGTTCTCGTCGAAATGAGCTGTCAGTTTTGCACCAAAACAGGAGGGGTGCAAACACCATAGCAAATATTAAAATATTGTCGTTATTCTAGAGAGGTTTCAAATAGGTTGTGTATGAAGGCACTCCCCATATGCGTTAGTAAAAGCAATGTCTCGTTCCCTTCATCTCAGGGAACCGAGGTTACGTGCCTAACCTTATTCAGAATTCAGATTTTATAGTTACTGTAGATAGAGCTTTAATTGTAGGTGACTTCAATTTTCACGTAAATAATGAAAATGACACATTGGGATCAGCTTTTATCGATATTCTCAGCGCTCTTGGAATCAGACAAAATGTGACAGGACCAACTCATCACCATAATCATATGCTAAATTTTATTCTATCACAAAATGATGACATCTCAGATCATTACCTCATTTCTTGTATACTGCAATCAGCTAATGTTACTCAATCTACACCACTCTATCATTCAGGTAGAACTATTCTTTTGACCATTTCAAACAGATATATTTACTAATAATCTTTCAGATCTATCTCACACACTCAATAAACCCCAAAGTCTAGAAGAACTTGATGAAATAACAGAAAATATAAATACAGTCATCTTTAGCACTTTTGATAGTTTCGACCCCCTTCGATTAAAGAAAATTAAAGAAAATAGCCCCACACCATTGTACAATGATTACACTCATGGAATAAAGCCTCAACTGAACCAGATATTCTGTCGCAGCACAATAGTAATGACTTCATGAATTTCTTTACTGATAAAATTTAAATAATCAGAATTAAAATTGGAATTATGCAATCATCTGTCACAGTACCTCAGAAAACGTCTCATAATTTTCCTCATGTGCAACTTCAATCCTTCACTCTCATAGGTCATGAAGTGTGCTAGGCATAGTCACCCCATTATGAATGCAGTTTCATAGATTTTTTTATTCAGTAACTAAGAGGGCAAATACTTTTTGCCCATTTGGTAATGGATAACTTTTTTGCATCAAAAATAACATTATCATTTAAAAACTTCCAAAAACACAGAAATAAAAACTTCTTGAGTGTTTTAATTTCTTTATACAAAATAAAATGTATAATGTTTTGCTTGTTGAAATATTATCTCTGAAAATGGTTTTGTAAAAAAAATATCTCAATAAAATTCAATCTTATTCTTTACCTCAGTCAATCATAATAGCTTTGAATGGACAACATTATCTTTTCGTTATCCTCCAAGCTATTTCCACTCATGTAGAGAACATTTTATACATAAAAGGCCAAAGCCATCATCACCCACATTTATTAGGTGAATTCCTTGTTTAAGTATAAACTATGTTGAAAGGCATCATGACACTGGTGTCGACCTTTAGGATTGAAGGTCAGAGATCCACATATGCTGTAATAGCACTGGTTTTTCCATATCTGCCATGATTTGTGGTGTTCTGTACTGTGAGCTTTCAGCTTTTGGCCTTTAAGATTTGGCATGCTTCCAAAGAATCCAAGATTAAAATCACCACATGCTGTAGATCAGCCACACGTGTTATCTTTGAAAGTGCTCCATGCAAAATGTGGATTTCAAATTTTTTTTTGTAGAACATTGCAGACATACAAGCCAAGTCATCTCAGAGCCCCATTGAATGGTTGATAGATTTTGCCGTAAATGCTCCATGAATTTCCACAGAGGCAGCACTATTGTTCATTATAGATAACCCACCAGGAGAAACTGTTTGAATTAAGAATAGAAAATAAGACGGGCATGTGAAGGCAATTTGAGTCCGCAGACCCAAGGCTTTTGATGTGCCCTGCCCACAAATCAGCCAACCAGAGTACGTTTCAATCAAAATTATTATGTTTCTTTGCTTTTATATCAAGTCTGTGGCACACTCTATGACTGGATACTCCACTGTATGCCTGCCCTTTTGTAAAAGATGACTATGCCTGCGTTCTATCATTTGATATTTTCTCAGCGTGATGATTCTTATGGCTGTGAATGAGATGATGGTGTGATAACTTTAGAGCGTCCTGACAGTTTTACTGGTAAGCCACTGCTGATCAGAAAATTGAATCTAAATAAGATTTCTATACTGAAGCTCAGCATGGTGGTGTTCAAACATAGGTGAAATAGGCTACATTGTAAATTGTAATGAAGTTTTTTGTAATTGTAATTTTTATTTTTTTATTTAATTAAAACGAGTTTATATGCAATGGTTCCCCCTATCTAGCCCCATACCTGCTAATCAGACAATTCCTTTTGCTGAGGCAGATTGGATGAGCCTCATCTTAATAACAGAGGTGGAAATATTAAGGAAATATGGAAACCAAATTTAAATGCTTCAGAACGTAATTTTTTTTTCCTTCTGGTCAGTACATTTTTGGTCATAAAAAAAAAGATATAGCCATGTTTGCATATGAACATCATGAGTTTTTATTTGTTTTTATTTATGTTAATTGTTATTTTTAAAAATTCTAATTCAATGGGAACTATGTGTCTTTTAGTCCATGTCTGCTAGTATTGAGCCCATCTATGCACTAGTATACTAGTATAAGTTGACAAAATTATCTGCTAACATGTTACAGTAAGGTTACATTTGTTAACATTAACTAACGATGAACAATATGTTTACAGCATTTATTAATCTTGGTTAATATTAATTTTAACATACTAATCCATTTTTAAAATCAAAAGTTGTTTCACTCTGAACTAACATGAACTAACAATTAACAATTGTATTTTTATTAACTAACATTAAGTTTAAAAAATGCTGTAAAAAATATATAGTTCATTGTTTGTTCATGATACCTAATGTATTAACTAATGTTAAAAAATGGAACCTTATTGTAAAGTGCTACCAATTAACTAAAATTCTATTTTCTTCTCTTCCGGGAATATGCATACAAATCTCTGTCCAAAAAATGCCTTTGTCTAGCAATAGCAATTGAAAAAAAATAAAAAATAAACTTTACGGTTTAGTAATGCAAGTTATATTGTCAACTATAGACAAAGAAATGGTGCCAAATTACCTGTAGCTATTGAGCTTTTTTTTTACCTTTTGTGCAAGAGCATTCAGCTGATATAGAGATAGGTTGTTAGGTCCTTTGCTCATTTTTAATAGCACACTCAAACATTATTCTGTTTTTTATATAGTTACAAATAATTATGAATACTATCATTAACAAAGCAGCATGTTATATCCAGAAGCCTTGGCTTTCCCTCTGTGTATCTCAGGTTCTTGGTGTTCACACATTTAATTAGTCATTATTACAATAACACATAGATGCAAACGTGCCCACATATGCCTGCATGCATGTCTGACTGCATTTATGTCAGCACACCAATCAGAAAGGAGCAGTCAGCATTATACTGATGATGAAATATTTCATTGTTGCTTTATTGATTTAGCTGTACTTGTGGAATCTTTATTTGGTATAAACCTCTCCTGCAAACAAACTTAATGAAACAACATTTCAACACTTGCTTTGCTTCTGATAGCATTTCAAAACACAGAAACTCCCTAAAGCCCTCCGTCTGCATGCATCTGCTTCCTGAATAAACTGTAGTTATCCGCAAGCTAAACAGACAGCTGAAGCCTGTTGCTATCTGGGTGTGCTCTGAATCTGTTTTGCTCTCATCTCAGGTAGATGAAATGCCATGAGCCAAAGGCCATGGTTGGTTGGAAAATGGAATTTCAAATGTATGTTTTTTTTTTCACCTTGAGGTGCCCTCTGTGTGGTAAATAATTGGTTATTCATCATGATTAGTTTCATGCAAGGCCGCATGATCAGCAATTTGTTAAATGTATATTCATCACTGCCACAGAGTTACAATTTAATACCTTTTTAATAAGCATCACTTTATTTGAAATTGTCTTTTTTTTTAAAAAAAAATTCAGAGTCAGTAAGAGAGATTCAACAGGAGGACATATTTCAAAATTGTAATAGATTGTAAAGTGTAGCCTAAAATCAAATATCCTGCCAGTCGAAAGTTTGGACACAATCAAACTGTTTCTCATGATCTTAAACACCTCTGATCTAATTAAGGTTTATGTTTAAATACTTAAAATTAGTTTTAATGAGTTGAAAATACCCATTGTGTGCAGAAATGTAATCTAGGCAAATGTGAAATAAAATAGAAGTTACAATATGAAATAGATTTGATTTGTTTAAAATGTTTTGGTCACTAATCACCATTCTTCCATTTCAATACACACACACATACACACACACACACACACACACACACACACACACATCTGAGGTTAACATACACCTTAGCTAAATAAATTAAACCCTGACATTTAATCATAGAAAACATTCAATGCCTTAGATCAGTTAAGATCACTACTTTATTTTAAGAATGTGAAATTTCAGAATAATAGTAGACAATTATTTATTTCAGCTTTTCTTTCTTTCATCACATTCCCAGTTGGTCAGAAGTTTACATACACTTTGCTAGTATTTGGTATCATTGCCTTTAAATTATTTAACTTGGGTCAAACATTTTGGGTAGCCTTCCACAAGCTTTTCATGATAAGTTGCTGGAATTGTGGCCCATTCTTCCATAAAGAACTGGTCTAACAGAGTCAGGTTTGTAGGCCTCCTTGCTCGGACACACTTTTTCAGTTCTGCCCACAAATTTTCTATTGGATTGAGGTCAGGCCTTTATGATGGCAACTCCAATACCTTGACTTTGTTTTCCTTAAGCCATTTTGCCACAACACTGGAGGTATGCTTGGGGTTATTGTCCATTTGGAAGACCAATTTGAGACTGAGCTTTAACATCCTGGCTGATGTCTTGAGATTTTGCTTCAATATATCCACATAGCTTTCCTTCCTCATGATGGCATCTATTTCGTGAAGTGTACCAGTCCGTCCTGCAGCAAAGCAACCCCACAACATGATGCTGCCACCCCCATTCTTTACGGTTGGGATGGTGTTTTTTGGTTCTTATGTTTCCTTGAAACATAACAATGGTCATTATGGCCAAATAGTTACTTTTTGGCCTTTTGTTTCAAAATTTTGTTTCATTAGGCCAGAGGACCATTCTCCAAAAAGGCTAAACACACTAAAAATGGTGTAGATGATTGTGGACTTTAGGAGGAACACCCCAACACTGACCCCCCCACACCATTCTAAACAACACTGTAGCAGCAGTGGAGTCATTCAGGTTCCTGGGCACTACCATCTCACAGGACCTGAAGTGGAATACCCACATTGACTCCATTGTGAAAAAGGCCCAGCAGTGGTTGTACATCCTTCGCCATCAGGCACTGCTGATACAGTTCTACTCTCAGACAGAGTCTGTCCTCTGCACTTCAGTAACTGTCTGATTTGGTGCAGCTATTAAATCGAATATCAGAAGACTACAAAGGACAGTTCGGACTGCTGAGAGGATTATTGGTTGCCCCCTGCCCTCCCTTCAAGACCTGTACACATCCAGAGTGAGGAAAAAGGCTGGAAAAATCTCTCTGGACCCCACTCAGTAAATAAATACAAAAATACAAAAAAAATACAAAGAAAAACCTAAATATCTTGTGCAGTGTTTTTGTAATTTTTTAATAATTTTAAATGAATTATGATTCAACGTGAATTTTCTTGATAAAACAAATATGATTGTGCCTGGTAATGTGCATGTAAAATGGCTAGAAATAGGATTTTAGCTTAGCGTAAAGCTGACAATTTACACAAGGTTTATTTCTATTTCTTGTGCACCAAACTTACTTTAAACTTATTTCAAACTTCTCTGTCTGTTCATGTGAATGTAACACATAAGCAAGTATTTCACCACTGTTCAAATGCACTTTGGATCGCATCATTTATATGTATACATTTTTCCATCTAAAAGGACAAAATATTAAATAAAACAAATTAAAATAAAATGGAAACTAATCTCTTCAGTAATCAAAATACTTTTTGAATGTAACTGAATTCAAAATACCAATGATTTAAATTGTAACAGTAGTGGAATACAGTTTTAGTTTATTAATTAGTCATTATTACAATAACACATAGATGCAAACGTGCCCACATATGCCTGCATGCATGTCTGACTGCATTTATGTCAGCACACCATAATTTTAGTTACATGTATATCGTTACTCCCAAACCCTATATATATATATATATATATATATATATATATATATATATATATATATATATATAACAACTCCTTTTAGACCCCTTTCACCCCTTTCGGTGGGAATAAATGGGCTAATGACAGTGGAGATTACCTGCAGGGTTCCAACATCTGCTGTTCTGCAGTGGCTAGTGCACTATCAAACGCAATATTATGCAGAGACACTGTGAAAGAACCTTGGAGACTGTGCGCAGCTGGGTTTCCATTAGCTGGAAATAATTATATGCACTGCGCTGCCATGGAGGGCTTTCCCCACATTTTGTGAAATTCAAAAGCATTATTGAATAATAAAGTGCATAAAGTAAAATAAAAAAAAAGAAAGTACCTAAAACGCGCACTGATTCTCTTAATTATATTTTCATTTAATTTAAAAACAAACATGATATTACATGCAGAATTCAAAGTAATTTAGTGTAATACCTGAATTAACAGAGTTTCAAATGTACTTGCTTAGACATGAGATTAGCAGATTAATTCCAATTTATCCGGCAAACTTTATAATTCCTGGACACATTGGCAAGCACTAAAACAATGGTGAATACATGGTTTAGTAAAAGGGTCATATAAGGACATACATTAACGGCATTAAAAAATAGAAGCGTTAAAGGAATATTTCGTTAATGTGTTTATTAACGCGTTAACTTTGACAGCTCTAATATATACACAGTATATATATATATATATATATATATATATATATATATATATATATATATATATATATATATACTGTATATATATATATATATATATATATATACATACACACACCGATCAGCCACAATATTAAAACCACCTGCCCTATATTGTGTAGGTCCCTTTTGTGCCACCAAAACAGTGCCAACATGCATCTCAGGATAGATTTCTGCTTGTTTATGGTACCATTCTGAGTAAATTTAGACTGTTGTGTGTGAAAATCCTAGCAGATCAGCAGTTACAGAAATACTCAACCAGCAATCTTCCATGCGATTATCTAATCAGCCAATCATGTGGCAGCAGTGAAATAAAATCAGCAGATATGGGTCAGGAGCTTCAGTTAATGTTAACATCAACCATCATAATGTGGAAAAATGTGATCTCAGTGATTTTGAGGGTGACATGATTGTTGGTATAAACTATATATATTAGAGCATGTGAGAATATATATTTTGTATGTTTCAAAACACAAAAGTCTGACCTAAAATTAAACTTTAAAATTGAATTGTTCAACCCTGGTGAATTTGTTTTTAAATAAATCAATATTTCGATAAAACAAGAGTACATCAATTATAAGTGTTGTTTTATATCTGCCATTTTTTCTTATAGTGTCAGTAAATCTCAGTCTTTTCTATGAATTTCCTTGGGTAAAGTTTACATTGTGATTGTGCACGTGTTTGCATTTGAATTAGCTTAGGGATTATTGCATCTGGCGGTAAATGATGTATCAGTACCAGCGTGCAGGCTCCTGGATTTCACCGATTACACGCTGGAACAGCAATCTGTGCAGTCAAGGTTGAAGATAAGGATTGAACTCGTAACCACTGCAATAACGCTGCGTGGAATGCAGGCCGAATGCAAGTCCAGCGAATCAAGCACGACCGCCACTGCAGAGAGCAGAGTGTGAAAGCTTGTTTAATGAAAATGTTGATATCTGATCAGAGCAGACAGCAGTTTGATGACATGTGACCTCATCTTGCATGCCAAAGCGCTTTAATGCGTACATATACCCATTACCATTCCTGATAAAAATAGCAAATATATGTTGTTTAGCACACTGTGGATGAGCATTAACTAGGTCATTGCAAACTGCATAACAGTAATTGTGGCATTGTAATTCTTAATTGCGGAATTGTTGGATTTTGTTTAGGAGGCTAATGCCAGAGACAGCTGGGGTGAATACATTTTCCGCTTTTTTCTTTTTCTTTCATTTTCATCCTTTTTTTGGATTGAATCATCTGGGACACTGTCCAATGCACAGCAAGGGTTCTTTTTGCCTTGTTCCCCAAATCATATGTGTGTTAGTGTGTTTATATTTGAATGTGTGTATTCTTGATTAGATTTTCTTTGTTTGTGTATGACAGTAAATAAGTTTGTGTGCAAGCACGTGCATGTAAGATTCCATGCACATATCTGTGAGTAGGGCTGGCGATCTATTGAAAATGTACAATATTATCACATAGATTTTTTGTGATGAATTTTGTGATCATTAAAAATCATTGTGTATTTGACCACTATGTTTCCTACATTACACTAATTTCACAATCATTCAGGGCTATGTGGTTCATTAAAATCAAAATAACCATTTATGGTAATTTGTGTTTTTTTGATTATTAAATCACAAAAGGCCGCAATTTTAATAAATTACATAAATACATTTTTAATACACCCACGGGACTCATGACAATGTTTTCAGTGGCCATATAGCTATTCACATGCACTTTGAAAGCAGTGTTCTGCAGATTGACACATTTGCTCAAATCCAAACATTTGTAGCTGATTCAATTTATTATACAAATAAAAAACCCCAACACATTAGTAAAGGAGATGACAGCATTTCACCAGATATGTAATGAGGAACATTGTAATCCATCTAATACACACTGCACTAGTAATAAGAAAAATAAGAATAATTCAGTAATTTAATAATATCTTACTTGAGTTCCAAAAATAATTGAGTGAAGTTGTGGGTTTGTAGTTGTGCAGCTCCTATTCTCACACACACACACACACACACACACACACACACACACACACACACACACACACACACACACAGTTTTGGTAATAAAAATAATTATTTACCCTACATATAATTTTAACTATGTATTGTTGTATATTGGTGTATAGAAATAACATTAATTGAATATCATTCTTCATTGTGTTCATTTAGTGAAAAACATAATTTAGGGAAAACATTTCTTTTAATGTATTTTATTACTTTCTTTGGAACTAGATTTTTACTTCATGCATTAAACTTTTAGAATCTACTTAGCTGTTTGGTTCTAAGGATGGTTCATCTTTAAAAAAAATCACTTTCATCCCATTTCAGAGAAAAATGTAATTATTGAGATATATTGAATATCACCGGTAGGCTTAAAGTCACAATATTGACAAATATGTGTCACCATATAACCCAACCATATCTGTGAGGTCATTTTGAATCCGCTTATGCATGCTTGTGTATATTTGAGTGATTGTGTGAAATTATGGGTGTGTACGTGAATTATCTTCAGGCATCAGCACCATACTCATCTTTTCACACCCGTTTTCCTCCACCTTTAACCACACACTATGTCTACATAATCACTTAGTCTTAATTTAACCCTATTACAATAAATCATGCACATGTGAAAAATAATAATAAAAAAAACGTCTCGGTTACGTATGTAACCTCCGTTCCCTGATGGAGGGAACGAGACGTCGTGTCGAAGAAGCGACACTAGGGGTCTCTCTTGAGCGCCGAAAGATGCCTCTGATCTATGAAAAAAGGCCAATGAGAGTTGGCGAACAGTATTTGCATACCCCGCCTCCGGATACAGATATAAAGGCGAGAGAAATACGCTCGTTCATTCAGGATTTTTCTGAGGAGCCGGGAGTGTACCGGGCACCTCAGCGGCTCGGCTCAGCGACGTGGCCGGGAAGACACGACGTCTCGTTCCCTCCATCAGGGAACGGAGGTTACATACGTAACCGAGACGTTCCCCGTCTGTCGCTCACTTCGACGTCGTGTCGAAGAAGCGACACTAGGGGTCCACTTCAAAACTCGCCATGCGCTGAGCCGTGTACGTGTACTGCTGACACAGAAGCGGGCAGGTATTTCTACGTGCACAAGCGACCAACTGTGCTCAGGCTGCACGTACTCTTCCCCAATGCCCCGAAAAAGCGTCAGAATCCTTTTGGTTACCCTAGGGGGGAACAAGGTGACGCTCCCAACTAGGGAACGGGCCAAGCCTGGCTGGGCCTCTTTTCTCTCTATGTTTTCTCGGCATAGAGCAAGAGCAGCCGGGACCCTTACCGCATCGAGGGAAGGGGGTCTTATTCCCGAATCCCTATTCTTTTAGGGGGAAAAGACCCTGCGGAGGCCACACCCACCCGAAAGGGGAGGTAAAGGTGGCGAAATACATCCCATGTTTTTTGTTGTGACATGTGGGAAGAATGGCGCGGTGGTAGATCCAACCTCGAGGAGGGGGGAGTTGCTACAACACGGCGACCGGAGGGCAGCAAGGACTGCCTAAGGGAGACGCGGGTCAGCTCGTGAGGTGACCGTACCGCGGAAGTACACACAGAAGGAGTCCCGTAGGAGGCCTGATCTGTGGAGCACCTATTCCAGTAGGGGTAGCCTGGGGTACCCGTAGTGGACTGGACCAGCACGTTCCTCCGCTGAACTGCTGCGGGCCCGAAGGGCTAGGGAGGAATCAACCAGGTACCTAGGTCCTCTGGGACAAAAGCGCACTGTTTTGCCTTGGCAGAGGGAAACGGCGCTGGAACAAGCGATTCACCCGGTCAGATCGTCGATGTGTACCGAGTTCTACGGGCTCGGACCTGAGAGAACACGGGACGAGACTGACTCAACCCTGGGATCGTAAGGGTGTTAGGTGCTGCCCAGCCCGCAGCTCTGCAAATGTCTGCTAGGGAGGTGCCCCTAGCCAGTGCCCATGAGGATGCCACGCTCCTAGTAGAGTGGGCTCGAACCCGCAAAAAAAGGGGGGGGGGGGGGCATGGCCTGGGTGTGATAGGCCAACTGAATGGCATCCACCACCCAGTGAGACACCTCTGTTTGGAGACAGCGTTCCCTTTCTGCTGTCCTCCAAAGCAGACAAAGAGCTGCTCAGAGAGCCTGAAGCTCTGGGTGCGTTCCAGGTAGGCACGCAAGGCACGTACCGGACACGACAGTGAGAGGGCTGGGTCTGCCTCCTCCCGGGGCAGCGCTTGTAGGTTCACTACCTGATCTCCAGAGGGCGTGGTAGGAACCATGGGCACATAGCCCAGTCGAGGTCTTAGGATCACATGAGTATCTGCCGGACCGAGCTCCAGGCAAGTGTCGTTAGTAGGGAACGCTTGCAGGTCCCCGACCCTCTTGATGGAAGCGAGCGCGATCAGCAGGGCCGTCTTTTTAGGAGAGGGTCGTGAGCCAACTGATTCTAGCGACTCGGGGGGGGGGGGGGGGGGGGGGGATCTCTGAAGACCGGCGAGGACCACCGAGAGATCCCAGGAGGGGAACAGGTTTGGCTGGGAGGGATTTAACCTCCGGGCACCTCTTGGGAACCTGACGATTAAGTCGTGCTTACCCAGAGACTTGCTGTCTACTGGGTCGTGGTGAGCTGTGATAGTGGCAACATACACCTTCAAGGTGGATGGGGACAGCCTCCCTTCCAACCTCTCCTGTAGGAACAGGAGCACAGACCTAACTGCGCACCTCTGGGTCTTCTGCCCGGGAAGAACACCAATTCACGAACAAACGCCATTTCAGGGTGTAGAGTTGCCTGGTAGAAGGGGCTCTGGCTTGGTTGAACGTGGCTACGACCGTGGTGGTAGACCAGCTAGATCTTCCGCATCCCGTTCGGGGGCCAGACGTGGAGGTTTCCAAAGGTCTGGGTGCGGATGCCAGAGCGTGCCCCGTCCCTGAGAAAGAAGATCCTTCCTCAGGGGAATTCGCCAGGGAGGGGCTGTCGCAAGGAGTAAAAGGTCCAAGAACCAGGCCCGGGTGGGCCAGTAAGGAGCCACGAGAGTGACTTGCTCCTCGAACTCCATGACCTTGCACAGCACCTGTGCAAGAAGGCTCACTGGGGGAATGCGTACATGCGCAGCCCCACCGGCCAGCTGTGTGCCAGTGCATCTGCCCCGAGGGGAGCCTCTGAGCGGGCGTACCAGAGCGGGCAGTGGGAGGTCTCTCGGGAGGCAGAGGGGTCTACCTGGGCCTTGCCGAACCGTTCCCAAATCAGCTGAACCGAGTGGGGGTGAAGCCTCCACTCTCCACCAGGCAAGCGTTGTCATGACAGCGCGTCCGCTATCACATTGAGGTTGCTGGTGATGTGAGTGGCACGCAGCGACTTGAGTTGGTGCTGGCTCCAAAGGAGGAGACGACGGGTGAGTTGTGACATGTGACGGGAGCGTACGCCGCCATGGCGATTTATGTACACGACCGCAGTGGTGCTGTCCGACCTGACTAGGATATGTTCGTCCCGAATTAACGGGAGAAACTTCCGCAGGGCCAAAAGGACGGTCAACAACTCGAGGCAGTCGATGTGCCAACGCAGCTGGGCTCCTTTCCAACGGCCTGAGGCTGCGTGCCCGTTGCAAACGGCGCCCCAACCCAATCTGGAGGCGTCGGTCATGACCAGGACGCGTCTGGACACCTGCTGTAGGGGCACTCCAGCCCGTAAGAAACAGAGGTCTGTCCAGGGGTTGAATGTCTGACGGCAGGCGGGGGTGATTGTTACCCGGTGCGTGCCGTGGCGCCGTGCTCGTCTCAGGACTCGGGTCTGGAGCCAGTGTTGGAGCGGTCTTATATGCATCAACCCCAGCGGCGCGACTGCCGCGGAGGATGCCATATGCCCCAGGAGCCTCTGGAAAAGTTTTAAGGGGACCGCTGTGCCTGGCCTGAAGGCGGCGAGGCAGTTCAACACTGACTGGGCACACTCGTTGGTGAGACGTGCCGACATTGAGACCGAGTCTAACTCTATCCCGAGAAAAGAGATGCTCTGAACTGGAGTGAGCTTGCTCTTCTCCCAGTTGACCTGAAGCCCCAGACGGCTGAGGTGCCTGAGCACCTGGTCTCTGTGGGCGCATAGTAACTCTCGCGAGTGGGCCAGAATGAGCCGGTCGTCGAGGTAGTTGTGTATGCGGATGCCGGCTTCTCGGAGCGGGGCAAGAGCTGCCTCTGCGACTTCCGTGAAGATGCGAGGGGTCAGAGACAGGCCGAAGGGGAGGACTTTGTACTGATACGCCTGGCCCCCGAACGCAAACCGCAGGTAGGGGCGGTGTCGGGGCAGGATGGAGACGTGGAAGTACGTGTCCTTCAGGTCTACCGCTGTGAACCAATCTAGATGCCGGACGCAGGTTAAGCGTAAGCATTTTGAACGGGAGTTTGTGCAACGCTTGGTTGAAAACTCGCAAGTCCAAGATTGGCGCCCTATCGCGTCTTTGGCCAGAAGAGTCGCGATTTCCGCGTGCAGGGACTGGGCATGTTTGCCGTATACTGCGGAAAAGTGGACGCCCATGAAGGGGGGGCGGGAGCCTGGCAAACTAAATTGCGTAACCGAGTCGGAAGGTCCGGGCCAGCCAGCGAGACGGGTTGGGAAGTGAAAGCCACGCGTCCAACCTCTGCACTAGGGGCACCAAGGGGACGATTAATTTTGACGTACCCGGCAGGGCTTCGCAGCGGGGCGGAGCAGGTAGGGCAGCGTTGGGCGGCGACAGGGCGACCCGCAGCTGGGGTGCTGAGAAAGACTCAAAGCACTTACCTTGCTCCGCACACCCGGCAGGGGGCGGGTTAGCGACTGAGGAGGAGGTCTCGGGTAGGCGTCCTCTAGACTGGTCGGAACCGGCCGGCCGGCCGGGGGGGGAGGGAGGGGGGTTGGGGGGTTCAGTCATGGGGCTGGAGACGGGTGGTCCGTGTCCAGGAAGCCGGGACTGCTGAGATCTGGTGGCAGAGTGCCGTGGGAACGGCATTTGCGGGCCAGGTGACCCAGAGACAAAAGGAAATAGCTCGTTACAGAGAATATGAGAATGTGAAAACTAATTTGACAAAAAATTCTCCTCCCGGCCCTCCACCGGGGACGGAGCGGTCTTACCACCTCCGGAGCTAACATCTTGGTCCCTGGTTTGAGCGTCTACGGACAGCCTGGGAGCTTTCTGGGTCCTTGAGGGGGTCCGTGAGACGGGGGGCGTCCACTTCCTGCGGAGTGCTCAACGCTGGGGCTGAGAGCTGGGCCCGGGTTGAGGTGGAGCAGGGTGTTTCATAGCCGCAGGAGGACGCCCTCGGCGAGCAGACGGGGCATGGCCCATGGCGGCAGGCTTGCGGCGGGGCAGGATGTGCAGTGGCCTCCATCTGCCTCACCGTTGAGGACTGCTGGGCAGAGTCGTCAACAGTGGCGCCGAATGGACGGAGCTGGGAGACGGGGGTGTGGGAGAAGGTGTGCCTTGTCTACCTCCCGCATTTCGACCAGGTCCAGTCCACAGGTGCGTTTCTGGACCACAAGGGGTGGCCATCGCCTGTTCGAGTGCCGGCGCTTCTGACCTCCGTGGCCCGGGGCCGCGGTTGGTCATCCAGCGCAGTTCCTGCAGCACATCAAGAACAGGACTACACAAGGTGCAAGTTTTGAAGTGCCTTGGCCTGGCGTTGGTTGCAGGAAGGGCCGTGGCGTGCAGAGTGGAAGCGGTCTGGGACCGTTCCACCGCGAGGGTAGTGAGAGCGGAGGAGCGAAGAAGGCTTGGCTTTGCTCAACTCGTCGTGCACGTCCGGGAAGAAAGGAACGGGGGGGGGGGGGGGGGGGGGGCGTGGCTGTGAGCGGCGCACCTGCCCGCGGGACCGATCAAGTAGCCCGGGAAAGCATAGCGGATCTCCGTGCGTCAGGCTCAGGCTGGGCGGCAGACCCGAAGGTGGCGGCCCAGGCGAGCGATCAGCATCCGATGCAGCTGTAACAATCTCCGATGCAGCAGTGATGTCATCCAATTCTGAAGCAAGCAAGCGTGCCGGGGAGGCGGGCGGTTCGAGGGGGTTTACCCGGCGAACAGAGCCCGTCATATTCCCCCAATCGCCTTCATCGCCCGCGGCGCCTGCGCCGATCCCGTAGAAAGAAGGCGGAGCGCGGGGGGCGGCTGAAGTGGCTTTCTCTCATTACAAAAGAAAGCCGTGCGACCGCAATGCTATAACGGCCATGTTCTCACACTGAGAAGATGAACCATTGGAGAGAATGCTCATCCCGGGCTCAGACGGAAGCAAACAAGCGTGCCGGGGAGGCGGGAGGTTCTAGGGGGTTTACCCGGCGAACAGAGCCCGTCATATTCCCCCAATCGCCTTCATCGCCCGCGGCGCCTGCGCCGATCCCGTAGAAAGAAGGCGGAGCGCGGGGGGCGGCTGAAGTGGCTTTCTCTCATTACAAAAGAAAGCCGTGCGACCGCAATGCTATAACGGCCATGTTCTCACACTGAGAAGATGAACCATTGGAGAGAATGCTCATCCCGGGCTCAGACGGAAGCAAACAAGCGTGCCGGGGAGGCGGGAGGTTCGAGGGGGTTTACCCGGCGAACAGAGCCCGTCAATGTCCCCAAATCGTGTTCATCGCCCGCGGCGCCTGCGCCAATCCCGTAGGAAGGAGGCGAGGCGCGGGGGGCGGCTGAAACGGCTTTTTCTCATTACAAAAGAAAGCCACACAACCGCAATGTTGCCATGGCTATGTTCTCGCACTGAGAACATGAACCATTCATAAAACGCTGCCTGCATGTGATCGCAGCCCAGGCATGCAAGACAGTGTTTTATGACCGAGAGAGGTGGGGAGAAATCACCGCATCCAGAAACTACACAGGGGCGGAAATTACATCTTTATAAAGACGCGTCCTGAAAAGGACGTTCAACGCCGCTGTGTAATGCTCTTTCAGAGAAATAAACTCTTTTACGGAGAAAATCACTCTTTCAACTCTTTTAACTCTGCGCTGTCGAAGCGCCCAGGGGCAAACTGCACGCCGGCAGTGAAGAGAAAAGCCGCTGTAGTGCGCCGTAAATCCAACAGCAAAGCAGAGCGTCAGAGGATCAGAAGCAGGATCAGTTGTGTTACTCACAGCTGACTGCATATACACGACCATCGGCTCCGAAGAAAATTACTGAATGAACGAGCGTATTTCTCTCGCCTTTATATCCGTATCCAGAGGCGGGGTATGCAAATACTGTTCGCCAACTCTCATTGGCCTAATTTCATAGATCAGAGGCATCTTTCGGCGCTCAAGAGAGACCCCTAGTGTCGCTTCTTCGACACGACGTCGAAGTGAGCGACAGACGGGGAACTCTTGGTTTTTACATTTCATTACATTTCAAAGGAACAGTCACAACTATGTAACTGTAACGAATTCACAGAAAGGAGGACACGGGAACAGGGTTCAACACAAAGGTAAGGGCTTTTTAATTATGGATAGTAGACAGACAGGGGGTAGTGCAAAACGTGCTATACATAAACTTATGGGACTAATCTAACAGCTTAACAATGCTCTCTATTGCCAACACTGGACTGGCAGCTCTCTCTCTCGACTGGAGGCACTGGTGCTCTTTTATGCCGCTCTCCCCATACTCACTCAAATTAGAGACAGGTGTTAGACATAATTTAGCTCAGGTGCAAGCGCCCTTACCGCTTTCTCCCTTCGGACGGGCGCTTGACCACACCCCCGCTGCCACATACCCCCACCGCCCGACTCAGGCCGGGGCGTCATCCGGCCTGCCTACCACCCCCCCCCCATTTCTGGAAAGGAAGTCGGCGACAGCCATCGGCACCCCCGGTCTGTGGACCACCTCGAACTTAAAAGGCTGGAGAGCCAGATACCAACGGGTGATCCGGGCGTTAGTATCCTTCATGCGGTGGAGCCACTGCAGTGGGGCATGATCCGAGCAGAGAGTGAAGGCCCGCCCCAGCAGGTAGTAGCGGAGCGTGAGGACCGCCCACTCGATGGCCAGACATTCCTTCTCCACGGTGCTGTACTTAGTCTCCCTTAAGGAGAGCTTTCTACTGATGTACAGCACCGGGCGCTCCTCCCCCTCCACCACCTGCGAGAGTACGGCCCCCAGCCCTCTGTCTGAAGCGTCCGTCTGCAATAAGAAAGGGAGAGAGAAGGTAGGTGAATATAAGAGCGGCCCTCCACAGAGTGCGGCTTTAACTTGTGTAAATGCCTGTTGGCACTGCTCCGACCATTGGACCGGATCTGGAGCCCCCTTTTTAGTGAGGTCAGTCAGCGGGCTGGTGACATCCGAATAGTTAGGCTCAAATCTTCTATAATAGCCAGCCAGCCCCAGGAACTGCCTCACCCCCTTTCTGGTCTTAGGTCTAGGGCAAGTAGCAATCGCCGCGGTCTTATCAATTTGGGGACGCACCTGGCCATGACCCAAGTGGAACCCCAGATACCGTACCTCCACGCGCCCAATCGCGCACTTCTTGGGGTTTGCTGTGAGCCCCGCCCGCCGCAGCGACTTCAAGACCACCCTCAGGTGTTGTATATGCCGCTGCCAGTCATTACTATAGATAATGATATCATCTAAATAGGCAGCGGCGTAAGCGGAGTGCGGGCGGAGGATACAGTCCATCAGGCGCTGGAACGTGGCTGGAGCCCCAAACAAACCGAACGGAAGTGTCACAAATTGGTGTAATCCGAACGGCGTGGTGAAGGTGGTTTTCTCACTGGAAATTGGTGTCAAGGGGATCTGCCAATAACCCTTTGTTAAATCCAATGTCGAATAAAAGCGAGCAGTACCTAACCGATCGAGCAGTTCATCAACACGAGGCATTGGGTACGCATCAAATTTAGACACCGTGTTGACTTTTCGATAGTCCACACAGAACCGGACCGATCCGTCACTCTTGGGAACAAGAACGACCGGGCTAGACCAGTCGCTATGGGACTCTTCTATTACCCCCATATCGAGCATCGCATCCAATTCGTCCCGAACAATTTTCTTTTTATGCTCGGGGAGGCAATAAGGGCGGCTACGAACCACCACCCCCGGCTCGGTCTCGATGTGGTGTTCGATGATGTTCGTACGACCCGGTAGAGGAGAAAACACGTCTGCAAACTCTTTTTGCAACTTGGCAACCTCTGAGCGTTGGCACGGGGAGAGGTGGTCTCCGCAAATGACCGGGGCATTGTAATCGGGTTTTGGACTCACCTCCGGTCTGAGCTCCGCCCTCTCTGGAACAACCGTAGCCAATGACACAGGGACCGCCTCCCTCCATAATTTAAGGAGATTGAGGTGGTAAATTTGACGCGCGCCCCCCTATCGGTTCGCTTAACCTCATAATCGAGATCCCCCACTCGTCGTGTGACCTCAAAGGGCCCTTGCCACTTGGCGAGTAATTTGGAGCTCGATGTGGGGAGCAATACAAGAACTTTGTCTCCCGGTGCAAATTCCCTTAGCTGAGTACCCCTGTCATACAGCCGGTGTTGGCGTGCTTGAGCCTGGAGCAAATTCTCCTGTGTTAGTTTCCCCAATGTGTGGAGTTTTGCTCGAAGATCAAGAACGTACTGAATTTCATTTTTACTATTTGAAGGTCCTTCCTCCCAGGCTTCAAGGATGACGTCCAGCACACCGCGCGGGTGCCGCCCATACAGCAGCTCAAACGGGGAAAATCCCGTGGAGGCTTGCGGGACCTCTCGTACTGCAAATAACAGGGGGTCAAGCCATTTATCCCAATTCCTAGCATCTTCGTGTACGAATTTACGAATCATATTCTTGAGCGTTTTATTAAATCGTTCCACTAGGCCATCCGTCAGCGGATGGTATACGCTAGTGCGAATTGATTTAATGCCCAACAGATCGTAAAGTTCGCGAAGTGTGCGTGACATAAATGTTGTGCCTTGGTCAGTGAGGATTTCTTTCGGAATCCCCACCCGGGAGATTATTTTGAAGAGCGCCCCCGCAACACTACGTGCAGAGATATTGCTTAGAGGCACTGCTTCCGGATATCGTGTTGCGTAATCCACCAGGACTAATACAAAACGATGTCCGCGTGCTGTCCGATCTAATGGCCCGACGAGGTCCATTCCAATTCTTTCGAAGGGGACCTCGATTAATGGAAGGGGGCGCAATGGCGCTTTTGGGGTGGCCGGTGGATTTACCAGCTGACATTCGCGGCACGCCGCACACCACCTGCGAACGTCGCCGTTAATGCCCGGCCAATAAAAACGGGCTATTAGACGGAGAAGTGTTTTCTTTTCCCCTAGATGACCCGCCATGGGATTATAATGAGCCACCTGGAAAAGCATTTTCCGACGGCTCCGTGGAATTAGCAACTGAGTTACATTTTCCTTTGTCTGAGTGTCCTGCGTCACTCTATACAACCGCTCATTTATAATTGCGAAATAGGGGTATGTGAGAGCGATGTCCGGCTGGAGACGCTGACCATCAATTGTCTTCACTTGATCAAACGCGTGCTTAAGGGTCTCATCCCGCGACTGCTCCAAAGGGAAATCTACGTCAGGGAATTCCCTGCGGAGGGGAGGGGCGGAAGGCCCGCCCCTTCTCTCGTCATCCCGATTCGGAGCAGCTGAGGATGGCCCCGGCTCCGCCTCCCCTGCCAAAGCATCGCACATCGCACATCTCCCCATTCTAATGCAGGACCCATCCTTCCCAGTTTCCCCCAAAACATCCTTAAATGCAGGCCAATCGGTCCCCAAAATCAGAGGATGGGTGAGGCGGGAACTAACCGCTGCCTCCACTTTATGTTTTTGCCCTCGAAATTTAAGCAGCAAGGTCACCATCGGGTAGCTATGAACATCCCCGTGTACACACCTCACCCTTACCCGCTTAGCCGTGCCCAAAGCCTCGGGTTGAACCAAGCGTTGATGGATGGTGGTCTGATTACAACCAGTATCCAGCAAAGCTTGGTGTGTACCCCCCTGGATTCTTACCGGAACCCGGTACGCTCCAGCCCGATCGGGGGCAGCATGTGGGAGATCGGCGACCCGGACCACCGCCCCCACCTTCATCAACGGACACCGCTCACGGAAGTGGCTCGGGTCCCCGGACCTCCGACATGCCGGCCCAGACACCACACCCGTACCTGCTTTGACGGACGCCCCCACCTGAGGGGGAGAACGGCTGTAGGTGGTGGAGGAGGGATGGACTGATGCTGATGATGGAGGTGTTGGTCTCAACCAGGCTCCTCGCCTGCGTGGGGCAGCAACGGGACCTGGAGAGAGGACAGAGCGAGAGGGTTGGGGGGAGTGGGGAGGAGCGGAAGTAAACACAGGAGGGGGAAGAGAGGGAGAGAGAGAGAGAGAGTGAGAGAGAGAGAGAGAGAGAGGGCTCGTCCGCCCTTGGGATCGCCACCATGTGGTCCTCTGCAAGCTGGACGGCTGCCTCCAGCGACGCCGGGCGGTGGCACTGGACCCACTCCGCCGTTCTCTTGGGCAAGCGTTGAATAAACTGCTCCAGCACCACCTGATCGACGAGTCCCTCGACGTCACGGTCCCCCACTAGCAGCCACCTCCGGCAGGCATCACGGAGCCGCTGGGCGAAGGCGAACGGGCGGTCGGACTTTTCCAGCTTCATGCCCCGGAAGAGCTGATGGTTTTCCTCGGGGCTCCGACCAACCCGCTGCAGAATGGCTTTTCTTAAATCAGCGTAGGCCAGGAGGTTCGTTGCCGGCAGTTGTTGAGCCGCGAGTTGGGCTTCCCCAGACAGAAGAGGAACAAGGCGGGCTGCCCACTGGTCCTGTGGCCAGCCCCAAATTTCAGCGGTTCGCTGGAACAAATCTAGGAATGCTTCAACATCGTCAGCTGCCCCCATCTTCTGAAACGTGGGCGGGGGCAGCATGGCACGCGTGTCCGGGGTCGCGGCTGTGGCGGCCTCCTGGCTGAGGAGGCTCCGGATGGCCTGTCGATTGTCTGCTTGAGCCCGTACGATCTCACAGAATCGCCGATCTTGCTCCTGTCTGAGCTCAAGCAGGGACTGTTGGTGGCTTTGATGTAGAGCAGCGAGGGACTGGAGGACTTCGGCCAGCTGGGAGGACTCTACGGGGCGAGCTTTCTCCATGGTAGAAGATCCAATTTTATCTCCCGGGTTTCGGCACCAGTGTAACGAATTCACAGAAAGGAGGACACAGGAACAGGGTTCAACACAAAGGTAAGGGTAGTGCAAAACGTGCTATACATAAACTTATGGGACTAATCTAACAGCTTAACAATGCTCTCTATTGCCAACACTGGACTGGCAGCTCTCTCTCTCGACTGGAGGCACTGGTGCTCTTTTATGCCGCTCTCCCCATACTCACTGAAATTAGAGACAGGTGTTAGACATAATTTAGCTCAGGTGCAAGCGCCCTTACCGCTTTCTCCCTTCGGACGGGCGCTTGACCACGCCCCCGCTGCCACAGTACCTTTTGTTTGTTTTTTGTTTTTGTCGTTGTTGTGTTTTTCCTGTCTATTTTTCTCATATTATCATCTTAAAAACAGAACTGATTTGTTTAGTTTGTCTGAAGTAAATGACATACAAAGAAAAATCATTTGTTTACAAGTAGCTGTTTTCAAAGTTGTTCTGTAACTGTTTAATTAATGTAAATGATGTCAGAATTTGTATTTGTCAGTGAACTATTCATTTAATTCTACACAAGATTGTTATTGTGAATGCATTACTATATTTCTAGCTGTTCAACATTCTTACACAAATTCCCTGGTAAAGCTACCTAAATCTAGCAAGAGGAGGCTGACATTGATCGATAATTGTATGTAATGTTGGACTTAGATAAAACCTCCCATTGCATCTAGATACCTCTTAAACTTTATAGATTACTTTTTGTTTGAACTCTTGCTTTTTCATATATTCAGAAAAATATAATTTACATTTCCCACTGAGACATTTTTAAAAATAGCTCATCATCATTATGTTTGCTTCTTCAATTATGCTACATATATATATTTTTTTTCCTCTTTTAGTGCACATCAAAACCACATTCATCTCTAACTTGTCCCTCTATCTCTGTCTCTTTTAGAAAATGGTGTCTGCAATGGCTACATTTAGCTTCGGACAGCACATTATAAAGTCCTCGACTGTGTTTTTGCAGACGGGGTTGTCCTTCACACTGGTCAACAGAAAGCCAGTCATGCCTGGTCGTATCCTTCTAAGGTTTACCATAGTGACTGGGGTATTAGTTAAATACTGAGGGGAAGCATTCGGCTGTCCAAGAAAAGGTAGGATTTGCTGTTTCTCCCTGTCTCATCACTGTTTGTTTACTCAGGAATATGGTCTACTCTGTAGAACAGAATTGTCGCTACCTGCTGTTGCTCGGCAACAGTTTGCTCTTTGTTAAATTTGGCCTGACCTTCATATTAGGCCATATCTACAGATGTTTTCGATGCAACCCTGCAGACGAGGTACTCTCTTAAAAAACTCTACTAGAAGGTAAAAATTTTAGAAATTTAGTTTTCTTGTGTCTGAATTGACTTGAAGACAAATTCCCTTCAAATCATTGTTTTAGGCAGTACAAAAGTGCAAGCCACGAGTCATTGTTGGATGCACCATAAGACTCTCTCTTCTGTTTTGTTCTGCTTCAAAAAGAACAGAATATTTTTTTGTCTATTAATCTTAATGCTTAACGTGCGAATGCAAACCTTGCATATTTGCATTATTTCCATTGCTGATTAGTTTGAATAATGTTCTTATTCTCTTTTCGGAATATCAATAAATCCTTGACTTTGCGGAAAATATACCATGTGCTGTTCTGCCTTACGTAATGGACTATGTTTAGTTTAAATTCTGATGGAAAGCCATTTTTCATGGCATTATAGGCCACTGCTGCATAATTTTAAAATCCAAATAGAGGCAGCAGTGTTTGGAGGCCATGAGCAGTATATTAGCATTATTTAATTGTTCTCATAGTCAAAGTGCTGTGGAACATTACAGTTCTGTCAGGAAGTAGAAAACAGAGCTAAAGGGTAAAGACAGCAAATAATGCAAAGCTGATGTGTTCTTTTGGATTCTTTGAATTAGGAGTTATTTGTTTAAGGATAAATTGGGCCGGAAAAAGCTTTCTGGCACCTTCACATAAAAAATAATAATACAAAAATGACTGCTTGTTTTTCAGAACATTCCATTTCTTGTATGTCCCTGTCCAGTATTTGTTTGATCCATTTCACACATTCTGTCTCCGTTTAGCGAGAGTACTCAAATCAAATCCTTTCTAGTTCATTACATTAAGCATAATGTTTCACTCTAGACATTTGCGGATCCTGAAAAAAGATGACTTATTCGAGAGTGGCATCATTCTCTAGAGCATCACGGAACAGTGTGCCCCCGTATACAGATGTCTTCCACTTTTTTTTATCGCTCTGCAGTCTGCATTCTTTACATTAGAAATTGCAAATATGCAACCAAATGTGCCCACGTTTCTGACGTCTACTGATATACAGTTGCAATATTGCATTTAAAAAGGTCTTACTATTAATTTTTCAAAAAGTAAACAAAACAAATAATCAAACTTATAGTATTATAAACATTTAGCAAGTGGACATGATCTCAGTGTAAAACACATTTAAGGATCAGTCTCCTCTTTTTCAATATTCAGAAATCAAGGAACATTCAATATAATACAACATATATGCAAAAAAAAATAGATAGATAGATAGATAGATAGATAGATAGATAGATAGATAGATAGATGATAGATAGATCACATTGACATAAGTATTCAGACCCTTTGCTATAGCCATTTAGCTAAAAATTGTGCATCCAATTTCTCTGGATCATCTTTGAGATGTTTCTACACTTTGATTGGAGTCCACCTGTGTCAAATTCAATTAATTGGACATGATTTGGAAAGGCACACACCTGCCTATATAAGGTCTCACAGCAGACAATGCATATCAGAGCAAAAACCAAGCCATGAGGTCAAATGAACTTAGGCTACAATTGGAGGTTTCCAAGAGCACAGTGGCCTCAATAATTCTTAAATGGAAGAAGTTAGGAACAACCAAGACTCTTCCTAGAGCTGGCTGCCCGGCCAAACTGAGCAATTGGGTGGGAAGAGCCTTGGTAAGAAAGGTGACCAAGATCCTGCTGGTGTCTCTGGTGGAGCTCCAGAGATCATGTGTGGAGATGGGAGAAACTTGCTCAAGGACAACAATCACACAACACTCCCCCAATCTGGGATTTATGCCAGAGTGGCCAGAGGGAAGAGTCACCTCATTGCAAGACACATGAAAGCCTGCTTGGAATTTGCAAAAAAGCACCTAAAGGACTCTCAGACTGTTAGAAAAAAGATTCTCTGCTCTGATGAAACAAAGATTGAACTGTTTGGCCTCAATTCCAAACATCATGTCTGGAGGAAACCAGGCACCACTCATCACCTGCGCAATACCATCCCAAAGGTTAAGCATAGTGGTGGTAGCATCATGCTGTGTGGGTGTTTTTGAGCGGCAGGGACTGGGGGACTGGTCAGGGTTAAAGGAAAGTTGAACACAGCAAAATACAGAGATTTCCTTTATGAAAACCCTGTCCAGAGCGCTCAGGACCTCAGACTGGGCTGAAGGTTCACCTTCCAACAGCACAATGACCCCAATCACACAGCCAAGACAACGCAAGAGTGTCTTATGAACAACTCCGTGAATGTCCATGAGTGGCCCTGCCAGAGCTTGAAACCAATCGAACATCTCTGGAGAGACCTGAAAAGGGCTGTCCACTGCCTGTCCCCACCCAATCTGACAGAGGTTGAGAACATCTGCAGAGAAGAATGGCAGAAAATCCCCAAATCCAGGTGTGCAAAGCTTGTCGCATCATACCCCAAAATACTTGAGGCTGTAATCGCTGCCAATGGTGCTTCAACTAAGTACCGAGTTAAGGGTCTGCATATTTATGTCAATGTGATATTTCAGTTTTTTCTTTTAAATACATTTTCAAAGTTATCCAAAATTTGTTTAATGCTTTGTCAATATGGGGTATGGAGGGTAGATTGATGTGAAAAAAAAAAAATATTTAAGAATTTTAGCATAAGGCTGCAACATAAAATGTGAAGAAAAAAACATTAGGGTGTCTGAATACTTTATGAATGCACTGTGTATATGTATGTGTGTGTGTGTGTGTGTGTGTATATATATATATATATATACACACACACACACACACAGGTTACAATTTGTTCTATTACGAAGTATTTACATTGATTTGTAGAACACCTGCTAAAACTGTATGGTCTCTTTAAGAATTGCAGCAGTTCAGCAAGCTTCTCACAAATGGGTTTTGGTTAAGCGCACATTAATGTAAGTAGAGACTAAAGGACTCTTAACTGCATTCCTGCTATATGTGATTAGATTTAAATGTTTCTATTCCTGTTGTTTTAATCAACAACTGACTTGAAAGGACAGAAAGGATAGAAAGGATCAGACATTATAGATTTCATGGATCTCATCTTTGGACACACATTATCTGAATGAAATCTGAAAATTTACCAGCCAGTGGCTAGACATTTTTAGACATATTGGGTGAACTTTGGGTTGTCCATAAAGTTAAAGATCATTCTTAGGATACAAGAATCAGTATTTCGATTCGGAAATAGGAAAATGTATATTTTTAACCAGCCCTAATAACTAAGGAATGCAAAAACAAATAACAATTAAAAAATATTAAATTAATGAACTTACACATTCAAAATATTGAAAACTATACAATGTATGAATTTGATTCAAAATCAAATATATTTTTATTTAATTACAAGACAGCACTACAATGAAATATTCTGGTTTGAGTTGTTCTAAGGGTTGTTCCTCTTAATAAATAGACTTTTTGTAGATAATTTCAGCCGTAGCTCCTCTCTCTTTCTATTAAAATGGTACTGGGTTGTGTGATGATACTCTTACACTGCAGATAGAAAAAAAGGCCTTGCTGTGCAGAAGCAGTGCAAAGCATCTTTCGTGAGCAATTATATTTCCTTAAGGATATTATTTACAGTAAATATAGGATAACTTGATATTCAAGAAGCTGGAATTTTAAAGAACCAAAAAATATTCTTAATATAGTAAGTACATGAAACATAGGTTTAGAATCTCTTTACTCTCACTCGTCCTTGCTCTTCATCATGCAGTGTTTGTTTGTTTTGCTTGTCATGCTTTGCTCTAAAACACTTGAAATGTATGCATATGCTTTTATGCTACACTGTAGCCTAGGAAAACTCTCATTTTCATTTCCTTTATATGTAGATTTCATTCTCAGTCTCTCCACATGTCTTGTTGAATATGTTCAGGAAGTGTCTTGGTGTGTCTACTGTTTCCTGTTCTCTCTAACACCTATTGCTGGGCTTAGCAGGTTTTGTCTCTTATCAAAGCTGTTCAGATGTACTTGTTCAGGAGAGTTTGGAGAGGAAGACAGCATCTGGAAAAGATCTTAAAGCCCCTGATGGCTTTTGAACATTGGTGTCCGTTGTGAAACACAGTGAGGGGGTGTTATGTAGGAAGGTAGGAGTGGGTCCCTTGAGTGACGGGAGAAAATCCCAGTGGCTTTAGCTGGTGTGATTTAAGTTAGTCCCCATCCCAACACATAACCAGATGAAAGGTAAGAGTTAGTCTGTCTGTTTCTGCACCTACATACACACACACACACACACACACACACACACACACGCACACACGCACACACACACACACACATACACACACATCTATCTTCATTTATCTTTCTAAAATCTGTTTTTACACTTATTCAATGATTTCAGTTTTTGTTTTACTAGGGCTGTCAATTTTTTTTACTAATTGCTAAGCTCTAAAATAGAAAGAAATTGTGAGAGTAGAATAGAACATTTTTAAAATTAACATTAGATGAAGTCTTCAGTCATACCAATCATAGAAAAAAGGTGCTTTATTCTACATGGTGCTGGCAGTACACTGCCAGTTTTCATATGGAATAACAGTGACTAAACACACATAGAGCAGGTGTATTGGCAAGCACATGTACTATGTTATTGCCTGTGTATATGCGCAATGAGTGGGAGAGAGTACAAAAGACTTAGAGGACCAACTCAGAAGGCATTTCCATCAGCAGAACTGCCACTTGCTGGATGTTTTTTGGCACCATTGTGAGTAAATTCTAGCGACTGTTGTGCGTGAAAATCTCAGGAGATCAGCAGTTCCAGAAATACTCCATCCAGCCCATCTGGCACCAACAATCATGCCACAGTCCAAATCACTGAGATAAATGTTTCCCCCCATTCTTATGGTTGATGTCAACATTAACTGAAGCTCCTGACCCATATCTGCATGATTTTATGCACTGCACCTCTGCCACACGATTTGCTGATTAGATAATTGCATGGAGGATTGCTGGTGCCAGATGGGCTGGTTTGAGTATTTCTGTAACTGCTGATCTCCTGGGATTTTCACACACAACAGTCTCTAGAATTTAATCAGAATGATGCTAAAAACAAAAAACGGATGGAAATGCCTTGTTGATGAGTGGGGTCAACAGAGAATGGCCAGACTGGTTCAATCTGGCAAAGTCTACGGTAACATTTGTGGTGAGAATAATAGCGTATCAGAATGCTATTCTGAGATGTGGGTTAATGCTGTTTTGGAGGCACGAGGGGTACCTACACAATATTAGGCAGGTGGTTTTAATGTTGTGGCTGATCGGTGTATATATGAAATGGCAAGTCTGTTTATGCAATTCAAGTATTTATTTGATAGGATGAACAAAATATCATATTTCCAATGTAGAGGATTAGCTTCACTCTTTCATTTCAGGCATACAATGATTGTCATAGCAACTTTAACTCTAAAACTAATAAACCACTAAAGAGTAACAGTCATCAGATTAATTGCTTAATGAACTATAAGCCAAGCAAGCTGTGCTTAATGGGTTTGCTGATACACTGATGGATTTCACTTTTAATCAAAGGTAAAGAACACTCTTGTGGTAATTTGCTGATTGCAGTTTTGTTAATCTTATAACGCATTTATAGTGTGTATCTTTATTTCTTTCATTGCCTTAAATGCCACTCATTATGTTTGTATTATGCTAATGTTGCCTTGTGGTGGTGTCGGCCCCATTGAAATCACTGGAAAAAATTGCTCTATCCCTAATTATCCAGTAAACTCAATCTCAGCATCTGCCAAATAATGTTTCTTTATGTAAATGTTTATGTTCACAAGTTCAGCAAATATCAAATCAAAGTGGATTAGTATGATAACGACAATTTTGCCATATCAGCTAAAATATGCCATTGAGACACACTTATGTCAAAGCAAGGCTACCGAAGTGTGTGTGGTTGATGATATAGTGTATAGCAGCATTTCAAATGATTATTTTGTCCTTGATTTCACTTACAAAAATATAAGCTGTTTTACAAACCCGCTGCTTACCCACATTCTGGGATTGCCTTCTCTGTGAATGGGACATGTAGTGCTGCCTTAAGGGTGTCGCACATTGGACAGGGCAGGTGGATGATATACAGCATCCTAAAATTTGAAGCCATTTTTTTCTTTGAATGTACAAACACCTCCGCCAGTAGCTGATGGAAAAACCTTTCCTGTGAGAACAGCTCTTAAGTCTACCTCAGACAGATTAACTCAACTCAATTGTAAAATCGATTTCTGATAGACTTGTGGAAATAAAAGAAACAATATATGTACTTCTATATACTTCTATGGTTTTGATTCATTTAAATTATTATTTTTATTATATTCATTAAAAATATAAATAATTGTAATATATACAGTATATATGAGTGTGTTTGTGTGTCTTTAAATTATATAACGATTATCTAAGGGTCTAAGAAATTTGAAAATAAAATTTCTAATTAAAGCCATCAAAAATTGTGTGTACTTGAAAATATGGTCTGCTAAATTAACTATCAATTTCTGTGTGGAAATGTAAAGTAAACACCCCTCCAGTTATTTTCAGAGAAATGTCACAGGTCTAATGTATTTTAACAAGGGCTGTCAATCAATGATTTTTTTATTTTTATTTTTTTTAAATATAAACTAATTACATATGCTGATTAATTAGAATTGATCACAATCAATCCCAGTTTTGAAATTTCTTATACCCTTAGATAATTCTTAGATAATTTAAAGACACAAACACACACTCACGAATGCACGTAAATTGTACTCTTAGTTTGTACAGTTTATTCAGGCATGTATCACTGACTTAAGCCATGCTTTTAAACAACCTTGTGTCATAGTGAAAACATGACTCTATATAAAGTTTTGCCAAATTTGTTATACGTGTCTCCAGGTACAATTCCCTGCAGTTTGCAATTGAAATGAAAACTAGAGGCACTACAACAATGGTAATTTATTCATGTTCACACAAATCATTACTTTAATGGCTGATTGTGACTTTATAAATACATATTTTTCACTCTATCACTCAGACCCTGCTATTTTGTGATATCAGCACACTTTTACTCATACACTTCTTTGAAAAAACAATACATTTTCATGCTTGTATTATAGACCCACCTACATATATACACTTATTCCAACATGATTAGCTTGCACGGTAGCTCACCTGTCAGGACATTGAATTTAAAATTGGAGGACTGCTGTTCAAGTCCAGCCATGACCTAAAGCTGATACCTGACATGACTAGTGTAATCACTCAATGGGCTAGGACCTCAATATATTGCAGACATGCTCACTGAATATAAACCCAACAGATCACTCAGATCATTAGAATCACATCAGCTAGAAATACCAAGGGTTCACTCTAAGCAAGGAGAGTCTGCTTTTAGCTATTATGCCAGCCGCAGCTGGAACCAGGTTCCAGAAGAGATCAGATGTGCTCCTACAGTAGTCACATTCAAATCCAGACTCAAAACACATCTGTTTAGTTGTGCATTTACTGAATGAGCACTGTGCCACTGTGTGTCCGACTGTTTGTACTGTGTTTTATTAGATTTTTTTTTTTATTATTATTCTAAACTGTTTTAATTATTCTTATTTTATTATTCTTGTTATTTCTTTTTAATTTCTACTATGTAAAGCACTTTGAATTACCATTGTGTATGAAATGTGCTATAAAAATAAATTTGCCTTGCCTTGCCTTGCCTTGCCTTGCCTAGTCACACTAGGCATTGAGCATGCACATTTTTTTCATACAACGCATGGACCAGGATATGTCACACAGGAGGTCTTCTGGTGTAAGTAAATAATAGATCACAACAAAAATAAAATAATATTATATACAATATTATATGCACCCTCAGCTGGACATTTCATTGGAAATCTGCAACCAAATTGTTATACAGCACGTACATTTTGAATTGCAAAAATTTGGTCATGGTCACGTAAATTTCATGAGACCAGGCTGTTTTTTAAAGTGTACTAGCATTTCAATGCTTTTTTAACATACTTATTCATGTAGCACATGACACATGGAAGCCTTCCTTAGCAAAGCTTAGTGCATGCTGTGTACTCTTTTAGACAACATGACCTTGCTTTAATGGTAATAACAAGATCCCAAGCTGCGCCCACTGACCTGAACACTTGGTACACAAAACACAATGATGGTAACAATCAACAGATATTTATTTTTCCGATAATTTCTGAGTAATATTGAGGAGAAAATGAACTTCAGACTAGAGACTCTTCACGGGTCCACCTGAACCCAAGGACCCGTAACCCGACCCGGCAATCACGTGGGTTCGGGTCCATATTTTCAAACGTCAGCCGGGTCCGGATCGGGTCCCATTCCTGTACTTCAGTCCCGGGATGTTTAACATCTGCAGTGACGCGATGACTTTACCAATTGACGATTGGCTCTTTTATTTAGCAGGAGGGACTTATTCCACCATATCGGTGTTTGACAGATGACGTAAATTGAAGTGCATTATTGGCGTTGGTGCAATTTTTGCGATATTGTGTTTGGAGTTCGTTCGCTTTGTATATCTAAAATCTATGATCAGACACGTCTCAGAGAGCACAGATGACAGCAAATTTGGGATGCTAACATCAGCGGCCGTGGCACTGAACGAGCAATTGTTGTTATAGTTCAGGGGTTGGAAACCTATTGCCACAAGTGGCTCTTTATTGAAAATGACGTGGCTCGCCAGGTCTCTCACCATTCACCAACACAAGATTGTTTAAAGCTTTCTAGAGATACTTTTCCAACAGGAAGTTTGGGTGCAACTGCAAAGCTTGAAGTCAGTGACACTGTTTTGGTTTCCTATCTCCCATATTTTACAGCCTACATCTGGTGAACAAGGTTTGAAATGAACACCCACCAAATGCAGATTTTTCATGCTGAGTATTTTGCTGATGTACCAGCTACTGTGAAAGGCGACCTGAAAGACTTGTCGGAGAGATATATAACAAGAAATTAGACACAAAGACGTGTGTTTGACGAAACGTGGTTATATTTTGAAGAACAGACGGAAAAAAAAGCCGCCGATGCATGTCTGATGTGTGCACGCAGTGAGGCCTGAGTGCAATGAAAGCGCTTCTCCAACACACAAACATTCATAGAGTTCTGGGACTCGTTTACCAATAACTATTGATCTTGGCGGTTAAGAGCATTTTCTACGAGCGATTTTATGAATGTTTGTTATTTTTTTTGCAACCAGGGTGTGATATGCACCCGCAAAATGCGACGAGACTCAATCAAGTTCGCGAGCGCCTCTCCAAATGCATTTTATGCACGATTAGTTTTGCTCATCTACCTGCAAAAGGTGGGTGACCTGTAAGATGTCTCGGAGTGACACATGACAAGAAATGCTGACGTGTTTGAAGAAACACACTTTATTATATTTTTAAGAACAAACAAAAGAAAAGCCATCAATGATATTGTCTGATTCACTGTTCAGAGGCATGCAACGGGACCCTGTCTCGCGAAACAAGCGCATGTCAAGAGTTATCACTCCTTTTTCTCTGTTTCATTCAACTGAATGCAACTGTTTGCAAGAATAATGTAGTCTATGAGAATGCTGCAAATGATCTCCGATCATCTCGTGAGGTACTGTGAGTTTTGTTCGCTCTTACACATTGTGAACACAACTCTACATGTTCAGTAATATTTACAGGTTTCTTTGTATTAAATAAACAAAGAAGAAAGTGATTAAATCATAAGGTAATACATGACAATTTCACCTTGAACCTAAAATTGAGTTCCATTTTTTTCTTTAGGCAGCATAAATATGACCAAAACAGAATACAAACACATTCGATAAGAACACATTTGGCAGCATTTTTTGGGAACACAATAATTTTTTAGGCTTATTTATTATGATTATTATTATAATTATATTACATTTATAATTGTTTTCAGATCCTAAATTGTATGCTAGTAATTTTTACCTGTTGCTGCATTCTGATACTTGCGTGATGGCAAATGGAGCTGTTGGAGACGGTAAATATTTACATTTTTGGAGGTGGTTATATATGATTTTTTTAGCAGTTCGTTATTTGTATTGCTTTTTCATTTTGTTTAAAGCGCAATTTGAATTTAGAAATGTCTTTTGTTCAAGTTCCCCATCTGTCGGCCGAGGTAAAACTGTGTGCTTTCTCTCCCAGGAGATCCCACTCATTCGGATCCCTGAATTACTCCTCCCTAGCCCTTTGGGTCCGCAGTTCAGCGGAAGAACTCGCCGACCCAATCCACTGCGGGTACTTAATCTACCCTGTACTGGAATAGGTGCTCCACAGCTCAGGACTCCTACATGGACTCCCCCTGTGTGTATTTTCCGTGGTATGGTCCCCTTACGAGCGGACCCGCGTCTCTCTTGGGCAGTTCCCACTGCCCCCTGGTCGCCATGTTTGTAGCAACTCCCCCCTCCAGAGAGATGGGATCTACCACCGCGCCACTTTCCACGTCGCCTAAAAACCCATGTGATGTATTTGACACTCTTACCTCCCCCTCTCTGGGTAGGTGTGGTCTCCACAGGGTCTTTTCCCCCTGAAAATTAGGAAACCGGGTAAGACCGCCTTCCCACGATGCGTGTAAAGACCCCAGCCATTTGGCTCTATGCGAGAAACATAGAGCGAAAAGAGGCCCGGCTAGGCACGGCCCGTTCCCAGGTTGGCAAGCGTCTCTTTGTTCCCCTGTCTAGGGTAACCAGAAGGATTCCGACAACTTTTTGGGGGCATTGGGGAAGGGTACGTGCAGTCTGATACAGCTGGTCGCTTTTGCACGTCAAGAACATGCCCACTCCTGTGTCATCAGAACACGTACATGGCTCAGCGCATGCCGTGATTTAAATTGGACCCCTAGTGTCGCTTCTTCGACACAACGTCAAAGTGAGAGACAGACGGGGAACGTCTAGGTTACATATTAGAACTTCTGTTCCCTGATGGAGGGAACGAGACGCTGTGTCCTCCCGGCAACGTCGCTGAGCCGAGCCACTGTTGTGGCCAGACCATTTCCGGCTCCTCAGAAAAATCCTGAATGAACTTGACATATTTCCCTGCCTTTATACCCGTATGTTCGGGGGCGGGGTATGCAAATACTGTCTGCCAACTTCTCATTGGCCTTTTTTCATCATTCAGAGGCATATTCAGCACTCAAGAGAGACACCTAGTGTCGCTTCGTCCACACAACGTCTCATTCCCTCCATCAGGGAACACAGGTTCCATTTACAAAAAGCTTCACTTATGATACTGCGCTGAGAAAAGTGCTTTGGGAACATCTTATAGTTGTGACCAGCTGTGAATATGTGTGCAACATGTCAATGAACATTGACCAGAATTTATAACCTCTGCCGGTATAATCATTGGATGCACCTGGTGCAGGGTTATAAATAGATGCGTCACCGGAGCATCGTCAGATCTTTTGTCATCAGATAACTCTGTGTTTGTGTGCTATCTCGAGCCTATCAAACTTTCTTTCCTCTGTTAGGAGTTAGAATCTGTTAGGCAGTGCGCAGTGAACCTTTTCTCTTTTCTCTTCAAAAAAAAAAAAGAAAAATAGAGAAAAAATTACAGAAAATCAGGGCAAACGATGTGTTTTCCCCTGTCTCCGCGCTATGGCCGAGAGGGACACGCATCAGTTCTGCTTTGTTTGTTTGGGGGAAGAGCATGCTGCTCTCGCGTTGGGGCGGGGTGGGTGCGAGCATCGTGATCTGCTTTTGGGCAAAATGCTTCACACTCGCCTTGCTTACTTCCGGGAGTCAGCGCCCACACTTCATTCGTGGGGCTTTCGTATGGATCTGGTTGAGGAGTGAGAGACGGGTTTGTCCCTTTCGCTCGCTCTCTCCCCAGACCCAGCTGATCCTCATAAGCCTGAAGTGCGCCTCGGCGCCTCTTCGGTTCATGAGGACACTGAACCTCTGTAAATCCCACGCATATTAATAAATCGGCTGAGGAATTAAGAGACCCCCCCCCCCCCCAAACGCTTCAAACTAGAAGACAGATTTCTGTCTGGTGGCCAAAATAAATACATAAAATTGAAAGAAATAAAAAAAGGGGGAAGGGAATGCTATATCAGTCCCTTCCTTTCTTCTATGACCTCCATAACAAGTATTCCCATCCATGGAGGAATGCTTATACTTCCCATGTCTTCATGCCCTCGACGTTGAAATTTTCAACTAATCGTGGGTGCTGAGGCTCAAGGGTATTCGGTGATAGACCGGTAGAAGAGACACTTGCAGGTTATCTCTCATCTGCTTCGGCATCACCGCTAAAGAGACCCACTCTCCCACAAAGCTGTGCAGGACCACCTCCACGCTTGTGGGGAAGGCTTATCAGACAGCAGGTCAGGCTGGTGCTGCCCTGCACACTTTGGCAGTGTTACAGGTGTACTAGGCTAATCTGTTGAAGTATTCGTGATGTAGCTGGTAGAAGAGACACTTGCGGGTTATCTCTCGCCTGGCTAGACATCATCGCTAAAGAGACCCACTCTCCCCACAAAGCTGTGCAGGACCACCTCCACACTTGTGGGGAAGGCGGAGAGACACTTGTGGCTTAACCAATCGAGCATCAGAGACAGGGACAAAACTTTCCTTCTCGATGCCCCGGTTTTTCCTTCTGGCTTATTTGGTGACGCTAGGAATGTAGTTATCACCAGATTCCAGGAGGCAAAAAGTCACGAGGAAGCCTTCGGGCAATTTCTTCCTCGCCACACTCAGGGGGAGGGGCTATCAGCCACCCAGCCCCATCCCGGTCCTCCTAGATTGGAGGCTCAAAAACTAGGCATGGTGAATCGTGCTCCCCCTCGTAAAGACAGGGGGACGGTTTGTCACCCTCAGCAGCCCCCAAAGCAAGACCTCAGGGCAGTTATATCAAAAGAAAACCCTGACGGTTTTGCACCCAGCCTTGTGGGGGTAGCACCCGCTCGGGATGGGGCGCGTGTATCATCCACTTCGCCCCTCCCAGTACCCCCACGGAACCTCTCCATTCCCCCCACCTCCGGTGTTTCGGTAGTTAGAGGCTTCCAACGAAAAGTTGGGTGTACCGATGTTTCCTGCCTTAGTCCAGGACACGGAACACTTGACATCCCCTCAACAGGAAGTGTCAAAATTAATACCCATCTCAGAGAACCTGGCAGCGTGGAAACTTCTGCCAGGAATTTCTATGTGGGTCATAAGAACAGTAGAAAAAGGCTACAGAATTAATTTTGCTCGCCGCCCTCCGTGTTTCAACGGCATGGTCCCCACTACCGTAAACCGGAGCAGGCATGTCTACTGTGAAAAGAACTGCAAAATCTCTTGGTCAAAGGGGCCATAGAATGTGTTTCCTCTTCCAGAGAAAGAGTCAGGTTATTACAGCAAATACTTCCTGGTTCCCAAGAAGGTTGGGGGGTTGCATCCGACCTTAGATCTTCAAAGTTTGAACTGCCTAGTCAGGGTGTTCAAGTTCAAGATGCTAACTATCAAGACGAATGTGTCACAAGCCAAACATCATGTTTGGGTGGTCACGATAGATCTCATGGACACATATCTTCATATAGAAATTCCACCACAGCACAGGAAGTTCCTGAGGTTTGCTTTCGGAGGTGAAGCATTCCAGTATCGGGTTCTTTCATTCGGTCTAGCCCTATTAGCCCGCACATTCCCGAAATGCATGGATGCAGCGCTGGCTCCTTTGCGACTCCGGGGCATCCGCATTCTGAATTACATAGATGACTGGCTGATACTAGCGCAGTTCCAACTGGCAGTTCAGCACAGAGATAATGTCTTTGCTCATCTGGTTTCTTCGGGTCTGAGAGAAACCAGATGTCAACGTCAAAAGAGCGTTCTCTCTCCCACCCAGGGAATTACATATCTGGGGGTTATATGGAATTCGATCACGATGCGGGCACAATTGTCTCCTGCTGGAATCATTTCCATTCAGAACACCCTGAGCAAAGTCAGGCTAGGTCAAGGTTGCACTGCTCCTCAGTATCAACGAATACTAGGTCTCATGGCGTCTGCGTCCACGGTGATCACTTTGGGCCTTCTGCACATGAGACCGTTCCAGCTGTGGCTAAAAGCCAGGGGGTTTCATCCAAGGGCCGGTCCCCTAAGGCAAATAAGGGTTACGCGCTGTGGGCTTCATTCCTTTTCTATGTGGTTCAGACCCCGGTTTCTTACCTTGGGTCCCACTCTAGGTGCGTCTTGTCGTCGGAGGCTGCTAACGACAGATGCCTCCCTGACGGGCTGGGTAGCAGTCTTAAGTGGTTGTCCAGCTCAAGGGGAATGGGAGGGTCATCAGCTCGATTGTCACATTAACTGTCTTGAGTTGATGGCTGTATTTCTAGCCCTGAAATACTTCCTCTAGAGGCTGCCATGTCTTGGTGCGGGTGGACAATACAGCGGTAGTCTCTTACATAAACCATCAAGGAGGTCCACGTTCATGTCAGCTGAATCGGATTCTCCTTGGGGCCCAGTTCAAGCTCCTGTCACTCAGGGCAGTTTATGTCCCTGGATGCCCATATGTGGGATCAGATTTACTGTCCAGACAGAAAATACCGATGGGAGAGTGGAAACTCCACCCCGAGGTAGTGGAACAAATCTGGGTGAGATTTTACAGGGCAGAAGTGTACCTCTTCGCCTCTTCTCAGACAGCGCAATGTCCCCTCTACTTCTCTCTGAGTCACCCAGCCCCCCTGGGTCTGGACATGATGGTGCATACATGGCCCAGAATGTGTCTGTATGGTTTCCCCCAGTTTCTCTGCTCCAGGGTGTCTTGGCCAGAGTTCGCCAGCAAGGGTCTTGCCTCTTACTGATAGCATCGCGCCGGCCGAACAGGGTATGGTTCTCGGAAATAATGTCTCTCCTCGACGGCTCGCCTTGGGCGATTCCAAACAGGAGAGACCTTCTGTCTCAGGCATAGGGGATAATATTTCATCCCCGGCCCGAGCTGTGGAACCTTCATGTTTGGCCCCTGAGGGGTACCAACTGATGGACAGAGGGCTTTCACCTGAGGTTATCGAGACCATTTATGTGCTATTGCTCCCTCCACTTGGAACAAATCTGGGTGAGATTTTACAGGGCAGAAGAGGATCTCTTCGCCTCTACGAACAGCGCAATGTCTCCTCTACTTCTCCCTGAGTCACCCAGCCCCCCCCCCCCCCGGGCTGGATGCGGTGGCGCATACATGGCCCAGAATGCGTCTGTATGCGTTTTGTTCTACTAGAAGTTACTCCAATAAATGAGGTGTCTTTGAAAGATGGTGCAGTACACATAATTCAGATCCAGTTAACTGCCAGATTGCTTCAGTTCTGGACTTTCTGCAGGAAGAACTGTCAGCAGGCACATGCCCTGCCACTCTCAGGGTCTATGTGGCTGCCATTTCGGCTCGCCATGCCTTGATGGACGGGGTGCCGTTGGGGAGACATCCTCTACTCGCTCGCTTCATTCGTGGAGCTAGGTGACCTAGGCCTCCTGCTAGGACCAGGACCCTTTCATGGGACTTAGCAATAGTCCTTGAGGGTCTGGTTGAGACCCCCTTTGAACCTCTAGAGTCAGCATCTGACAGACTTCTGACTCTCAAGATGGTTTTTCTTATGGCGATTACCTCTCTAAAGAGAATTGGGGACCTACAAGCTATGTCTGTCTTGCCAGCCTGTTTAGAGTTTGCCCCCAATTTTGCACCCTCATCCTGACTACCTGTCACACTCGAAGCCTTCTGCTCCCCGCCGTTTACAATGCTGGAGCAGGAAAGTATTCACAGACTTGTCCAGTCCGTGCCCTTCAGACTTATGTCCACTGCACTAGCCAGTGGCCTAAGTAAGGGCAACGATTAGTTTGCCATGGGGGCCGCAACAGGGGGGCGGCCGCCACCAAGCAGACTATGTCGCATTGGGTGAGGGACGCTATTGCCCTGGCCTACGAGGCACGTGGTCAAGCTTCACCTGTAGGCATCAGGGCTCACTCTACCAGAGGGGTCCCTCTTTGCAGCATGTTTGTGATGCGGCAGGCTGGTCCTCTCCGCACACATTCATTAGACTCTGGGCTCTTATGTCCTTGAGTCGACATCTCAAGCTCAAGTCTGAGCCCTCTCACGCTCTTGTGAGCACACTACACAACCATAGGGGGTCCGGACAGCCACAGTGCGGCGGCGTGGTTATTCTCATTCCCAAAGCGCTTTTCTCAGTGCAGCATCATAACTGAAGCTTTTTGTAAAGGGAACGTCTCGGGTTACTTAAATGTAACCCTTGTTCCCTGAAAAAATTGGAACGAGATGCCGCGCTTCACTGCCGCACCGGGATGCCCCGGGACTGCTCTTCAGACAAAATACCTGATGATGCTCCGGTGACGTATCTATTTATAACCCTGCCCCAGTTGCATCCAATGGTTACACCGGCAGAGGTTATAAATTCCGGTCAATGTTCATTGACGTGTTGCAAACATATTCACAGCTGGTCACAACTATAAGATGTACCCAAAGCGTTCCACTTTTTTCAGGGAACAAGGGTTACACTTATGTAACCCGAGACGTTACATATGTAACCTAGACGTTTTTCGTGTTTCAATAAATTCATTTTTAAAAGCAAAATCAATAAAGCAAAAATATTCACCGACCTTGGGGATTGACCATATAATCGGATATTGATCAAATTGGCTCCTTAGTGAAAATTTTTTACCGACCCCTGTTATAGTTCAAAGGGGCAAACAGTGGAAGATTTCGTATTACAAAAAAAACTGCAAAGCTGTAAAGTCGCATTTGTCATCTGCCACCGTGACCGCAATTGGTCTTTTGAAACTGAAATAATGAGTGGATTATACATGCTCTTTCAATCAGCAAGAGAGGAACAACATGGATGTTATTATGCCATCTTTCTTAGCAAGGAGGATGGATTGTATGTGTCACTTTCAGGTACAAGAGAGAAGGCTTCTAACGTTACTGTAGGTAAGACACAAAGGTTTATTTTCACAACTTGTAAATTAACTTGTTAATAGCAATTAGCTGTGGGATCTGTGTCGATCAGGTTCAATCGGGTCTTATTTCCTTACTTATCTTACTTAGCAGGAGCATTAATTTTTACATGCTTGAATTGAGTACAAATTTAGAACTTAACATTTTCAAGTTCATGCTTTACCTTATTCAAAGCAAAAAGTAGTTCATCTTTTCTGCTATATTTACTTCATCACGATTTTTTTTTCCCCAGTGTAGACCTTCTTTCCTATATATATTTAATTTTCCAGGAAAACACACTAACCTATTAGATAACAGCTGCATCTCTTACTAAGACCGTCTATACATTCAAATTGTATACTTGATAAAGCAATACATCTCCTTTGAGCTGCTGTAAAATACTGATAATTCTGAGCAAGGGATAATTTAATGGCAGATGTGAAGGTCGAACTTGTGTCTAATGGTTTTTTATGTTATACATTCCACCAAAGGTTTGCCAATGACATTATTGGAATAAAATGAGTCAGGCTATGAATTGTGAGAAACTTCATGAAGCAGAACACTCACAAGTCACATCAGTTGATTAATCGTCTCTCTACTGAATGAATTAGACACCACAATACTCTGAAGAGCTGATTGAAACAGATCTGCTAATCCTATTAAAATTCATAATTAGCTAAATTCTTGTCAGCTTCCCAAGGTAGTAAATGAAAGAGATAATGAAAAAAATAAATAGAAGATTTGAAAGTGATGCTAGAACAATATGTTGCTTTATCGTCAAATCTGCAGTCTCGGTGTCAGTCCCATGATGGGAGATTATCGGTTTATTAAAATGCTCCTTGTTCCACAGATGTAGTCCGCAGGGGTCTGGGTACTATTCAGTCAATGGCATGATTTTCAAAGATGTGCTTTTGTTTCCTTTGTTTTTCAAGAGATCACTGCCAAATGTAACAGGCATCTTAAGCTATGTTTGCCTCCAAGTTGCGAATTAAAATGATGCGAAAAAAACATAATATCATGAAAACAATGTGCGAATAAAGCCCTGTTTCCATCTCATGTGTTCAACAGAACAAAATGGTCACTTCGGTATAAATTGTAGCCACTGTGACTCTTTCATTAATAAAATACTTGCAGTTTAGAACACACAGACAAAACTCCCTAGAAGATTTTGTCTCATGTCTGGGAGCAACAAAGCGTGACACAGTTTTGCGAGCACTATGTGTGTACATTTCTCCATCCTAATGACTTTACCATTTGGATCTATAAAATATTTTTCAAAAGTGTCAATAAACCTGTTTTTTTTGGCACAGTTCACATTTGTATTCGACTTATTTGTTCTGCTAACTCTTTGCAGGCTTTGGAATTTTTTAGGACATTGTTATTTCAGGATGACCAGAGCAACATTTCAGGATGATTTGTCTGCTTGTAAGTCCAGTTCTGAATTCATTATTCTGCATACATTGCTCCCAAAAGCTAATTCACAAACTACTTTTAAAACAGTGAAATTGCCTAAAGAAAATATCTGACTGAGCTAAACCATAGAATTATTAAAGCTAAAATAAATGTCTTACATAAGATTATGCAAAATTTTGACTCTGTGTTTGACAGTAGTACTTTTACATTACAAATGCTGTCAGTCGCGTAAATTACCATTTTAGTTTTTAAAAACATTTTTAAGCAAAGCCGTGTTCCCAGTGCAGTTTTAAAATAGTTATCGCCACTGGTTGCCATGGGGTTGCTATCTGTTTTTTATAGAGCCCACCACCAAGTTCCTAGATATGGCTTATGTCCCTCCTTCAGTCTAAGTCTATGAGAATTGTTTCACCCATTTTATGGTCTGGCAGACAACAAATGTAGATCACTACAATACCTTAAAAAAGAAATAGAACACCTTATCTCAACAAGCTCTCAATTATCGAGGGATAATTCATGTCCATAGCACAAATGGTGAAGGAAGAGTTACATGCACAAGTGCAACATTAATGCTTTCTCAAAACCCCTAATCCTAATTATGAACAGTAGTAACAGTATTTTTTGTTCTTATCAGTACATAAATAATAATAAATATATATTTTTTTCTACTCTTTTGAGTCCTTGAGGGTCTGGTTGAGACCCCCTTTGAACCTCTAGAGTCAGCATCTGACAGACTTCTGACTCTCAAGATGGTTTTTCTTATGGCGATTACCTCTCTAAAGAGAATTGGGGACCTACAGGCTCTGTCTGTCTTGCCAGCCTGTTTAGAGTTTGCCCCCAATTTTGCACCCTCATCCTGACTACCTTTGACAACACAGCTTTTACGTCCATTTGTAACATGCAGTGAAGACTGTCACATAGGATGTGATTTATTTTCTCACCTTCTGGTTCTATAGATGCGTTTCCTTCTGCTTCATTTTCTGCCTGGCAGGATATGTTTGTTTTGCAGTTCAATTAGAGATGCAATGTTCTTTTAGTTTGCTCTCTGAGTGTCATGTCACTTCTTTGCTACAACTTCTGACATTATATGGTGTTGTTTGGACCACTCATTACAAAAAGTACTGTTGCTGCACCGTGGTTTAGTGATAGTATCAAATGGTTTAAAATACGTTTCAGGTCTGTTCTGATGTGGTTGCGTACAGCATGCTAAATGTTATTAACCATATTTTCATTCATTGTTAGAATTGCAAAACAAAGGTATATTGACATTTTAATAGGAGAATAAAATACTTCATATATCTTATGTTGGCGTCAAAGGCAGAGCGTTTTGAGTTTTGCAATGGTGTTTGTCAGTCTGAACAATGTAGACTTGGGCTGCTATGAAAGGACACATTCTTGTGTATGTCTTTGTTATTTTTGTTTGTCTATACATTCGTCAGACTTGATAAACTCAGCATCTTTAGCATGTGTAAAGTTGAATGTAGTTTGAAACTTTGCAAAACGCATCTCAAGACCCCTATACCATTGTGATGTACTGACAACCAGTAAACACCATTAGAGCTCCAAAAACAGCAGAGATGCATTCAAAAATAAGATACATATTTCTGTTACAAGCTCCAAAACTGCTTTAGTGAAAAATCATCTATGATTTGCTTATAGTGTTTGGAGTTTTGTTGTAAAAAAAAAAAATCACTAATTATTAAGCAACTGCGTGAAAATGGGGGTGCCTTTATAGACCATTTCAAGCATGTAAAAAAGAAGAAATTAGAATGTTTCTGATCCTAAATCACATCCATTATCATTAACGGATCCTTTAAATAAGGCTCTGACTTAACATGTTTTTACCTGATGTGACTATTCCAGATGTGTTGTTGATACTGAGAATCTATGCAAGGGAGGCAATGAAACTGCATAATTTATATCTAAATGATAAACTGTATACTGTAGATATCTATACGTAGATACCTCATTATCAGTTTCTATGGGCTGCATTACGTCAGCACGTCTGCCATATTGGAATAGTCAAGAGCCATCCATCAACACATGAATGTAAATTCATAGATACGGTCTGTAACAATCTGGAGTCTTTTCCATCCAACTTTCAGATTATCTAATTTTCCATAAACACTGGGCAATACTTTAGATGATATAATAATTTCTGTATTCACTTCTAAAACAGGGTTTTTGTTGTAGCAAACTGCAAATAAAGTCCTCTTCAAATGAATATATCATGGCAAACATACTGAAAATTAGCACCCAGTCTGTCATTTTAGTACATGATGAAATGTTTCCACAAAAAAACTGTTTATGCAGTGGTCTGAGGCTTCTTCTCCATTCACTTGCATACACAGCTCTCCTTTTTGACTGTTCCAACATGGCACCACGGTTGACATATACGAACCAGCCGAATAAGTATATCTATTGTATATCTATTATTTAGATGCTCACAATTATTTTTTAGTGGAGAGCTCTAGAATATTGGATCACTCCTATCATAATCAGTGAAGTCATTCAATAAAGATGTCTGCGTGCGATCTGTTATTTAATGATATAAATACTTTTGTTGTTCCACTTTCTCTTGGATAAAAGCATCTGAAAAATGACTAAATATATAAGTAAATGACATGCAGAGCTTAGTAATCGTTTTAATGTCACTATGAATGAAGTGCTTCCCACTGTTGTTTTGAATGAAGGTACATTCCATTCAGAAGTGATCATCCCTATGCTATATTCCCTTCAAAGACTTTACCATCCACAGTTAGAGCTTTGAATGGCTTAAAGGTGTGCATGGGGCTTAAATATAAGGGTAACTCGAAACTCACTTTTTAAGTAATTTTTATTGGAATTTCAGTTTGAAGTGATATTAAAGCATAACTATTATGATCTCTCTTCAAGGTGCCCTTCAGAGAGTGATTTATCCCTTTTGGAACATACAACTAGCAGGAAATATTCAAGAAACAAAAAGAAATGGTCTATTGAAGGATAAACTGTTAGTGGTACTGTGACAAACATATATGTCTATTTAAATTGGGGTTCTCACAAGATATCACTTAGATGAGTGAATGATGAGAAATTGAGACCACCTGGAGTGTAGAGCACGCATGTTGGAAAGTTGATTTGAAGCTTGCGATCACTAAAACTTTCTCTGTCGCTCCACACACCATCAGACTATCACGGCTCATGCAGCATCATCACAAACACTCACATTTGTATTTGCATCTTTATTTGTTAGTTAACTAGTTTTTCCATTTGAAGTATCTTTGTCCTCCCTGTGTCTAACTGTACAGTTACAGTTTTGGAGCTTCAAAATTTTGGCATCCATTCACTTGCATTGTATGGACATATACACTCACCTAAAGGATTATTAGGAACACCTGTTCAATTTCTCATTAATGCAATTATCTAATCAACCAATCACATGGCAGTTGCTTCAATGCATTTAGGGGTGTGGTCCTGGTCAAGACAATCTCCTGAACTCCAAACTGAATGTCAGAATGGGAAAGAAAGGTGATTTAAGCAATTTTGAGCGTGGCATGGTTGTTGGTGCCAGACGGGCCGGTCTGAGTATTACACATTCTGCTCAGTTACTGGGATTTTCACGCACAACCATTTCTAGGGTTTACAAAGAATGGTGTGAAAAGGGAAAAACATCCAGTATGCGGCAGTCCTGTGGGCGAAAATGCCTTGTTGATGCTAGAGGTCAGAGGAGAATGGGCCGACTGATTCAAGCTGATAGAAGAGCAACTTTGACTGAAATAACCACTCGTTACAACCGAGGTATGCAGCAAAGCATTTGTGAAGCCACAACATGCACAACCTTGAGGCGGATGGGCTACAACAGCAGAAGACCCCACCGGGTACCACTCATCTCCACTACAAATAGGAAAAAGAGGCTACAATTTGCAAGAGCTCACCAAAATTGGACAGTTGAAGACTGGAAAAATGTTGCCTGGTCTGATGAGTCTCGATTTCTGTTGAGACATTCAGATGGTAGAGTCAGAATTTGGCGTAAACAGAATGAGAACATGGATCCATCATGCCTTGTTACCACTGTGCAGGCTGGTGGTGGTGGTGTAATGGTGTGGGGGATGTTTTCTTGGCACACTTTAGGCCCCTTAGTGCCAATTGGGCATCATTTAAATGCCATTTAATGGCCACCATGTACCCATCCTCTGATGGCTACTTTCAGCAGGATAATGCACCATGTCACAAAGCTCGAATCATTTCAAATTGGTTTCTTGAACATGACAATGAGTTCACTGTACTAAAATGGCCCTCACAGTCACCAGATCTCAACCCAATAGAGCATCTTTTGGGATGTGGTGGAACGGGAGCTTCGTGCCCTGGATGTGCATCCCACAAATCTCCAACAACTGCAAGATGCTATCCTATCAATATGGGCCAACATTTCTAAAGAATGCTTTCAGCACCTTGTTGAATCAATGCCACGTAGAATTAAGGCAGTTCTGAAGGCGAAAGGGGGTCAAACACAGTATTAGTATGGTGTTCCTAATAATCCTTTAGGTGAGTGTAGATCAGAGATATTCTTCTAAAAATCTTCATTTTAGTTCAGCAGATGAAAGAAAGTCATACACATCTGGGATGGCATAAGGGTGTGTAAATGATGAGAGAATTAAAAATTTTGGATGAACTATTCCTTTAATGCCATGGTACTATTTTCTACCTTTTTTACATCAATCCTTTTTTCTATTATAGAAATTGTTTCTTCCTTCAACAGGATAATTTATGCTTATTAGCAAATTTGTGCTAAAGCATGATGTGTGTGCCAGCCTTAAATGATCTCCCTCTGAGTATACCACCTACTCATCAACTGTTCCACCTCTCCACCCTTCATTGTCTTTGATGGATCGCTCAGCCTCTGCTCTGAAGAACTGTCAGATTCACCCTCCTAAGAATCTCTGTGTTGGTGGTTCTGGCTTTGGCTGCCATGCGGGACCATGATCAAACTCTACAGCCATGCGCTCTGATGATGGTCTGGGAAGAGGAAGACCCTCGGGCTGGATCCGCTCCACTCGTTTTGCTTCAACAAGATGCTTGTCTGCTGCATGGATCATTGTGTTTCTGCTCTGACAGACAGGGAGGGAAACCAGATCATTGCATATTCAGAGCTGGAGGAATCAACCTTTTAATCTTTAGTGTTTATGTCCAAGGAAGACTCCACAGCAAGTGGGGAGGGCAGAACCCTGCCGGGCCTCAGCTCGAACCACTCAAAGTAGACCATCGGAAGGGGAAGGACAGGCTCGGTCAAGGTCACTGCTACTGGAGATGTAAAAAGAGATGGAGGTCTTTTTTTTCTTTTTTTTAATAGATTTGTATCAAGGGTATATGTCAGAGATATCAGTATAAACATAAGAAAATATTGTCTAAGCTATGCTATCTACATTAAATTTGTAGCTAAATTTTCAACCATAGTTTCATTTGTGTCTTTTTTATTTTTCCAAAGGAATTTTAGGAAAAATTAATTTATTTTTTTTACATTTACTGTAAGACAAATGTTTACACCTACCCCAGTACAGGGCCTATTGGCACACGTACTGGGCCGGCGCCAAATATCTCTGTGAATCCGCCTGCCACAGAGCTAAGAAGGAAGAACGTCCAGGGCCCAGGATCTCGTGAACACTGCTGGGGGGTAAAAAGTGCATGTCTCACCCTTCAGGACGGGAAAGGCGCTATAGCGGTACACCTGACCAGTGGTCCCGCAAACTTACCTATTCGTACCTGACAACACATGGGACGAACCAGCCCAACCCGAAGATTGTGGAACCTCACGTGGAGTGGGTCCAAGGAAACAATTGCGTCGGACGAACTGGTGGGTGGGGCCTTGTGGCGGGGCTGAGCCGGAGGCTCCATGTTGAGGGGACTCGGAGCCTGAGGTCTGAGTCTGTGCTGAGTCTGAGGTCATCAAAGCACTTACCTGGCTCCGAGTACCCACCATAGGACCAGTCAGCGATGGGGGAGGAGGTAACCGTCCTCGTAATCCATCACAACCGCCCGGGCGTGGGTGTTTTACTGCAGCTGGGTGGGCGAGTTGCGACACAAGCACAAGCTGCCTTGCCGCTAATGTAATCTACTGTCACCGTGTTGTCTGTCTGGACAAACACGTGCTTGCCCTGGATCAACGGCCAAAGCCTCCACAGGGCGAGCAAAACTGCCAGCTAGTAGAGGCAGTTGATATGCCAACACAGTCGTGGGTTCCTGGACAGGGGCCGGCCTCGACAGTGTCATGCCTGCCATAAATATGTGGTGTCCAGCAATGCAATAACAATGGCCGTAAACACCGGGTGTGTGACCCAGGTAATTAGGAAACCGCTCCTTTTCTGAAAATGTGGGTACCGCAACCTTTCGAGCATGCGTTGAATCAAAGAAATGGCCACAAAAGATTCTCCTCCCAGCCTTCCAAAGGGGATGGAATGGTCTACATACCATCTCTAGGGCTGCAGCGTGTCTCCACGAACCTGGTTCGCCAGTCTCAGGGGTGCCTAGAAGCCTTCCTTGGATTCTTGGCAGCGGGGCGTGAGGCGGGAGGCGTCTGCTTCCTGTGGGGGGCTCTATGCACCTGGCGACGGGCAGATGGGTTGCGGGATCTTGATCCATGCCTAGGCAGGATATGCTGAATGGTCTCTGTCTGCTTCCTGACTGCTGAGACTGTGCAAAGTCCTCGACTGTGTTTCCCAATAGGCCAGCCTGGGAGACGGGGGCTTGAAGGAACCGTACCTTGTCAGCCTCCCTCATCTCGACCAAGTTGAGCAATAGGTGGTGCTCCGTGACCACCAAGGTGGACATCGCCCACCCGAGAGTCCATGCTGTGATCATCAATCCCAGATCAGAAATACCCTTGTGGAGTTCTCTCAGCACCTTGGTTTGGTGCACTTGCAGGAGAGCCTTAGTCGCCAGTGACGACGTAAACCTACAGACCCTGGAGAGGAATCTTGGGCGGTTCCGCCAGGTGGCAGCGCTTTATGGGCACAGGTGCACCGCAACCACCTTATCCACCTGGGGAATCATGAGTACCCCCTGGCAGCCCCATCGTCGAGGGTTGTGAGTGCGGAGGAGCTCAGAGTTCGGGTCCAGGCAGTGAAAGGTGTCTGGCTCCCAAACACATAAGGCAGCGATCGTGACCATCAGAAGTGAAGAAATAACGACCGCAACCAGGAACTGCACATAACCGGAAAGGCATCTTTAAAAAGACACTTTCCGTCAGTGCCCACTCTTAGGGAATATATACTCTTATAGGGAGAAATATACTCTTTTAGCACTCAATGCTCATTGTCGAAGTGCCCAGGGGTGTTCTCTACACTTATCTGTGCAAGAGGGGGAGAAACCGCTGTGATGCGCCATGAAATCCAACAGCCGCGGAGATCGCTTGCTTTCTACAGAGGTGAATGGATTGGCAGTGGAATACATCAACACCGTTCGACGAGTGGTTGCGACGAGCTCCTTTTTTACACACATGTCTGAGGGAGTGGCATGCAAATTCCACTCGCCAACACCTCAAATATCAGAGGTGTTAGGGGCTCCCAAGGGTGACGCCTTGTGTCACTACATTGACACAACGTCAAGTGAGTGACAGATAGGGAACTCCTGTTTTAAACAAGTACAAAAACACTGTGATACGATGTGTAGATTCTGAGGTACTGTAATCTTCATGGAGCTCATTTGACATCTGAACAAGTGAATGGAGGCTGGGCGGCTGCTCTTGGGTCCTAGTGCCTGCCAGATCCCACCTCTGTCAGGTGCGACATTATTTCCGGAAAATTCAGTAAATAAATTAAAAATTAAAAATGTATTTGCTGTGCCATTACAAGAATTAATTTGCAAGAACAACTCTACAAATTGGAAAAGACTGTATTGTATGGACATACAGATCGGAGATATTCTTCTAAAAATCTTCATTTTACTTCAGCAGATCTCGCAAGGGAAATTGTTATGTTACAACAGCATAATCAACAATAGATTAAGAATATTACATAATATCATAATATTAAAAGGAGAATTGCAGATCCACATAACAAACACTGAATATAGAATAAAGATACGTCCGTTATAAACATCAAAACCAGTAATAGTAATAAATACAATATACAGTATGTCTGTTTGTCACATCCAGTTGGGTTCGGACATGTCATATATATATATATATATATATATATATGAATGAAACATTATGTGTTAATATGAGAATAATGTAATACAATTTGCAAAGATATATCAAATTTTGTAAGATATATATTTGATATACTGTATATGTTTTGTTGAACACATTCATGATCATACAATTCTGGTAAACCTTGTATCGACCCCTTAATGCGTCCAAGGAATGTTTACAATACAGGAAAAATCTACCTACAGAAATTGTATTAGTAATGCATAACCAGAAGTTCACCCGCACAGAAAATTAGTCTTACTACTCAAAGGATGCTTTAGACAGTATCACTGCTCAAATATTACACAATTTTGTGAGGAAGAATTAATATAAGTGCTTTAACATAAGCTTCTCATTTCTCCTTTTAAACCCCCTGGAATGCCTTGCCTGGTCCCACTATATATTCAGTAACAACATTGTATCAAATGCTTAACTGTTTAATGTATGTAGTATATACACAATGCAAAATTAAGAAAAGGCTTAATTTTTTATAATGTAAGAACATGGTAGTAAAAGACTAGTTGGTCCAATGACCCTTAGACTTCCATTATATGTGTATTTCTAAACACAACTGTTTTTTTCATGAAATGAGGGATGAGTCAAAATCCTTGTTTTGAACTCAAAGTGTTCCTTTTAATTCTTAAGTAGCTACATTGTTTTCATTAAAGGGATAGTTCACCCCAAAAATTAAATGTTCTAATAATTTACTCTGCCATCTCAGATTTATAGGACTTTTTAACTATAAACCATCACTTTCGGTCAGAAGCAGTATACACATGCAGAGAGCGCTGAGTTCATGTGAGCATGTTATGGACATAATCTAAAATTTTACCCCCGTTGAGGCATCCAGGATAAGCACATAAATGCACAAATGTGTGTAAACAAACAGATACAAAAATAACATTAATTTAGCTTCAAAGGTCTGATCAACATCCACTTGAATTTGATTGATTTTTGCTACTTTAAATTGAGAGTGTACATTATATCAGCTGTTGAAACATGCATATTGCTTCTTTCAGTTCAGTGAGTCATATTTCTCAAAGTTTGTGCTAAAATGGAGGGTCTTGTGTGTAATCGGATCATGTCTGCTTTTAGTTAAGAAAACCACCACACTTATAGTTTCCACCTTTAACAATGAACTAGTTTATTTTTGGATAATATTACTCAATAAGAGAAATTTTGCTGCCCTTTTTAAGAATAATGTATTCAGAAACTAGTTTTTGATAGTTACTGAAATAATTAGCATTTTTAGATTAAAATTATGATTTTTTTAATTGCCATAGGGTTGAACTGAAGGATATTTGAAAGACAATTGAAGCTTTTATAGAGGGGAATTAAAAGAGAGGAGAACAACATTGCATTTTCCACTGCCTGTTTGGATTTTCCAAAAGGACATTGAGTTTGGAAGTCAGCCAGCGGACTACACTTACTTTATATGTTTGTGGGTGTGCAGTACTTGTTTGTGTGTGTGTATGCGTATGTGTGTGTGTGTGTGTGTGTGTGTGTTTTCCTGCCCGCCTTCCTCTCTGGCCATGTTTGTCTTTGTTTACTGCTCAGTTGGACCTTGGAGAGAACAGAAAAACTACAACACTCTCATGATTCCAGTGTTGGCCTGGTTTTCAGAGTTGAGGCACTGTTTTATAATTGAAAGGTCTCCACTGTCTCTACTAGCCAGATGCCAAACGTGCCTGTGGAATTACACACAATGCAGTAAGAAACCACACAACATCTCACCTTTCTCAGACCGTTCAGAACCCAACCCTCATTTATACCTTTACAAATATCACAATGCTGCATCACACAATGCATTCTTCTTTCTTCTGTTATTTTTGTCACTGTCAAACATGAACAACAGTATAGACTTTCATTGGTAGATAGCTACTCTAATAAACCTTGATATCATTTAGTCTTGCAGAGCTAATCTTTTTCTTGCCAGCAACTTAATCAACATTGTCAACTTTGATTCTTATTCAGTTTCATGGCAAGCTGATACAAAAATTTACACCCCGACCCTCAGAAGTTGAGTAATGCAAGCCAGTCAGATCAGAACTGCCTATCAGATTTCAGCCAGCTCTTGCAACATGTAAGTATACATCAGATGATCAGTGAACAGATTCTGGGCGGTCTGTATGCGTGACATCTGAGGTTAAAACCTGTATGTCATTTCCATCAAATAGATTAATTTATAGACCTCTCACTCTTTCACTATATACACACACGCATTACACAGTCACTGTATATACTGTATATACTGTATATAAACACAATATTACAGGTCTCTCTGTAACATTTTCTATTTCAGCTATTAAAATGAATTTAGATGCCTTTAAGCTGCTTCCTTGCAAATATTTGACCTCTGCTGACAGTGAGTGATTACCGATAGCACAGGCATCATTGGTGTACCATTAGCATGTCATTACGCATAATTACTCCACAAGGCAGAGGGGAACTGATCTGAGCTGTGCGTTTAAGCAGAAATGAGCTTGTTTAATGGAGCTCAGTCATGTCAGTTAGTGTGTGGTTTCAGGAAAGGTGGTGGAGGGAATTTGTTTGGAACTTGGTTGTGGGCTGTAGATGTTTATGGTCCTATCTGAGTTAGTGTTAGAGGAGTGTGTATGTTGTGAGCATTCGGTGTTTTATTTGTATATGGTTGGTTAGATTTGTGTCTGACGTTTGAAGAAGTGGATCTATATGTCTGGTGTGAGATGTTTTAACCCTTGTGTACAACAAAACATTATTTGATGTTTTATCTTGAGAATGATTTATTTTATTATTATTTTAATATACGCTCATTTCAATTTTGGACAGTCAAGTGTTTACCACTGTGTAACATCACCATTTCATCTAATAACACTTATTATGCATTGGACACTGAAAACACAAGTTTGTGCATTATGCAGGTCTTCAGCTGTACAATTGTGCTGAATCTTTATTGCTGTATTTGGCACTTCATAATGTGCCACACATTCTCAATTGGAGACAGGTCAGGACTACAGGCAGGCCAATCTAGCAACCACACTCTCTGTTTATGCAGTCATGCACTTGTAAACCAGGCAGTATGTGGTTTGGATTGTTAGTTGTATTTTTCAGGTCAGTGTAGCTAATACAGTGATTTTCCAGTATATAGAGAGAAAAAAAATCAATAATTGTTCAGCTTGCTCTTGGTTGAATGACAGCTCACAACAGTGTAAGTTGTGTCAAAGCAAAGGCTGTGGTCATGCTGTTTAGATTCAAGGATGCTGTACCATCTGTTTTACTTTTTGTGGCAGATCTAACTGCATTCTGGAAACATTCTGCTGCTTTGTGGAGAAGTCGGTGGAATCTTGACCTGTGCCGTAAGAAAACAAATACTGTTAGATGGAATAATTTATATTTATTTTTTTTAATTATCAAGTTAATTGAAACAAAGTGTTGTCGTCAGATCCTCTTTTTTCAGAGCGATTCTGTGTGTGTGTGTGTGTGTGTGTGTTACACAAACCCTGTCAAAACTTTCTTTCCTCTGCTAGGAATTAGAATTTGTGAGGCAGTGTGCGTGAACCTTTTCTCCTTTCTCTTCTGTCTAGAAAATATATATATTTTAAAAAGAAAGATAGAATGACTGAAAGCCTTAAACGATGCATGTTCCCCTGTTCTTGCTCTATAGCTGAAGAGGACACGCAATAGTTTTGCTCTGTTTGTTTGGGGGAAGAGCATGCTGCTCTCGCGTTGCAGTAGTGGGGGTGCGAGCACTGTGATTTGCTTTCAGGCAAAGTGCTTCACGCTCGCCTCGCTTGCTTCCGGGAGTCAGCACTCTCACTTAATTTGTGGAGCTCTCATATGGATCTGGCTCAGGAGCAAGAGACGGGTTCATCCCTTTCGCTCGCTCTCTCCCCAGACCCAGCTGATCCTCGTAAGCCTGAAGCACACCTCGGCGCCTCTTCGGTTCACGAGGACACTGAATCTCTGTAAACCCCACGCATAATAATAAAGCGGCTGCGGAATTAAGAGACAAATGCAAGCATTGCGATCTGCTTTCGGGCAAAATGTTTCGCGCTCGCCTCCCTTACTTCCGAGAGTCACCACATTTCATTCGTGGGACTCTCGCATGGATCTGGCTGAGGAGCGAGAGACGGGTTCGTCCCTTTCCCTCGCTCTCTCCCCAGACCCAGCTGGTCCTTCCTGTGATCTTGAAGTGCGCTTCGGTGCCTCTTCGGTTCATGAGGGGGGTGGAGCGCTGAACCTCTGTACATTTCACGCACAATAATAAAGCGGCTGAGAAATTACTCGAGGTGATTACGCGGGCTGTGGCCAGACTAAAGCTAGACTGGCCACGCGAACAAGAGACCCTCCCCCAAATGCTCCAAACTAGAAGACAAATTTCTGTCTGGTGGCCAAAATAATTGAATAAATAAAAGAGGGAATGGAACTCCATATCAGTCCCTTCCTTTCTTCTATGACCTCCATAACAAGTATTTTCTTTATGGAGGAAATTTATACTTCCCGTGTCTTTGTGCCCTCGACGTTGGTGTATTCAACTATCGTAGGTGCTGAAGCTCGGGGGTATTCTGTGATGCCGCCGGTAGAAGAGACACCTGCGGGTTTTCTCTCGCCTGGCTCGGCATCATCGCTAGAGAGACCTACTCTCCCCACAAAGCTGTGCAGGACCACCTCCACGATTGTGGGGAAAGCTCATCAGGCAGCAGGTCAGGCTGGTGTTGCCCTGCACACTATGGCAGTGTTACAAGCACACTAGTCTAAATCTGTTGAAGGACCTGAGTGTGGGCATCTCACTCAGGGGGAGGGGCCGTCGGCCACCCAGCCCCGCCCCGGTACTTCTAGACGGGAGGCTCTAAAACAAATGTGTAATAGAGGCTTCAAACAAAGAGTTGGGTGTACCGTTGCTTCCTGCCTTTATCCAGGACGCGGAACACTCGATATCCCCTCAACAGGAAGTGTCAGAAATAATACCCATCACAGAGAACCTGGCAGTGTGGAAACTTCTGCCTGGTATTTCTATGTGGGTCCTAGAATCAGTAGAAAGAGGCTACAGAATTCAATTTGAATTCGCCATCCTCCCCATTTCAACAGCGTGGTTCCCACTACCGTGAAACCGGGACAGGCATGTCTACTGTGGAAAGAACTGCAAAATCTCTTGGTTAAAGGGGCCATAGAACATGTTCCTCTTCCAGAGAAAGAGTCAGGCTATTACAGCAGATACTTCCTGGTTCCCAAGAAGGGTGGGGGGTTGCGTCTGATTCTAGATCTTTGAGGCTTGAACCGCTCGGTGTTCAAGTCCTAGATGCTGACTATCAAGACGATCGTGTCACAAGCCCAACATCACGTTTGGCTGGTCAACATCAACCTCATGGACGCATATCTTCATATAGAGCCACAGCACAGGAAGTTCCTGAGGTTCGCTTTCGGGGGCGAAGCCTTCCAGTATCGGGTTCTTGTTCTTCTTCCATTTGGCCTAGCCCTATTAACCCGCACATTCAGGAAATGGATGGATGCAGCACTGGCTCCTCTGTGACTCCAGGGCATCCGCATTCTGAATTTTATAGACGACTGGCTGATTTTAGCGCAGTTCCAAGAACTGGCAGTTCAGCACAGGGATATCGTATTGACGCATCTGGGGGTTATATGGAATTTGGTCTCGATGCAGGCACAATCGTCACCCGCACGAATCGTTTCCTTTCAGAACACCCTGAGCAAGGTCAGGCTAGGTTGAGGTTGCACTGCTTGTCAGTATCATTGAATACTAGGTCTCATGTCGTTGGTGTCCACGGTGATCCCTTCGGACCTTCTGCACATGAGACCGCTTCAGCTGTGGCTGGAATCCAGGGGATTTTATCAGAGGGCCGGTCCCCTAAGGCAAATAAGGGTTACGCACCTCGTGCTTCGTTCCCTCTCTATGTGGTTCAGACCCCGGTTCTTACCTTGGGTCCCACTCTAGGTGCGTCTTGTCGTCGCAGGCTGCTAACGACAGACACCTCCCTGACGGGCTGGGTAGCGGCCTTAAGTGGTCGTCCGGCTTAAAGGGATAGGGGGGTCGTCAGTTCGGTTGTCACAGTAACTGTCTCGAGCTGATAGCCGTATTTCTGGCCCTGAAATACTTCCTCCTGAGGCTGTCATGTCTTGGTGTGGGTGGGCAATACAGTGGTAGCCTCTTATGTAAACCATCGGGGGATCCACGTTCACGTCAGCTGAATTTCTGGCACGTTGGATCCTCCTTGGGGCCCAGGGCAGCTCCTGTCACTCAGGACAGTTTCGTCCCTGGATGCCCGTGTGTGTGGGAGCAGATTTACTTTGAGATAGTGAACAAATCTAGGGCAGAAGAGGACCTCTTCGCCTCTATGATAGCACAATGTCTCCTCTTCTTCTCCCTAAGTCACCCAGCCCCCTTGGGTCTGGACTTAAAGGCACATACATGACCCTGAATGCGTCTGTATGCGTTTTTGTCCCCCGTTTTTTCTCCTCCCGTGAGTCTTGGCAAGGTTCGCCAGCAAGGGTCTTGCCTCCTACTAATGGCGCTGCGCTGGCTGAACAGGATATGTTTCTCGAATACCTCTCCTCGACAGCTCGCCTTGGGCGATTCCGAACAGGGAGGACCTTCTCATCCCTGGCCCGAATTGTGAAACCTTTCATGCTTGGCCCCTAAGGGTACCAACTGAGGTTCACAGGGCTTTATCTTGAGGCTATCAAGACCTTTTCAATTGCTAGGGCTCCCTCCACTTGGAACTGATCTGGGTAGATTTTACAGGGCAGAAGAGGACCTCTTCACCTCTGTTGATAGCGCAATGTCTTCTCTACTTCTCCCTGAGTCGCCCAGTTTCCCCCCCCTAAGTTCATATTACAGAACCAGCTAACTGCCAGTTTGCTTCAGTTCTGGATTTTCTGTTGAAAGAACTGTCAGCGGGCACTTGCCTCACCACTGCCAGGTTCTATGTGGCCTCCACTGCGGTTTGCCACGCCTTGGTGGGCGGGGTGCCCCATAAGAGGCATCCTTGCTAGGACCTCTTCATAGGGTAAGACCCCCTTTTTTAGACCTCTAGAATCAGCATTTGGTAGACTTCTGACTCTCAAGATGCTTTTTCTTATGGCAATTACGTCTCTAAGGAGACTTGGGTACCTACAGACTCTGTCTCTTTTGCCGGCCTGTTTAGAGTTTTCCCCAGCTATGACCAAAAGCATTATTTACATCCTCACCCTAACTACTTGCCCAAGGTGCCTTTCGCGACCCTTGGCCGGTTATTTTCTAAGCCTTCTGCTCCCTGCCATTTGTAATGCCGGAGCAGCTAAGACTTCTCAGACTTCGTCCAGTCTGTACCCTTCAGACTTATGTCCACCGCATTTTACGCTACTAGTGGCGTAAAGTCAGGTCAGCAATTCTTCACTTGGAAGCCATGACAAGGGGGCGGTCACCTCCTGGCAGACTATGTCACTTTGGGTGAGGGACATTATTGCCCGGGCCTACGAGGCGTGCGGTCAGCTTCGCCAGTAGGTTTTAGGGTACACTCTACCAGAGGGCTCTCCTCCTCTAAAGCCTTGGCTAGAGGTCTCCCTCTGCATTAAGTTTGTGATGCGGCAGGTTGGTCCTCTCCGCACACATTCATCAAATTTTATGGTTTAGATGTTTGTTACTCCGGGCTCTTATGCCCTTGAGTCGACATCTCAAACTCATGTCTCTACAAGTTTGTGATGTGGCAGATTGGTTCTCTCCGCACACATTCATCAGATTTTATAGTTTGGATGTCCATGCTACACCGGGCTCTTATGCCCTTGAGTCGACATCTCAAACTCATGCCTGAACAAGTTTGTGACGCGGCAGGCTGATCCTCTCCACGCACATTCTCAATTTCTATGACAAATTTGTATGGGTTGGATGTTTTGCTACCCCGGACTCTTATGTCCTTGGGTCGACATCTCAAGCTCATGTCTGATCAAGTTCGTAATGCAAACTTCGTGGGTTAGATGCTTTGTTACTCCGGACTCTTATGTCCTTGAGTCGACATCTCAAGCTCATCTCTGAACAAGTTTGTGATGCGGCAGGCTGGTCTTTTACACACATTCATCAAATTTTATGGTTTAGATGTTTATGCTACTCCGGACTCTTACATCCTTGAGTCGACATCTCAAGCTCATGTCTGAGACCTCTCGTGTTTTGTGAGCACACTTCACAACCGTAGGGGTCTGGACAGCCCCAGTGCGGCGTGGGTATTGCGTTCCCCATAGCGCTTAGCAAAGCGCAGCATCATAGTGAAGCTTTTTGTAAAGGGAACGTCTCGGGTTCATGTGTAACCCTTGTTCGCTGAAAAAAGCGGAAAGAGATGCTGCGCTTTGCCGCACTGGGACATCCCAGGACTGCTCTTCAAAAAGAAGTATCTGACGACACCTGATGACGCATCCATTTATAGCCTGGCCACAGGTGCGTCTAATGACTACATCAGCCGAGGCTATAAATTCCGGTCAATGTTCATTGACATGTTACACACATATTCACAGCTCGTTCATGACTAGGATCGTTCCCCATAGCGCTTAGCAAAGCGCAGCACCACGTTTCGCTTTTTTCAGGGAACAAGGGTTACACATGTAACCCGAGACGTTTTCTCTCAACTCAGACAAAAAAATAGTGATTGATTAAACAATTCATTAATGTAATCATCACGATGTTTTTCAAAAACAAGATAAAGTAATGTGTGTGGGGTCATTTTATTTTTTTATTATTATTGTAATACAAAACATTTAATACACATTTAAAATGTGTTTAAATGATGTGTCTTTAATGGGTTGCAATGCTTGGTGACAAAACTGAGGTGTCAAAATAATGCTTGGTATAAGACATTTTTAACTTTTTTTTAACAATGTGGTGAAAATGTGTTTCTAAAACAGTTGATATTGACTGTGAACCAAACTCATTCAGATGTTCACTTTGAAATGATGAATAAATGGTTTAACAAACAATATTTGGCAGCTACAATAATTGTAGCTGGTCACTTTAAGAAGATGAATAAATGGTTAACAAAGACAAAGTGTTATTTTACTTTTAACAGAGGAGAATATTTGTTTTAAAACAAAATGTATTAAGTTGAATAAATGGTTTAACAAGCATAATGTTTGTTATTAGTTTAACAAATAGGTTTATTTTACTTAAACACAGTTATGCATTTAATTGTAGCTGATCACTTTAAAATTAAGAATAAATGGTAAAAAAAGACAACGTTTTATTTTACTTTTAACAAAGGAGAATTTTTTTTTTTTAAACAAAATGTATCAAGTTGTCAAGCACAACAAAGTCACTTTAACCCTCTGGGGTCTGAGGGTATTTTGGGCCCTGGAGAAGTTTTGACATGCCTTGACATTTGTGCTTTTTTCAGTTGCTTAAAAACATGTTAATGGCTAAAGTCTGATAACACTGTATTCAGCACAAACAGGGCTACAATAATATGCGAGCAACATATGTGTACATGTTTGTATTTTTGAGAAAATAACATTTATGCATGGTTTTTGAAAAAACTAAAATTTTAAGTCACTGAAATAAGGTCATATAACACATACTAAACATTTGTCCACAAGACTTTTGAGAACTGGATCTTGTAGCCTAGAGTTTTTGCTACAAAACTTTACTACTACTTTAACTTTTGTAAGACAATTTTAGTGTTGAAAGGTAATATGCATATTGATGTGATTCACACCTGAGAGACAATGACCCCACCCCTGGGCCTATCAATGAGGAATGTGACAGAAAGAGAATGAATGTGAGGAGACTTAATGATCAAAATCAAGTATTAAGTTAAAAGAAGATATCTGACTATATATTTTCTTTACATAAAGACTTTACTTAATTTTAGACCTACACTACCGTTAAAAGAAGTCTCTCTGCTCACCAAGACTGGATTTATTTGATCCAAAATACAGAAACAACATTTATATTCTGCACTCTTTTTACAATTTAAAAGAACAGTTTTCTATTTAAATATATTGTAAAATGCAATTTGTGATCAAAGCTGAAATTTCAGCATCATTACTGCAGTCTTCAGTGTCACATGATCCTTCAGAAATCATAATATATATAATAATTTTCTAATATGGGCATATTTAAAGTGCATTTTACTAATTTAACCTGAACACATATATGCAAGCACAAGCTTTGTTGATGATAAAGAGGCATTATAAACACTAGATAAAATATAATCTAAACATTCATATTATTTTTATATCATATTACATATCATATTTATATCATACAGCATACAATTGAAATACCTGCTTTAGCCAAAACAGCATTTAAATGTAACTAAAACTTGCTTATTAGGACATATTTCAAATGTCAATACTCTGAATCCTGGCTGGCAAGTCTGGAAACAGTCCCGCTAGTAAAATATGGACATGTTTATATAAAATAACATGTCAACTAATGAAAACTAAACTTACTCATCTGAAATTGTATCCTCGGCTGGACCAAGTCTCTCTTCAAAATACAAACATTCATTGGAGTCCTGCTCTTTTTCTAAGGAAAAAGTTAACTCTTCCTTAATATCCAGAAGTTTCATCGCCTGTGTATCATTACAAACACGCAGTAAAATGAATGAATTGTTACAAATCTCTGAACACAGTCGGGGGCGTGTACATTTGCGTTGATCGCTTCAGTACATTAGCATATGAATGGTGCGCTCTGCTGGTGGGTGGGATTATATTACAGATAATTAGATGAACCGGTAAAAACTGTACATCGCTTTGTTTCATACAGATTGCACTGCAGGAGAATATTTGTTTTAAATTTGAATTGTTTTATTTAAAAGTAGAGATTTTAATCTTTCTTTAGACATATGTTTCATGTTTGTGTGATAAGTATTCGCGGAGTTTCAGTTCATTATTGTGACGTGTTTCTGAAATATGCTCGTGAACACAGAGACTGCTGAAAGCTCACCCTTTTTATTTTCTTTATTTTACAAAAGAACAATGTATCATTGTTATTATCATTGAGTGTAAACAAATAAAAGTAGACCCTTTATAGTTGCTAATGATTTCTTACACTTATCTGTATACCCAGAAATTACGGAGTATTTTAAGTTGTTTCTGCTGTAATGACAAAAAATATCCAGCAGGTTGTGCCGGCGCGTCTGTCGACCCCAGAGGGTTAAAGTGACGAATAAATGGTTTAACAAACAGAATGTTTGTCATTAGTTTAACAAACAGGGTTATGTTGCTGTAGGGTATTACATATATAATTTAGAGATGTGGACGGGATCATTTATGTAGGGTATTTTGCATGCATTCTACCACTATTATATGTAGGGCTATTTGCACAAATTCTACCACCATTATATATAAGGATATTTGTTATGCTAATTTTAGAAGGGAATTTAGGGTCTTGATATGTGTGAGCTATGGACTGAATTAAACTGTCCTTATTGTACCTTATTAGGTAATGAAATGTATAACGGAATTAGTTGAGTTCGACAACCATTATAAATTAGATAAATGACAAATAACTAGATTATTTGTCTTAATTGATTCTCCACCATTAAAATTGTGAAACAAAATTTTGTTGTATCCGCTCACAATTTCTACTGTAAGGAATTAGCTTTAATAAGTGAATAATAAGCGAAACGGTGAAAAAGCAGACAGAGGACATATCTCACATCATGCCCCGCCACACCTCCAGCGCGGGCCATGCCCCGTCTGCCCACCGAGGGCGTCCCCCTGCGGCGCCTAAGACACACAGCTCCGCATCAACCTGGGCCCAGCTCTCAACCCCAGCACTGAGCACCCCACAGGAGGCGCACGCCCCCCATCTCACGAACCCCTTCGAGGACCCAGAAGGCTCCCAAGTGTTCCTGAGACGGACGACCCAGGGACCAAGATGTTTGCTCCGTAGCTGGTAAGCAGACCACTCCGTCCCCTGGTGGAGGGCCGGGAGGAGAATTTTCAGTTAAGTTTACTCACTTTTCCGCACCCCCTTCAGGCTGTGGTACCCACATTCTCAAACACCGTTCTCACGGCACTCTGCTGCCACACATCAACAGTCCCAGGACATTGGACACAGACCTCTCGCCTCCAGCCCCATGAATGTTGTCCCCCGGCTGGCCGGTTCTGACGAGTCTAGAGGACTCCTCCGTAGGACCTCCTCCTTAGTCACTAACCCACCCCCCACCGGGTGTGTGGTGCAAGGTAAGTGCTTCGAGTATTCTCTCAGCACCAGAGCCTCGGGACGTGTTTTTGCCTCCCGACGACGCATTACCTACTCCGCCCCGCCGGGTACACAAAAAATAATCGCCCCCTTAGTACCCCTAGCACGGAGCTTGGACGCATGGCTCTCGCTTCCCAATCCGTCACGATGAAGATGCCAAATCGCGACTCTCTTACTCAAGAACTCGATAGAGCCTGTCCCTTCAACCGAGATGAAGAAGGGTTTCTACAGCCCTTACTTCATCGTACCCAAGAAAGGTGGCGGCTTTCGACCAATCTTGGACTTCGCTCAAAATGCTCACGCAAAGACACATTCTAACTTGCGTACGGCATCTAGATTGGTTCGCAGCGGTACACCTGAAGGAAGTGTTCTTCTAAGTCTCAATATTGCCTCGACATCGACCCTTTCTATGGTTCGCGTTCGACGGCAAGTACAGTACAAGGTCCTCACCTTCGGCATGTCCCTGTCCCCTCGCGTCTTCACGAAGGTTACAGAGGCAGCCCTTGCCCCGCTTCAGGAAGCAAGCATCCGCATTCTCAATTACCTCAACGACTGGCTCATTCTGGCCCATTCCCGAGAGTTACTATGCGCCCACAGGGACCAGGTGCTCAGGTACCTCTGCTGTTTAGGGCCTCAAGTCAACTGGGAAAAGAGCAAGCTCACCCCGGTTCAAAGCATCTCTTTTCTCGGCATGGAGTTAGACTCAGTCTCAATGTTAGCGTGCCTCACCAATGAGGGCACACTGTCAGTGCTGAAATTCCTCACTGTGTTCAAGCCGGGCACGGCGTTCCCCTTAAAACATTTCCAGAGGCTCCAGGGGCATATGGCATCCTCTGCGGCGGTCGCACAGCTGGGGTTGATGCATATGAGACTGCTTCAGCACTGCCTCCAGACTCGAGTCCTGAGACTAGCATGACGCCACGGCATGCACCGGGTGTTCATCACCCCCGCCTGCCGCCAAACTTTCAAACCCAGGACAGACCTCTGCTTTCTACAGACAGGCGTCCCCTTGCAGCAGGTGTCCCAAAGCATCCTGGTCACCACAGACACCTCCAAATTGTGTTGGGGCACCATGTGCAATGGGCACACAGATTATGGACACTACCGTGGTGGTGCTGTCTGATCAAATCAAGGCGTGTTTGCCCTGAATTAGCGGGAGAAACCTCCACAGGGCAAAAAGTACAGCCAACAACTCTAGGCAGTTGATGTGCCAGCACAGCGGGGCCCCTTTCCAATGACCCAGGGAGGACGGGAACAAGTAATTCTAGTGTCTCCCTATTGGCCCACTCGGACTTGGTTCTCGGATCTCATACTCCTCCCGACAGCCCCTCCCTGGCAAATCCCCCTGAGGAAGGATCTTCTTTCTCAGGGACGGGGCATGCTCTGGCATCCGCACCCACACCTCTGGAACCTCCATGTCTGGCCCCTGGATGGGATGCAGAAGATCTAGCTGATCTACCACCTGCTGTCATAGACACAATCAACCAAGCCAGAGCCCCTTCTACCAGGCAACTTTATCCACTGAAGTGGCACTTGTTCGCAAATTGGTGTTCTTCCCGGGCTGAAGACCTACAGAGGTGTGCAGTTAGGTCAGTGCTTTCATTCCTGCAGGAGAGATTGGAGGGGAGGCTGTCCCCCTCCTAATTTAAGATGTATGTAGTTGCTTTCACAGCCCACCACGCCACAGTAGACTGCAAATCTTGGGTAAGCATGACTTGGTTATCAGGTTCCTAAGAGGAGCCCGGAGGTTAAAACTGCACGGAGGTTAAAACCCTCCCGGCCGAGCCTGTTCCCCTTCTGTGATCTCTCAGTGGTCTACTCAGGCCTTCAGAGACCCCCTTCGAGCCGCTAGAATCAGTCAGACTCAGGACCCTCTCCTTGAAGACGGCCCTCCTGATCGCTCTTGCTTCCATCAAAAGGGTCGGGGACCTTTCATTTCAGCTATAGCTCTAACAAAAAATGCCTTATAGGATATTTTAAGATAATGTGTTTTTAAATATTAAGCTGCAAGCACAAAAAAATTTACTTTAAAAATGATTAAAAAAAAAACTTAATTTGAAAACTTAAACTTAAAAAAAAACTTAAATGTGTATAAATCAATTTTTTTCAACAACATTTGAATCATATATCATACGTTACATTTACATTTATATTTTTCTGGTCAAAGTCCTTTCACAAGAGCTTCCACGCATAATGAGTTCTTACAGGCACTCGGAGGCCTGGAGTGGAAGGGGATTCAGATTACGCACATACCTCCTGCTCACAGCTTGATCTGACCAGAGGCAGACTTTTGTGATTCTTTTCAGCAAAACAAGATGGTGCCATAAGTTTCCTGGCCTTTTATGGCTTGCTTTCATGGTGACAACCAAACGTGTGAAAAAAGGAAGAGAAAAGTGTATTGTGGTTTCCCTCTCTTTTTTTTTCAAAGCAAAATGTTTTTTAACTGTTTTAAAACATTCTTCTTTGGTTTTCTCTGGAATATATTTCTGTTAACATAATAATAACATGACATGCGTTGGCTCTGCTGTGTATGTTTCATATAGTGTAAATTTGCAGGCAATTTTTAATTTAGAGAACACAAGCAAAGGTAAAAGACAAAAAAGTTTTTCTTTTTGTACATCAATTGCTCCATGTAATATCATGATCCATGAAGGCAGAGATATGTGGCTATAAGGTCCATATGTGGAGGTCAGGATAACGTGAGAATGTGCCAGACCCAAATCCAGGCAGGTGTCGCTGACAGAGAATGCTTGCAGGTCCCCAACCCTCTTGATGGAGGCTAACGAGATCAGGAGGGCCGTCTTCAGAGAGAGGGCCTTGAGCTCAACTGAATCAAGTGGCTCAAAGGGGGGTCTCTGAAGGCCCGAGAGGATCATTGAGAGATCCCAGGAGGGGAACAAGCTAGGCCGGGGAGGGTTCAGGCTCCCGGCGCCTTTCAGGAACCTGATAATCAAGTCATGCTTACCTAGGGACTTGTCATCTACTGCGTTGTGGTGGGCTGCGATAGCAGCTACATACACCTTCAAGGTGGAGGGGGACAGCCTCCACTCCAGCCTCTCCTCCAGCAATGATAGCACTGACCGAACTGCGCACCTCTGTGGGTCTTCAGCTCGGGAAGAACACCAATTAATGAACAAGCGCCACTTTAGGGCGTAAAGTTGCCTGGTGGAGGCAGCTCTGGCTTGGTTGATCGTGTCTACAACTTCAGGTGGTAGATCCAATATATCTTCTGCATCCTGTCCAGGGGCCAGACGTGGAGGTTTCAGAGGTCTGGGCGCGGGTGCCCCAACCCTGAGAAATAAGATCCTTCCTCAGGGAAATTTTCCAGGAAGGTGCTGTCGCGAGGAGCATAAGATCCGAGAACGAGGCCTGGGTGGGCTAGCAAAGGGCCACCAGGATGACCTGTTCCTCATCCTCCCTGATCTTGCACTGCACCCGTGCAAGAAGGCTCACTGGGGGAAATGCATACTTGCGCGTCTGTCCCGAGAGGAGCTCCTGTCAGGGAGTACCAGAGTGGGCAGTGGGAGTTGTCTTGGGAGGCAAAGAGATCTATCTGTGCCTTGCCGAATTGGTCCCAAATCAGCTGGACCACCTGGGGATGGAGCCTCCACTCTCCGCTGGGCGAAACCTGAGTCACGGCTGACTCCAAAGGAGGAGATGGCGGGCGAGTTGTGACATATGACGAGAGCACACGCTGCCTTGGCGATTTGCCCACGATGCCCACTTCCCTTAGCAGGGCAAGAGCTGCCTCTGCAATCTTCGTGAAGATGCAAGAGGACAGGGACAGGCCGAAGGGGAGGACCTTGTACTGATACGCCTGGCCATCGAAAGCGAACCGTAAGAAGAGTCGTTGTCAAGGCAGAATTGAGACATGGAAGTACACGTCCTTCACGTCTACTGGCGTGAATCAATCTAGCTTTTGAGAACTTGCAAGTCCAAGATTGGTCACAACCCGCCGCTTTTTTTGGGGTACGATGAAGTAAGGGCTGTTGAAACCCTTCTCCGTCTTGGCTGGAGGGACGGGCTCTATCGCATCCTTGAGGAGCAGGGTCGTGATCTCTGCTCGTAAGGTGCTGACTTTTTCGCCATGCACGGAAGTCGAGCGAACACCGCTGAAATGAGGTGGGAGCCGGGGAAACTGAATCGTGTAGTCGAGTCAGATGGTCCTGGCCAGCAAACGCGACGGATTGGGAAGTGAAAGCCATGCATACAAACTCCATGTGAGGGGCACTAACGGGACAATCGCTTTTGACATACCGGGCGGGGCTTCGCGGCATCCAGGGTAGTGAATCGGACGAGCGGAGGGGTAGGTTACAGGCAGTAAAAGGTGCCCTCCATGACCGCGTCAGCTCGTAATGCACTTCCGGGATCACTGACCTCGAAAGTCTACAGCGCCACCAGACAGGCCACTACCGCCCTGCATGCCATAGCTCTCCTGCAAGTTCACCAAGCCATGGCTCTTAAAGATCTGCACCTGGGTAGCTCTGACACCGACGTAATGCAGGAACTGCGCTCTGCCACCGACCTCACTCTCAGAGCCACTAAGGTCAAAGCGCAGGCACTTGGGCGGGAGATGGCCACCCTCGTGGTCCAGGAGTGTCACCTCTGGCTGAACATGGTCGAGATGCACAACATTGACAAGGCACACTTTCTCAACGCCCCCGTCTCCCAGCTTGGCCTCTTCACCGTCGACTACTTTGCCCAGCAGTTTCGACAGTGAAGAAGCAGATGGCACATCTTGCGTGGCGCCGCCAAACAGGCGTGCCCCGCCTGCTCGCCGAGGGCGTCCTCTTGTGGGTAAAAAACAGGTAGCTCCGCCTCAACCCGGCCCCAGCTCTCAGCCCTAGCATCGAGCACCTCACACTCCAGGACACCTTCCAGGACCAGGAAAGCTCCGAAGCGCTCCTGAGACGGGTGACCCAGGCAGTCAGACGTTCGTTCTGGAGCTGATACCAGGACCACTCCGTCCTCCGGTGGAGGGCTGGGAGGAGAATCCTTGTTTCATTTGCCGTATCGCCTTTGGGCTGCGGCATCCACATTCTCAATAAAGAGCGATTTCCTCACTCCCTAGGTCATCCGGCCAGGGTGCACCATCCTCATGGCACCCCGGACCCTAAACTATACAGTTCCGGCACCCCGGACGCAGTACCCTCGCCTCCAGCCCCATGACTGCTCAGCCCCGGCATGCCAGTGCTGACGAGTTCCGAAGATGCCTCTCCAGGACCTCTTCCTCAGTCTCTAACCCGACCCTGCTGGGTGCGCGGAGGGAGGTAAGTGCTTTGAGTCTTTTCTCAGCAACCAAGCCTCGGGACGCTCTTCTGCCTCCCGAAGTGCTATTACCTGCTCCCCCCGCCACGAAGCCCCACCCGGTACGTCAAAAGCGATCTTCCCGTTAGAGCCCCTCATGCAGAGTTTGGATACGTGGCTTTCACTTCCCAATCCATCGCGCTGGCTGGCCATGACAATCCCTGGCAACCGCAACACAACTGTGGATGCACTGTCACGTCATGTTTCGCCCAGCTGAGAGTGGTGGCTCCATCCACAGGTGGTCCAGCTGATATGGGACCAATTCGGCAAGGCACAGATAGATCTCTTTTTGCCTCCCAAGACAACTCCCACTGCCCGCTCTGGTACTCCCTGACAGGAGCTCCTCTCGAGACAGACGCACTGGCAGTGCATGAGACAGACGCACTGGTAGTGGCCCGGGGGCTGCACAAGTATGCATTTCCCCCAGTGAGCCTTCTTGCACCGGTGCTGTGCAAGATCAGGGAGGATGAGGAACAGGTCATCCTGGTGGCCACTTACTGGCCCACCCGGGCCTGGTTCTCGGATCTATACCCGTATGTCCGGGGTGGGGCACGCAAATTCTGTCTACCAACATGACATTGGCCTTAACTCAGGTTCAGAGGTTACAACAGTAATCATGACGTTATTACTACTACTTATTTTATTTATTTATTTGTTTTATATATATATATATATATATATATATATATATATATGTTTTTGTATCTGTCAAACTATTGTAAACATTGTTTATATACAGAGATCAAAACATCAACGGAACAAACTTTCGGCCAAGAACCAAGCAACACAAAGAACACAAGGAAACATCTCAAGTATTGTGCTCAAAGTGCTGGTGTATTAATTAAATAATTTGGGTAATCCGATAGCAAATCAATGTAAACTCAAAGAAGGATAAATGGTTATTAAGGCATTGTCAACAGACTCCATAAAGTTCATTTTCACTGTATTGATAATTTATTTCACATTATGTCATTCTGTTCACCAACCTGTATTATGTATAAATGTGTTTGATTAGATTTATGTTTGGAATAGTAATAAAGTTTGTCTGTGTTCAAAGACGTGACTGGTATATTTTGATAAATAATCTCATCCTTGTTTCTAAAAGATTTGCTTAAAAGCTGTACCTAAATGTGTGTGATATTATTTTCAATAAGCCATGAGAACAATATCACTCCAATAAGTGAATTAATCATAGTTCACTTATTAAAGCTAATTCCTTACAGTAGAAATTGTGAGCTGATTAAACTAGACATTGTATTATGATTTCAATGGTGGAGAATCTATTAAGACAAATAATCTAGTTTGTCATTTATCTAATTTATAATGGTTGTCAAATACGACAAATTCCGTAATAAATTTAATTACCTAATAAGATACAATAAGGACAGTTTAATTAATCCATAGCTCCCATATTTAGAGACCCTAAATTCCCTTCTAAATTTAGCGTACTAAATATCCTTACATATAATGGTGTGAGAATGAGATCAATTTAAAGTTCACTTCTAAATGTCGAATTTCCTTTATTCCCTACATATAATGCTGGAGAATGTGGGCAAGAATCTAAATGAGTTGTTGGTCATTTTATACACAGTCATTCTTTTCTTTGAAACAGAACAAAGAAACTACAAAGTTCTGCACTTGTGACGTATATATTATGCGCAAGTTGACATGACAACGAGAGAGAAAGAACTTGTATTTACCTCTGTTATAAGTTAGGCTGAACGCCGCCTTCAGCGCCCATGAAAAGAGCACAGAAATAGAACTAAACTATCTGATGAAACCCAGATACTCTATGGAATAAAGTTCCAGTTAAACTAAGACTCCACGAAAGGAGTTTGACATTTGAAATTTCCACTGCAAGGACAAAGAAATCTCTTTGCAGTGAGGTAAGAAAAGATACAAGCGCTGTTCCTCTATCTCTTTCTGAATGGCCGTATTTAATAGCTAGTTTGATGACATTGCGCTGTTCCAGTGCATTCAACTAGACTATTTTTAACTGTCTGTGGTTAATCGTTTAAGTTGATGTTCATATTTTTGTGTCTGAAAATAACTTGTGTAATGTGCATAATTTTCTACGTGTAATTTTTGAATGGGAGTGTAAATGTTTGATCGCTAAAGACTTGCAGTCAATCTGGTTTAACCCTCTGGGGTCTGAGGGTGTTTTGGGCCCTGGAGAAGTTTTGACATGCCTTGATATTTGTGCTTTTTTAGTTGCTTAAAAACACATTAATGGCTAAAGTCTGATATCACTGAATTCTGCACAATCTGGGCTACAATAATATGTGAGCAACAAGTGTGTAAATGTTTGTATTTTTGAGAAAATAACGTTTATGCATGTTTTTTTGACAAAACTAAATTCTCATTGAAATAAGGCCATATAACACATATTAAACATTTGTCCACAAGCCTTTTGAGAATTGGATCTTGTAGCCTAGAGTTTTTGCTACAAAATGCTTAACTATAATGAATATTGATTGTAATTCACACTTGAGACAAAAGACCCCTCCCCTGTGACTATCAATGAGGAATGTAACAGGAAGAGAATGAATGTGAGAAGACTTAATGATCAAAATCAAGTTTTAAGTTAAAATAAGTAATCTGACTATACATTTTCTTTACATAAAGACTTTACTTAATTTTAGACCTACACTACCGTTTAAAAGAAGTCTCTTCTGCTCACCAAGGCTGCATTTATTTTAATGATCCAGTGAATCCTGTGAAGTGAATAAAAGTCATTGTTTTGGTGGCATCATATTTATTTCCCCTTCAAAGTGCCCTGAAAATACATAATTTATACCATTTGGAATGCAGTATAGGACTTCTTGTCACAAAACCTGACATCACTATCTGTTGCTCACAATGAATGTCTAAAAAACAAATGAAAACCGATCTGAATGTTCCGATTGAGATGCATTTACAATCATGAATGTGGTTGGGTTCAGGTTTATAAAAATAGGATTTGTGTTTTTTTTTTTTTTTCTTTCTCTCTGGTTCAGAGTACAAAAACCTAAATGGATTTGAGTTGACAATGCCAAAAACAGATATTCACTTACTGTGTGGACATAGCATAAGAGTTTATGAACTGACAATCTGCTGTCTTAATTGTGATTTGTATGAAAGCGAGTTAAAGTCATTGTTGTTGCGTCTCTAGTGTTTAATTCACCATTAAATTCTGTGATACATACACTCACCTAAAGGATTATTAGGAACACCTGTTCAATTTCTCATTAATGCAATTATCTAATCAACCAATCACATGGCAGTTGCTTCAATGCATTTAGGGGTGTGGTCCTGGTCAAGACAAGCTCCTGAACTCCAAACTGAATGTCAGAATGGGAAAGAAAGGTGATTTAAGCAATTTTGAGCGTGGCATGGTTGTTGGTGCCAGACGGGCCGGTCTGAGTATTTCACAATCTGCTCAGTTACTGGGATTTTCACGCACAACCATTTCTAGGGTTTACAAAGAATGATGTGAAAAGGGAAAAACATCCAGTATGCGGCAGTCCTGTGGGCGAAAATGCCTTGTTGATGCTAGAGGTCAGAGGAGAATGGGCCGACTGATTCAAGCTCATAGAAGAGCAACTTTGACTGAAATAACCACTCATTACAACCGAGGTATGCAGCAAAGCATTTGTGAAGCCACAACACGCACAACCTTGAGGCGGATGGGCTACAACAGCAGAAGACCCCACCGGGTACCACTCATCTCCACTACAAATAGGAAAACAGAGGCTACAATTTGCAAGAGCTCACCAAAATTGGACAGTTGAAGACTGGAAAAATGTTGCCTGGTCTGATGAGTCTCGATTTCTGTTGAGACATTCAGATGGTAGAGTCAGAATTTGGCGTAAACAGAATGAGAACATGGATCCATCATGCCTTGTTACCACTGTGCAGGCTGGTGGTGGTGGTGTAATGGTGTGGGGGATGTTTTCTTGGCACACTTTAGGCCCCTTAGTGCCAATTGGGCATCGTTTAAATGCCACGGCCTACCTGAGCATTGTTTCAGACCATGTCCATCCCTTTATGGCCACCATGTACCCATCCTCTGATGGCTACTTCCAGCAGGATAATGCACCATGTCACAAAGCTCGAATCATTTCAAATTGGTTTCTTGAACATGACAATGAGTTCACTGTACTAAAATGGCCCCCACAGTCACCAGATCTGAACCCAATAGAGCATCTTTGGGATGTGGTGGAATGGGAGCTTCGTGCCCTGGATGTGCATCCCACAAATCTCCATCAACTGCAAGATGCTATCCTATCAATATGGGCCAACATTTCTAAAGAATGCTTTCAGCACCTTGTTGAATCAATGCCACGTAGAATTAAGGCAGTTCTGAAGGCGAAAGGGGGTCAAACACAGTATTAGTATGGTGTTCCTAATAATCCTTTAGGTGAGTGTATAACAAGGTATGTAAATATCATTTTAGGTATACTATCGTGATTCTACGAGACAAGGCAATTCCAATTTCATCCTCCAATGTTGAGTTACAAAAAAAATAATAAAAATAAATTCCAACAGCTTGGTAGTAATTACCAAATAGTATCAATCAAGACTATTGTTATTATTTGTATTATTTCTGATTTTAAAATAATTACACTTTTATTTGTAATCGCATGCCTATGTGATGGCAGTGTGTTATTTTGTCCCCGAGAAAGACCAGCAAATTGATGGACTGAACTGAAAAGACCCCCTGCCTTTCTATTTCATGGGTCATTTCATATTTGTGAATTTATTTTATCCACCTCCTCCAACAATATCTAGCCTTAATTTGATATGTGAAGACATTTCTGTTAATGTGCTCTGCCGTTCAATTGGAAACAATGTTAGGAGCCACATATGTGATTATATTAGTTGGCACATCTAGAAATTCTACTGCCTCTCTGAATTTTTTTGGTGCATGCTGACGAACCAGTAGGCTTCAAAGTATTACCCAATTCATAATATATTTAGAACATTATGCACTCTTCAAATAGCTATCATCGAAAATTTTGCATTAAAGATGTTGTGTTTAGTCTGTAAACATAGTAGTATATATACTGCACTGTCATCTTTCAATACATTTCCACCATAATTAAGGTGATGCCTGTATATTTACAAAAGTTGTTAACTGTAATTTACAATTTGGAAGTAATACATAATGTTACCATTTCAGTTCAGCAAGACCGTTCATCTGAAGGCATTGCAGATTCATAACATATGGAACTATGAGGAAATGTGAATTTCTTTGAGTGACAGGAGGGAGGGAAGAACATCTTGCTAATCTTCTCTACGTCTTATGTGAACATCTGGACTCGTCTGTCTTCGTTTAAGTGCCATTTTATCTGCTGAAACATACCTTTCCATACAAACTGAGTCCTCCATATGCCATGTAAGAGACCAATGTAAACATCAGAACTGTTTTTGTATAAAACATTATTAGTGCCCAAGCACTGAAAGCAGTTTCTTCCTATATTTGGTTGTTTTTGAGGCACTTGGCATGTTCAAAATTGTATGAAATTTTGCACACACATCAGAGTCGTAGGACATTAATTGTGGATAAAAGTTCATGCATGGGTGTGTGTGTGTGTGGGGGGGGGGGGGGGGGGGGGGGGGGGGGCTCTGTAGCACCCCCATTTTCACCTACAGTCAGCAATATTGGTACATGTATAGTTCTCATCAAGCTGTACATCTTTATGTATAGTCATTAGCTCTGACCAACAGGAAGTTGGACATTTTTGATTTTCTGAAAATCACAGTCGCTGAACATTTAAATACTCCTCCTAGGGGATTCATATGTCTGGTACCATATTTGTGCAACATCATGCCAATACATTGAATATACTAAATTGTGAAAAGATTTTTGATATATCGAATGGTGTTGCCAGGGTGAGGCATTAATGGCGAAAAATGGTAAACGGAAGTGTCTCATATATTTTGTGTGCAATATATGATTTTGATGAAAAATAAACTGTACCTTTAGTCTTGGGGGCTAATCACATGGATGTGACTATTTTGTGCCATGGTCATAACACCTGGCATCAGAAAATATGGCTCTTAAAACATACTTTAAAATAGTCCTTCTTGTATTTACCCAGATTGCTTCAAAATTGTGTCCACCTTGCATTTTTTTCCGAAAACCACCGGGTGGAAAAAGCTATGGTGCAAGGGACCATCATCGATGCTTGCAGTTATGTGTTAGCTTAGAATCAGTTTGGTCAAAGAATACTTTGGAACATTGCCAAAGAAAGAGCAAGTCAGACTGGAAAAGCAGCTAAACAGAGAGAAAAGAAGATCAAACAACTGGGGAAGGAGATCAAAATCCTAAACACAGATCAGCCAGTTTTGAACCATCGCTTTGGTCAGTGTGGAGTGAAAGATCTTATTTTCTATACTTTCCAGAAGGATGAGTGTATATATGACTCAGATAAGATATGTGACACATCTATACAAAATGGAGGGGTTGAAGGGTTCTCTGGATGCTTGGAACATGAGGGAGTTCTCAGCCAACTCATCCAGGAAGCCAAGGAGAGAAAAAACAACCTCACATTTGTCTGGCTCATCTGTACTAATGCACATGGGTCTATTCCCAATTATTTGATTTCAGTTGCCACAGACCATTACCATATCCCGATGCACATCCAGGGCCTGATCACCAGTTACTTTGGAGATATCAAGCTATGATTTCAATCCAGTTTCACAACAAAGTGGCAGCTCATGGAGAAAGGTATCATAACAGGGTGCTCTATCTCTCCCATCTTGTTTGTCATGGGAATCAGCAATGATTATATTAGCCAACAAAGAGTCTAGAAGGCCAACTACCATCACAGGAACTCTTACAGCTGGCAATCAGGTGATTCATGGATGACCTTACCGGGACTACACCAACACATGTGCAGGCAAGATAGGTCCTTGTAGAACTTTAACGCATGGCCACCTGGGCAAGGATAAATTTCAAGCCCAAAAAAATAAGATGTGTAGCGATCCAAAAGGGCAAACCAACATATAGGTTCAAGCTACTGGTTCAAGGGGAAGTTATTCCAACAAAACATTAAATCCAATCAAATAACTTGGACAATGGTACAATGACACTCTAACAGACAAAAACAGAATATCCCACATAGAGAAGCAAGTGGAAGAATGGCTGAAAAGATCAACAAGTTTGGCTTTCCTGGAAAATTCAAGTGTTGTGTGGCGCTACAGAGTGGGGGGGATATTTTAAAGGACCAAAGAGGGTAAAAGCCCCAAGGGTTAAGAGCCAAAGTCTCCCAACACTGTCAGGAGACACGGGCCCAACCAAGTCATCCAAAACAACCCCCCGCTAGGTGCAGACTACGCCACCTTGGGAATTTCACCCAAGGAAATAATGACCCCGAAAGGGCACACAGTTCCGTTCCCACAGAGATAGAGCAGAGACGTGAATATACAAGAATACTTTATTACAAAATTTAATAATATCTAAAAATACATACCAACCTCACAAATCATGAACATAGAACCGGGTCTGGTAACTTGTTCAATTAATAACACACATTTACATAAGAATCACATAGGAGCACACAGTCAATGGCGGGGAGAGAAGTAACAACCTGCTCAATTTCCACTTCCCTATAAATTTCACACGTACACTCGTGCAATCACTTCACCCCACACATAAGCAGGTAACACACTTTAAATAGTCACAACACTCAGTGAATTAGGGTACCGATTATCCCAGAGCAGTTACTGTCCCCTCCCCCCACACTCCGGCCCCTAACGGAGTCAGAAACTAAAGCCTCTGATTACCCAGAGGCATGTAAAAGAAACCCAAGTTCAAAATTGCCACAAAATTCAAATTACACAAAACACATCATCTAAACCAAGAAAGAAAATAAAAAACAAAATAAATCACTTTTAACTACAAAATATAACCTACACAAAATACAATCACTTGTATATAAATCACCTTACACATTCATTCACTCACTTGACATATACACAAGTTCACTTTCAATGGAATAATCACATTCACATACACATACACACATACACAACACACAGGCGCGCGCACACAGGCGCGCGTACACACGCACCTCACTATTAACCAATCACACACACATAAGGAATATGAGGACTGACTCAACAGTCCCCCAATAAATCAACTAAAAATCACACAAACTCACATTTAAGTCCCAACCAGATTGAAACAAGACGATGTGGCACCGATGTGTGGTCGATACGCAATTCCACAATGCCCTGATGCGGAGCCCAATTGGGGCGCGATCAGTCCAGCGAACGGGAGCAACAGAGAAAGACGGAAACCCTGCTTCAAGAAGATCGAATGGGGAAGTAGAAGGGGAAGCCGGGCCGCGGTCCCAGGGGTCTATCCACGATAACACCCGGATATCATACAACGTGCACCGCTTCCACTAGAATAAAAGGAAAACTCATAGACAGCAGCTCCTGTACAGAGGTTAGTACATATAAAACGATTTCTTACCCACCTGATCGTTAGCACGTTGGTCATTTCCGCATCAACTACTCAGTTGTCAAACACAGTGCTGGGTGCCCTAATAATAACAATAACAAAAGCGTACAGCCAACAGCTCACCCTCAATGAAGCACGATTACTCCTACATGGTAACGTACCCCGAATGAAGCCACAGCCCAACACTAGACCTGCATAGCTCCGATGTTTGCTGCAAAGGAACATCTGCCAGTGTCCGAATTTAGATCAGCCGGCCACCAGTCAACCTACTTCCAAAGACACACCGGAAATCTTATATACACACCCTCACCTGATACCAATTAGGTGATTAACGCTACGCAGAAACCGGGGGCCTGGCCAAATGAAACGGACACAATTATTCCGGTTACAATCGGATTTACTAACAAGGCATACTTCCGAAACTTATATGGCCCCTAACTGTGTATAAAGTGCCTATTACAACAGTGGAGGGAGAGGAAGGCCAATAAGCACCTTTGCAAATGGTTGGGGGATATCTCCAAGTTTTACATAGCTTTATAGGGTTATACATAAGATCTGGGCAGTTCCAATTTCCCCTGTCCTCTGTAGTAAAGGAGTACAAAGTTGCCAATTGCAGACTCCACTTGATATACAGAGACTCCCAAGATCCACTTTTTAGGGAAGCTAGCATAAGAAGAAGATCCGGCAGAAATGGGATGCCAGCACTGCAATCAGAGAGGCAGAATGCTCTTATTAGACCAGATAAATCATTGGAAACCCTTGCAATGGAAGACAAGATGAGCTAGAAACTTCAAAATTTCAGCAGTGGCCAAAGTCTAACCTTAGGGGAAAGATAACTATGATCTAGGATGTTCGAAGCCTTGAGGAAGAAATGAGAAGAGCTAAATCCATAGAGCTTGGAACTCAAGGTGCCTGGATAAGGTCGGAGCTCCCTAAGAGATCCATCACATGGGCTGAGCTGCACAAGTGGGGGGTGATGGAGGACCCTCTCTGCAAGCTATGTGGAGGGAAAGGAACCATGGTGCATATCTTGTCAGGGTGCAAAACTGCTTTGACCCAAGGGAGATACAGATGGCTTCATGATAGGGTACTGACAACGTCTGAGAGCTGTGTTACTATTGGATTTGAATTTTGTCTCCTTCTATTACTCCTCTGACTATCACAACTTTAAGGACTGCCATTGGACACCTATCCCATCACTAATCGTTATTACTGATCCCACATATTTTTTATTATTTTTTGTGTCATCCCACCATACACCTAGCTCTTCAAGAGGGATGTAACAACAACAAAATGCAGACATCCTAGAGCAGTAAAGGAGAAAGGGGCATCCAGCCAAAACAAAACCACTGCTGAACAACATCACCTTTATCAAAGAGGGACATAGGCCAGGTGCTCAGGGGGAAGCCAAACAAAACAGAGGACCCAGAGGTGGGAGATGAGGGTTAACCTGGGTATAAAACTCCAGTTCCCAGAAGTGATATTGTCCACAACTCTGAGGAGGAAAGGAGGAAAGAAAATTAGCATAGTTGAACTAACAGTTCTGTAGGAGGAGGGCTGTGAAGAAGCAGGAGAGAGAAAGAAAACCATGTACCATCAACTGGTCCAGGATTTCCAGGAAAAAGGGTGGAGAACATGACTGTTGACTGGGATGTTGTGGATTCCAAGCTCTATAAGTATGGAATCTGCTGACAAAAGTAGGAGTGAGGGACCACAAGAGAAATACTGCTGCCCAAAGATTGGGGGAAGTGACGGAATGAGCCTCCTGTTGGTTCTGGCATAAGAGGGAGGACATTAGCTAAAAGCCTGAAGGAGAGGGGCAGTGACTTGGCCACCCCTGCCAACCTGTTGAGTGCCATCTGAAGACATCTCCTACTGGCCAAGGCTACATCCATTTAAATTGGTTGTAACATGGCATCTTTGATGTAATTAAATCCAATTATATGTTGTTACAATTAGGGACGCTGATGATACTTTGTTATTAATAAGAGGTTAAAGGTGATGTGTGTAACCTCCTGTGTATATTCACTGTATAAAAAATTATGTTAAATTTACAGTAAAAAACTGGCTGCTGTGGTTGCCAGAAATTCACTGCAAAAATGTGGTATGTATACAGGATGTAATTTTGTTGCCTGTATATTTTATGGTGCAATAACTTTGTTTATATTATTAAATGATAAACTTGATATTAAACTTCTTAAACTGTAAAAGTCTGCTTTTTAATTTAAAATGTATTGTTAATCGCCATAGTAATTGCAGAGACACGATGACATGAAATTCATCAATAGTGGGCCTTCCAGGAGAAATTACCAATAACCATGAAGAGACAGAGCTCAGTGTCACTCAACAAACACTTAACACCTTCAGGATAACACATGTGAAATTAAAATAATTAATAAACATTAACTGAACTACATCATATATAGCACAGAACACCCCAAATAACATAACTGATATTAAAAATAAGAAGAAACATAACTATTCCCATAAAATATAATGAAATGTAATGGGTCATGCAGGGAATCTAAGGCTGGTGACCTGATAACCTGTCTGGATAAATTATTGCTTAAATTACCATTGACATCAAATCAAAATCAAATCACTTTATTGTCACACGACCATATACACAAGTGCTACAGTAGGTGAAAGACTTGTGTGCAGTTCCGAGCAACATAGCAGTCAGTGACGAGACATATAATAATTTACAATAAACAACATATTTACACAACACAATTTACATATCAAATGTACACATAATTACACAGCACAATAATAATATTCAATGTACAGTAAACAATACACACAACATAGACTACACATACAATAAAAATAAAAAGTATATAAAAAATATATATATGCTGTAGTTGTATTGTGGAGAATATAATTATGACAGTCCAGTGTGTGATAATAGATTAATAAAGTGCAGTGTTGGAGTATATTGATCATGAGAGATCAAGTGTTCAGAAGTCTGATTGCTTGGAGGAAGAAGCTGTCATGAAGTCGGCTGGTGCGTGTCCTGATGCTGCGATACTGCCTGCCTGATGGTAGCAGTGAGAGAAGCCCATGACTTGGGTGGCTTGAGTCTCTGATGATCCTCCAAGCTTTTTTTACGCACCGCCTGTTATATATGTCCTGGAGGGAGGGAAGTTCACCTCTGATGATGTTTCTGGCAGTTTGCACCAACCTTTGCAGGTCTTTGTGTTTGTAGGTGGTGCTGTTGCCATTTCAGGCGGTGATGCAGCCAGTCAGGATCTTCTCTACAGTGCTGGTGTAGAACTGTATGAGGATGTGGTGGTTCATTCCAAACTTCCTCAGCTGTCTCAGGAAGAAGAGGTGCTGGTGAGCCTTCTTCACAATGGCCTCAGTGTGGATGGACCATGTGAGTTCCTCAGTGATATGGACACCGTGGAACTTGAAGCTGCTGACTATTTACTAGATTTTCGTAAAATAAAATTAAAAAATAAAAAATTCAGTGGCTCGTTTGCAGGGATCTTTTGAACTAGTCTTTAAAGAAGGAATGCTCAGTTACTGAGAAAATGCTGCTGTTACTTGGCAATCCAAAGCCCAACAATGCTTTCTATGCTTTCTCTTCTCCTTAAAGATGGATGAATGAATGGTTGGAAGCCCTAAGTGGTACTAGAATTAATTATTATTATTTAAAATTAAAACTGAGATATAATCAAGAATAAGGAAAGATTTATATGTTATGCAAATGATTTGTTAACCAAACTGAAGTTCTTTACTGTTGGACAGATGAACCCGGAGAAGTATGGTTATGTGAGTTTGTGTCTGGCAATGGACAGATCTAACTTTGCCTATACACCACATGCTCCCATCAGAGACTAATACACAGCCCAAATAATTTCACTCTGAATGCTAATAACAGGAAAGCCTTCAGTAGACTTACCTTTACCCCAGATGGATAGATAGATAGATAGATAGATAGATAGATAGATAGATAGATAGATAGATAGATAGATAGATAGATAGATAGATAGATAGATAGATAGATACGAGAGAAAGAGATGCACAAAATAAGAAACAAAGTTTGAGTGATGGAGAGAGAAACAGAGGGAGGGAGGGAGGGGTGTTGTTGTCACTTGGCCTGTCTTTTAAAGAGGTTATGGCTGCGGTTAATCAGGGAAGGCTGGTGCAATGTGCGCCCGTGTTGAGGGCTGTCTGTGGGGGGTGAACTCCTCTGATTGCCCCTCTTTCATTAGCCTGTCAGAACTCACCCGAGGACAACAAACACATGGCTCGACCTCTACAATAGAGGTCAAACTTTCTTTCTCTTACACACACTCAGACACACACACAAACATTCATCTTGATGCACAAATTCAATCCAATGGCTCTTCTTGGTTTTTCAATAGCGTCCTCACTCAGCTCTGGTTTAATTCTTGTTGAACCTCTTCAGACCTTGAGTTTGTCCTTCTCAGATGTTCTCGTTGTATATGATTGTTGAGACAAATCAATCGGTCTTCTTACACACGGTTGTCACTCATAGAGGCCTTGAGTTATCGTTGTCTAAAGCGAGACCATTCTGAACTTCCTCCATTACAGTGATGGGAACATCCATTAGGAAGAGTAAGGATATGCTTTGGGAAAGGGTTAGGGTTAGGGAAATTCTGACTTCAAAGTTTACATACATTTCCCACTCATTTCTTCAGTGCTACCTAAACACTATTAATTGATTTTTTTTTTTCAATTGGCTACACTGGCCCACTTGTTGTATTATTTAGGTAACAAATTTCATATAAACCTGCACCAGATGGCCCATAAAAGCAAAACAAAATGTGGTCATTTGCTTTAAGTGGGTGGCTATTAACCAGATTTATGTTGACAGACCAAGACTGTGTTTAAAAGATGAAAAAAGCTGTCTTTGGATGCTATATTTGGATGTAGGAAGGCATGTCCGAATGCAATATTTGCATCACATCATGACTACTTAAATACCTTTATCTGGTCAGTTTTTGAGGGCAGCATAAATTAAGCCTTTACTGCCCTTTGATAATCAAAAATGCTGTGTGTGTGGTTCACTGGTTGGTTGATAGAATAAGATGATTCCTGATGGAGTAAGTGAAAGCAGAATTACTCAATAAATGTCCCTTTGATTTCCATTTTTTTTTACTGATGACTTGCGAAACGTGTATTGCAGTAAGGCAAGGTGTAATAATGGGCAGTAAGGCAAGGAGCTGCCTTTGCTTTTGGAATTACCCAAAGCCTGTCTCTTCAAGACTAGTCCCTTGGTGAATACAGAGGTTTTATTCAGAGTCAGCAAAAGGGCACAGACATTTCTCTCTGACAACTGTTTTTTTGGGGTAAACTTGCTACAACCAGGTGTGTTGTTCACTTATGCCAGGGAAAAAAAATATGTCCTGAGAGTTACTAATGAAAAACTTCAGCAGGCAACATCCATAAGTGAGCCATTTATCACAGTGAGATGAATAACCTGGTAGAATTTTACCTGATCAGTGGGGATGTCTTTATCTAAGGACACAGTTGCAAGTAAAAACACTATTTTTCTTGGTGTATTTGTTTACATAGCATTTGTTAACAGTAATTACTAACTCCCTAGTCAAGTCGGCCACCAAACATATGCCAGAAGCCTCATGTTGGTTGTGTATTTTATCGTAGATAGAGTTTACTAATTGACATATTGCACCATTTATCATGCAAGGATAATCAACAGGAAATTAAATACATGATGGGGAGGGGATTAAGCTAATAACTTCGCACAAACAACATTTGTGTTTTGCTTTTGTTTACAGAATTTAGTTGGTTTGAGGAAGTATTGTGAAAGATTTCCACCCCAAACAGTATTATTATATATTGTTTTATACTCTGGTGTCATAAACTGATCCATGGACAGCCAGGCAGCATTATGATTAGTTACTATAATTAGCAAATTGGCACGACATTGGGTGTTTGGAGCCGTGTTTGCTGGCAGGCTGGTAATGTTGTGTGTACTCAGCCGGCGTGTCTCCGAATGGGCTTCCAGAAACAGCTTGCTCAATAATTACTGGGTCATTATTGTTCGCTTCATGACTTTGTCTACTGTGCGCTTGATTGCAACCTCTGCTACGCCTGTCAACACTGATCTTCTCCGCAGTCCTCCTGACATGGTGTTTAATGAATAACTGGCCCTGAAAATATAACAGATTTTTTAATTGTACTATTCCGGCAAGCATTCCACATTTCCTGTACTGCACTCTGACCTTACACCTTGCCATATCTCTGGCCCTAAGCACACAGCTAAAGAAATAACCAAACAAATTGAGACGTTCTATAATAATTTAGAATGTAATGCAAGTACTTGTTTAAAACATTGGTTTGCATTTTCCCACATAGGAGAGTACTTTTGTTAGGCATATATTTTTAGGTTTGTGACCTTAAATCTTTATCTGAATTTTCTATAAATATATCCCTTTAATATTTGTTGTTTTGTATTGTCATCAAATATTTTAGCTCTGTTCCAAAACCTCTAGCATCCTAACCATCATGGAACCTCATAAACGACCGATTTGGAACGCTGTAAATAGGCAGCAACTCTACCCGCCAACCAAATACAGTTCCTACTGGGAGACTCGACTCACAATTGATTTCAATAGATTTACATCAACATGTTGCTAAGCTAATATTGTTATATTGCATAAAACATCTCGGGTTACTTTAGTGTAACCCTTGTTCCCTGATAAAAGCGGAACGAGATGCTGAGCTGAAAAAGCATTTTGGGAATAACTTTAGGTGCGACCAGCTGTGAATATGTGTGCAACATGTCAATGAACATTGACCGGAATTTATAGCCTCTGCCGGTGTAATCATTGGATGGACCTGTGGCAGGGCTATAAATAGATGCATCACAGGCGCATCGTCAGGTATTTTGTCTGAAGTGCAGTCCTGGGGCATCCCAGTGCGGCAATGAAGCGCACCATCTCGTTCAGCTTTTATCAGGGAACAAGTGTTACAATCAAGTAACCCAAGATGCTCCCTTTCAAAAAGCTACACTTATGATGCTGCACTGAAAAAGCGCTTTGGGAATGAGAATACCCACGCCGCCGCACTGTGGCTGTCCAGACCCCCTACGATTGTGTAGTGTGCTGATAAGAGTGTGAGAGGTCTCAGACATGAGCTTGATATGTAGACCAACCTGCTGCATCACAAACATGCTGCAGAGGGACACCTCTAGCCAAGGCTTTAGAGGAGGCGACCTCTCTGGTAGAGTGAGCCCTGATATCTACTAGTGAATCCTGACCGTGCGCCTCGTAGGCCAGGGCAATAGCGTCCCTCGCCCAATGCAACATAGTCTGCTTGGTGGCGGCCGCCCCCAGTTGACAGTTAATGTGACAATCGAGCTGACGACCCTCCCATTCCCCTTGAGGTGGATGACCACTTAAGACTGCTACCCAGCACATCAGAGAGGTGTCTGTCATTAGCAAAATGTGATGACAAGACGCACCTAGAGTGGGACCCGAGGTAAGAAACTGGGGTCTGAACCACATAGAAAGGGAACAAAGCACGCGGCGTGTAACCCTTATTTGCCTTAGGGGACTGGCTCTTGGATGAAATCCCCTGGCTTTTAGCCACAGCTGAAACGGTCTCATGTGCAAAAAGGCCCAAAAGGATCACCGTGGATGCAGACACCATGAGACCTAGTATTCATTGATACTGATGAACAGTGCAACCTTGACCTAGCCTGACATTGCTCAGGGTGTTCTGAATGGATGTGATTCGAGCAGGAGACAATTGTGCCCGCACCATGATCGAATTCCATATAACTCCCAGATAGCTAATTCCCTGGGTGGGAGAGAGAACGCTCTTTTTGACGTTGAGTCTCAGACCCAGAGAAACCAAATGAGCTAAGACAATATCCTGTGCTGAACTGCCAGTTCTTGAGACTGTGCTAGTATCAGCCAGTCGTTTATGTAATTCAGAATGCGGATGCCCCGGAGTCGCAAAGGAGCCAGTGCTGCATTCATGCATTTTGTGAATGTGCAGGGTGATAGGGCTAGGCCGAATGGAAGAACCCGATACTGGAAGGCTTCACCCCCAAAAGCGAAACTCAGGAACTTCCTGTGCTGTGGCAGAATTTCTATATGAATATTGCATCCATGAGATTGATCATGACCAGTCAATCGTGATGTTGGATCTGTGGCATGACCGTCTTGATAGTTAGAATCTTGAATTTGAACCCCCTGACTGACTGATTCAAGCCTGGGAGATCTAAGATTGGACACAACCCCTCACCCTTAATGGGAACCAGGAAGTATTTACTGTAATAACCTGACTCTTTCTCTGGAAGGGGAACACGTTCTATGGCCCCTTTGAACCAAGATATTTTGCAGTTCTTTCCATAGTAGACATGCCTGCTCCGGTTTTACGGTAGTGGGGACCACGCCGTTGAAACACGGAGGGCGGCGAGCGAATTTAATTCTGTAACCCTTTTCTACTGTTCTCAGGACCCACATAGAAATACCTGGCAGAAGTTTCCACGCTGCCAGGTTCTCTGAGATGGGTATTAATTTTGGCACTTCATGTCGAGTGTTCCGCATCCTGGACTAAGGCAGGAAGCAATGGTACACCCAACTTTTCGTTGGAAGCCTCTAACTCCTGAAACACCATAGGCGGCGGGAATGGAGAGGTTTTGTGGGGGTACCGGGAGGGCCGAAGTGGATGATACACGCGCCCCGTCCCGAGGGGGCTACCCCCACCAGGCTGTGTGCAAGGCCGTCAGGGTTTCTTCCTTTTAGAAATTGCCCCCCTGAGGTCTTGCTTTGGGGGGTAACGAGCTTGTCCCCAGTATTTACGAGGGGGAGCACGACTCGTCACGCTTTGTTTCTGAGCCTCCCTTCTGGCAGGACCGGGGTGGGTCTGGGTGGCCGTCGGCCCGCCCCCAGAGTGCGGAGAGGAAGAAACTGCCCAAATGCTTCCTCGTGGCTTTTTGCCTCCTGGAACCTGGAGATAACTGTATCCATAGCGTCTCCAAATAGGCCAGAAGGTGAAACCGGGGCATCAAGAAGGAAAACTTTGTCCTTATCTCTGATGCCCGATAGGTTGAGCCATAGGTGTCTCTCCGTGCTGACCAAAGCAGACATAGACTGGCCAATGGCACGGGCTGTCTGCTTGGTTGCATGGAGAGATAGATCAGTTGCTCGACGAAGCTCGGAGAAAGTGTCCTCGTCGAGCATGGTACCCACACTCAGGTCTTTCAGCAGATCAGCCTGGTATGCCTGCAACACTGCAATAGTGTGCACGGGAAGTATAAGGTTTCCTCCATGAATGAGAGAGCACGTCATGGAGGTCATCAAAGAAGGGAAGGGACTGATGAGGCATTCCAAGTTCTATTTATAGCCCTGCCACAGGTGCATCCAGTGATTACACCGGCAGAGGCTATAAATTCTGGTAAATGTTCATTGACGTGTTGCATACATATTCACAGCTGGTCGCACCTAAAGTTGTTCCCAAAGTGCTTTTTCAGCACAGCATCATAAGTGTAGCTTTTTGAAAGGGAAAATAAAAATACATAGCTCACAATACAATTGGGTAAAATCGTTTTTTTTATTATTATTATTACACAGAACTACATTTTATTAATACTTTAATGTTTATTTATTATAAACACGTATCTCCCTGAAGGATAGACCTAATGTTGCCTAAAAATCTGGCTTAACAGGGTATACTACAAGGCAGCCTAATTAAGTTGTCTACCTTTTGGATCAGCTTTCAACTGTAAAGTTCTAAATTAAGATAAAAAATCAATACATCATTTGGAAGCTCTAGGATTTGAGATTATAGAATATAATTATGGATTACAGAATATCTGATAATATATTAATGATTAAAATGCTTTAGTAATAATAGTCCTAGAATTTATGTAAATAGTGAGCAATAAAACATTCTAAATCAAAGCGTAAGTTAAAAACTTTAATTATGATCAGATACAACTGCACACATCTGTGTACTTCCCAGAACACTCCAGTAAACAAACCCCAATTTTTATGTTATTTTTGTTAGAAAAGTGTGCACCTCAAGAAACATATTAATACATTTTTATATTTTCAGTTTACATTTCCATAGAGATTTGTCATGCCCATATTTGCACCACAAGCAGCTCACTAGGTTTTAGAATAGAGCAGTTGCCTTTTTTCAGGCTGTATCAATGACTGTATATATCATCTATCTGTTTTCAGCTTTTAATCTTTAATATCTGCCATTTTCCAGTGTGCATCAGGTTTTCCCCTGCATTATTCTCTTTTCGATTCAACTGCATGTATAGATAAACATCATATAAAGATAGGGCAACTAAACATTAGATCTCTTTCAACCAAATCACTAAATGTATAATTAAATTATTACAGATCATAGTTTGGATGTGCTCTGTTTGACTGAAACCTGACTTTAACTGGATGAATGTTTTAGTTTAAATGAATCTACTCCACCAGGTTATTGTTATAAAACTAATATTGCTTAATGCAACAATGTCAAATATAAATACAAATCTCTTTAGCCAGAAATTTCCTTCGGTTCAATTAAAAAAAACAGGTACTAGTTATTGGACCAAAAACCTCCCCAAAAAATAAGCTGCTAAAAATATAATTTGACTCTTGATGGTGTTACATTGTCTTCGACAGTGAAGAATGTCATGGTTACTTGTGTAACCTCCATTCCCTGATGGAGGGATCGAGATGTTGTGTCGATTGTAGTAACACAAGGGGTCTTTCTTGGGAGCCTCGCGTACCTCTGAACTTGAGAAAAGGCCAATGTGAAATTGTCCCGCCCCTGGAAATATGGGTATAATGGGAGCGGACGTGTCTGTCACTCAGGTTTTTGCAGAGCTGAGAATAAGATACGACGTGTCGATTGTAGTGACACAAGGGTCCATATTTAAAAATGGCATGCACTAAACCGTGTTACGTGAACTGCTGAGACGCAAGCAGGCTGTTAGAAGCAGCTGTGTCGGCTGCAAGTGTGGTGTATTTTTATCAAGTTGAGTATACATTAATCAAGTATAATCGATGCCATTTTATTCTACAATTATTTCTGTTGGTCATATGTGTTTTTTTGTGTATGTGAGTGGTTCAGCATAAAAGTCTGGGAATGGAATGTCAGAGGTACATGGACACTCACACATAAATGACATGCAGATGTTTCCTATTTACTTCTTTTGAAGCTAAAGAAGATATATGATGAGGTCCCCTCTTAGTAAAGTGTTTTTACATAGTGTGAAAATAGCTCACAGGATGTAACTGAAGCCTTCTGGTTTAAAGATAAAGAAGATTTGTTAGGGCTCCAAAGATGTTTTTCTGCTCAAAACAGGATATTCATTGTTTTAGCCACGCCTTGTGAGACATATGTAAGCATGTGCAAATTCAAGACACTTCGGTTGTTTCTGCAGGGGCAACTCGGCTTTATGGTCTGATAATAATATTCTTCTGAAATCAAAAACTCCAAGTCTTTAAGAGTGAGTTTTTCACGAATCAGGCAGAAACCACAACACAAGTAACCCTCCCCAATGCCCCCAATGAAAGGTGTCATATACCGCTCTTAGTTTACAGTACCCGCATGGGAACAGGTGACATGACTTGACATGGGAGCAAGCCGACCAGTCGTGGCCTTTACTCCTCTCTATGTTTCTCCTCATATGGTTTAAAGCGGCTGGGGCTATCTTAACTCTATAAATGTGTCGGGGAAGGCGTCCTTTTCCGTTCCTATTCTTTCAGGTGGAAAAGGCTCTGCGGAGACCACAACCTACCCAGACTGGTGGGAGGTAACTTGTGGCCAATACACACATGGGTTGTCAAGCCACATGTGGACATGGTGCGGTGTAGATCCTGCCTGACAAGGGAAGAGTTACTACACACACGGCGTCCTGGGGGCAGCATGAACTGCCCAAGGGAGATGCGGGTACTGCCAGCAGGGGGACCGTACTGCGGAAAATATATCACAGGGAGTTGCCTGAAGCGGGAACTATGCCTGTGGAGCCCAAGGCTAACACGGAGCACTTGACTCGTGGTGAGTCTGACGGCGAATTCCTCTGCTGAATTCACAGGCCAGAGGGCTAGGGAGGAAGAACACTAGGAAAACAAAACACGGAACAAGACCGACTCAACCCTGAGGTTGTACAATCTAGCAAAGGTGTTGGTGTTGCCCAGCCCACTGCTCTGCATATGTCTGCTAGGGAGTGCCATTGGCAGTGCACATGAGGATGCCACGCTTCTCTTCGAGTGTGCTGAAACCTGCAAGTGGGTGGGCACGGCCTGGGTCTGGTGAGTTTTGTCAGGTCCGAGCCTGTAGAACTCATAATACGGTAATACGGAACATCCGAACGGGAGTTCTGCTTGTACCTTGCGCCCTTCACCAAGTTGATCCAGTGCACCTTCTCTCCCAGATTAGCCACTAAGCTCTCGCTTCCTGGATGTTCTTCCTCCCTAGCCCTCTGGCCTGCAAATTCAGAGGAGGAATTCGCTGCCAGACTCACCACGAGTCAAGTGCTCCGTGTTAGGCTTGAACTCCAGTCCAGCCCAAGCCGGCCATCTGCGCATCATACTCAGACCGGGCGGGCTGGCCCAAGCGTAAGATGCCCGAGCACTCTCCAAAGCAGCTGCGATGTCATCATCTAGACTTGGCTCTACGGAGGAGGCAAACTGGCAGTGAAGCGAACTGCCGGCATCCTGAACGCGGACGGAAGCAAACGAGCATGCCGGGTGGGTGGGTGGTTTGTGGGGCTGTGCCCGGCAAAACAGAGCCTGCTGAAATCCCCAAATTGCCTCCATCGCCAGCCGGGTTGTCCTCAATCCTGTTGGAGGAAGGAGTGATGCGGGGGTGGCTGGAGTGTTGTTCGTCTTAAAGAACGAAAGCCACGACTGCAAAGATGCCATGGTCATGTTCTCGCAATAAGAACATGAACATCCACAAACGCCACCTCAGTGTGATCACGATCCAGACACACGAGGCAATGTCTATGACCGACGGATCTGGAGAGATATCTACCACATCCAGGAACTACACAGCGGTGGAAGGGCATCTTTATATAGATGCGTCCTGAAAAGGACGTTCAACGCTCGCTTGTGTATATTGCTCTTTTACCAGAAATAAAGTCTTTTAGAGGAAAAATACTCTTTCAGAGAAAATCACACTCTTTCTGAGAGAAGCGCTGTCGAAGCGCCCAGGGCAGAGGCTGCACAGCATGCAGAGAGGAGAAAGCCGCTGGAATGCGTCATCAGATCCAACAGATGCTCTCTTGCAGAGGTGGGTGAAGCAGTCGTGAACACAGCTCGCTGATCACACAACGCTATTGAACAAGTGCTATTGAATGTTTTTCAATGAATGCTTGTCGTGGACAATTGACCAAGTGTGGTGAACTGGATTCATCTGGCGATCGCATTTTCATAACAAAGGAATGAAGTCCCATTTTGTTTTCATTTGTATTCCTGGCACTAAATTGCTGTTTCTGGAGCATTGCTATCATGAAACAGTGATCTTATATCAATGTTGAACCCTTTGACCTTTGAAAAGATGTATAATTTGTTAACATTAATTACATTTATAGACTATAAAGTATATATTAAATGTAAGCAGAGTGATGTCACCACCGCGTGCGGGGGAATTGTGTATCAACAGGTTCATTTTAAAATTTTGTTAACTACATACAAAGCCTTGAATGGTCTAGATCCACAGTACTTAAGTTACTTTCGATCACACTATATTCCAACACGTTCATTATGATCGCAAAACTCTATCCTGTTAATATTTCCTAAAATATCAAAATCCACAAAAGGACATAGATGCTTTTCCTATTTGGCTCCTAAACTATGGAATAGTCTCCCTAACACTGTTCAGGACACAGACTCACTGAGTTTAAGTCTAGACAAAAAACTCATTTATTTAGCCAGGCATACACCTAATTTATCCTTCACCACACAATTAGGCTGCTTTAGTTAGGTCTGCCAGAACCTGAAACATTGATCATGATCTCTAACTCTTAAAAAAAATCAAATAATGGCATCTATGCTAATATTTCCATGCCTCAACTTCGGGACTCCTATCCCGAGGTCACCAGAACCGGCCGGATCCAGCTCTGTTCCTGCTTGGTATCTGACTCCATGCTACATGTTTCTGAGTGATGATGACAGAATGCAGCCAGTGCCAGCTAGACATCACGTTAGTCTATTACGATGGACCTCAGAGGATAAACTGATGCCAACTCCAAACATAAGATATGGGATACTTCATATGCTATTGCCTGAACCTTGGATTTAGGATAGAACTCACCAAAAATGCCAGCAAGTGGAACTGCGAAGCACCTCACTAATCACGGCCTGCATCACCTTGGTCTAATGATGGACTATGCTCTTAATATGGAATACATAGACTATCAATAAATTGCCAACAAAAGCCTTCATCAGCAACTAACAAAGGACAATGCATCTATATGAACTTCTGCAGTTAATCCAGGCTGAACTTCAAAGACAGTAGTCATTACAGTTCTTACAAAATCTTTATGTAAATGTGGAAGGAGGCACATAGACGTAGGCTTGAATGTAAGAGAACTTTTAATGGCCACAAGGTCATACACAACTTCCTCCTTACAACAATACAAACTTTCTAATACAATCAATGATTCTTTTCTTAAGGCACCACACAACAACACTGGACTGTTGTGTGTGTACTGCTCTCTCTCTCTCAACTGGAGGTTTTGTGGCCACTTTTATGCCGTTCTCCCCATGCTCACTGAAATCAGAGACAGGTGTTAGACATAATTTGGCTCAGGTGCAAGCGCCCTTACCGCTTTCTCCCCCGGACGGACGCTTGACCACGCCCCCGCTGCCACAGTATACATAACATAACAATTACTTAGTTTAATAATTATAAACCGTGACTTGCACTGCACACATATATGTAATATTGGCATTATTTTCATGCTGTTAGCCAGAGGGGAACTGGGCCCCAAATGAGCATGGTTTCTCCCAAGTTTATTTTTCTCCATGGGGTTTTGTGTTCCTTGCCACATTTGCCTTTGGCTTGCTCACTGAGTATCTAAATACAATTATTATTTAATTACTTATTTTATACAAACTTCATAATCATATTTAATGATGACTAAGACTTTATAAATATTATGGTTTCATTTTCTGTTAATGCATGTGTGATGAGGATGAGGGCGGGGCCGGGCCGTGAGTGCGCACGCCCGGCTCCCAATAGGGCTAATCGGCCGAGGAGAGGGATAAAGCAGAGACGGATGTGACAGTTCGAGAGAGAGAGAGCCATACTCAGCTCCCGTATGTGTGTTTGTTTATGTTTGTGTTTTTTGTTTAAGTTTTTATTAAAATATTACTTTGATGCTTTGTCTGGTTCCTGCCTACTCCTTGCCCATTTTAACCTTGTTACAGCATGATTTTCTGTAAAGCTGCTTTGAAACAATGTGTGTAATGAAAGGCGCTACATAAATAGAAATATCTTGACTTGACCATCAATTTGTGACTGCAGAAATAACGGCTAATTTAGTGCAGCTTTTATAGCCAGAATTTTCACAACTGTCAATAAATATTATTTTTTCAAACTCTCAGATCTCTCACCCACAATTTTAATTTGAAACATACTGCGATCACGTTGCATTCACATAATGTTAGGAGCTCTATGATTGCCTTTACCTGAGTGGGGTTTGGAAGTCAGTTTATATAGATCAGAAGAGAATAGTACATCCTGCATCTGCTATTTATTTGGTCTTTGGTTCAACAGATAAGCTCAAGATGCATTAGATGGCATTGAATCATTCACAATATTTGATCAGAAATTGCAGGCAGCGGATTTCACTTCTTGGCAGCGGTCTCTATGAGGCTGAATGATCCCTGAAGAAGCATGATCAAAGCTAGTATAGCTCAGGCTGAATGGCAGGCTTTTGTGCTGGAGAAGGACGTTGGTGGCGTCCAATAGAGGCCATGGTGAATGACACTGAATCCCTTGATCTGGCACCATTTCAGACTCATCACCACGAGTACTCCACAATTCTGCAGTCTGAAACTCATCTCCTAGTAATAACACCAAATCCTCTACTTTTCTATTCATGACTACATGTGCAGTTGGGTGTCTTTCTGCAGTTGAACCTAGGGCTACATCTGAATTTAGATGATTCGTTGAGCCATGGTGGTGAAGGGTTGTTTTTATTGATGACACCGTTCTGGGCTAACGGTGAACTTTCATTTGTTCATGTGAGAGGTTTATTTGCCCTTGAGAGAAATGGGAGTGTTGATTCATCTATGCTTAGTAAAAAAAAAAGTGAGAGATGAATAAACCATGCATCTGTATCAAAATTATACAGAGCATCTATCAAAGCCATGTTTCTGTTGACGCCATGGCCTAGTCTCAAATACATATGTTCCAGACATGTTGAGATGTTTTGCTTATATCTGGCTTGTGTTGTGTTCCAATACCATTTCACCAGTTTCTTTCATACAATTTCCTGTCCCCTTTTTACTGTCGATGTCAAGAAAAAGGGCAAAAAGCCATCCCATTTTCTTCTTTTAAATATCACATGCTTACTGGTGATAGAAAGGCCTATTCTTTTAAATAAAAATGTCAATGTTTTTGTTACACACTGCATAAAAACATGAAGAAAAAAATAGACTCAGGCACTTTTTTGGTGTCTTCCTAGACAAAGTTTTTTGGTTGTGTCTAGAAGGGAACCCTACATTTTTCAAACACTGCTTTTATTGTGTATATCAGTCTCACAAAAACCCTAGACATACTCTTACACCTTTTCCAAACCCTAACCTTACAAGACTTTCCCATATTAAAGGGATAGTTCACCCAAAAATGAAAATTCTCTCATTATTTTCTTACCCTCATGATATCCCAGGTGTGTATGACTTTCTTTCTTCACCAGAACACATTTGAAGAAAAATAGAAAAATATCTTAGCTCAGTAGGTCCTTAAAATGCAAGTGAATGGAGATTTCTCTTTTGAAGAGAGAAAAAAATCACTGACAGTAGGTATAAACATCATCCATATGACACCAGCTGTTAAATTATTGTCTTCTTAAGCGATACAATCACTTCAGGTGTGCAAAAGCACTTTATAACTATAATCCAACATGACAGTAAGATGCACAATAGGGTGGAATCCAAGCGGTCTCTCGTGTGACGTATTCGCGTTGCCATGATACTGATGTAATCTCACGTTCTCCACTCTGCTGAGACATCTAGGATAAACACACTAATGCACCATTTGTGAGTAAAAAAATAGATCAATACAGATCTAAACCAAAACCAAGCAAGCTACTGTACAGCGTTCCTCCTTCTCACTTGTAAACAGCGCTGCTCTTCCGGCTGTGATGCACGTGCGTCAGTTCTCACGTGTTTCAAATGCCAATATAATTGTGTCACACATGCGAACCGCTGATCACCAGAAACATGAATTAGAGTTAAAAAAATTACTAATCTTTTTTTGCACCAAAAGTGATCGTGTCTCTTTAGAAGACATTAATTTTACAGCTGTGTCATATGGATAACATTTATACTGACTGTTTATGTTTGTAACAAGGCAGGCAAAAAATGAAGATCTAAGTGCAGCTTTTATTAACAAAAAAACAACAAAATTGAGAATAAAGAAAACCACATGGAACTCAGCACAGAGCATCACAAAACATGCAATAACTGACAAATTGACTGGGGGAAATGTCTCGGGTTACGTATGTAACCCTTGTTCCCTGAAAAAAGCGGAACGAGATGCTGCGCTGCTAAGCGCTTTGGGAACAATCTTGCATTGTGACCAGCTGTGAATATGTGTGTAACACGTCAATGTAACATTGACCGGAAATTTATAGCCTCGGTTGGTGAGATCATTGGACGCACCTGTGACCAGGCTATAAATAGAGGCGTCACCAGCGTGTTCGACAGATACTACTTGTCTTTTCTGAAGAGCACTCCTGGGACGACCCAGTGCGGAAAACAAGCGCAGCATCTCGTTCCGCTTTTTTCAGGGAACAAGGGTTACATACGTAACCCGAGACGTTCCCTTTACAAAAAGCTACACTATGATGCTGCACTGCTAAGTGCTTTGGGAACGAAATACCCATGCATCCGCACTGGGGCTGTCCGGACCCCCGCGGTTGTGAGGTGTGTTCACAAGGACGCGAGAGGTCTCAGACATGAGCTCGAGATGTGGATTCAAGGGCGAAAGACCCAGGGTAGCAAAAAACCTACTCATAAGAATTGTAGAATGTGAGCGGAAAGGACTAGCCTGCCGCATCACAGACTTACTTGAGACTTGGCTTCAGATGTCGACTCAAGGGCGTAGGCCTGGAGTACCATAAACATCAAAACCATAGATCCTGAAGAATGTGTGCGGAAAGGAGTAACCTGCCGCATCACAAACTTGTTCAGGCATAAGGATCTAAATCGTAAGATTTAGGAATGTGTATGAAAAGGACCCGCCTGCCGTACACAAACCTTCTTAGACTTGAGATCATAAATTAATACAAGGGAATCCAGATATGGGGCCTGAAGAATGTGTGCGGGAAGGACCAGCCTGCCACATCACAAACTTGTTCAGGCATGAATCGTAAGATTTTAGGAATGTGTATGAAAAGGACGAGCCTGCCGTACACAGACCATCTTAAACTTGAGATCAGAAATGAACTCAGGGGCATGGGAGCCCAGACATAGGGCCTGAAGAATGTGTGCGGAAAGGACCAGCCTGCCGCATCACAAACTTTTTCAGGCATAAAAAGAGTTTAACCAATAAAGTCTGAGACTGCGCGTGGAAAGGAACTAGCCTGCCACAACACAAACCCAATTAAAACTCCTACCCCCGGACCTAAGGGCCTGGGGTAGCTCAACATCTAGACCATGAGAACACAGGAATGTGTGCGGAGATGGCCAGCCTGCTGCATCACAAACTTGTAGAGGCATGTGGTTGAGATGTCGACTCGAGGACGTAAGAGCCTGGAGTAGCATGAACATCTAAACTATAGAACTTGATGAATGTGTGCGGAGAGGACCAGCCTGCTGCATCACAAACTTGCTGCAGAGGGACACCTCTAGCCAAGGCCTTAGAGGAGGTGACACCTCTGGTGGAGTGAGCCCTGATACCTACTGGCGAAGCTTGACCGTGCGCCTCGTAGGACAGGGCAATAGCGTCCCTCACCCAATGTGACATAGTCGGTTTGGTAGCGGCCGCCCCTTTGTTGCGGCCCCCAAAACAGACAAACAACTGCCCTGACTTACACCACTGGCTTGTGCGGTGGACATAAGTCTGAAGGGCATGGACAGGACAGAGTCGGTGAAGTCTCCGGCATTAAAAATGGCGGGGAGCAGAAGGCTTCCAGAGTGACAGGATGTACTGTCGAAAAAGGCACCTTGGGGAGATAGTCTGGATGCGGATATAGAATAGCTTTAGCCGTACCTGGGGCAAACTCTAAACAGGCCGGCAAAACAGACAGAGCCTGTAGATCCACAATCCTCTTGAGAGAGGTAATCGCCATAAGAAAGACCATCTTTAGAGTCAGAAGTCTGTCAGACGCTGACTCTAGAGGTTCAAAGGGGGTCTCAACTAGACCTTCCAGGACTATTGCCAAGTCCCAGGAAGGAGTTCTAGTCCTGACAGGGGGCCTCAACCGCATGGCTCCATGAATGAAGCGAGCGAACAGAGGATGTCTCCCTACAGGCGCCCCATCGATCAAGGCATGGCAAGCCAAAATGGCGGCCACATAGACCCTGAGAGTGGCAGGGCATATGCCTGCTGACAGTTTTTCTTGCAGAAAATCCAGAACTGAAACAATTTGGCAGTTAACTGGATCTGCATCATGTGAACTGCACCACTTTTCAAAGACACCCCACTTATTGGCGTAAATTCTTCTAGTGGAAGGGGCCCTAGCACTAAGAATGGTCTCGATAACCTCAGGCGACAGCCCTGTGTTCCTCAGTTGGTACCCTTCAGGGGCCAAACATGAAGATTCCACAGTTCGGGACGGGGATGAAGTATCATCCCCTGTGCCTGAGACAGAAGGTCCTTCCTGATCGGAATCGCCCAAGGCGAGCCGTCGAGGAGGAGCATCAGTTCTGAGAAAAAAGTCCTGTTCGGCCAATAAGGCGCTATCAGCAAGAGGCAAGACCCTTGTTGGCGAACTCTGGCTAAGACCCCCGGGAGCAGAGAAACCGGGGGAAATGCATACAGGCGCATTCTGGGCCATGTATGTGCATTGCGTCCAGACCCAGGGGGGCTGGGTGACTCAGAGAGAAGTAGAGGGCACAGGCGAAGAGGTCCACTTCTGCACTGTAAAATTTCTCCCAAATTTGTTCCACTACCTCGGGGTGGAGTTTCCACTCGCCCGCCGGTAGGTTGTGTCTGGACAGAAAATCTGCTCCCACGTTTAGGCGTCCAGGGATATAGATAGCCCTGAGTGACAGGAGCTTGCCCTGGGCCCAAAGGAGAATCCGACGTGCCAGCAAATTCAGGTGGCGAGAGCGTAGACCTCCTTGGCGATTTACGTAGGAGACTGCTGATGTGTTGTCCACCCGCACAAGGACATGGCAGCCTTCCAGATGCTGGAGGAAATATTTCAGGGCCAGAAATACCACCATCAACTCAAGGCAATTGATGTGCCAATCGAGTTGGTGACCCTCCCATTCTCCTTGGGCTGGACGACCACTTAAGACCGCACCCCAGCCCGTCAGAGAGGCCACATAGAAAGGGAACGAAGCGCTCGGCGCATAACCCTTATTAGCCTTAGGGGTTTGGCCCGTGGATGAAACCCCTTGGCTTGAAGCCACAGCTGAAACGGTCTCATATGGAGCAGGCCCAAAGGAAACACCGTGGACGCAGACGCCATGAGACCTAGTATTTGTTGGTACTGGTAAACAGTGCAACCTTGACCTAGCCTGAGAGTGCTCAGGGAGTTTTGTATGGCCATGATACGAGCAGGAGACAGTCGTGCCCGCATCGTGATCGAGTTCCATATAATCCCTAGATAGGTAATCTCTTGGGTCGGAGAGAGAACGCTCTTTTCGGCGTTGAGTCTCAGACCCAGAGAAACCAGATGAGCCAAGACGATATCCCTGTGCTGAACTGCTAGTTCCTGGGACTGAGCTAGTATCAGCCAGTCGTCTAGATAATTCAGAATGCAGATGCCCTGGAGTCGCAAAGGAGCCAGTGCTGCATCTATGCATTTCGTGAATGAGCGGGGTGATAAGGCTAGGCCGAATGGAAGAACCCGATATTGGAAGGCTTCGTCCCCGAAAGCGAACCATAGGAACTTCCTCTGCTGTGGCAGAATTCCGATATGGAAGTATGCGTCCATAAGGTCGATCGTGATCAGTCAATCGCCATGTTGGATTTGAGACACGTTCGCCCTGACCGTTAGCATCTTGAACTTGAATGCCCTGATCGAGCGGTTCAAGCCTCGAAGATCTAGAATGGGACGCAACCCCCCACCCTTCTTGGGGACCAGGAAGTATCTGCTGTAATAGCCTGAATTTTTCTCTGGAAGGGGACCATGTTCTATGGCCCCTTTGACCAAGAGATTTTGTAATTCTCTCCACAGTAGACATGCCTGCCCCGGTTTCACGGGAAAATTTAATTTTGTAGCCCTTTCCTACTGTTTTTAGGACCCACATAGAAACACCGGGCAGAAGTTTCCACGCTGCCAGGTTATCTGAAATGGGAACTAATTTCAGCACTTTCCTGTTGAGGGGGTGTTGAGTGTTCCGTGTCCTGGACTAAGGCAGGAAGCAACGGTACACCCAACTTTTTGTCGGAAAACTCTGTCACCCGAAACACCAAGGGTGGCGGGAGTGAAGGGTTTTCTTGAGGGTATCAGGAGGGCCGAAGTGAATAAAACACGCGCCCCTTCCCGAAGGGAACTACCCCCAAATGTTTGGGTACAAGACCGTCAGGGTTTTTTCCTTTTGGAAATTATAGCCCTGAGGTCTTGCTTAGGGGGCTGCTGAGGATTACGAGCCTGTCCCCTGTCTTTGCGAGGGGGAGCACGACTCGCCACGCTCTGTTTTTGAGCTTCCCTCCTAACAGCCTCGGGGCGAGACCGGGTGGCCGACGGCCCCGCCCCCTGAGTGCGGCGAGGAAAAAACTTCCCAAAGGCTTCCTCGTGGCTTTTTGCCTCCTGAAATCTGGAGATAACCGAGTTCATGGCGTCTCCAAAGAGACCAGAAGGCGAGACCGGGGCATCGAGCAGGAACACCCGGTCCTTGTCTCTGATGCCCAAAAGGTTAAGCCATAAATGTCTCTCCGTGCTGACTAAAGCAGACATAGACCGGCCAATGGCACGGCTGACTGCTTGGTTGCACGGAGAGACAGATCTGTGGCTCGACGAAGCTCTAAAAATGCTTCCTCATCGAGCGTTTCATCCGCACTCAGGTCTTTTAGCAGATCAGCCTGGTAAGCCTGTAACACAGCCATGGTGTGCAGCGCTGCACCAGCCTGACCTGCTGCTTGATAAGCCCTTCCCACTAGCATGGAGGTAGTTCTGCATGGCTTAGAGGGAAGGGCGGGGCTTTTTAGTGATGACGCTGAACCCAGCAAGAGATAGCCCGCAAGCGTCTCTTCAACTGGCGGCAACATTGAATAGCCTTTTGCGTCAGCACCCACGAGAGTCGAGTATAACAACGTTGAGGGCACGTGAACGCGCGAGGTATAAGGTTTTCTCCACAAACGAGTGAGCTCATCGTGGAGATCATCAAAGAAGGGAAGGGACTGATGAGGCGTTCCCTTCCCTTGGCCACCAGATAGAAATCTGTCCTCTAATTTGGAGTGTTTGGGGGTTTCTTGGTTGCGTGGCCAGTCTAATTGAAGCCTGGCCACTGCATGAGTGATCACGTCGAGCAATTCCTCAGAAGATTTAAAATCGTGTTTGGAGTGCTCTGATGCAGATAACTCACACTCCGAACCAAGAGATATAAGGTCCTCCCCGTGAACCGAAGAAGCGCCGGAGCGCGCTTTTTTTAAAAGAACAGAGAAAGAAGGAAGAAGGAAATTTCTGCGCACTGCCTAACAGTTTCTAACTCCTAACAAAGGGAAGGAAAGTTTTTTATCAGCAGTCTTGTGAAACACACAGCACAGTATGATCTGAAGAAAAGAGATCTGACGAACACGCTGGTGACGCCTCTATTTATAGCCTGGTCACAGGTGCGTCCAATGATCTCACCAGCCAAGGCTATAAATTTCCGGTCAATGTTACATTGACATGTTACACACATATTCACAGCTGATCACAATGCAAGATTGTTCCCAAAGCGCTTAGCAGCGCAGCATCATAGTGTAGCTTTTTGTAAAGGGAGCAAGGGCTTAAATACACTAGGGAAAACAAGGAACACCTGGGGAAACAATCAGGGAATGAGAAATAATCAGGGGAAAACCAATCAAAAAATTAAACTACAAAGGACTACAAAAAAACAAACTGGAAACAGGAACTAAACAAGAACTTCAACATAAAAGCACAAAACAAAAGTCAACAGGGAATACGTGACAATGTTTTTTGGAGCTTCAAAAGAGAAATCTCGATTCACATTCATGTTAAGGACCTACCTGGCTTAGATAGTTTTCTATTTTTCTTCAAATATGTTCAGGTGAAGAAATTAAGTCCTACATACCTGGGATATCACGAGGGTAAGAAAATAATGAGATAATTTTCATTTTTGGGTGGACTATCCCTTTAAGGCATACCTTCTAGATTTCTTCTAGAGTGAAGACCTCAATAGGGATGACCGTATTGCTATCAGGTCTGATACTGCACTCATGTACTTGTACTCATATGTGTAAAAATGCTTAGATATAAATAAAACAATACCATCTGACATTCAAATGTAATTGCGTAAACATTCAGTGCACAAATTAAAACAGTGATATGTCCAAGTATGATTATTAAACCACACAGGCTGTGATTTCCATTACCTTCAAAGACTTTACCATCCACTTTGAGAGCTTTTGAGGGCTGAAAGGTGTGGGCCTCAAAAAAACTGTTATTTGAAACTCACTTTTCAGTCGTTTTTATTGGTAATTCAGTTTGAACTATCTTACGGAATTATATCTCATTTTATAGTCATCAAATCATGCAATGTCACAGACATGTTAGATTTCTCGGTTTGTTTTCCTGGCCTCTAGCTCTGTTCATATAGCACTTTATAGCAAGTATGATTTTTACCGTTACCTGTTGTAATATTCTTTATGGTATTCCAGAATGAGAATAGTATCCATTTATGGTACCTCAGAACATTGAAGACAAGCTATTGGAAGAAGCCCACAACGTTTTTAGTTGTAAAGCGACGTGATGCAGACAAACCCAGAGCTTGACACAGATAGAAGAGTCAGTCAAGCAAATGATTGAGGCTCATGTCATAGTCCCCTTGGATGATAATGGCCACATCTCCTTCAGATGCCTTTCTTATGCTTAGCTCTCCCCCCCCCCCCCCCTCTCTCTCTCTCTCTCTCTCTCTCTCTCATTTCTACTCTTACCAAGTGCATGTACTGCGCTAATTAATATGGCCACTGCCGCATGTAATTGGCCCTTTCTTATGAAACCTTGCTTTTATGAATAGTAAGGTTAAAACTCTGGCTCAGCTTGGGGCATAAGGTGAAATCAGATCTTCTGTCCATTAAATGGTGTTGCCACCAGTCCTACCACCATATAGCCACACAAAGCTGATGTCAAAGGCAACAAACAAGGGAAAATGTTAAGTACGGTAATATTGAGGGGCCTGGGTAGCTCTGCAAGTGAAGACTCTGACTACCACACCTGGAATCACAAGTTCGAATCCAGGGCATGCTGAGTGATTCCAGTCAGGCCTCTTAAGCAACCAATTGGCCTGGTTGTTAGGGTGGGTAGAATCATGTTGGGTTAACCTCCACATGGTTTCCATAATGTGATTCTCACTCTCGGTGTGGCACGTGGTGAGTTGCGCATGGATATGTATATCTATACTCATCTTAATTTTGATATTTCATCTGAATATAAACATTTGAGAGATTTATTCTATCCAAACAGTTTTGAGGTTAAATTATATATATATTTTTTTTTGTAATTGGAAAATAATGACCTGTGACATTCTATTATGTTGGACATTAAAAGTTTGTTTTGTCTATTTGTTAATGGGGGATATGTAGACACAGTGAAGTATTTCGATTTTTGGTGTAAAAAATATTGTTTTTATTTTGAAGAGACAAGGTAAAGATAGAACCTTTTTGTAACATATTCCTATTCTGTTCTATGACAAGAAAATTAGCAAATGTTTCTATTTATTTCCCTTGATTATATGCTGGATAATGCATCATTATCCTGTATATGCTAAAAATGTATCTATATATGTTATAGTTTAAAAGTAAATGAACATTGTTTTTAAGGGGGGCATCTTACCCATCTTACACTACTATATGCAAATTGGGATGCAGGGTGAATTTGCTAGTGTGAATTTGCAGATCAGAGCACTAACCTGAATGACAGGTATTTGGGAATAGATAAAAAAAAAAAAAAGAGCCACTTGTCCGGGCATGGTGTCACAATCAGAACTGCACACATGCTTGGCGTGAGACAGAGAGCCAAAGAAATCAAAATCAATCTGTGCATCTCATTCGGATCCAGAATGCATGGCCTTTCCTCACCTCTCCCGAGAGACATCACCAATATCCTTTTCAGATACTGTTAGAAAGTACTGTTTACTTTCTGTTGCTGCTATATTTTAATCCTTTACACATTTATGCACATATTCTTTATGAAAGTGATGTTACAAATGAGATTTTAGAATATGAATAGAGTTATTTGGCTTCTTGCTGCACTTTTGTCAAAAAGGAATTTTTATGATCGTACTTTTGACATTTGAAAATATTGCGCCTCTGACAAACTACTTAATTCTGAACTGTTGTAAACTAGATGCTACAAACAAAACCAATCTATGTGAATTATGTTCTTCATAAAATAAAGCCTTTTTGGCTCTGGGTACTTCACACTTGGCTTATATTGAGTAATCAGACATGAAGACCATAATGTCTTTCACTTTCATGATGCAAGAAAGCACCCATCTTTGATATCCACCCAGACAAAGTAGAGCATTTGGGAAATTAAACGAGAACAAAACAATATTTAAATTTCTTTAAATATTTCTTGCCCCTTTGAAATTCCCTCTCGCAATTTCACCCTTTAAAATTTGCCTATGATATTGACGCAACTTCCACTGCAAGACTCTTGTCGGCACCTACTGGGACAGACGCAGAACGGTCAATAATGGACCATGCAGTGAGATGCGGGACCTCTATGGGGCAATGGGGAGTGTGGGGTGACATAAACGAGGTGGGTTAGCTCACCCGTCTGGTGAATGAGCATAAAGAATCCAGATGGCAGAATAGCAGTCGCTAGCTGCCGACGCAGATTGCCTGTGCATGGGGAGACGTAATGCCTCTGTGGTGCAAAATAAATTCCGGGAGTGTTAAGCCTCAGCTGTGTGTGTGTATGCCTCTGATAAGCTGATCATAAATGGAGGGATTTATGATAGCGTATTAGGCAGCTTCATTTGTTCATTCAACTATAGAGCAAGAATAAAAAATTTTTTTAGCAAAACTATAGCAGCAGGAGGTAGTGTTTGACAAGACAGGATAAAATTGCAATGGTTTATTTGAAGCTCTCAGCATTCTATAGTAAAACCCGTTGGAAATATTTATAAAAAAGAAAGAAAGAGAAAGAGAGAGAAAAGAGAAGATATCAAATAATCCAGATTTCCTAATCAGGGTTTTGTTAACAAACAGAAAATGGAGTAATGTAAAACAACATGTAATCCTCCACCTTGGTATCACCTCAGGCACACTGAAAGCACATATTTTCCTTCACTATTGATTTATTGAGGGTTACAATGTCAGGACCGGCCTGATCAAGGTTTTTGTTGATTTGTGGCATTGACAGTACAGATTAGTGCTGGCCTGCTCAATTGTTAAATAACCAGAATTAATCTGTGAAGACTAAAAATCCCTATATCAGATATTTTAACCATCTTTACCAACTAGAGTTCAGAATTGTGTTAATCTGCGAAGACTAAACATCTCTATATCAGATATCTTAACCATCTATACCTGCTAGAGTACATTGAATTAGTTTTCTCTAAATGAACAATACGGACCAGCTCTAACCAGCATAAACCATCTTAAATAAGCATGGAAATTCATGCTGTTGAAAGTTGGTCTTTATAGCTGGGATAGTTGTCTTTTTAGGCCTACTGGTTTATATGCCTCATATTATCTATCTATTAATCCATCCATCCATCAGATAACTTTCAGTTTTGGGTGAACTGAAGGATTTCACCCAAAAATAGATTCAGCTGCTGTATGTTAATATTTGTTTTGACAAATCCCTACTGTAATGACCAACTAAACCAACCTGAATTTCCATGCTGGTGTATTTTTACTTTTGGTTAGTGCCGATTTGGTGTTTGTCTATCTGATTGACAGGCATAGCCATGCTCTTCAAACACAAAACTTATCTAGAGAAGCTGGTTGATCAGCATGGTCTTTCTGTTCCAGTGGATTGACAGAGGCAATCATTCTGGTCAAGTTAGTGAAGAAGGCCAATAGGGTCACAGCTCACCAGCATACAAAACACTACTTGCATCTTTTCAGTATGGATGTTAAGTCATTAGAAGTGTGCATGTGTTTGTTTTAACAGTTCCTCCATTATTTCAGGAATGAGATTCACTTTCAGAATAATGGTGTATTTTAACTGATAAGTACAGTTTTTAACAGATATAGACAGAAGACCCAGACGTGATGAAAGGAAGAGTGGGCTTCTCTCGTAAAAGTCTTTAGGCAGATATGACAGTGCATGTAATTGTTATTGCTTCCTGTCTAACTGTGTTAAAGTGAAAGGTATTAGCTTTTGTAATGTGACAAAATGATAACTCTACACACACTTGACAAATGGGGAGAGGGGGGGGGGGGGGTTCTCCCCTTTGATGAGATCTTCATAGCAGAATACCTTGGAGCATTACAATGTTTAAGAATATGACATTAAAAAGCTTTTTTTCTCTCTGCTTGATAATGCTAAACAATGACGTGCACCAATCTATCTTGAGAGTAAATAATTCTCCAGCATTAGGGATAACCAGAGAGAGTATTTACGCAAAGAAGTCAGGTAGGAATTAAGTTGTAATAATTCCATGCTTTTTTCCCAATAGGAATGACTGAATTTCTCTGTAAAAGGCCTTTGTTATTGTTCAGATAGGACGTTTTTGTAGCCTGACGTGTCCTCTTTAGCATTCTCGCTGGTTCTGACAAACGCACAATGCCAGAATTGATCAATGTTTGCTCGCGTGGGAACTGTAATGAATGGCGCTAGTGTCAACACAAACACATTAAAAATGTCACTCTCACTGAGAGGCTTTGGGACAGATGTGAATATTTTATCATTTCCAAGTAACTCTTGTACCTAAAAAGGCTTTGTAACATAGGCGATGGTGTTTAGAGGGGCTTTGTCTCATCCTCCCTAAAAATCCTTTCTTGACACCCTTTTATAGTAAATATAGGAATATTGGATCTCTCTTTGCATTTACAACAATCTGAGAATCCCAGCAGAATCTTAAAGCACTTTATGAATCTTCCATTTCTTAATATATGATAACCGAGTGTGGGTTTGACCTGTGTAATTACTGGCTGAATATTCAAGAGTCTTTGGAATCTGAATTGCAATCAGCCGCACTAATGAAGCTGACAGCTCTGGTTAGGAGTGTTTTATGTTTGTGGAGGCATATTGGCACAGATGGGCATGGGGTTGAGGATGAGTCCCCCCTATGGGGAGAGGGGATGGGGCAGAGGGCCAGTCATTAGGATGGTCAACAGCTGTTGGCATCTTGGCATGTTGTCAGGTCGTGGCGACCTTTTGACCTCGGCTGTGCAGGGAGCATGCAAATGAGATGCAATCTTACACATTCACTCTCTCTCTTTTCTCTTCTGAGACAGGGTCAATATGGCATAATTGCTTACACTGGAGTGATATGGTGTCCAAACAGTGAGCAAACAGGTGACAAAACGCAGATGTCGACATCTCTTTCTCTGCGTAGCTGTCACCCACTCAGATTGCCCCTTCAGTGAGGGATATTGTGTGTGAATTAAAGAGTTCATTGCTAGGTCCTGGTAGACCATTAATTCATATCTGTGCACTAATGAGTCAGTGTCAGTAATGGAACTTCTCGGTGTGTTAGGAAGCTATGGCAATCACACCATGCATTTATTTCATCATGCATTGATGTTCACACAAACATGAATCTGTTGTCATTATTTACTCATGACTTATGTCATTCCACACAGTCGGATTTTTATGTTCTTCAGTGCACGAATTGTCTAAGCCCGAATTAGTTTCTAGCAACTCACGTCAAAGTGAAGCTTATTTTTCTCCCTTTTGAGTGGGCGTCATTGGCACAGCGTAAATTTCAAAGCAATTTCAATGTGGTCTTCCGAACATTACATGGACAAGGACAGCGGTACTTCGTCGAGGCTCGCAATTTCTCACCTTGAGGTGCTATCCCCACTTGTTCCAATTGCACAGCCTCCAGATTTGGAGCGTAAGTCTCATCGGAAATGCTCTGAGGCCTAGCTAGGTGGCCATTGCCATTAAGAAACACTATATGAGAGAATTTGTTGTTGGATTGTAGGAAAAGAAAATGAGCCCATTTGTCCCTATTGTTTTTTTCTGTGTCATTCCAGGAGAATGCACATGAATAAGGCAATGGAGGAGCAGCTTCAGCCTCTCTCTACCTCCTCACTGTTTGAAGCACTGCTCGCTGTAGAGGGGATCCTGTATGGACCTGAGAATCTGGCCACAGAACAAGGTGGCTGAATTAGGAGAATATTCCCCAACTGAGTGAGGCAGTTCCAGTATGCTCTCTGGATTCTATCAGGAGATGCAAGGTATTTGAACTCACCAAATTTTCTTTCACCAATTTTGTGAATCACATGGGCTTTCAGCTTGCGTTTTGCCTCTGCCTCCATGATCAAGGATCTCGGCCCACATGTAATATAACTAAATATACGATGATATTGGTCTACACATGAGCCTTATGGGCTTGCTATGTAATGAAGGGTGAGCCCCCATTCAGTAACAAAATTGAACTGTATAAACAAATGGTCTGGGTTACTGGTATAACCACTGTTCCCTGATACAGGGAACAGGATTTTGTCGATGTAGTGATCATCACTGATTTAGCTTCGTCTTGAGAGCCCCAATCACCTTTGCTTAAAATAGAAAAGGCCAATGAGAATTGGTGAGTTGAATTTGCATGCCACACTCCGCCCAGGACATACGGTTATAAAAGGAGATGGCATGCGTCACTCATTCAGATTTATGCTGATGAGACAATAGAGAGTCCCAGCCATGTCATCGGCCGGTTCAGTGCCACGGCAGGAGGGACAGAACATCTCATTCCCTCAATAAGGGAACAGGGGTTACACCACTTACTCGACAATGTGTCAATGTAGTGATACCAGGGGTTCCTATAGGAAACGTTGCAGGTGCTGAACTGTGTCATGAGGTATGGAAGAGTGGACATGGGCAAGCTGCTGTGTACCTCGTAGCGAGTGCTCGATCACGTTGTGACCTTCCAGCGAGTTTAGGTAAGGCTTCTCCCTATTCCCGTTAAGGGGGGTGGGGGCACTTACCTAAGGAGGCTACATCGGTGGCCTTTCCTGTTATTTGCTGTTAAGCAATTTGCTGCCGAGCACCATCTAGAATAATGCTGGGAAGTGTTCTTCCCTCTCCAGCAGGGAGGGCACTATGGAGACCACATCCTACCGGAGAGAGGTTAATGTGTGGAGAATACCTCACATGGACTTACCAAGGAGGAAGTTCACATATGGAAGGTTACCACCGGGAGAACCCTATCTACGGAGAGGGCAACAGTGGCCACAGCAGATTGAGGCTCTGATGAGGGGAAACACAGGGTTCACCAGAGGGGAAAACTGAACAATGGAAATGTGTCACACGGGATTACCCAAAGGGGAATAACCACATATTGAGCATGGCAGGTCTTGTGACTGGTAAGCCAAGGAAATGGCATCCACAATCCAATGGGCCAGCCTCTGTTTGGAGACAGTTTCCCCCTCTGCTGCCCTCCAAAGCAGACAAAGAGCTGCTCTGATCATCTGAAGCTCTGCATGCGAATATATGTGCAGGGCATGAACTGGACATAGCAACGACAAGGCCAGGTCTTCCTCCTCTGATGGGAGCGCCTGCAGGTTCGCCAGCCAGAAGGGAGTGGTGGGAACTTTGGGCACGTGCCCAAACCGGGCCGGGGTCTCAAGATCACGTGAGAGTGTGCTGACCTGAACTCCAGGCATTCGCTTATGACAGAGAGTGCCTGTAGGTCCCCCAACCTCTTAATGGAAGTGAGCACCACCAGGAGGGCCGTCTTCAGTGACAAAGTGCTGAGCTTGACCTGCTCTAGGGGCTCAAAGTGAGCTCTCTGTAGGGCAGGTAGGATCACAGAGAGATCCTAAGAGGGAATCAGGCATGGTCTAGGATGGTTCATCCTCCTTGTGCCCTTGAGGAACCTGGTGATCAGGTCATGCTGTCGTGAGAGTCTCCCATCCAGTTTATCATGATTCGCTGCTATAGCAGCCATGTACACCTTCAGGGTAGGGGTAGACAGCTGTCCCTCCAGCCCATCCTGTAGGAAAGACAGTACAAACCAGACCGCGCACCTCTGTTGGTCTTCCCCATGGGAAGAACACCAGTTTGCGAATAGATGCCACTTCAAGGCACATAGCCGCCTCATGGAGGGGCTTTGGTGCTCTAAGGGAACGCCCACCCATAGAAATGTGAGGTCTGACCAAGGGATGAAAGTCTGATGGCACTGTGGCATGATAGTCACACACTTGCATCAAATTGGCATCCTTCTGATTGGACATACTCTGACAACACGCACTTTCGCGAAGTGCATGGATGCAGCTCTGATCCTGAGGCTTCAAAGCATCTGCATTTCTAACAATCTCAATGATTGGTTGGTGTTAGCTCACTGAAAGAGTCTGGCTTTCCAACACCGAGATGTCGTTCTCAGCCATTTGAGCAATCTAGGGTTGTTAGTGACCCTAGACAGGAGCATCCTGTTGCCAAGGCAACGGACTATGCTTCTAGGTATGGAGCTGGACTCGCAGGTGAGGAAGGTGCACCTGTAGGCGTGGCCGAGCGATAAGGATGGATGGCTGGGAGAGAATTATCACAATCAGCCAGGAGAGAGGAACCAGGAGATGCAGTACGAGAAAGAGTGATGTATGAAGCTGTCTGTGTGTTGAGGGGGTGCTACTAAAAAGTGTGTGTGTTAATAAATGTCTTATATTTGGATTTTTTTTTTACATTACATTTGGATGTTAATCCAGCTCCTGATTCCTCGTTCATAAGAATTGCAGAGTTTTTTTTGGAGGAGGAAGGATCTGCTGTCATGGAGTCCTCGCCACTGGCTGTAGATCACTACACAGAGGAGTTGCCCGATTTGATGGTGCTGGAGCAGTATGTCAGCTTGCGACCGAAAGGAATGGCTGAGGCTTCCTCCTTCATAAGCAAGGCTTTTTTTGCTTCTTGGTGTACAGCTCAAAGTGAAAATCCAGTTCACTGCCCTTTTTTGCAGGATTATTTCAGGACTGCGGTTACCCTGGCCACGTTTAAAATATATTTTGCCATTATAGCCGCTGAACACTCGTGTATCAATGAGGTCTCTGTTAGTAGACCTTCTCTTGTCTCTCATTTTATGCATGGGGTACGCAGACATAGATCTTTTTGTCCCGTCCACATCCCGTTATGGGATTTATCTGTTGTGTTAGAGGTGCTCTCGGGTGCCCCGTTTGAGCTCTTGACAACAGTTTTGGTAAGTTTTTGACTCTTAAAATGGCCTTGCTAGTGGCGTTTGTTGAAGAGATTCTGTGATTTGCATGCCCTGTCGATCAATCCCTTGTGTATGGATTTTACATCTGAATGTTCAAAATTTGTGTTAAGACCTTGTTTGGGCTATTTTCCCAAGGTTATTTCTACATAATTTCGCTCGTGGACCATTCATTTACAGTTCTTCTCTTCTCCCCCATTTGAGTCAGAAGTGCATGAAAGTTTACATATGCTTTGCCCAGTTCAGGTGCTGTGAGTTTATGTTGACTGTTATAGCCAATGTCATAAATCAGAGCAGTTGTTTGTGTGCTTTGGTGGCCACAACAGATGTGTTTCGGTGTCCAAGCAAAGACTTGGCTTATTGATGCAATTTCGACTGCCTATGAAGTGTGCAGTTTACCTTCACCTTCAGGTATTCAAGACCATTCTACGAGATGCATGGCATCCTCATGGGCTTTGGCTAGATGTGTATCCTTGGAGGAAATTTGTATGTTAGCAAGGTGGTCAACTTGCATACATTTGTTAGATTTTGTAAAACAGCACTATAAATAAATCAATTTTGAATATTCTAATAATAGTGTTTAAGATATTTAAAAAGAGAAACCATTTTCTTAACATGGATTATTTTTTTGCTGTGTATCACGAGAGTGGGAAAGGGCGGATGCAGTTAAAAAAAAAAAAAAAAGACGTGGCAAAATTCACACTGCTCGTTCTACCTCTGCAGTGCAACGCTCAAAACAACAGGGCAACTAGTCAAAAACGAATATGGCAAAGTGCCAAGAAGAAGAGAAAAAATTATAAGCTGAAAAGGAAAAAAGGATTTATTTGGACAGTTATCTCGTATTTGGTTTAATTGAAGCAATTGGCAAAGTGAGAAATGAGTGTGTATTCTGTGTTGAGAGACTAGCAAAAGAAAGCATGTAGCCCTGCAATCTGAGGAGGCATCAGACCACCAAACACCCTCAGACGGTGGGTAAACCCAGATAATTTTTCCTTAGGAAAAATTTACTTGTTTTATCAAATAGGACTCAGATATGCATCAGAACATCATCATATGATACATCAGATATGCTTTGACTAGAGCTGGAAATGAAAACAGACAGGCAACAGTTGCGTCCTTCTGGCAGATGAAGCAGTACTCACTGCATATGGGCAGTACATTAAAGATGCCAAAATAAAGCAGGACAATCTTTTGTCTGCTAATTTGTCAACGACGACACAAGAAGATATTCTTACTAAGATTGATACATACTTCACCAAGCAAAACATTTCCTATAATAATTTTGTCTCATGCTGCACAGATGGAGCTGCTTCAGTGATGGGGAAAAATAAGAGCTTCAATGCACATGTGAAGGAAAAGGCTCCTCGCTGACTTGTGTTTCACTGTTTATACACCATCAAGCCCTGACCAGCAAGCACCTCTCTGATGAACTGAATTAATGCTCAAGACAGTTTTAAAAATCATCAACTTTATTAAAGCCTGTCCGGTGAACAAACAAATCTTTGCAGAGCTGTGTGAAGATGAGGCGCAACAGACACTCCTCCTTCATACCGAAGTGCACTAGCTATCAAGGGGCCAAGTGTTAGTTTGTTTTAATGAACTGAAAGAAAAAAATAAAGGAATACCTGGGACTGAACAACCAGGAACTGCTTGATGAAATGACCAATTAACTTCTTATTAGAACATCATACCTGGCTGGTATATTTAGCATCTACAACGAAACATATAAGGGCATGCAGAGCCTGGATACAACCGTCCTGGAATGCAAGGAAGTCATTGATTAATTTGGGCATAAAGTGGAATTGACACTCCACATGACACTCGGACGGTGTCTCATACCATTCATACTGTATGGTGGCATTCATATGTCTTGTTCCCACTCAGGGAAACAAGGTTACTGAGACGTTCTTGACTCATGACCAAACATCATACCACAATCAACAAGGTTTGGTTGCAAATCAGCAATTTTGACATTCTTTAAAGTATTTTCCTTCAGCATTATTCGTCACGCACCATTTGTGATACGGACAGGAACAATACCTCAAATCATGTGGCTTGTTAAAGTGAGGTGTGCTATTACTATTACTATAGTGATTGTATTTGTGATTTTCACTCTGCAGATGATAAAACATGCCAAAAAAAAAGGAACCAAGCCATGTCTAGGAACCAAAATATCATAGAGACTTTGGTGGGATATTTTGACATGGGTCAGTAAGCAACCACCCAAAATACCCTGGTAACTGCACTCTAAAAACCTCTCTGAATACCTCAGAAAACCAGATATGCCGTGGCATTAACCATTGTATAACTGTATGGTGGCAATTTTGCAAATGCATGCATCACTCACCTTTTCTTTAGTTCTCTTGTTTTGAACGTAATAAAAATTATGAACTTTGAATCTGATTTGTGGGTAGAAATGAGCAAGTCTGGATTTCTCAGAGAGTGTATTTACACAAGATATGTACAGTGCATCTAGAAAGTATTCACAGTGCTTCACTTTTTCCACATTTTGTTGTTACAGCATTATTCCAAAATGGATTAAATTCATTACTTTCCTTAAAATTCTACAAACATTACCCAATAATGACAATGTGAAAGAAGTTGTTTGAAATCTTTGTAAATTTATTAAAAATAAAAAATGAAAAAAATAAATAAATCACAGCCTTTGCCATGACACTCAAAATTGATCTCAGGTGCATCCTGTTTCCACTGATCATCCTTGAGATGTTTCTACAACTTGACTGGATTGCACCTGTGGTAAATTCAGTTGATTTGGACATGATTTGGAAAGGTACACACCTGTCTATATAAGGTCCCACAGTTAACAGTGCATGTCAGATCTCAAACCAAGCCATGTAGTCCAAGGAATTTTCTGTAGACCTCCGAGACAGGTTTGTATCAAGGCAGAGATTTGGGGAAGGGTACAGAAAAGTTTCTGAAGCATTGAAGGTCCCAATGATCACAGTGGCCTCCATCATCCGTAAATGGAAAAAGTTTGGAACCACCAGGACTCTTCCTAGAGCTGGCCGCTCGGCCAAACTGAGTGATCGAGGGAGAAGGGCCTTAGTCAGGGAGGTGACCAAGAACCAGATGGTCACTCTGACAGAGCTCCAGCATTTCTTTGTGGAGAGAGGAGAACCTTCCAGAAGAACAACCATCTCTGCAACACTCCACCAATCAGGCCTGTGTGGTAGAGTGGACAGACGGAAGCCACTCCTCAGTAAAAGGCACATGACAGCCTGCCTGGAGATTGCCAAAGGCACAAGAAGGACTCTCAGATGATATCTGATTCAATGAGAAACAAAATTATCTGGTCTGATGAAACAAAGATTGAATTCTTTGGCCTTAATGGCAAGCGTCATGTCTGGAGAAAACCAGGCACAGCTCATCACCTGGCCAATACCATCCCTAGAGTGAAGCATGGTTGTGGCAGCATCATGCTGTGGGGAAGTTTTGCAGCGGCAGGAACTGGGAGACTAGTCAGGATTGAGGGAAAGATGAATGCAGCAATGTAAAGAGACATCCTTGATGAAAACCTGCTCCAGAGCGCTCTGAACCTCAGACTGGGGCGAAGGTTCATCTTAAAAAAGGACAATGACCCTAAGAACACAGCCAAAATAACAAAGGATTGGCTATGGGACAACTCTGTGAATGTCCTTGAGTGGACCAGCCAGAGCCCAGACTTGAATCTGATTCAACATCTCTCGAGAGATCTGAAAATGACTGTGCACTGACGCTCCCCATCCAACCTGATGGAGCTTGAGAGGTCCTTCAAAGAAGAATGGGAGAAACTGCCCAAAAATAGGTGTGCCAAGCTTGTAGCATCATACACAAAAAGACTTGAGGCTGTAATTGGTGCCAAAGGTGCTTCAACAAATTATTGAGCAAAGTCTGTGAATAATTATGTACATGTGATTTTTAGATTTTTATAAATTTGCTAAAATTTCACAAACAAACTTCTTTCACATTGTCATTTTGGGGTATTGTTTGTAGAATTTTGAGGAAAATAATACATTTTATCCATTTTGGAATAAGGCTGTACAATAACAAAATGTGGAAAAAGTGAAGCACTGTGAATACTTTCCAGATGCACTGTATGTGTGTGTTGTTTGAGATAGGTGGTATTGTAGAGATCCATGGATAATTCAGTAAGCATGACAGAGCAATTCACAACATGGAAAACCAGGTGAGCACATTAGCATACTGTGGATAACACCACGTGTGTGTGCGTGTGCGTGCATGTGTGTGTGTTTGCGCACATACATGAATATCCACTTTGAAATTGTTAGCTGACAATCTAGTGAAAGTGCAAATAGTGTCTTTTATTTGTGTTTTTCTAAAAGTCTACAAGGCCAAAAATGCCCATAGTCAGATAATCATATAATATCTGACTATCATAGCCAGATTAAAATGCCCTTGAAGTTTGACCAAGAAATTTTACAAAATATGAATTTTCTGTTAATTTATTTTTACAAAAAAAATTTATTTCCTACTGGCGATTTCAGTCAGTGCAGAGATGAAACTTTTATGTCTCATTTCAATAAAAAAATAGTACATATTTTTGTTGTCACATTAGAACTCTCATACAAATGTTTTCCCATTCCCTTTTCACTAATGTTTGTTACTTAAAAATAAATAAATTAATTAATTAAATGTATAGATTTGATAACTTTACTATTGGTACAGACCCAGATATTTTATCGTAAAATACATCATAAAAAATATGAATTATTATATTTAAATGTAAACCTGAAACTACTTCAATATTTATAGTGTGAACATATTAATATAGATTTTTTTTAATAATATTTAATGAATGAATAAATAAAAAAAATCTGTTGTTACACTAAACTACGACTGTCCCACTCTTGTGGCATCATTACAACCAATACCAACAGTTTTGCCACAATTGAATTTTTTTTTTTTTTTTTTTTAAGTTTTAAAAGTGCATTAGCATTGGTTAACAAGGTTTGCAGAATGCTAGAGATTAAATGTGTAACAAAAATTAAGAAAACTCAAGGTAAATATAATTTGTGAACAAATGTTTTATTGTGCATAATTTACAATTAATGTGTAATTTTGTAAAATTATGCAAAAATTTGTGAATTATTATTTTATTCTGTGTGTTTAGGATCCATCAAATGTTAACTGTTAATCTTATGTTTATGTATAAAGCTGTTATGTTTAATATGTCCTTTCCATCATAAAATGAAAGGGATTTGAGATGTGGTGGAAATTACATTTGTTGTTTATCCACTGCTGTACATTGCTACCTGACAAATTAATGCATTATTGAAAGTGTATAAAGTTTGAGTTGGTTTTCTAAAAGTCAACAGTCCCAAAAGTGCCCACACTTGAAAACATTTCTGCAAATAAACGTGCTTCTATGATAAAAAAAAATTGCTTCATTTCTCATACAGTGGATTGTGGGGCTGAGCTCTGTGCTGAGAACAAATATCAGTGCTTTATCAGTCACATATTGTTTGTGAATACTGTGGAGAGATGATGCTCTGGGTGGCAAAAGCTTCCTTTTTCTGTGCCTTTGATGGAAGTGTGTACATATTGTAATGTGGGCTTGCCGACCCACCTCTGTCTTTGTGTATTTATGTGCGACAGGCTGTATGTGTGTGTTCTGCAGCTGTTTCTTATACTAGTTCAGCCAGACATGGCTATAGGTCACGAGAATACACAAACACTCATGCAAGGGGGATGTGAGTAAATCGACGGGAGTGGGCTGGCGGGATGAAATTGGATTTTTACCCAGCGCTTCAGGCTGCTGAAGCCCCTCAGCAAACTGCAGTGCTTGAAATCACACACACTTGACGTTTGGAGCTAGCTTCTCCCAGTGTTTGACAAATGGGTTTCATATACTAGAGTAACTCGGAACTGAATTGAGAATGTCTTAAATTTCAATTAATATCATTAATTTTAATTGAGGTAACACACTGGACTCAGAATTGCAATTTGAATTTAAAGAAATATAATTAAAATGGAATGAAATTCAAAAAAAATTCATATAAGTTAAATGTAATAAAAGCCTACATTTATTATATATATATATATATATATATATATATATATATATATATATATATATATATATATATATATATATATAATTTATGTAACTAGGAAGAAATATTCATAAAGTCAAACTTTCAATGTTAGGTTGACAAAGCCATGTCAGATTTTTAAATTCTTGAATATTATATTGACCTGTTGAGGTCATGTCATATATATATATATATAATATATATATATATTAGGGATGGTAAGATTCACTGAATCGCATTGGTGCATCGGCTTAAAAGTAATCGATTTAAAAAAGTGTGCATTGGATACATGTTGGGATTTGTGTCGCGATGCATTGTTTCTAACATATTTGCATTGGTAAAAACTTATTTATATAAAATTATTAGTAGATGTGCTATACTTTTATTATTTATAAAGTGACCAAAACTTTATAAAGTGGCACATCCGCAGCTCCGTGTCTGCCATAAAAGTGCAGTTTCTGCACTTATTTATTTTTTTTTTTATTTACCATAGCATGGCCGGGCCCACCGCTGAATTGTCCTAAACAGCTGGGAGGGGGATAAAGACGAGCCGGGGGTGCTAGTTAGAGAGAGAGAGAGAGAGAGAGAGAGAGAGAGAGAGAGAGAGAGAGAGACACAGCTGCTGTGTGTGTCTATGTTTCTTTAAGTTGACTTATTCCATAAACGTTATGCTGACTGTTCTGCCGGTTCCTGCCTCCTTGCCCATGTTGTGAACCCTGTTACATGCATTATATATATATATATATATAGCGCCAACCCGCATATCAGAATAACATTCTGAGATTATATTCTTCTCACTGCAATTGTATAGAGTGGTTACTGTACACTTTGTCAGTTCAAACCAGTCTGGCCATTCTCTGTTGGCCTCTCTGATCAACAAGGCATTTCCGTCCACAGAACTGCCACTCACTGGATGCGAAGAGATACGGCAGCTTGCCCGTTTCTCTCGCATGCCTGGCTCACCATTTGTAGCTGAAGTCTCCATTCTCCATTCAGTAAATCCGCTCTGATGTTTATTATGCCTGGGACATATTTATTGCATAATGAATACGTTTGCACCGCTCCACACTATCAGTTTCTGTGATAGGATGAGCAGTATATTCGAGCCTGTAACTCCTTAAAATGTGTAAATTTTAGCCACTTGAAGTGGGGGAAAACATTAGTGAATTTTAACATGTAAAGCAAAAACTATTAATTGCAGATATTAATGTTACATTAAGCCAGCCCTAATATACATATGTAGAGTATATATAAATATGATCTTTTCTAACTATTTTCTCTAATTAATTCTGACATCTGCACAAAAATCTTTTTTGGGGGTTTGTCCATGTCAAGACTATACTCAAAAAGGAAGCAGTAAAAGGAGTAGTTTACATAAAAATAAAAATTCTATAATTTAATCAGCCTTATTTTATTCCAAACCCATATGCTGTTAATGTTTTGTTTAGTTTTTTAGATTGTGGTAAATAAAATTTGAAGTGTGGACATTGGCTGTTATTTATATTTCATAATTATACATTAGTGAATGTACTATGTGAAATTCATGCATTTTTTTTAACCAAAAATCATTACACACTGCAAAGTCTGGCCAGACAAGACAATCAGTTGGCTGTGGGTGTTCATAAATTCATGGACTGAGATCTGTGGTATTGCAAACCTGCAAATGTTCGGCAAGCAGGTCAGGCTATGTTCAGCTGCCATAGAGCTGCGATCACACCTGCAACTGTGTGTGAGCACAGAGAATGAGACTTTGGGTCTTACCTAGTCTCTTTTCCACAGACTGATCATTGTTCAAGCCTCACTGTTTGTTTGAGAGTTCAGTCCTCAGATGGGTATGTTCATTGTTCAGAGCTGTGGAGATGCAATATGATGAGGAAAAAGATTCAGACTTTATCTCTGAACTGACAGCTACAATCGTTCTCTCACCCTTCATCTTCAGAACTCCACGTCAATAGGCTAAACAACCTCTCTCTCACTCTTTGGTGCTGTTAAAAAAAAAAAAAAAGTTATGCTAAAGGAATAAATAGTTCAGACCAAAATTACATTTATAGAATGGACAGTTCCAACTCTATATTCTGATTCGATGAGCCATGTCTGAAGCTGTTGTAAAATGATTATAAAACATCACCAGTGACCTCCAATTCTATGACAGCCTCTTTTCACTGTATGTTTTCATTGTATGGTAAAGACTCAATAGCAGTGTGAACTTTCTGCTAAACATCTCATTTTGTGTTTTATTGAAGAACAAAAGTCAACTGGTTGTGAAACAATATGAGGGTGAGCGAATTTTTCATTTTTAGGTGAACTATTACTTTAAAGTGAAGGGAGAGTGGCAATGTCTCCAATATAGAAGTAACAATAGCATTTTCATGACACTTTTAAGTCTGAATGTGGAGATCAGTATTTCAAAGGAAAATGTTTCACATGTTTGGGCTGCAAACCTTCCAATGTTTCTGTTTGTTTGCAAATGGCAAATGCGTGTGCATACTTTAGTAGAAAGTTTGTTTGTTTTTGTTTTTTAGCTTCAGATCTTTGCCTTGTCTTTCTCTGGGAAAAACTTAACCTTTCCCAACTCTCACTTTCTTCTTTAAGTTCCCTACTAGTGACATTCTGTAAGCAATCTTACATTTACACCGTACCCGCCCTGAAGTGTCAGCACAAGTAATATATTGCTTTCCCTCTCTCTTACAGAGAAAGAGTTTTTTTTTTCTTAAGCCACACAATTCTTGGTGGAATTTACCCAGAGTTACTAATATTTTCAGCATTGTGTTTTGAATGATATATTCTTAATAGACATAGCAATTAATGCACATTTTTTACTCAGGCAGCAGATCTTCCGGGAAGATCCTCAACTGCTGTGGGCTGGTAGTCTTTACCAACATGCACCTCTTCTGTGGGACCAAAACCAGCTAAACAAGTTTAGAGCAGTTTATAAAACAAAATTGTTGCATTTTTAATTATGTGTATGAGTGAATTATTTTAGAGAAAGAAAGTGAGACAAGAATCAGAGGGGGAGAGAGACATTAGCGATGTCCCAAATGACACACGATACACTAACAAAATAACCTATGCACTCAGCCATGTAGTGTATGAATTTTCAAATTGTAGTTTTGTCCAAAAGTACTTAACATTTTGTTACTGCACAGAAACTTTCGCTATTTATCAGCTGACGGAATTGATATTTCAGGTGCACGTTCTGTGTTACCACTAGCTTTAGCATGTTAGCCAACCTCATATCAACACTTGTATCTTAAACATATTACAAATTCACACAGCTTAGAGTGATGGTAAAGCATTCAACTCACATAATGTGCTGTATCCACTGAAGTTGTGCTAGCTGCTACATTCTTTTTATTTACAACTGTTTGTTGGACCAGCAGCAGGCCAGGTAATTCCGCTCCTTCTGCAAGCCATGTGCGTTGAGTGCATGAAGTGTCCAACATTCCACACTCTGTTCTGACAGTAGAAAAAGTTTGCCAACTGTTTGCTGCATTTCAGTGTCAACATACTACTCACATTACTTACACTACTTACAGTATAAAATGGCTTAGGATTCTGCAGAAATCAATACTCATATGGCATATTCTTCACTTTTGTAGCATGTTATTTTTCCTTGAACTGAAATTTCCCAGAAATTTTTGATTTTGTACCAAAGCATTAGTGATTTAATGTAATTAAATTTGTATGTAAATTGATGTATAATGATATGACCCCTTTTATGTTCTCATGGCTGTGATGTCATACTCATTATTGGAGCATAGGAACAATCTAAAATTTGGCATATACTTTACAACTTTTTCATCCTGGCTTATAAATATTAATTAGGTAAGATAAAGTTTGCCCAGCAGTCCTAACTGATTTGATGAAAGGCAGGTAAGTGGGCAGTAGGATTACTGATTACCACATGCACATTCGTTCAATGCCCATGTAACCCAGGAACTAAGATGAACTAAGTCATTGTTGTACTGAGCAATGCATGAGCAGTGATAGGGCTAGATGGAGGGATGGAAGGAAGGAGAGAACAGAGAATAAAAATAAGTGTATGTTCGGATGAGAGACAGACATGTGGGATGAGTCTTCCTTGATATGATAACAGCCTTAATGAGACATAGTGACAGAAGTGGACTCATATTGTTGGTCGAAATGGACCCCACCAGTTACAACTCCGAAAACTGAGTTTGAAAACTGAAAGAATCATGTGCGAAACTCGAGGGAGCTGTACGGATTCAGAAAAAAAGATAAATAAATAAAATGGCTGTTGCAGCAGTACAAATAACACACCCGGAGCTGTTCAACTTCTCCAATTCAGCGGATTTTCCATGGTGGATAAGACGTTTTGAACATTTCGTCTGGCATCCGGCCTACAGTACAAAGCCTGAGGAATATCAAATGAACTCCTTACGCTATGCTATGGGGAACGAAGCTTATGACATCCTCGCTTTACTACCACTGGGTGAGTTGGATAGAAAGAAATATGACAGCATTGTAGAAGCATTTCGCCAACATTGTGTTGGCAAACATAACATCATATCGAACTTGCACAGTTTAACCGTCGATGTCAGGAAGATGGAGAAAACACAGAGACTTTTATAACAGCGGTACACAAGCTAGCTGAACACTGCAATTTTGGCACATTGAAAGAGGAGCTGATCAGAGATCGAAAAGATGTAAGGAGTAGAGATCGGGGACTATCTGAACGTAATACAAAGCAATACAGAAAGTACGGCAAAACAAAACTGTAAAAAAAGAAGCAGTGTTACACGGGGCAGAATCAACGGCTACACATAGCTTAAATATAGATACAATCAGAGGTAAGTGGATGATCAACAAAACATTACAACATGACAGAGAATAAAAACAGACAAAAAAAATGACAGAAAAGGGAAACCAACACAAAAAGACTGTGGCAGATGTGGGGCAAGGCAGAGACATTCTTGGAAAGACTGTCCAGCGAAAGACGCAGAGTGCTAAAAATGCACAAAAAAGGGCAATTTTGCAGCTGCATATCACACATACAAAATTGACTCTGTCTCACAACAAGAGATTGAATATGCTGAGGGGGAGGACTATGATTTTCTCGGGGAAGTGTTTACAGCTGCAGTTACAGAATGGACAGAGACTGTAGCAGTGAATAGGGCTCCTATCAATTTTAAACTGGACACTGGGGCAGCCGTGACTGCTGTTCCAGAGACCATTTTTAATGCAAACAAACTTTGTTGGCCAGTGCGCAACATCCTTGATGTAAAAGGGTGTTTTCACTCCATATTGTCCCCTGTTACACTCCATATTGTCTTTTGTTTATACACTTTTATTTTGAAATCATTGTTAAGTTCCTGTTTCCCGGTCTTTGTCTTATGTCTTGTTTTCCCTCCATGTCTATGTGTCTGATTTTCATTGGTTCATTGTTTAATTACCTTGTTATCAGTTTTAGTTTGTCATTGGTTTCAGTTTATTGCCTTATCATCTTGTTTTGAGTTTCAGTTTTCCATTGGCTGATGTTTTCCCTTGTTTTGTATTTAAGTCCTCATGTTTCCCTTGTTCCTTTGTCGAGTATCGTTGTGATCCTGACCTCTGCTTGATGTTACCCCGATGTTTGCCTGCCTATAGTTTAGTGTTAGTTAATTAGTATTATCTGAGCCATAGTCTGTTCCAAGTTCACGTCCAGTTCCTGTATACCCGTCTTGTAAATAAATCTGCACTTGGGTCCTACACTTCGCCTTCATCCTTGCCTTGACTGCTACAAACGTAACAGTATGTTGTAAATAAGCTCACGAAGCCACTCTTGGGGTTACCAGCAATAGAGGCCCTAAACGTGGTTCACTGCATTGAAGCAGTCACAAAACAAGACAATGACTTCATTACTGCTTATCCCTCAGTGTTTACAGGTATAGGGTTGCTGCAGGAGCCGTTTCACATCAAACTGCAGAAGGATGCAACACTATATGCCCGATTAGCACCCCGCTATGTTCCCATACCTCTAAGAGCAAAAGTGAAGGAGGAACTACACCGAATGGAGAAAGATGGGGTTATTTCAAAGGTGAGCAGCCCTACAGAATGGTGTGCGGGGATGGCTGTCGTTCCCAAGCCAAACAGAAAGATCTGTATATGTGTGGATTTAACAAACCTTAACAAATGGGTAAAGAGAGAACGCCACATTCTTTCATCCATTGATCAATCCTTAGCCATGCTGTCGGAAAAATATTCACAAACTAGATGAACATTCAGGTTTCTGGCAGATCCCCCTCACCTATGAGTCACGACCACTGACTGGGTTTATCACTCCTTTTGGGAGATATGTCTTCAATCGTCTCCCATTTGGAATTGTTTCAGCACCCAAACACTTTCAAAGATGAATGTTCCAGCTATTGGAGGACTACAACGGAGTGATTTGTTATGCTGACGATATCCTCGTCTTTGGGCGAGACAAAGCTGAACATGATCACCACCTGCAGAGTGTCTTGAAATAAAAAAAAATAAAAATTAACAATTAAAATAAAAAATTATTTTAAGACAAGTATTTTTGTCTTGTTTTCCAGTAAAATTATCTAAATATTCTTAAAACGTGATTTATTTACATGTCAAGCAAAACGGGATAAGATATTAAGTCTTGTTTTAAGATAAATCTGACTAAATTTGAACTTTAGACTAAAAACAAGAAACACAATCTGCCAATGGGGTAAGCAATATAAACTTGTTTTCTCTTTAAATTAAGTTTGTTTTTCTTACTCCATTGGCAGACAGTTTTTTGTTTTGTTTTTTATAAGCATAAATCTCACTAAATTTTATAAGATTTCTCTAAAAACTAGACTTAAAATATCATGCCAGTTTGCTCGTCATGTAAATAAATCACGTTTTAAGAATGTTTAGATATTTTTAATATCTTGAAAAATCATTGAAAATAATTTTTTGCAGTGAAACTGGAGCTCAGACATGCCCACACATTCAATAGCACTTCTGTTTCAGTAAAAAAGACAGATTTCAGCAGCAGAAATTTAAACCTACTGTCACCAATTTCACAATGAGATCAGCTTGGCTCATTTGAGCGACACAAGTTCCCATTACCACCTCTTCTCCCCATCATTTCTTATATCTATAAAACATGCAGAAACACAGCCTTCACAAAGCCAAAACAAGGGATTTACAGTTTTAGAGTACAGGGCATAATCTACAGTTCATGATATGTATTATTTTTAAATCTATTTGCTTTTATCAAACAGTATTGTAGCTAACTACTCTCTGTAGTCCTCCACCACTAGATTCCATCATTGAAGTTTCTCTTTTTGTACATCTTCTGCTCATCAGCTCTCCTTATGTGCCTTTAGGCATGTGTGAAGTTGGTCACAGTCCTTGCGGTGAGTCAGGGACCGGCTGCGGTCTCAGATGGTTAGAGTCACTCACTCAGGCACTCTGTGACCCTCCTGGGATGTAGAGCCTATTGCTACCCACATCTTTCTAGACCAGAAGGACCATGATTCATTCTTATAAGCAATAACACACTCTTAGCCACGTTTATGAGTAATTGTGCCATCAACATGAACTTATAAAGATAGAGAGGGAGCAAAACTGTAGTTTAGTTGGTGATCGTGTATTGATTAACTCTAATGTGGAGACGAAGCATGAAAATCTGTCTGACCAGCGAGGAAGAGGAATGGTGGACTAATTGACAGAGACAATGCAAATTATTTGTGGTTATTAGGGAACATCAAGATTGATGGCTTCATTGCTTGCAGATTTAATCGACTCGCTTTAACTGTTCTCTGTGAGAGAGAGAGAAGGGAGAGGGAGTGAGAGAGACTCTTCTCCTGTAGGGGGCAGAGTGCAGAAGAGTATCATTTAAGTTAATGGGGTTTTTCAAGCTCTTTTGAAATAAAAGTTCAAAGTACAATGTAGACAAAATCTATCTTTCACAACTCAAAATTCCCTCCCCACTCCACTCAGACCATTTAATGACTAGTGACTAGGCTGCAAAAACAAATTATTCAGAAATCTTTATGCATCCCACACTTTTCCCACAAATGTATCATTAAGGCTGGTATCATATCAAGGAAGACTCATCCCACATGTCTGTCTCTTATCCGAACATACACTTTTTTTATACTCTATTCTCTCCTTCCTTCCGCCCATCCCTCTAGCCCCATCACTGCTCATGCATTATGGGCATTGTAGTCCCTATCAGAACACCTCATCCTTTTAGTTAAGCATTGCATTCACTTTCACTTATGGAAACTTTGAATGTCACATTAACTCTTAAATCTTAACATTAACTCGTTTTCATTTCAACCATCACTTTCTTAACATTTTCATTTCTTTAATACATTCCTTTTTTAAATTTTCTTATGACATTTTCCATCAAAACATTTTAAAGCCCCCTTTTCCTCCACTATATTAAAGATTCAGTCTATCAGGAGGTTTGGAAACCCTGCCCAATCTATTAACACCTTCAATGGGGCTGAGATGCTTTCTGTTTCTGTGCATCATTCCTCTCTCTGTCTCTACCAGGTAAGATCTTTGTGTATGAGCCGGTCTGCAGACAGATCCATAGATCTGTTCCATGGTGAGCCACACTTTCTGTTCACACTGAAGTTGTGGTAAAGCAGGGGTGACCAACCCTGCTCCTGGAGAGCTACCTTCCTGCAGATATTAGATCCAACCCTAATCAAACATACCTGAACCAGCTTATCAAGGTCTTTAGGATAACTTGAAAATTACAGGCAGGTGTGTTGGAGCTAAACTGGGTTGGTCACACCTGAGGTAAAGGATGTGACTTATTGTGGTAATTGTAATTCCCCTTACTCTGTAAATCAGCAGAGCTTTGTGCTGGTCTTTTTCCTTAACCCATAGACCCTCTCTGCCTCTCCATTTGCTTGGGGATAAAGTGGGCTGCTTGTAGTGTGTTTAAAGTTACAGTCTTTTGCAAACTTTTGGAATGTGTGTGAGACAAATTGAGGTCAGTTGTCTGAAATTATCTCCTCTGAGATGCCATGTCAGGCAAAGGCTTCTTTGATTGCTGTTACCATGACCTCAAAAGACATAGATTTCATATGAGCCTCCTCTATATATCTAGAGAAATTGTCTGCAATGAGTAGGTATGTGTTCTTTGCCCACTCAAAGAGATCCATGCCCAACTTTCCCCATGGACGTGCTGGAACTGAAGAAGGTAAGAGTGGTTCACAGTGAGGGACCTTTTGTTGATTGCAAATGTGGCATTTCTCGACCATCTGGCAAATGTCTGATGATATACCAGGCCACCACAGTGATTGCTGATCCCTGGCATGACACTTTGTTATTCCTTTGTGGCCGTCATGTATTTACATCAGCATCTCTTTCTGCAGATTCACTGGAATTACAAGTTTGTCTCCTTTTAACAGCAGATTGTCAGGCAATGTAAATTCTGCTCTCAACTGCCAATAAGGTCTTTACTCACATCATGTTTTCTGGGCCAGCTGAAGAGGTGTTCCTTCACCTGTCTACAGATTTCATCATCTTTTTGGGCCCTTTTTATCTGCTTGACCAAATGACCTTCTTTCACTGGGAGAGAAGACACAACAGCATCTACAAAGACATGTAAATCTTTTTCTAGCTGCAGGCCTGCTTGTGAGGGATCGCCCCTCAGAGGTGCATGTGAAAGTGTCTGCTGTGATTACATTTTTACCTGGGACATGTTGGATGTCATAACTGAATCTCAACAAATGAAGGTGGATTCTGAGGACTCTGAGTGGTAGCTCATCAAGTCCTCTGCACCCCAGCAGTGGTACGAGAGTTTTGTGGTCAGTAAGAAGTGTAGACCTTGTAGATATGAAACCAGTCTTTTGCACACCCATGTCACAGCCAGTGCCTCTTCTTCAATTTGTGCATAGTGCTTCTGTGTCCGTTAGACTCTTGGATATGTATGTGACTGGTTTCCATGTGTCATAATTTTTGTTCTTTGTCAAGATACCCCCTACCTATAGAAGGATGCATCTGCATCCTGGATCAGTTCTTTCAGTTTGCGAAAGGCATGTCTCTGAGTTTCATCCCATACCCATTAATTTTTCTGTCTGAGCAGTTCTTTGAGTGGCATGGTGAATTAACCCAGTTGTGGTACAATTTTTGTGAGATAGTTGGACCCAAATGCAGGCAGATCACAGGGATAGATAATTCAAATGTCTTTTAATGAAGATGAACTTTACATAAGTACTAGCAAAACACAAGAAATGCAGGTAACACTTTACGGTAAGGGTACGTGAATTATCATGAATTCATGTATAAATTCACGCATGAATTAGGCATGAATTCATGCATTAATATCTCATGAATCATCAGGAACTAACACGAGTTCAACGTTTTTCCATTCATGACTTCATGGATGAATAACACCTTAATTAAAACATTAACTAAGATGAGTACATCATCATGAATTATGATTTATTACGCATGATCATGATGTTTTCTTTGTTCACAAAAAAATGTGTCTTTACTATCCATTGTGGATAAAGCTACAGTTATGGTACCTGAATCATCATTAACTCATGTATAAAAAAAGCATTAATTCATGCATGCAAGACTACTCTTTTAATTATTAAAGGAATATACAAAAATCCACATTACCTCATGCATGCATACAGGCTAGAACAGTATATCAATTAATGTGAGAACTGTTTTTCTGAATTATATCTGAGTTTCCAAGTATGTTTATGTCTTCTTCATAGCCTGCAGGTAAATGGACAGACCCCAAAATTGGCCCATCACAGCAAACAGCACACGAATTCTGTTGACATTCAAATACAGTAGTCATCATTAACTAAGCATAATCTTTTAATGACTTCATCATGTGTGTGGCCCCTCAACTAAAGTGATGACTTGTCCTTTGAAACACTGATGAACAATGTGTTTTCATTATGATCTGAGTTATCCAGCATGTTCATGTCTTCATAATAGCCTGCAGGTGAATGGACAGAACCCAAAATAGACCAATCACAGCTCATAACACATAAATTCTACTGACATTCAAATACACTAGTCATTATTAACTAAGCATAATCTTTTAATGACTTCATCATGTGTGTGGCCCCTCAACTAAAGTGGTGACTGATGAACAATGTGCTATTAATGGTGGCATATCTGTGAAATGACATGAATATGAACATGAAAGTTCAAGCCTTTGCAAGCTATGTACTGTGGACACAAATGGACTTTGATCTTAACTTTACTGCTTTATTCTGAAATAGTATAAACCAGTTAAATCAACAGCAATACCTGGGAAGAGCTGAGAAGGAATTCAGTACATACACCATGAACTTTATTTTAAGTGCCTTTATATCTCTTTACAAAACCATAAAGCTGTTGTACAAAAAAAAAAAAAAAAAAAAAAGTTTTAGGGTAAGGAGTCACCTTTTAATGTACAGGTGAAACTCAAAATTAGAATATTGTGCAAAAGTTCATTTATTTCAGTAATTGAACTTAAAATGTGAAACTAATATATTATATAGACTCATTACATGCGAAGTGAGATATTTCAAGCCTTTATTTGTTATAATTTTGATGATTATGGCTTACAGCTTATGAAAACCCCAAATTAAAAATTAGAATATTGTGAAAAGTTTTTCATAGCTGTAAGCCATAATCATCAAAATTATAACAAATAAAGGCTTGAAATATCTCACTTTGCATGTAATGAGTCTATATGATATATTAGTTTCACATTTTAAGTTCAATTACTGAAATAAATGAACTTTTCCATGATATTCTAATTTTTTGAGTTTCACCTGTATAAAGCTACTGCTGTGGACTCCTCCATATCATGAAATATTTAATGATGAACAAAACTAAACTAAACAAATACATGGCACAAACACATGGCAGTACAAACAAACTACTTGTAAAACTTGTTTACAACTACTTAATGTAAATATCCAGTAAGGATCCATCATCCTTTTTCTTTAGGATAGCTGAAGCTGTAGGTTCCTACTCACAAAAACCCCTGCAAGTTTCAGCAAACCTTTTCAGACTGTCCTTTCTTTTAAAAGTGGACCTCAATGTATTGAACAGATCTGGGTTAGTCGCTGCAAGTTCTGCAATCGGAGCCTGAAACACAATAGTATTCCGATCGACCCCAAGCCTTGTATATGCTTCAGCTTTGCTGATGCGTTCCTTTTTAATCTTTTCCAACACCATGTTGTAGCGGCGGATGGAGTCGTCAGGGGTTTTGACTGTAGAACAAGAGAAAGTGTTAATGGTTGAATCCAATTAAATCGAACCAGCCTAGTAATAGTGCTGTACTACAGTTCATCGTTCACAATTCCAAACCAGTTAGTTGGGAGTGGAACTAGATCTATGGCCATTTGTTTTTAAATTTTTAAAAATAACAACACATGGTGTACTGTGGAATCGACTAGAAAACATAGTGTTTGAAAAGTGCGTTAAAAGTGCTTATATTAATTTTTTACCTACTCCCCAATTAGAGACTGTATCAATTTGAGTACGACTTTACTGCATAGGCTACCTCTTTTTGCCCATTTTCTTGGCCTTTTTGGGCTGGAACTTTAACTTCTTCTGGCTTTCTTGGGCTCTGGGGACTCAGAATCGGGCTCAGAATCCGATGAGGAATCAGAGGATGAGGAATAGGTTACATCTGACTCCTGTTTCCTCTTTCCAGGTGACTGCTCTATAGGTGGGATATTACTGGCCACATCTACCCCCTTGTCACTTCTTACGGCAAGAGCTGTGAAAAGACAATAGGAATTGTTTGAAAATTGTGTTATGACAATCAATATTTTTGAAGCTGTAATGTCCTCAAATCAGTTTTACCCTCTTTAAGTCTCTCCCGGAGGAAATCTTGATCCTCTTTCAGGATATCAACCCATTCTTTTAAGGCAGCAATCTCTGTCTTTTGGCCTTCAATGGTTTGCTTAGCCTCCTGCAGAGCTGTTTGCAGAGTGAGGGCTTCTATAATAAATTAAGACCTCATAATTAGATATGGTAATGCAGATTAACACATTTTAAAATATTAACACTTTCCATCTATAGAGTTAAATAGCAAGTGAACAAAGCAGCATAAAAGCACATGAAAAGCAATACTGAGATAAAAATAAAGAAAAAAAATCACATACTTCAAAGTTATGTTAAATGTAGTTGACTGTGAAACTTACCAGTTTCTTTAGCCTTTTCATCTACAGAGGTCTGTGGATGGTCCCACAGAGGTGAAAGCACTGTAAAGTTTCAATGACAGATGTAAAATTTAATTTAGTTACAGATGTCAGTATTCTTTTTAGCAAAAAATGTATGCTAATGTCTGAGGGCTTGAGCAAGTTGCTTGACACTCAAGTCAAGTCACCTTCATTTATATAGCACTTTTTACAATACAGATTGTTTCAAAGCAGCAAAACTAAACACACAAAACAGCTGTAACTTTACATTTATGTTTAAATCTCCAACAGATGTATTTAGGACTGAGGCACTGGAAATGTGAGAGGTACAAAATTAGCAACCATTACTATCACTATCACACATCCAACCACCTCTTCTTATTGTATAATGCTGTGTGGTGGGGATAAACTAAAGATGCAACCACCATCACGTAAACTATTTTTTTATTCAGCATAAGAGAAGCTATGTAATATTGAAAAAAGGCAGTAACATTACACACATGCTTACCAGGTTCTTTAGCTTTTTCTGTTGCAGAGGTCTGTGGATGGTTCCACAGAGGTGAAAGCACTGTAAAGTTTCAATGACAGATGAAAAATTCAATTTAGTTACAGATGTCAGTATTCTTTTTAGCAAGTGATGTCTGAGGGCTGGGAAAGTCAACTGCTTGACACTCAACTAAACACATAAAACAGCTGTATTTTTTCATTTATGTTTAAATCTCCAAGATTACTTAGGACTGAGGCACTGGAAATTTTGAGAGGTACAAAACTAAAGATACAACCACCATCATGTAAACCCTTTTTTTTATTTAGTAGCCTATAAGACAAGCCAAATAATATTGAGAAAAGGCAGGAACATTACATAAAACATACATTACAGCCAAATTTGTATTCCTAAAAGCAAAAAAATTGTATGCAGGGCTCCAGACTAACATTTTTTCCTAGGAGCGCTGTAGCCCCTGACTGAAAATTTTAGGAGCGCAAGCAGAACATTTAGGGGCACAAATCTGCTTGCAAAGCAATTATTCAAATTTCCTCCAAAATAACTGTAATATTGATAAATTCTTTAATAATAAATAGACTTAACGTACAGATATTACAATGTGTAGTTTTATTTTCAGTTCACAGGGCTCCAGACTAACATTTGAGGGCACCGGAGCCACTGAGTTCTACAAAAAATATCTGGTAGCACTGGGGCTGACAATAAAGCACTAAGCTTAATTTAGGGTGTGGATGAAATTAACTTTAATTATTATCATTCATAATGTCTTAATATTAATTAAAAAGCTAATCTAGTGGAAAAAAAAATGTATATTAGGGAGTGAAAATAGCCAATAAGCATCCTACTGTTTACAATGGTAATTTATTTGTAATTTTTAAATAAGAGTTTTCCTACATCTTAATTTTTAGTTTTAGGACACTCTTTGAAGGATGAACAAAAAAATGTGTTGGTCATCACATAAAAAAAATGAAAAAATAAATAAATAAATAATAATATTATATATATATTATAGTTTTGAAGTGCTGGAAAGAGATGTGTAGTACTTGTAAGCCTTTGACTATTTCTGTCACAATACCATAGTTATGGTTAGAGTTATTAAATCATTGGCTAAATCCATGGTGAATGTTGCTGATTTGTGAACTGAAAGCTAAGTGTTTCTCCTGGTTTCCACGTCAGCGCTGTTTGATCTGATGTCTATGGTTTATAACAGAACTCTGCGCCGAATCGAAATGTTTCTCACAGGATCTCGCAGCGATGATGTTATTAATTCTGAGGCGAATTCAGTGGATTTCTTCACTGGATCTCCTAGTTACAGTGTCGCACGGACGGGTCTGGGTGGAAGATTAAAGAAGATGAAAACAATATCAAAACAGCACTTTATAACATAATTTAAAAATTTTTTTTTTATTTTTTTTTTTTGTGAAAGGGAAAGGAGAAAGCGTTGGAGGATAACCTGAACCTAAGCTGTTAGAAGATGCATTTTAATTGTCACTCAATGAACTGGTACTTACAATCTATTGTAAGTAATTACATTGCTGATATATTCTTTTCTATCACTCCCAACATAATAATGTCATCTATAAATTTCAGCTTATTACCATGGTATAGTTAACATGAACAAGAATCTTATTCAGATTTGTAGACTAATGCCAAGTTCACATTAACTTACATGATTTAACCTCGATTTGCAAGTCACCGACAAAAGCCCTTGATCAGAGGCAAATCGCCAATCTGCATGGTACCAAATTCATTATTTCACTATAATTATATTAAATAGGTCTTATTGATAAAATAAAAAAAATCATTGATATCGATATCATTGTTATTGATATCGTTGTTAAATTTTTTTTTAATTATATTTGGCTAACACTGAAACAGTTAATATTATATAGGTGAAACTCGAAAAATTAGAATATTGTGCAAAAGTCACCTGTACCAGTAAGTTACCATAGCTAAGTGTAGCTTAAGTCTAAATTATTACGTATAATGTAACAGTCTATGCTCAGGACTATGTTAACTAGCAAACAAGGTAATGATAATATAACCATTAGCCTAACCTAAATATTTAAAAAAGGGTTATTCACCATAGACTAATGCTGCCAGGCAGAAAGCTGGCAAATAATGATATGGTTCATTACAAGAGCGAAAATTTTTTTTGCAGCTGATTATTAAACTGGCATTAAAGAAAGGCTAACGACAAAGAACAACATTAATCAATCAGCTAGCTAGTTGCGAGCCAGCTTTCTGGCTATGAAGTAGTGGACATACATTTTTTGACAAAACCAACTTAATGCATAGGCTACATCAATATTGACACATTTGAGGTTGTCAGTCCACATACCAATACTACTATTCCATACTATTTTTTTCCTACTATGGTAGTCAATGGGGGATGAGAGCTGATTGGTTACAAACATTCCTCCAAATATCTTTCTTTGTGTTCAGCAGAACAAAGAAACTCATTCAGGTTTGGAACAACTTAAGGGTGAGTAAATTATGACAGACAACTTTGGGTGAACTATCCATTTAATGTTAGCCAAGACATTTTAAGCCTTCGACCAACATAAAGAGCATACCATTTCTTATTGAATTTATATTTGCTAAATACCTATTCTTTTTTAATCTTAGGCTATGTAGGCTGCACATAATTAGTTTATTTTTTTGATTTCCTCAAGGGTATGCCGATATAATAGCCACAGAGGCAAAAGAAGCACCAAGACTGTCAGATCAGGATCAATCTTTGAGAAGTCAAGATGCAGCCTATTTTCATGGATGACATTTTTTTACAGGTAATCCAAATCATACATTCAGATAAGTAATGCAATTGTACTTACTGTAGTCTCTCTCTCACTCTCTCTCTCCACACACACACACACATATATATATATATATATAAAAAACACATAGACACACATGGATTTGGAAGGCTTTGGTTCTTTAACCCACAGAACCCTGCAATGTTTGGACCTCGCTAAATAGCATGATCAGTAAAACTGGTAGGCATGCAGTGGACTGTGGTGTTTGGCAGTGGTCCATATATTAAGGCACATAGTCAATGATAGACTCAATAATATTTTTTTTTTTAGTCAATAACATTTCTATGCTGCTCGGTATTTGTTTAATATTCAAGTAAATGTGCTTCTTTGTCAGGTTTTCTCAAGGCTTGCGAATGAGGCAGGTTGATATGAAGACAGATGGTATTGCTAAAAGTTCAGCAACACTCTCAAAGATGTCATCCCGTGTAAGAAGAGTGTGCAGACATGCAATGAGGTTATATGAAAATAAAACAGGACAACGACTTGGAGATGAAATGGAGTCTGTTGTCATCGATGAGAGCAACTTCCGCCATAAACGAAAGGTATTCTATAAGTATTAAGATGAAACTATCTTATTTTGTTTGTGTTGCGTTCTGCTACTAGAATGCGTATCAGCCCTAGCCTCCTATTTGCCAACTCAAATGCAAATAGTATGCTCTACAGGTGAAACTCGAAAAATTAGAATATTGTGCAAAAGTTCATTTATTTCAGTAATTGAACTTAAAAGGTGAAACTAATATATATATATATTATCTATATCTATATCTATATATATATATATATATATATATATATATATATATATATATATATATATCACTTTGCATGTAATGAGTCTATATAATATATTAGTTTCACCTTTTAAGTTCAATTACTGAAATAAATGAACTTTTGCAAGATATTCTAATTTTTGCGCATTTCACCTGTATATTTGTGTTCCATTATATAAAATGTCACTGTGCTTGTGACTGGCCGTACATGACGCACTGTGCCAATATGAAAATAGGGTCCTTAGGGTCAGACTATATGACTATTATGATAATGATGGTGAATTGAAGTGACAGGATGTTAAGAAAATATGTTTTTTTACAGTATGCTCGTGGGAGAATATCCAACACCTGGAGACGCAAAAAGTGGGTTTTTGGGATGCTTGGAGTAAAAGAAAGGGATCAAAGACCTATCCTGAGGCTGGTCAAGAAGAGGTCCCACCACGATCTGATTCCCTTATTGGTGAAGCATCTGTAGCCTGGGACATTAATCCTTAGTGACGGGTGGAGAGCATGTAGGGGTGTTCTCACCAATTTGGGCTACAGGCATTTCACCATGAATCATTCAAGGTGGTTTGTTGATTCTGTAAGTGGAGCTCACACTCAGCACTTGGAGAGGGCATGGTTACATACAAATCGACAATTTGGCGATTGAGGGGAAACCGAACTGCCAAGCTTTTGAAAGAGCATCTTGCAGTAATAGAATGGACCTACTGGCTTGGAAACAAGCATAAGAAAGTGTTACTCGGTCGTTTATTGAAGGACATTCGGCACCAGTTTCCCTGTTAGCCAATAGTTGCAATTCATTTATAAAACTTTATACATTAAAAGGTGACTCCTTACCCTAAAACATTTTTTTTTCTTTTTTTGTAAAACAGCTGGTTTTGTAAAGAGATATACAGGCACTTAAAATAAAGTTCATGGTGTATGTAATGAATTCCTTCTCAGCTCTTCCCAGGTATTGCTGTTGATTTAACTGGTTTATACGGTTTCAGAATAAAGCAGTAAAGTTAAGATCAAAGTCCATTTGTGTCCACAGTACATTGCTTGCAAAGGCTTGAACTTTCATGTTCATATTCATGTCATTTCACAGATATGCCACCATTAATAGCACATTGTTCATCAGTCACCACTTTAGTTGAGGGGCCATACACACATGATGAAGTCATTAAAAGATTATGCTTAGTTAATAATGACTAGTGTATTTGAATGTCAACAGAATTTGTGTGTTATGAGTTGTGATTGGACTATTTTGGGTTCTGTCCATTTACCTGCAGGCTATTATGAAGACATGAACATGCTGGATAACTCAGATCATAATGAAAACACATTGTTCATCAGTGTTTCAAAGGACAAGTCATCACTTTAGTTGAGGGGCCACACACATGATGAAGTCATTAAAAGATTATGCTTAGTTAATGATGACTACTGTATTTGAATGTCAACAGAATTCGTGTGCTATTTGCTGTGATGGGCCAATTTTGGGGTCTGTCCATTTACCTGCAGGCTATGAAGACATAAACATGCTTGGAAACTCAGATATAATTCAGAAAAACAGTTCTCACATTAATTGATATACTGTTCTAGCCTGTATGCATGCATGCATGCATGCGGTAATGTGGATTTTTGAATATTCCTTTAATAATTCGAAGAGTAGTCTTGCATGCATGAATTAATGCTTTTTTTTTTTATGCATGAGTTAATGATGATTCAGGTACCATAACTGTAGCTTTATCCACAATGGATAGTAAAGACATTTTTTTTGTCAACAAAGAAACATCACGATCATGCATAATAAATCATAATTCATGATGATGTACTCATCTTAGTTAATGTTTTAATTAATGTGTTGTTCATTCATGAAGTCATGAATGAAAAACGTTGAACTCGTGTTAGTTCCTGATGATTCATGAGATATTAATGCATGAATTCATACGTGAATTCATGATAATTCATGTACCCTTACCGTAAAGTGTTACCGAAATGCAAACTCAAGAATGAGCAATGAAACACAGAACCAAAATAACATCGAGACAAACAAGCTCAAAATTAAACAGGTGTGCATGAGATATGGCACCTGTCATTCCCTCAGAGTCTCTAACACTAAATTCTCTGATAATTTCAGGGTCTAGAATGTCCTGTCACACATGACCGCTCTTCAGGTCAAAAGCCCTCCTAGTCTAAAAAATATTGTAGAATTTAAGCAGCATATAAAATTGTGTATTCTGGTTGCACCGGAGCGATCCGAGGAGCTGGAGGAGGTTGAACAGTGGGAGACAGGAGACTACATTTCAAGGGCTTCAGTTGTGAAATGTGGAAGGTGGGATGGATCCTCAGTGACCATGGTAACTGAAGCTTATAGGTTACAGGATTCATTCTGCGAAGATTCATAAAGGGGCCAATTTTCTGGTTTCCACTTTAAGAGAGATGTCCTTCGTTGACAGCCATACCCATTTTCCAGGATGCAGAGATAGTCCCAGCCTGTGGCAGTGGTTAGCCTGATGCTGTTGTTGAAGTTGGGCTCTTTGGGGAGCTGCTCGGGCCCTCCAACAGGTTCCTCTGCATTGCTGGACCAACCGTTCTACTGATGGCACACCAACCTCCAAGTCTTGTTCTGGGAACAGAGGTGGTTGATAAACATACTGACATTCAAATGGGACATACATATGGAAAGTCTGACGAAGGGTGTTCTGAGAATACTCTGCCCAGATAAGCCGACAACTCCAAGTGGATAGATTGGATGAAGCCAGGCACCTCAGAACTCTCTTCATCTCCTTGTTCACTCTCTCCATCTGTCCAATAGAATGTGGGTGTAAACAAGATAACAGGCTGGTAGATGCTTGATCTACTGGAAGAAGGCCTTCCAAAACCTGGAAGTAAACTGGGAATCACAATCAGGAGACAATGTCTGTGGGAAGACCATATAATCTGAAAACATGTATTAAAACTACTGAACAGCCTCTCGGGTAGATTTGGGTAGAGGAGCAAAGTGGAAGGTTTTAGAAAAATTATCAGGTTGATGTATTTGAGCCCAATGAACAGTTGTTTCAATGTCCCACCGAATGGGTGTTGTCATTTTAGATGGTGACAATATGGGTTCAGGATGCTTCACCTGTTCTGGAGGATCAAAATGTCTCGAAAGGCATCTGGCTTCCCTTTCTTGGAACGTAGTCTGTAAGATAGAACAAAGTCAAAATGGTTAAAAAACAGTCACCTTTAACACAGAATTTAACCTCTTTGTTTCTTGAATGGAAGCCAGGTTTTGTGGTCAGTCCACACCAAATATGGATGTCTGGCCCCCTCCAGCCATTGTCTCCACTCTTCTGATGCAATTTTCACTGCCAACAACTTTCAGTCTCTAATAATATCTAATGCTCAGGATCAGGAGGAGTCAATATTGGGGCAGAAGAGAATCACATTTTGAGATCTTCAAAAGCCTTGTTTGCCTCAGTTGTCCACTGAAGGTGTTTGAGATTACCTTTGTCAGGGTACTGAGTGTGGCAGCAATGATACTGACATATCGGATTAATTTCCTGTAAAAATTGGCAAATCCAAAGAAACATTGAACTTGTTTGATGTTGGTTGCTGCCATCATCTGACATTTTGAACCTTATTTGGGTCCATCTGGACCGGACCACTAGAAATTATTATGAGACAGTGGAAATGTGTTTCTTTTCTTGAAAAGATTGTAACTCCGAAGCTGTTGGAGGACTTGCCAGACATGTTGAATGTGTTCTTGGTGGTTTTTAGAGAAGATGAGGATGTCATCGAGGAATACAAATGTGAATCTGTTGAGCCTCTCCCGGAGCACATTGTTAATGAAAGACTGGAATACTGCAGGGACATTTACCAATTCAAATGGTATCACCAAATTCTCATAGTAGCCTGCCGATGTTATGAAGGCAGACTTCCATTCACCTCCTTGTCGAATATGTACCAGGTTGTAAGCATTGCAAGGATCCAATTTGGTAAAGATGGCATCTTGAAGATCAAGAGCAGTTGTCATTAGAGGTATAGGGTAGTGATTCTTTATGGTGATCTTGTTTAAACCCCTATAGTCAATACATTGCCTTAGACCCCATTTTTCTTGCAGACAAAGAAAACAGCAGCAGCAGTATATGTTGAGGGATGGATGAATCAAGCAGTAAGAGCATCTTTTATAAAATCCTCCATGCCATTCCTTTTTGGTGCTGAAAGTGAGAAGAGTTTTCCTCTCGGAGAGCAGGTACCAGGTAAAAGATATATTGCACAGTCATATGATAGATGGGGGTGGTATGGAAGGCCTTTCTTTTACTGAATACCTCCAATGGATCATGATATTCAATTTGGACTCAGGACAGTTCAGAAACAGTAATGGGAAAAGGAGGAATTAGTTGGGATTCAGGAGACCCTGAATGCTTTAGAAAGGGTGTTGGAGACTCGAGAGGGGAATTGTTGGCTCAGGAGGGGCAAATTACCTGAGAGGGGTTGTTGGTGACTTGAGAAAAACAGGGGCTCGGAAGAGGTCACTGGAGACTCAAGAGGAGCAGTAAATGAGTAGGTCTGAAATGGGTTGGAATGCACTTCTTGTCCCATACTCTCATGGATCCCTGAGGCCAGTCAAATTGGGGGTTGTGTTGCGTTATCCAAGGAAACCCAAGAAGAAATGAAAATTCTGGGGAGTGGATTTTGTTGAAAGAGAGCCTCTCTAGGTGTTCAACAATGCACATGTGAAGGGGAGCTGTCACATTGTGAATGTCTCCTGAACTCCGTAGCCTTTCATCTAATGCAGTAACTTTCAAAGGAGAGTTCACGTTAATAAGTGTTATCTTTAGTTGCTGTGCCAGACGAATATCCAATACATTTCCTGATGCCCTAGAATCAACATAGGCTGAAAGGGAATGCTTCTGCTTACCCCAGAATAAAGATACTTTTAGCAGGATGCTTGGAAGCACAGGTCTAGGAGGAACTGTAGAGCTCATCAAAAGTCTCCCTTCCTTGGTTTCCCCTGACAACTCAGGGCAAGATGCACAGAAATGACCTGATTTACCACAGATCGGTAACAGATCGACTTCCTTGGTGCAGATTAAGGAGACCGTTGAAGGCTTAACTAGATAACTAAAATATCTTGTAATGACGATGAAAAGATTAACTTTACGTAAGCACTAGCAAAACACAAAGAATACAAACTCAAGCACAATGAAACGCAAAACCAAGATCATTTAAATAGAGAGACAAAAGAGCTCAAAATTAAACACAGATGTGCATGATGATTGGCAAACTAATGAGAACAGGAACTACTGACCATAAAAGCAAAAGCAAATGGGAAATAATGCCATCTTGTGGCCATCATTCATGTTGCACCTGGGTCTTCTTACAATCTCTTTTCATTATCTCAAACATTACTCTGTTTAAGCATCCCAGCCAACCCAAAAACATTGCTCAGTGCCGTGAGTTTGGGGTGGTTCTATTTGTTTCAAGACCATTGGAAGATGGTGGGTGTGTTTGGGGAAATTTGTTATTTATGCAGTTCCCTTTGGTGGCACTAGTGGCTCAGAAATTCTTTCAATAGTCTCACTTTTGTGGGTTTGATCCTGTGGCTGTAATAAACATTAAAACATGTAGAATATTTAAATGTAAATGTTTAAATACAAGACTCAATCATGTCTGCAAATGTGACATTTTGTTTTATTCACATTGCATAAGCACAATGATTCCTTTATTTATACCCTATTATACTGTAGCATAATAAAGAGAGCAATATTTTCTCATAATCATATTTCACTGGTGTCAAACCCAGCGGAATATGATTTATATTCATGAATATTGTCACTGGAGGTTACAGGCATTTGTTTATCAAGAGGGTCCGGCATACTTTAGAAAATAAATGCATAAAAATTGGCTCGATATCTAGAACAATTTATCCTAAAATGTGTGATGTTTGTGAGAGTGTTTGTGAGTTGGTGTTAGTTCTTTGCTGTCTCTTTGATTTGAGATACAAATAAAAGTATCTTAGTTTGCATCACTGTTTTTGTAGTGATAGTGATCTAGTCAGGCCCTCTAGTTTCTCTGATCTGTGGGTGTTCTGGAGGGTTTGCTGCATGTGTGTATGCATCGTGCATTTATATGCGTCTTGTGTGTATCTACATGGTGATCGTTGTCTATGTGCTCTGTGCCATGTGTGTGGTTTCTCGAAGCTCCTGACAGCCCATTTACAAATCCAAACTTGAGTCAGATAAGATCTTTAATACCAGGTGTCATCTCTCTCCCATGACACTCCCAGCATGCTACCACAATGCACTATGCCTCTGAATTATTAATAACCAGGGGTGCCAGTCGGCCTTGATCAGCCCCCTAATAATGTTGATTTTCCAAGTTTTGCTGCCAATGTGATTATTAAAATGATTAATGTGACAGCAGTATGGTGGGAGGCACCATATTAGGTAAAGCAGAACTGTGTATCTGTGAAATTTGAAGATACTTTGAAACTACTTTGTCAAGCTGCAGCACTCACAATGTAAAATAGTTTAACCAAAGTCAAGCTATGATTTTTTAAAAAGTAGTTAGCTGCACAACAAGCTACTACAAAAGCCAACTACCTTTGAAGTTATTTTATTTTATTATTTTTAAATATAAAGATTATGATTTTTACCAATCAGAGCAGTATTAATCTGGAACAAAACATTAGTGTCTCAATAGGTGTCAGCATTGAACTTTTCAATACAAATGTACACAAAATACAACATAACTTAATGCAAAAAAACTAAAACACCCTAATTCATTTGAAAACATTGTGATGAACAGAAGCATTTCAGTAAATATTTCACCATAATAATTATAATAATAAATAAATAAATAAAAGATGTGCACTGCCACTTCTGAGTAGAGACTCGTTGTGAATCTGTGAGTATTTTCCAAATGAACCGTTTCACTATAAATACATTGAACTCCCCAATGTTATATATGAGACAGAGAACATAGAGCATATTGGAATTTGATTTCAGCTTATATGGTTGTTAAGCTGCATGCACAGTAAATGTGACAAACAACAGTGATGAATCGTTTGGTTGTTACATTACTACTTGTTGGAAAATAGTACTGTAGCATGGTACTGTAAAGCAACACTGTTGTGAAAATTTAAAATTTTAAGCTACTGTCACACTATAAAAACCATGTGAAGTTTGTAGAGCACCTATTTAGTTAGTAACCAGGTTTGCTCTTCTTAGCTGGCCACCAGACTGGAAGGTCGGACATCGATTGATGGTTTAGATGGTTTCAGCTGAACACCAGTTTGACCAGATAAATATTGTAGGCCAGCCAGCAGCCATATTACCCTGTAGAACTAGACCGATTGCCCAGTAAAGCTAAGCAGGTTGAGCCTGGTTAATACCTGGATGGGAGACCTTCTGGGGAAAACAAAGTTTGCTGCTGGAAGAGGTGTTAGTGACAAAACTAGTGACGGGGACACTATACTGTAAAAAGGCACCGTCTTTCGGATGAGAAGTTAAACTGAGGTCCTGACTGTCTGTGGTCATTAAAAATCCCAGGACACTTATTGCAAAGAGTAGGGGTGTAACTCTGGTTTCCTGGCCAAATCCCCCCCCCATGGCCCTCGATCATGGCATCCTAATAATCTCTCCCACTCTCCTCTCCTCACCACCAATAGCTGGTGTGTGGTAAGTGTTCTGGCACACTGTGGCTGCTGTCGCATCATCCAGGTGGATGCTGCACACTGGTGGTTGTTGAGCAGAGTCCACTGTTCATCATGTAAAGCACTCTGAGTGTAGTGTCAGAAAAGCACTATGTAAGTGCAATGTTCATTTCAACATTTATTACAATAGACCAGCTAGACCAGATGAACACGTTTGACCAGTTAAGTAGACCATGTGAAAACCAGTTTAACCAGGCAAGTAGACCAGATAGACCAGCTGAACGCCAGTTTGTCCAGGCAAGTAGACCAGTTAGACCAGCTGAACCCCAGCATGGACAGGCTGGAAAACTACTCAGACCAGCTGAACAGCAGTTTGATCAGGCAAGTAGAAAACTTAAACAGCAGTTTGACTAGGCAAGTAGTGCACAAAGGGGTCGGTGGCTTAGTAATAAACATATTTCCCATTCATCTTTATGATCTGTTCTGTGTAATTCATTGATGATTATAAATGGTGTGGTGGGCATGGAGTGGAGCAGTGGAGGCACCTCTAGAGTGAACTGCAAATTTATTGTAATTATCTGTAAAATTTGGGTGCCATGTTTCTGGAGACAGAACATCAGAGCAGATGGCTAAGAGGGCACAGATGATGTATTACAGAAAGACGGAGGAGACATGGGAAGGAGTCAAGAACATATGGATTGTTTTCATCGCAAGAAAGAGCAAAAGAGAGAGATTTTAGTTATAGAGATAGACTTGAGCAGACAATGTAACATCTGTATGCTGCTGTAGTGTGTGGTGATGACTCCTAACATATTTCATCTCCACACATCGTTCTACATGCTTTACGAATGTACTCTTCCTTGCTCCTAAGGGACCAAATCAGACAAGAAACATCTGGTGGTAGTGGCTCCAGCTACGTGCTAAGCTGTATTACATTTACAGTTGTATTATAGATGTAAGGGTTGGTGTCATGAAAGAATGATTTCCAAAGTAGGAATTTTCACCCAGTAAATATTTTAAGTAACTTATTAATACTGCTTTTCTGGTGAAAGTATAATGCATCTACGCCTGTACTTTTTAGAACCCAATGCCACGTTGTTATAGTCGCAAACAGCAGGTGTCCGTGTTAATTAAATATTTGCAGTATGTTTCTAACTTAGAAAAACAGAAATAGCAGCTGACCAACAATAACTAATTGCCGAAGATAATAAGTCAAACCTCCACCCCCTGGTTAGTGCAGAAGTTTAATACATATGGTTAGGGGTTTATGAAAATTCCTAACAATAAGTATGTGCAATTGAAGTCACAGACCAGCCAAAGTCCGTCTAATGCATAATGCACATAAAACAGGACAACACTTTCTCAGTCCAATAAACACTGATCTAATTGGCTGGTTTGATGCAACTTTTGAAGGCACACAGGACAGTTTTAGCAGTCATGACATCTTTACCTAAAAAACAAACAAACAAAAAAAACACTTTTACAATGTACCAGATATAATCAATGAGCACTTTTGAGGATGAAATTATTTATGGATTTGCCAACGTCGCCAGGTTAGTGACATCAACTCTTTAAAAAATATTTTGAGTTTTGTTTTAGGGACTTATAAGCAAGTAAAATAAATATCCACAAGCAGAACTTATATTGTGCTTTGTTTATTTTTTAAGTCTCTAAAATTGCGTAAAATGTTCCATACTTAGGCTCTATACACATTTTCCACGTTTCGTGATTTCTGTGCAATCACTTGCCATTATTTACATTTTTTACTCTCTACTTTTATGGTTAAATATAACTCAGTTAGCCCTGTCCCTTAATTGCACATAATTACAAATCAACTGATCACTTTAAATGTCATTTAGATGGCTGGTCCTTTCTAAGTAGGCAATTATTGGCCATTTTAAGCACCAATAAGCCCCAGACATCATGCAGTAGACAAAGGTCTGACTATGTGAGACTAGCACAATGGTAATGCTTTTAAAAAGCACCACTAATGAGGAAAAGTAGACAAACAGAATTCCAGGTATGGACAAAATGTAGAATTTTGTTGCCATTTATTGTGTGTGCCATTTTTTTGTATGGAATTTTAATGATGGTCATTCAAATTCTGTGGAAGTCTGTGGTTCCCTGTCTCTTGCTCACTTGATGTTGTGTCGGATGAAGCGACACTAGGAGATTATCTTGAAGGCCTTGGTTACCACTGAACATGAGAAAAGGCCAATGAGAAGGCAGACAAAATTTGCATGTCCCTCCCCCGACATACAGGTATGAAAGGAGGGAATCGTGCATATCTTCATTCAGATGTCTTCTTCGGAGTCGAGCAGTTGTGCGATCAGTGAGCTGAGATCACTTCTGTTCCACTCACCTCTGTAGAGCATTACTGTTGTATTTACGGCGTGTATCAGCGGCTTTCTCCTTCTCTACATGGCAGTGCAGCTTTGCCCCTAGGCGCTTCGACAGCACTTCTAAAAGAGAATATTTTTCTAAAAGAGTTTTTTTTCTCTCTAAAAGAGCACACACAGCAGGCATTGAACATCCATTTCAGGACACGTCTCGGCTGGACTGCCACCTTCGGGTCGGCACGCCCAGATGGCCGACATGCTTTCCCAGACCGCCGTGTGAGTGTGCGGTTGGATTGGAACCCTCTGTCCTCCCCACAGCCCTCACGGCTAGACGATTTCTCGCCATGGAGTTAGACTCAGTCTCAGAGGTCGCGCCGCTGGGGTTGATGCATATGAGACCGCTTCAGCACTGGCTTCAGACTCGAGTCTCGAGATGGGCATGGCACCACGGCACATACCGTTTGTCCATCACCCCCGCCTGCAGCCCCGGGACAGATCTCTGTTTTCTGTGGACAGGAGTCCCTCTATAGCAGATTTCCCGATGCGTTCTCGTCACCACAGATGCCTCCAAACAGGGTTGAGGCACGTGAGCAACGGGCACGCAGCCGCCGGCTGCCTAGAGTTGACGGCTGTAAGGGCAAGCACATCTTGATTCACTTAGACAACACCACCACTATAGCATACATAAATCGTCAAGGCGGCATGCGCTCTCGTCACATGTCACAACTCGCCCGCCGTCTCCTCCTTTGAAGCCAGAAGTGACTCAGGTCATTGCGTGCCACTCATATCCCGGACAACCTCAACACAGCAGTGGATGTGCTGTTGTGACAGGACACGTTCAACGGAGAGTGGAGGCTCCAACCCCAGGCTGTCCAGCTGATTTGGAAGCGGTTCGGCAAAGCACAGGTAGACCTGTTTGCTTCCCAAGAGACCTCCCATTGCTTGCTCTGGTACTCCATAGCAGAGGCTACCCTCGAGATAGACACGCTTACACACAGCTGGCCCCTGTACGGGATGCGGAAGATCTAAGTGGCCTACAACCTGCTGTCATAGACAAGATCAACCAAGCCAGAGCTCCCGCTACCAGGCAACTTTGCGCCCTGAAGTAGCGCTTGTTTGCGAATTGCTGTTCTTCCTGATCTGAAGACCTGCAGAGATGCGCAGTCGGGTCAGTGCTCTCATTTCTGCAGGAGAGGCTGGAGGGGAGGCTGTCTCCCTCCATCTTGAAGGTTTATGTAGCCGCTATATCGGCTCATCATGACGCAGTGCGCGGTAAGTCCCTAGTGAAGCACGATCTGATCATCAGGTTCCTTAGAGGCGCCTAGAAGCTGAACTCTCCCAGGCCTTGCCATGGGATCTCGCCATGGTCCTTTCAGTCCTTCAGAGAGACCCCCCCTTCGCCCCCGCGCTCGCCTCCATCAAGAGAGTTGGGGATCTGCAAGCATTCTCTGTCAGCGACACTTGCCTGGATTTCGGTCCGGCAGACCCCCATGTCATCCTAAGACCTTGACTCAGCGGAGTCCCCAAGGTACCCAAGGTTTCTACGACCCCCTTCAGGGACCAGGTAGTGAACCTGCAAGCACTGCCCTGGCATGAGACAGACCCAGCCTTTTCGTTTCTATGTCCGGTGCATGCTTTGCGTACCTATGTGGACCACACGCAGAGCTTTAGATGTTCTGAGATGCTCTTTGTCTGTTTTGGTGGACAGCGGAAAGGGAACATTGTCTCCAAACTGAGGCTATCCCACTGGGTCATTGACACCATCACTTTGGCCTATAACACCCAGGCCATGCCCACCCCCTCGCAGGTTCGAGCACACTCAACAAGAAATGTGGCATCCTCGTGGGCACTGGCTAACGGCAAGTCCCTAGCAGACATCTGCAGAGCAGTGGGCTGGGCAACACCAATACCTTTATGAGATTTTACAATCTCAGGGTTGAGTCGGTCTCGTCCCGTGTTCTCTCAGGTCCGGGCATGTAGAACTCAGGAATACTGACTGGGTGTTCCACTTGCACATAGAGCCTTTCCCCTCCACTGAGGTGATGACATGCACTCTTTCACCCAGGAGAATACATTAAAGTCACGCTCCCTGTATTTTCTTCCTCCCTAGCCCTCTGGTCCATGAATTCAGTTGAGGAATTCCCTAACCAGACCCACTACGGGTACTAATTACTCTGTACTGGAATAGGTGCTCCACTGGAAATCTATGCGAGAAACATAGAGAGAGAAAAGGCATGAATGGCACGGCCTGCTCCCATTGGCACGTCGCTTGTATAGGAGGGACACAACGAACCATGTATGTGAGCTGCTGACGCAGGTGACAAACATCATACACTTTTTAGGTTCCCAGCATCCCGAAGGGGGGGGCCCTTCTGGATGCCGGAAACCTAAAATTTTATGACGTTTTTTATGAGCTGTTAAGGGTACATGCAGTCTGACGCAGCCTGTTGCTTTGGCACGCAACTGCCTGCCCGCACCTGCATCAGCAGCTCCCGTACATGGTTCAGCATATGGCATGATTGAATAGGTACCCCTAGTCAATCACTTAATTCAACACAACGTCGAGTGAGCGACAGACGGGGATCGTCTAGGTTACTGTTGTAACCTCCGTTCCCTGATGGAGGGAACGAGACGTTGTGTCCCCTGGCCACGGCGCTTAACCGAGCCATTGTAATGGCAGAACCTTATTCTCGGCTCCATAGTACAAAACCTGAATGAACAGATGCACAATTCCCTCCTTTTAAACCCGTAAGTCCGGGGTAGTGACATGCAAAGTCTGTCTGCCAAATTCTCATTGGCCTTTTCTCAAGTTCAGAGTTAACCGAGGCCTTCAAGAAAGTCCCCTAGTGTTGCTTCATTCAACACAACATCTCGTTCCCTCCATCAGGGAATGGAGATTACAACAGTAACCTAGATGTCAAAACAACATATTTCATACATATTCTGTGAGCAGAGTTTCAAAAAGTCCATGTAAAGCAACTCCATTCGGCAGTAATATTGGAATTGTACTTAGAAGCTATTTTCTATTGATACAAGTACAGCTCAATGGGGAAATGGGGGAAAGACGAAAATCTGAAAAACAGTTTCCCAAGATTACATTCCAATTATACATTTTAAAGCAGCTGTCAAATATAACAGCAAAGATACAATGTTTTTTTTAGCTGCCTAAATAATACACAAAAAGAAAAATATTTTTCTTACTAAAAAATATATTTTTTTCTATTTTGCAGCTCACATCTGAAAGTTAAACTGCAATTTGCTCTTTTAACTGTAGGGTGGGACTTCCGTCACAACACTGACATACTGATCGTTGTGGTTTATCCCATTAATTTTATTATGGGTGGTCTGTCTCGTCCACTTTTATTGTTACAGCCAATTTCTGAAAGGTTCTCAATTTAACTGCAACTCTTTAGTAAAACACAGATGCCAGTCTTAATTTTTGTTGTGCTTTTACGGCATGGCAGATGTATTGGATCAGATGTATTCTATAGCTTACCAGATGTCTTGGATCAGAAATCTGTCAGTCTTAAGAGGTTTGGTACCCATAACAGTAACAAGTTGTTTACTTATCCTTTTGACTTCTCAAAGTGACTCAAAGAGCAGTGAGTGATAATGACTGATGTATGGCTTATAGATGTTGCTGTCTCCTGATGTTCTGAACAATGAAGAACATCTCCCTGTGTGTGTTTTTTCTCCTTATGGAGCAACTTTCTTTCCATGGTGTTAAAGTATCATTAATCACTTTCTGTCATCGCCCATCTGTTTAACATTTATCCTATAAAAGGAGACTGGGGAGAAAGACAGAAAGCTTCTAATTTCCTCACAAAGCTCTCTGAAATGTTCTGTACAGTATAGCCCCTTTACACCCAGCCTGACAACATACATTTCTAAAGGGATGACATTCCTGGCATGACTTCACATAACCCTGTTAACCATTCAGACTATGACAATAGAATTATGGCCAGATAGATCTGCATTATTATTGTGGCTTGTTCGTAGTGCACCTCAGTGCTACTGCACTGAGCTTGAGGGCACTGCCACCTCCCGACACACATTTTTCCTCCACAGACACTTACAATTTTTATTTTCTTTATCTTGTATGCTTCTGCTTTATTGTTTTGCATTAAGAGCGCTCAGCAAATACCACCTCCAGCCATCACCCTCTCTTACTGCCCACTCACAACCCCCACAACTTTACACAGAATCTCTTCACAAAAGGGCATCAGCCTCAAAAACACCTGAACACCACAGCATGACAGTCCCAGACTAGAGATGTGAAAGACTGCATATTTTCAAAATTGACTACCTGGTGGGCTGTCTGAACAACTGATTGACTGCTTAAAGGAAGACCAGTGCTACAGACACTGATCAGATGCATTTCTACACGTGTTCACACAGGACAGATTTGTGGTTTCAAATATAGCTGCACAGAGTGCAAACAGAATGGAACATATTGCAGGGCTTTCGAGGCATTTTTTCTTTTATTTAATATTTTAAACATAAAATTTGGAAAAACTGCTGGGCTCAGAAGACACTTTTTTATTTAACTTTTTAAACTTAAAGGAATAGTTCACCAAAAATGAAAATTTGCTGATAATTTACTCACTGTCAGGACATCCAAGATGTATCTGAGTTTCTTTCTTCATCAAAACAGAATTTAAGATTTTTAGGATTTCATTTCAGGCCTCCTCCTTTAACCTGTTGATACGCAATCAACCGCATGTGGTAGTGAAGTCACTCTGCTTACATTTAATATATAATTTACCGTCAATAAATGTAATTAATTTAAACAAATTATACATCTTTTCAAAGGTCTAAGGGTTCAACATTGATATCCGATCTCTGCTTCACGATAGCAATACTCCAGAAACAGCAATTTAGTTATTTGTGCCAGGAGTACAAATGAAAACATGCAATATCAAAACGGGACTTCATACCTTTTTTATGAACACACGATTGCCAGATTAATCCAGTTTGCGACACTTGGGTCAATTGTCCATGACAAGCGTTCATTGAAAACATCCAATAGCACTTTTTGTCCATAAAAGTGATAAATTTGATACATTTTGATATATTCTCCATTGTTTACATGAGATCTCGCCTGAACGAATTACCCTTTGTCATCGTTTTTCAACAAACTCTGCAATCTGAGCAGCATTAACGTAGAACTGTATATTATCTTATATATTACAGTCTCATAAACAAAATTAGCCTGTCTCCAGTCTATTTAAAAAAATGGGGTGTAGTTTAATTCATAATATCCAAGCAGTGCAGTCAAATTTTGTGTCGTCTTGAAAGGCGGAGCCTTAATTTTACTCTGTACACTGGCAGTTTTTTTTTTTTTTTTTTGAGAAAAAAGCTTGCAGGAACCATCATTTTTGGTAGATCATCATTGAAACATAACTTCTTTAGACTTGTGGCTATGAGAACATTGTATTTCTGGGTTGTCTTGGTACTTTATTATTGTTTTTTTAGATTATAAAAATATTTCCATTACTATAAACTTCAGCTTCTCTAACTTTAAAAAATAACAACATATATTAATTCTTATATATGATCTTTAAAAAATAACAACATATATTAATTCTTATATATGGTCTATAAAACTTGGGAAATAAAGCCCAAACTGGGTCGATACTCCAAAGGGTCATTTAAATACAACCATTTAAGTTCAGGTATGTCATTTTCATGGTTTGTGCTCAAAAAGGGGGTGCGTATCATCAGGTTAAACAATGCAAGTGAACGTACTCCATTTTGGTCTGAAATGCATATTTAAGGTGCATCAAAATAAACCACACAACTCCAGTTGACAAATGAAGTTCTTCTGAACCCAAACGATTGATTATTTTTAGAAACAAAACAATACTTATATACTTTTTAACTACATATGTCCGCTTCCAAACATCTCTGTGACGCATGCTCATGAGAGGGATGACCTAAGCTCATTGGTAAGGTCAAGCGTCACACTGTGGCAAAGCCAGGTTCAGTTCTGTGAGCCAAATCTGGGGCAACTAATGGGGTCAAAACAGGGACTAAGACACAATCTGGGGCAGACTTTTGTGTCAGTTTATAAATCCAATTTCCAAAATCATCTCCCTCCAAAATCTTAAGCTGATGAGATGACCCTACCATCACTGATGCGGGAGAGGGGGTCTCTCCGGTCTATCACTTTGAGGGGCAGTAGCACCTGTCAAAGAGGAAAAAACATGAGGTTTCAGTCTATTAAAATGAACATTATATGGCAATTTATGTCGTCTTTATAGTTTGAGGGAGGCTCACACCCTTTTTTTTTTGCTCTGTCCCACACCCAAACCATTTACTCCACTGTGTAACACTGATAATTTACCTTAAAATCAAAGTTATGTTTTTGATTCTGAGAAGCCTTTAAACTGCCTCAACCACCATTGGCAGGCTCTCTGCAACCCTTGACACATATTCGTTGGTGGTGTGGAATCTTTCTTGAACACCAGCATTAAACATAACATCAACAGGGAAAACTACTTCCTGTCCAGACATTTTCATATATGGTGTAAACTCAGTACTGGAATGTACTGCTCCTATATGCCATCATAACATATGGTAACAGTGTCCCAATTCTGTTGATTATCCTTTACAAAAAGAGACACAAGGTTTAGAAGAGTACAATTAAATCGTTCAATTTGTCCATCTGACTGAGGGTGGTATTGTGATGTTCTTGTCTTATTCATACTCAGTAACCTAGAGAGTTCTTTAAAAAGACAAGACTCAAAATTCCTTCCCTGATCAGTATGAATACTCCCAGCTGCCCCATATCTACATACCCACTCCTTTACCAAGCCCCTCAATACTGTTTGTGCCTCTTGGTGAAGTAAGGGAAGAAACCCCTGAGTCTCTATTCACAAATTATACATACTCAGTATTATGTGACAGGCACAAAACATCAGCTCAAGGAGAGTTTGTCATACAAATGTGATCTTTAGGAAAGTAGGCTACACCTGGGCACAGCAGGAGGACTGAAAAGTGTGACGTGTAGTATTAAAATGTTGTAATGAGACCTCCAGATTCGGGTATGGAAAAGGAGGAGATGGGGAGCAGAGACAAGCTGCAGGTACACCCCCATCACCACATACCTCCACTGCCCGAATCAGACTGGGGCAACATCCAGCCTGTCAACACCCCCACCCCCCACCCCAATTCTGGAGAGAAAGTCAGCCCCGGTATGTGGTTCACCTCAATTTGAACGGCTAAAGTGCAAGGTACCAAGGGGTAATCCGCACATTGGTATCCTTCATGCAGTGGAGCCACTGGAGTGGGCCGTGATCTGAACAGAGGGTGAAGTTCCGCCCCAGCAGGTAGAAGCGGAGGGCGAGGACTGCTCACTTGATCTCCAAACACTCCTTTTCAATGGTGCTGTACTTTCCCTTAGCGAGAGTTTACGACTAAAGTACAGCACTGGTCGCTCCTCCCCCTCCACCTTCTGCAAGAGCACTGCCCCCAGCCCTTTGTCAGATGCATCCATCTGCAAAATAAAGGGGAGAGAGAAATTTGGAGCATGTAAGAGCCGCCCCTCACAAAGTACATATTTCACTTTAGAAAAGCCTGTTGGCATGACTCCTTCCACTGGACTGGATTGGGAGCCCCCTTTTGAGTGAGATCCGTCAGCGGGCTGGTGACGTCAGAGAAACTAGGCAAAAACTTTCAGTAGTAGCCAGCCAGCCCCAGAAACTGTCTCACCTCCTTTTTGGGCTTGGGTGCTGGGCAGGCCGCGATCACTGTTGTTTTGTTAAGTTGGTGACACACCTGCCCATGGTACATTTTGTTATTAATATTATTAGTTTTAGAATTACATTTTACATTAATAGAATGAAATGCAATTGTAATAAGTTGGAAAGATGTGTCACATCTGTCCTATGATGGTCAGAATCTAGTCAATTGTTTATGGCGTGAGTCAAATGTGCCTGTTTGGACAGATTTTTCTGGAATATGTCAAATGAAAACCTGTTTTCCAGATTCTGCTGTGTTGCTTCTTTTCATCCATGCTCAAAATTAATGAGCTTGCTGCATTTGCTGCATTCAAGCCTCTGTTGGATACATAGATAATTACCCAGCGTGTTTCTGAAAAGAGAATAAGACCCCGCTGCCACGCATGGTTAAACAGATTTCAAGGAAACAATGACAGGGTCATTTGTAAACTAGCACTTTTTATTTATAATAATATTTTGTCATTCATATATTTATTCACTTATTGCCATCCTTTGAGCAATTAATGAATGCAGCATAATATGAAATGACAGGACCACACTGCAAGCATTAGAATTGAAAATTGGGCTTTCTGAAGTACTTGTGAGTTTTGTTTACCTATGTAAAACTCACCACTATTATGTTAGGTGTTCTGGGTAGTTACTTGTGTGTTCCATGTGGTTTCTAAGTGTTGGTTGCCAGGTCATTTCTCTGTAGTTGCCAAAGTGTTCTGAGTGGTTTTTAATGCATTGCTATGCCATTAGTAGGCTGTTACTAGGTAGCTGCTTGGGTGTTCTGAGTTGTTGTTAGGTGGTTGCTAGATTGACTTGTGGCTAAGTAGGTGCTTGCTAGCCCAAGTTGTAAGAGCCCCCAAGACTGTTATTTTGGTCCCATAGATACTTCCATGGCTTCAATGTAAGTCCATGGCTTCATGTCATAAAAAGCTTCAGTGTAGAAAAGTAAGAGTGCACCTCTGCTCAACATGATGCATGATTTGAAAAATAATTCAAGTTAAAAATTGTCAGTTGCACAAACGGTGCTGGATGCATTAAGTTAGGTGTAGGGGTTTGAGCAATTGTGTGAGAACTAGTGCCTTAGCAAGCACCACTAAAAACAATACAACTAAATGTGTATTGCTTTTAAATACATTCCCTATATACTGATGGAAATGACTTTGCTATTGCTATGTGCTATGTGCATGAGATTGAGAGTGCAGGAGGCAATAATCTCCCCAACTCATTAACTCTCAAATTAATTGATAAGCAAGCTGGGCTGGTAGACATGTAGGTGTATTATTAAAGTTCAAAGCCTCAGAGGTGTGCTTTGACTCTGAGTTTGATCAGCAATTGCTGAGTACTTTTGCACAAATTAATTGATTACTCTTGGGTGCGCAGGTTTCCCAAGTTCTATACAGTTTGAGTTCTTTATTGTTTTATAGTGTATTGTAGAATAGTTGTGATTGCCAGTTGTATTTTCTTTTATCTTAGTTAAAAAGAGAACTTGTGTTTTTTGTTTGCACTTAACCATTACAAAAAATATTCATTTATTTTGGACTGTAATTAATCAAATCAGAGAGAAAGTGTTTCTCTTACCAAAATACTTCAGGATCTGTAAGTGCGCTGCTTGGCAGACCTGATTTCTATAACTTATTCCCTAAGTCAACTCAACTGCAGATCCAATGATGAGAACCGTAAACTAATAGTTTGCCCAAACATGCTAATTCTGTGATCATGTACTCACTCTGACATTCTTTCTTCCATGGAAGCTCCAAAAGCTCCATAAAAGCACCCGTATACCTCTTAAGACTATATTTCAAGCCTTCTAAAGCCATATGCTAGCTTTGTGTGAGGAATGGACTGAAATTTAAGTTAACTGAAAATACCCTTCTTTGGTACAGCTTTCAGGTCTCAATTATGTATTTTCATATAATATTGAAACATTGTGATTGGTTACAAGATGAATGAGCACCAGTGGCACTCATTGACATCAAACCTGGTTAATAAAATTTGAGTCACAGCAGAGGCCAAGATTTCAGCAACATCTTACATTTAAATCTCATCCTCACAGAAAGCAATCACATGGCTTCAGAAGGCATATAGCTGTGCACTATACAAGCCTTTTCAAGCCATAATATAGAAGCGGAGGGCGAGGACTACCTTTGTGCTACTTTCATGGTGCATTTTTGTCCTTTTTGAAACATGACAGCCCCTGGCCACCATATGCATTCTTTATATGGAGAAGAGCAGCATGAACAATCTACAGTCTTCCCATGTGTAAGTCATACAGGTCGGAAACAACATGAGGATGAGTAAATGATGAAATAATCTACATATTTGTGTGAACCTTTCCTTTAGTAAACTTTTATTTTCTCATCGTTTTTCTCTTTCACTTTGCATCAATTTCCATTTAAAATAAAGTTTTTAAGGTTGCAGGAAAGACTCATTGCTATCATCACAACTGTTTTGGATGCTTAACTTATGTCCCGTAATGATCCCCCAGAAATATCACCTTTAATGATCTCCCGGACCTCCCTGTTTGTGTTCATCATGTTGTGGTGGAGGTAACTAATGACCCTCATACATTAAGTAAATGAGTTTTGCTCAACTTGTGGAATTACAATGGCTGAGGTCTAATGAGCTTGCATGTTTTTCAGGGCTTTTTGCTGCACGGAGAGAAGTCAATGTGTCATACCTTAATCACTTCAACTATAAACTCTCTAATGTGATTGCTTTGTAAGCTACAGGTCGTGATTTAATAACAGCTATTCCATGATCATTTTAAAACACTTTGAGGCACACAGAGCAGCTTAGCATCCAGGGAATTTTTATGGGCATTGTAATTTCTGATAATATAAAGATTATGCCATCTTGCATATGTTATAGACATACAGGGAGCTGACATGAAATACTTTCAGGAAGTTGACAGGTCCTGTGGTGTGACATGCTATACTCCATATAAAGCTATTTTAAATTGCATTTAGCTAATTCTTGTGTAATTACTATGCATGTCACTTTTATGACTGCATATTAAATGAGAGACTACATGGAGTATTTGTACTTTTAAAAATGCATTTGTCACACCACAGGACAATTTGAAATGAACTACTGAGGTAAAAATGTGATTATAAATGTTGAGAAATTTAAAAGAAATGGTGACCATTTACTAGACCTAATATATACAGAACACTTACCCCTAAACCCTCATATGTATAAATTTGAACCTCAAAAATTTATGTTTATAAAAAAAAAAAAAAAAAGTCAATGGGTTATGCGTCAGTTACCCAGATATGGTTTAAAATTATAGGGAAAGATAATTAAGTCTGGAATTTATTTTATCTTGGCTGACAATCTTTGATGGAAGGATGCTTTTGACAGTGTCTCATTAAGCTTTCAGAGATTTTATAAATGTCTCTCTCTCTCTCTCTCTCTCTCTCTCTCTCTCTCTCTCTCTCTCTCTCTCTCTCTCTCTTCATTCTATTGTTTGACAGGCAGGATAGCATTTGTAGGATGAGTTTGTTTCCTATTTAGCGTTGAATGAACGGTCAGTAGACAATTGGTCATCAGTGGACAAAGAGAAAGCTTCTTTTCTATCAAATGAAATTATGGGCTGCAGCTGTCGCTCAAAATTTGTGTCAGGTCACTGTCAAACAAAAACGTTCTTATATAATGTTTCAGTGTCTGAAAATTGAGCATGCTACATAAAAGCATAGTCTAGAGATATTCTTAACCACTGTTCATTAGCACTACTGTAAGAAAAAAAATATAGTGTTGGTGTCACTATCAAGTTGCAAATATAAATATGTTAAAATATTTTGGTAACACATTATATGATGCTAGTATAAATAAAGCATTACAAAGATATTCTTAATCTCTTGTAATTCACATTATATTTGAAAATAGCCTTATAATACATCACAATTAGAGCCGTCAATCTATCTAAATTATTTATCAAATTAATTGCATAATATGCTGAGAAAGGCCTCCAAATAAATACAATTTAATGTATAATAATTAAAATAATCATATATATATATATATATATATATATATATATATATATATATATATATATATATATATATACACACACACACACACACACACACACACACACACACACACACACATTGTATATACTGTATATGTATATACAGTGTTAGGGGTGAAATGGTTCAAATTTCAAGGTTCGGTTTGTATCACCGTTTTAGGGTCACGGTTTTAGGGTCACGGTTTTAAGGTCACAGTTTCGGTATGGTTCAGTTTTTGCCATGTTCAGAAATTATTATTATTTTACTGCCAAATCAAAATTATGAATACTCTATTTGGTAATAAACAGGTTTGCCCTTAAGAAAAATATTTTTTTTTTTACTGTAATCATCGTTTAACTATGGTATTTGTACTGTAACCATCGCTTAACTATGGTATTTGTTTTAAAAACATAGTAACCTCAAAATCAATGGTTACTGTCATGTTTACAATATATAGTATAATCATGATTACTATATGGTAACTACAGTATTACTTTTGTAAAACCATGGTTAATTGTATCATGATGACAGCAGTCATGGTTACTACAATATTACTATAGTAAAACCATGGTTAATTTTCATTAGGGTCTTTAACTAAAAAAAAAAACCTTTTCTCTACTAACTAAATCAACACTATTACGCTACGTGCATTGAAATAAAATGCATTCCCTATCTGTCACTCACTCGATGTTGTGTCGATGTAGTGACACTAGGAGTCATTCTTGAGAGCCCGAGACATCTCTGATCTTTGATAATAGGCCTGCCGTCTGGCAAGAGGTACCAAAGCATTCGGGCCTTCAAGGCCAGACTGTGTAACAGCTTCTTCCCCCAAGCCATCAGACTCCTCAATACTCAGAGACTGGACTGACACACACACACACGTGTCCTGAGTTGCACTTTAATTATTGTCACTTTACCTCAATAACTCAATAACTGCTATGTGCATAGAACACTATCTCATAGTATGTTATGTTTACATTTGGCATTTTTAGAAACTGTCATCTTTTTGCACTATTGTGTACTAGTCGGCGCTGCAATGTCTCTCACTGTGAATATTGTCCTGTTAATTTTTAGTAATTTATCGTACTGTCCCATACTTTTTGCGCACGTTTGCACGTGCACTTTATATAGGTATGTTATTTAGTCTGTGTAGTCTCATAAGGTTCTGAATTTTGGTCCTATGCTGTTTTATGTAGCACCATGGTCCTGGAGGAACGTTGTCTCGTTTCACTATGTACTGTACTAACTGTATATGGTTGAACGACAATAAAAACCAATTGACTTGACTTGACAATCAGAATTGGCAAGTGGTATTTGCATGCCCCACCCCCAGACATACGGGTATAAAAGGAGGGGACGTGCCTCTTACAGCCACACCCCGTCCCAGTGCCTTTCTTTCCGGAAGTGCACAAGGAGCTGATGAGTTTGTGGGAGGCACCTTTCTCTGCCCGGTTCTGATCTCTCAGCTCCTGTGCCCTCACTACCAGGGCGCCCAAAGCTCCCATCCAAGGCCTGTAGGTTCACGTCTTCCCTGATGGCTAGAGCCTACAGCGCCGCCGGACAAGCCGCCTCCGTCATGCATGCCATGGCTCTCCTGCAAGTCTACCAAGCCAAGGCACAGAAGAACTGCACGAGGGTAGTTCCTCCCCTGGATTGATGCAGGAGCTGCGCTCAGTGACCAACAGCGGCCTCAGGCCAACGAAGGTTTCACCGCATGCTCCAGTAGCTGCGATACCTAAACATTCAATAAAAGAGCAGTTTCCTCAGTCCCTGGGTCACATAACTGGTGTGTTCGGCCATCACCCCAACTACTGGTTTTTCTCTCTCTCTGGCAGGTTTAAGGCTCCCCCAACCCGGCGCACCAAGGTGTGGCACAAACGTAATCAAACCCGGATGGTTTCAACGGCCCGCGGGGACGAATCACCTCCTCCTTCCTCCTTGACCAATCCGCTGGTGAGCACCAGGAATCAGGTAAGTGCTTTGATGTCTCTTGACTCAGCACCGCCACAGGGCTCTTGAATGCCTCACGCTTTCCAACTGACCCGGACCATCCGACTCAGCTACGTGATCCAGTTCTCCAGGCGCCCGCCCAGGTTTGCCGGCATTCACTTCACCACGGTGAAGGGCGAGAACGCCACCACCTTTCGAGTGGAAATTGCCACACTTCTACAGAAGCATGCAATAGAGCTTGTTCCTCCAGCCGAAATGAAGAGTGGGTTCTACAGCCTCTACTTCATTGTACTGAAAAAAGGTGGTGGGTTGCGGCCAATCTTGGACTTAGAAGTTCTGAACTGTTCCTTACACAGACTCCTGTTCAAGATGTTGATGCTAAGGCACATTCTAGTGAGCGTCTGGCATCAAGATTAATTTGCGGTGGTAGACCTGAAGGACGCGTACTTCCATGTCTCGATTCTACCTCGACACAGACCCTTCCTGCGGTTTGCATTCGAGGGTCAGGCGTAACAGTACAAAGTCCTCCCTTTTGGCTTGTCCTTGTCCCCTCGTGTCTTCACAAAGGTCGCAGAGGCTGCTCTTGCCCCGTTAAGGGAAGTGGGCAGCCGCATTCACAACACCTTGATGACTGGCTAATACTAGCTCACTCTAGCTCACTCCTTGAAGACTGCCCTCCTGACGGCGCTCACCTCCATCAAGAGGGTAGGGGACCTGCAAGCGTTCTCTGTCAGAGAAACATGCCTGGAGTTAGGTCCAGGCTACTCTCGTGATCCTGAGACCCCGACCAGGTTATGTGCCCAAGGTTCCTTTCAGGGACCAAGTAGTGAACCTGCAAGCGCTGCCCCAGGAGGAGGCAGACCCAGCCTTAGCGTTGCTGTGTCCAGTGCATGCTTTATGCATCTATTTGATCACATGCAGAGCTTTAGGATCGTTTTTGTTGGGGACCCTAGTGTCACTACATCGACACAACGTCGAGTGAGTGACAGATAGGGAATGGAGGTTACGAAAGTAACCAGGACGTTTCAGACTCTACTGCAGATATATTCAATATTCGGGAGCTGTACATCACTATAAATTATATTTTAACTTTTATATTCATAACTTGAAGGGTATGGAAGCAATTCTGTCTCACCAGATTTTTAAATTAAAAAGCCATTGAATTTCTAGCACTGAATTTTTCAGCATTGAAACTATGGATGTGAATTTTTTGCCTTTGAATTGAACTTATTTGAATTGAAAATTTCAATAACTCATTTTCACTTTAATTTTTCAATGTTCACAAATTCAGAATCAAACATTCAAGTTTAAAAATTCAAATCATTTATATTCGAGTTTCTCAAATTTGATAGGCCAAATTCAGATGCCAAAATTCTGTGTTAAAATTTTCAGATTAAACATCCGGGACACTGAGGATAAGCAATTGATTCTGTATTAAATCGAACCATGTGACAGGAGGACGCCGGTGCTTGAAATTACAGGAATGCCGTCAGCAATGACAACAAACCCAAATGATGGTGCTTCGGTGAGTGTATTAACTGTTTTGTTTTGATTTGTTTGCCTTTTTGTAAGATTCAGGAACATGACATGTTGCATATTAACAGATTTTATTGGACAATATCTACGCAACTTTGTACAATTTTGTACAATTTTCATTCTCATTCAGCCCGTCTGCAGTTTTTGTTAGATCAATGTGAAAATCTGACCACATTTTTACACAGCATACACGCAGTGTTATACATTTTAATCGGTTAAATATTTTTTTTTATAAGTTATCTAGAAGTATTCACATTATTTTTAAGAGCCCATGATAAAAATACTGTGCATGTCCATTAACGCAATTTACTAATATAATATATATATATATATATATAATTTATTTTTGCTCTGAAAAGATGCAAAAGAACTTGTATGCATATCTTAACATTAATTTTTTATATGAACATTATAACAGTAATGTTTTATACAATATATATACATATATACAGCAGAAACTGAAACGAGAAGCACCCGCACTCAGAACGATCCAGTGCTGGTCGGACCAATCAGACTCTGCGCTACAGGACTGTTTTGATCACGCGGACTGGGAGATGTTCCGGTCTGCCTCCGATGACGACATCGAGGTTTACGCTTATAGCGTAACGTGTTTCATAAGGAAGTGCGTAGAGGACGTTGTTCCGACAAAAACTATACGGATCTACCCCAACCAGAAACCCTGGGTTAACGGCGATGTTCGCGCGGCACTCACTGCGCGGACCACCGCTTTTAATTCCGGGAACGCGGAGGAGCGTAAACAAGCCAGTTATGCCCTCCATAACTCCATCAGTGCAGCCAAACGCCAGTACAGGCACAAAATTGAAGGACAGTTCAACACCACTGACTCCAGAAGTATGTGGCAGGGAATTAATACCATCACGGACTATAAACGGAATAAAAACTCCGCCATGAACACCGCTGCCTCTCTCCCGGACGAGCTTAATACATTTTATGCTCGTTTCGAGGACAACAACAACACCGCCCTCGCGGAGAGAGCACTCGCGGCCGAAACTACAGAGGTTGGTTCACTCTCCGTCTCTGTTGCGAATGTAATCCGATCCTTTCGACGGGTAAATATCCGCAAAGCCGCGGGTCCAGACGGCATTCCGGGCCGCGTCATCAGAGCGTGCGCGAACCAACTGGCTGGTGTTTTTACGGACATTTTCAACCTGTCCCTCTCCCTGTCTGTAGTCCCCACATGCTTCAAAACATCAACCATTGTGCCTGTACCGAAGCAATCAAAAATCACTTGCTTAAATGACTGGCGTCCTGTTGCCCTCACCCTCAGCAAATGCTTTGAGAGGTTGATCAGAGATTACATCTGCTCTGTTCTGCCCACCTCTTTGGACCCATTGCAGTTTGCCTACCGCAACAACCGCTCCACTGATGATGCCATTGCATCTACAATACACACTGCTCTCTCCCATCTAGAAAAAAGGAACACATATGTGAGAATGCTGTTTGTAGACTACAGCTCAGCATTTAACACCATAGTGCCCTCCAAGCTTGATGTGAAACTCCGGGCTCTGGGCTTAAACAGCTCGCTGTGCAGCTGGATCCTGGATTTCCTGTCAAGCAGACGTCAGGTGGTTAGAATGGGCAGCAACATCTCCTCATCACTGACCCTCAACACTGGAGCCCCGCAGGGCTGTGTTCTCAGCCCACTCCTGTATTCCCTTTACACACATGACTGTGTGCCAACACATAGCTCCAATGCCATCATTAAGTTTGCTGACGATACGACGGTGGTAGGTCTGATCACTGACAATGATGAAACAGCCTACAGAGAGGAGGTGCACACTCTGACACGCTGGTGTCAGGAGCACAACCTCTCCCTCAACGTCAGTAAAACCAAGGAGCTTGTGGTGGACTTCAGGAAGAAAGACAGAGAACACAGCCCCATCACCATTAATGGAGCACCGGTGGAGAGAGTCAGCAGTTTCAAGTTCCTCGGTGTCCACATTACTGAGGAACTCACATGGTCCGTCCACACTGAGGCCGTTGTGAAGAAGGCTCACCAGCGCCTCTTCTTCCTGAGACGGCTGAGGAAGTTTGGAATGAACCACCACATCCTCACACGGTTCTACACCAGTACAGTAGAGAGCATCCTGACTGGCTGCATCACCGCCTGGTACGGCAATAGCACCACCCACAACCGCAAAGACCTGCAAAGGGTGGTGCGAACTGCCAGAAACATCATTGGAGGTGAGCTTCCCTCCCTCCAGGATATATATAACAGACGGTGTGTGAAAAAAGCTCGGAGGATTATCAGAGACTCCAGCCACCCGAGTCATGGGCTGCTCTCACTGCTTCCATCAGGCAGGCGGTATTGCAGCATCAGGACCCGCACCACCCGACTACATGACAGCTTCTTCCCACAAGCAATAAGACTTTTGAACACATGATCTCTCACGATCAACAATCAGCACTGCACTTTATTAATCTTCATTCTGTCAAATATATTCTCGCTCCCAATTCAATTAGTGTATATATATATTTATACCCTTATCTAGTGTATGTGTATTCTACATTGTGTGTATTGTGTACATATGATATGTAAATTGTTGTGCATGTGTACATTTATGTAAATTGCGTTGTGTAAATATGTTGTTTATTGTAAAGTGGTTTATGTCTCGTCACTGTCATTACTGCAATGTTGCTCGGAACTGCACACAAGACTTTCACCTACTGTTGCACTTGTGTACACAGTAGTGTGACAATAAAGTGATTTGACTCGACTTGACTTGCTTGAGTTGAGTCACTGACTTATGTTGACTTGCTTGAATTGTCTGCACTGCGCTTGAGACTTGCTTGTGACTTGAACATGTGCGACTTGCTCTCACCTCTGCATTTTTTAATTACTAATGAAGACTTGGATGTATCATTTGTTTTGAACCAGTAATGGCAGATTCTGATCATTCGCATAAGAAAGTTTTTCCTTTTTTTTTTTTTAAATGTACTTGTTTTAAACTTGAACTGTTGTATACAGTATAAGAAATGTCTCACTCACAATTATGTTATACGGCCCTAAATCTACATTGCTATGATTACGGCCGAATCACAGCAGTGCTGATGTTGGGCCATATCGCACTTTTGCTCATTTGATATTGCTTAAAATTACATCTGATATTACACCGCATCATTTTTTCTTTAATAGCTGTGCACAGCATACAGAGCGATGGATAGTCCTTATACTAGACCTAAAGTTTCCCCCACTGCTTGTTGTAGGTTGCCAGCTTTAAAAGGGCCATGGCGATTCGTTTTCAGGTCAGAACCGGTGTCAACCTATAATAGGCGCAACATCAGGACAAATATTACAGTCCTATCAGAAGGACAACTGATCCCTTTTGATTGCAATTCCTACTGTTCTGGTTGCTTTTATTTGTGAAATTAAAATGACAGTAAGCTGGCTAATTTCAATGAATTGTCTCAATACACTCCCCATTTGACCAAAGATTCAGAGGAAGAAAAATTAGGGACATCAGTTCTTAGAGATACACACACATTTCTGTGTGGAAATGACTTAAGGGCAGATTTATTTTGTGATAAACCAAAACTTATGTGACTTATGACGTCATCATGCACGCTATTTTTATCGTTAAAAATAGTTTTACGCATTTTAACTTTGTCGTTAACAAAATAGCGTGAATAGTGGATGGAAACAAGGCTATTGAAGATTAACCTATCACTGGCCTACAGTCCACAGCAATATTTTTGCCATAAATATTTCTGAGATATACAGGGCTGTTCTCACGACACATTCTTTCATTGTGTCTTCATTATTTATTTATTTATTAGCTATGTACACGTGTCATCATTTAGAACATCTTGCTGATTTTCAGGGTTTTAAACACAATGTTTTTTGGGTTCTTGGTGGCAAGTGAAATGCAGTTTGAAATGTTGCAAAATGCTTCTTAAGACCTCTGCATTCTGCTCTGTCCAGCTATCTCTCAACAGCTGTCAGTTTGTTGTTGTGTGTTGCCTCGACAGTTGCACGTACTGTACCCTGCTGATTGCGACTCGCAAAAACATGGAGGTTGTTCTTCATCTTTGAATCACTCAATTGGTTGAGAATTCCTTATTACAGAATTTAGTATAGTCAGGGTACATGATTAATGGTTTTAAATGTTTGTTTTTTTTATACGCTATTTTTATATGATTAATCACAATGTATGAGCATGCTAAATCTACAGCCTTATGTGCAGTATAACACATTACAAAACCTAACTATTCATGGTTATACCACTATATGCATCACACTGCATGCCCATTTATTAGGCAAGTGAGTATTATGATTGTATCATTATTTCCATATACATTTCCCAACCATATAAACTTGAATGCTTGTTGGATTCAATAATTTTCAGTGGTATGTATTTGTGTAATAAGGGAGGGTGTGGCAAAAGTGACCTTATATCAAGGTGTGCATAATTATTAGGCAGCTTTATTACCTCAGGTAAAATGGTTCAAAAAAGAGATTTAACTGACACTGAAAAGTCTGTCTCTTAAAATGCTTTTCAGACAGATGCAACACTCTTGAAATAGCTAAACTATTGAGGTGTGACCACCTGACAATCAAACGTTTTGTTGCGAATAGTCAATTGGGGTGCAAAAAATGCATGGAGAAGAAAAGGCGCAAATTAACTTCAAAATACTTGAGAAGAATTAAACATGACAACACATTCTCACACCCAACTCGTCACATATGGACGCTTTGCCAGGACCCCTTGGCGTCACTTTTTAATGCACTGGGTATACCTTTGGCGTAATTTTTCAACGTGCAGGGTAGTCCGATAGACTTCTATAGAGGATTTTAGAAATAAAAATAAAAAAAACTTTGATTAATTGAACGCAATCGTAGCATATTATATATATTTATTAACATCAACAAACCTCCGATAAAAATACGTTATCCAGCATGCTCTAGTTAAAGCAGTGTACCTATGTATACCAGTACCTAAGAAAACGCTTAAACTGCTTACTTGCACACACCATGGAGCGTTGTTAAACTCACGTTTGAATGCCGTTTTACCTGCAGTTTAGCGTTGTTTTGGTTAAGACTACCCTGCACGTTGAAAAATGACGCCAAAGGTATACCCAGTGCGTTGAAAAGTGACGCCAAGGGATCCTGGCAAAGCGTCCATATGTGACGAGTTGGGTGTGAGAATGAGTTGAACATGAAGCTACCAGAAACACATTATCCTCCAATGCTACCATATTCCAGAACTGCAACCTACCTGGAGTATCCAAAGTACAAGGTTCCAAGTACTCAGAGACATGGCCACGGTCAAGAAGGCTGAAACATTACCACCAATGAATATATTCAGCTGAAGTGTCAAGATTGGGCAAAGAAATACATGAAGACAGATTTTTCAAAAGTTTTATGGACAGATGAAATGAGAGTGACTCTTGATGGACCAGATGAATGGGCCCATGGCTGAATCACTAATGGACACAGGGCACCACTTTGAGTCAGGTGCCAGCAAGGTGGAGGAGGGGTACTGGTATGGGCTGCTATCATTAAGGATGAGGCAGTTGGACCTTTTCGAGTTGAATATGGACTGAAACTTAACTCTCAAACTACCTGCCAGTTTCTGGAAAGTACTTTCTTCAAGCAGTGATACAGGAAGAAGTCCTCATCATTCAAGAAGGCCATGATTTTGTGCTGGACAATGCTCCATCACATGCATCCAAGTACTCCACTGCTTGGCTAGCCAGTAAGGGCCTCAACAATGCCCAAATAGTGACTTGGCCCCCTTCCTCACCTTAAATCCTACTGAGAACTTGTGGGCCCTTCTTAAACGTGAGATTTACAGTCAGGGATGACAATACACCTCTTTGAACAGCATTTGAGAGGCTGTGGTTGCTGCTTCAGTGAAAGGTAATCGTGAACAGATCAATAAACTGACAGACTCCATAGATGGAAGGCTCATTGCAGTTATTGAAAAGAAGGGTGGCTATATTGGTCACTGAATATTTTTTATTTTTTTTGTCATTTTGTTTTACTTATTTATTGCACCTACTCTAAAAATTGAGAATAAACAATTGAGTTATTATTTTTGTAATTTAGTTGTCTATTTTTTGTGCACACATATATTTCCCTGAGATAGACAAAACTCACTTTTTCATTTTTAAACATTCAGGTTTGAGGTTCAGTAACACTTTGGATTGACTGAGAGCATTGTGTTTGTTCAACAATAAAATTAATCCTGAGGAATACATTTTGCCTATTAATATGGCATGCAGTTTATAATGGTATATCACATGAGATTTGGTGTTGAGCCTGTTTTATAATTGCCTTATTTTACTCATTAAGCCTAATTGAGTATTGTCATGAAAATGCAAGTATTATAATATATTGTGAGTTGTATGAACTAACTTTAAGGCATTTTTGGCTGATTAACAGAAATGTGTTAGTTTAAAATTTTTCCAATAGCCTGTGTCGATATTGCTCATTTTCTGTTTTTCAATATTTTTGAGTGCCATATCGGTTGACCGCTAATTATAAAACAAATAAGGTACTACACATACATTATAATATATGTTGCACGGTAACACTTCTCTCAACCTTTGTTAATTTACAGTTCTACAGGCAGACAATTATGGACAGTGATTCCGATAAGAGAATCAGGCAAGGGAGAATTATATCCTCTTCAAACTTCTCTTTAATTGCACTTGTCAGAAATTTACAATATTATGTTTGTAGGGAGTTATGGAAAGTTATGTTGTGTGGTATTCGTTGCATGAACGCACAACATTGAACAATATCAGGGAGGTCATGGCTGGAACTGGCTCTTGCATCAGTCTGCTGGAAGTAGAAACTCTGATATCAGTCCGTCTGGTCCACTGCCTGTTTTCAGTTCCTGGACAGACTTTCAAACACAGCCGCCCCAATTATCAGTCAGGATAATTTTATTCATCAAGAAAGACCGTCCGGAGGGTCTGTATCATCATCCCTCATTTCTGAAAGTTGAATTAGTTTCACAACAGGGTGTGTGTACATCTTGGACTTTGGCTGTCTGAATCCTCCTGTCAGCCCCTGCATAGGTCTCTGTCACAGTACCCACAGGCCACAGAGCTCATGGAAGTTGATGATCAATTAAGAATACCACTTGTCCCACTACCAACTCTTTGCCATTCAATCTCCATTTCTGTCTGCGCTGTATTTCTGGTAAATAGCAGCGAAAAAATACAGTCCAGAACTGATCGGCCAATACCTGACTGTGTCTCCACCTGCATTTCTCCAAGAGTTTGTTGGAGTCATAAAGTACTTGTGGCAATGAAGCATCATGGCGTCCCATGAGTAGCATGTTCGGAGTAACAGGATCCGATGGCAAACAGGATCCGATTAACAATTGTAAATAAAATGGAAGACATTAGCAATGACGGGCAGTGTGGGATGTAGAGAATACTCCAAGTGTTGTCATATTGATGAATTAAAGCTCAAGGAATAAGATAATATGCAGACAAGCAGATTGGATGGGGCGGAAAGCATTTGAATTGTTTACATGGAGAGATAGATCTTTTGTGGTGGAGCATTGCTATAGTCTTGTATTGAGTGTGTAGTTGTGTAAGCAGAGGGGGAAGATACAAAGTTTTCATATCCACCCCCTCACTTCCTCACCCTGGCACCGGTGGAGCTCTATGATGGAAAAGTCTGCTCGCTTTGTGTTCATGTCAGATGTGCTTTGGTTCTATCTGTAGCAGATGCTTTTCACATAACATTTAAATCATCACTTGCAACAGCTCGAACCAGCACTGCTAGATCTATTCAGCAGCGTCTGAAAAAACACAGGATATTCATAATGCAAAAGACAGACACCAATATACTTAAGTTTGGTGGGACGCTGACTTAAATCGATCAGGAAAGTCAGGGCCTTGGTGCCCTACTGGAAAAAAAGCTTAAACCAACTTGTTTGATTGTTTGCTGTTCTTGTCTCAGCCTAATCATCTGAAAAGTGCCCAAATGCCCTCTAAAACCATAGATATTCATACATAGATACTTTATTAGCAGCTGTCCCTATGGACCACTATACGTCGGTGCATCCACCATATTGGAAAGGTCAAAAGCTGTCCTTTTCTGACTTCACTTCTAAAACAGGATTTTTCCCCAATAATAAACTCCAAATTAAGTCCTTTACAAATGAATATATCATGGCAATCAGCCTGATCTAATGAAATTTCTGTGAACATGAAAACATTTTTGCAATTCAAAATGTATGTGCTGTATAACTGTCATGTTTTATGTTTTGATTTCATGTATTTTATATTGTAGTTTAGTCACTGCTTCCTTTTTCCTGTTTCATGTCATGTGGTTTCCTTGACTTGTCATGTTAACCTCATGTTTCATGTGTTTTGTTCTTATTGGTTCATGTTTGATTGGTCTTGTTATCTTTTTATCAGTTCTGTTCTGTCCTTGGTTCTTATGTTATTAGTTCTGGTCTTTCATTGGTTATCGTGTTATCTTGTTACCCTTGTCTATGTATTTAAACCCTCGTGTTTGCCTTTGTTCTTTGTCAGGTATTGTTTTGTGTTGATGTTGTTTTCATTTTCATGATCAGTTGATGATTCTTGTCATAGTCAAGTCTGTATTTAGTTTATGTTCAAATTTATATATTCTGTTTTGTTTTCACTTTGGAATTATTTCACATTTTGGATTATACATTGTCAATAAATACTACACTTGGGTTCACATCAACATCATCTCTTTCTCGCTTGCTCTTGTCTTGCCTGCCTACGTTACCATAACCATACCTGTCAACGTTCCCGTTTTTCCCAGGAGTTTCCCCTATTTCACACAGATCTCCGCCCCCTCCCGTTTTGTTATTTCTCCCGGGAAACTCTCGGAATTTGTATGATCCAAACCTCGTTATGTGAATAATCACATCAATATATATTTCCAAGGTTGTCCAGTTGCCAGATCTGGTATACAAAGCATCCTACTCACACAATTGACACATCATACAAATTTCAACCCATTTGTGACCTCAACCTGGCAACCTACAACCCAGTTGAACTGTTGATATCTGTGCAGGTAGTAGATGTGGGAAGTTGAAGCAAGCATCACTGGTAGATGGGAGGAGAAGATTCAGGTGGTGCTCCGGCAAAAAAAAAACAAAATATACATGTAAATTTAACAACAGCTGGACAGAAGAATTTAATTTCATATCTCGAAGCCATATCGACAATGCCCACACCTTTTGCAAAGTGTGTCGCGCTGATTTTAATATTGGAACAGTGGGAAAAAAACGTTACTCGGCATATTAAATCAGCACATTAAATCAAGTCAAGTCTATATCTAATACTATATTGTACAATCAAATAATCTGATTTGAGGATCCAAGATGGCGGCACGGTAGCACGCAGTGGTCACTCCAGATCCAAAATGCTGCTATTTTTGTTAAATAACCCGACTTTTGCGCCACATGGACATCGGAGCAACTGGTGTTCATGTCTACCATCGCTAGACACTGCTCAAATATAGGATTCATGCAACAACCAAGCTGCATGATGACATGCAGGAGGCACTATGCAAACTCGGCTTGCTGCGGAGACCAGGCCCTCAGTCCTCGGTGGCCGGGGGAGAGGATATCGCAAGGAAGCGGGAGCGTGAAAAGAGGGCGGGGGTCCATGCTAGGCTAAAAACAAACCGTAGCCGGCCAGCTCAAATGTTTGCTCCCTGGACAATAAACTGGACTACATAAGACTCCAGCAGGCTACGCAACGTGAGTTTAGAGACTGCTGCGTCTTTGTTTTCATGGAGACGTGGCTCAGCGACAGAGTTCGGAATGCCGCCATTCTGCTAGACGGGCTCACCTTGTTTCGTGCCAACAGAAATTCAGCTCTGTGTGGTAAGACTCATCACAGGTGGAGCTTGTGACTGTTAGATGCAGCTTTTTATTTACCATGGGAATTCAACACTGTTATTATAACCAGAGTTTACATTCCCCCCTGCGTTAACGCTAATGCGAATCTCAAGACAGTGCTCCCTAAATTCCATCAGTATGTGGACTTTGAAACGAGAGGGGCGAACACGCTTGATCTTGTTTACACAAACATCCCAGGCATGTACTGGGCGGATCCCCGCCCCCTAATTCCAGCATACAGACTGCTTGTCAGACGCACAAAACCACTTCAGAAATAGGTGAAATCCTGGCCAGTAGGAGCCATCTCTGCTCTTCAGGACTGTTTTGATTGTACTGACCGGCACATGTTCAGGGAGGCTGCAACATATGGTGACTATACCAACTTGGAGGAATACACAGCATCAGTGTCCAGCTACATCAGCAAGTGCATTGATGATGTCACTTTCTCCAAGACCATCACCCCATGCTCCAACCAGAAGCCGTGGATGACTGCAGAGGTGCACGCGCTGTTGAGAACCTGAGACCTAAGAACAGCGAGGGCCAAACTGTCCCGGGCCATCAGAGAGGCAAAGTGCGCACACGCCCAGAAAATCCACAGACACTTCCAGGACAGCGGTGATATGCGGCGCATGTGGCAGGGCACCCAGGCCATCACCAACTACAGGACAACATCAGTTTCCTGTGACAAAGATGCCTCACTTCGAGATGCGCTGAATGACTTCTACGCTCAGTTTGAAGTGCAGAACGATGTGGTGGCAAGGAGGACCACCACTCCTCCCAATGACCAGGTGCTCTGTCTTACCACGGATGATGTGAGGAAAACTCTATGTAGAGTCAACCCACGGAAGGCTGCTGGACCAGATAACATTCCTGGCAGAGTGCTCAGAGGATGTGCAGACCAGCTGGCAGATGTTCTTACCAACATCTTCAACATCTCTCTGAGCAGCACCATCGTTCCAACGTGCTTCAAGGCCACCACCATCGTCCACATGCCAAATAAGTCTTCAGTGTCCTGCCTCAACGACTACCGTCCCGTCGCACTCACACCCATCATCATGGGAAGTGCTTTGAGAGGCTTGTCATGAGGCACATTAAGACCCAGCTGCCCCCCTCACTAGACCCACTGCAGTTTGCGTATTGTCCAAACCGTTCAACAGACAATGCCATTGCCACCACCCTCCATTTGGCTCTCACCCACCTAGATAAAAAGGACTCAAACATTCGAATGCTGTTCATAGACTTCAGCTCAGCATTCAACACAATCATTCCCCAGCACCTGATTGGAAAGCTGAACCTGCTGGGCTTGGACACCTCCCTTTGCAACTGGATCCTAAACTTCCTGACTGGAAGACCTCAGTCAGTCCGAATAGGGAACAGCATCTCCACCACCACCACACTGAGCACTGGGGCCCCCCAGGGCTGTGTGCTCAGTCCACTGCTGTTCACTCTGGTGACTCACGACTGTGCAGCAATGCACAGCTCGAATCACATCATCAAGTTCGCGGATGACATGACCGTGGTGGGTCTCATCAGCAAGAATGACGAGTCAGCATACAGAGTGGAGGTGCAGCGGCTAACGGAGTGGTGAAGAGCCAACAACCTGTCCCTGAATGTCGACAAAACAAAAGAGATGGTTTTTGACTTTAGGAGAGCAAAGAGTGACCACTGTCTGCTGAACATCGATGGCTCCTCTGTGAAGATCATCAAGAGCACCAAATTCCTTGGTGTTCACCTGGCAGAGAAACTCACCTGGTCCCTCAACACCAGCTCTATTACCAAGAAAGCCCAGCAGCGTCTCTACTTTCTTCGAAGGCTGAGGAAAGCACATCTCCAACCCCCCATCCTCACTACATTCTATAGAGGGACTATTGAGAGCATCCTGAGCAGCTGCATCACTGCCTGGTTTGGGACTTGACCGTTTTGGACTGCAAAGCCCTGCAGAAGATAGTGAGGACAGCTGAGAAGATCATCAGGGTCTCTCTTCCCTCCATCAAAGACATTTACAAAAAACACTGCATCCGCAAAGCCACCAGAATTGTGGACGATCCCACACAAATTCTTCACCCTCCTGCCGTCTGGCAAGAGGTACCGAAGCATTCGGGCCCTCACGGCCAGACTGTGTAACAGCTTCTTCCCCCCAGCCATCAGACTCCTCAATACTCGGAGACTGGTTTGACACACACATGTCCTGAGTTGCACTTTAATTATTGTCACTTTATAACTGGCTGCTACCTCAATAACTGCTATGTCCATAGAACAATATCTCATAGTATGTTATGTTTACATTTGGCATTTTTGAAACTGTCATCTATTTGCACTACTGTTTACTGGTCAGCACTGCACTGTCTCTTACTGTGTCTATTGTCCTGATCATTGTTAGTAATTTATTATACTGTTCTGTACTTTTTGCATACGTTTGCATGTGCACTTTTTATAGGTATTTTATTTAGTCTGTGTAGTCTCATGTGGTTCTGGGTTTGTCCTATGTTGTTTTATGTAGCACCATGTTCCTGGAGGAACGTTGTCTCATTTCGGTGTCTACTGTACTAACTGTATATGGTTGAAACGACTATAAAAACCACTTGTCTTGACTTGATTTGTCTTGACTATAAAAAATAAAAAAAATTATTAGTCAGTCACTAATAATTTGCATACATGCATATCATACAATGTTTGCCATATTTTTTCTTATACCTAATGATTATCCTACAATAAACCTATACTTTAACCATAAATTAGCCTTTACATTTTCTTACTATTCTCAGAAAGCTCATAAATCACTGATGAACTTAATCGAGAAACAGCTTAGGGAAGATTTTAGCAGATTAAACATGTAGGGCTTGCGGTTTAGTAGCCGGTTTGGTTATTAGCAATAATTAATAATTATTATAGATAACTATCAATTATTAAAATCAATAGAACATTGATTAGAATCAATGTTAGCTTTTTAATCCTTTAAATCAACAATCATCAAATCTAATAGAATATTAATTATTATCCAAGATAATAACTAATTATTAAAATGAATTAAACATTGATTATACTTAACACTAGCTTATTGATCCTTCAAATTAAACAATCATCAAAGATAATTGTCAATTATCAAAATCAAAAGAATATTAATTAGGATTAATGTCGATGGGGCACCACCCTGGAATCAGGGACTAATAACCAGACAGTATAACAGTCTCAATATTAGATTGTTCTCTTAGGAAAATTGATGTCCGTAGATCATCAAGATTAAAAAAGAGAACAACGATGGGTTGAATTCGAGCACTGGCATCCCCTGCCAGCCTTTGACACGTGTATGCAAAACAAACCAAAACACTTCTATTTTAATTATAATGAAGTTTATTGAAAATATAATATCAATTAATAATCAATACAATGCAGTCAATAAACTTCCGACATTCAAACTACAAACTAAACAGTGACAGTAACACCTGAGAGGACTGTGTGTGTGTGTGTGTGTGTGTGTGTGTGTGTGAGAGGAGTGACGCGCACAAAATGGCGGACGTGACTCTCTCGTGGAGAGTACGTCACGTGAGATTTCCGGCTAGAGAGTATGGCCGCGAATGTGGGCGGAGAGAAGCCGGTTAATGGCGTCTGCCCGTTTCCAGAGTGTCTCCGCTTGCCCAATAACCTGGGGACAAAGCCGAGCTTTATCACAAAGTTATCTACTAGCAAATGGTTGTAAGGGGTCACGCGCGCGTGTGTGGTTAGTACGAGGGAGAGAGAATAAAGTGGCGGCGTTGAGGCCGGTTTCGCGATCGTGGGAGAGAAGGCAACTGTTAGTTTACCACTCAGAGCCGCGGTGAACGGCTCGTAACCCGTCACGCGACATCTGGTCCTTTAATGGATAACCACAGTATGCCGGTCTCATGCGCGATGGCGTAAACACACAACAGTCCAACGTGGTTGGATTACAACACAGCAAACTCTAATTTATGATAACAGTATGTTGCATTAATACCTTGAGTATTATTAGCAGCAATGAGCGGACTTGGACTCTGCAGTCCGTAAAACTGTACAAAACAATAAACTTGATCCACAATAATAACACACCTAAATATTCTATCCCTGCCCAGATGTTAAGCTCTTACTTGGATCGCGTGGGGACGCATGTAGAACGTGTGTTCATCCATCGTTCGACTCCGACTCGGTTCCTCGAGGCTTGGGTTATAATGGGAGGCCGTTTCCTCGCTCTGGCGGGCGGTACGGCTGCTGATTCTCGGCGGGCTGGCGGAGAAATCAGCGACGTCATCTTGATTGAAGAGGGAAGGGAATTCTTCTTTCTTCACTTCTGCAGGCAAACGGATGAAGATTGCTCAGCGGATTGCTCGGCACTTTCCTTCGGATGCGTTAAAATGTTCAGTTGAACACAATGTTCTCAACTCGTCCAGCGAGATGGAGATGGTATTGCCACAGTTTCAAGTTGCACGTTACTTCCTTGTGCAACGAGGCAACACCACGTCTATACACGGCGGGCAAAGTCACTGGAAGCACCAAAGGAATCGATTTCCGATGCATTTCTATTCCTGATGACATCATATTTGAGGTGCGTTCTGTTGAGTGCCTCATCCAATAGGAGTTGAGAGTTCGATCCTTTGGAATTTCACACAGTTGTAAAGTGAGCAAGGCTTCTTGGGATTTGCAGTTGGTTTTGTACACCCTTTGTTTAATTTTGACGCAATTTTTATCAGCAAGATTTATGACTTTGTTTTTGTGGGCCTCAGTCAGGCTTTACGACTGTGTTAGGCATGCCTTTGTCTTGTATATGAATACATGAGGCCCTACATTCCCCCCTTTGTTCTGAAGAGTTGGTTGTTGTCCAGCATCTTTAGAGCAACTGAAGGGCCGAACAGTTCTGGTCAGTTCGCCGTAACCTGTGGGGTTACGCCATCCATGTTTTCCTGATAGGGAAGAAAAAGTTTGCACAGTCCATACAGTTCATTAGAGTTCACAGAGGCTTTATCGTCTGGACAGAGATTGAGGCACATCTGGGCATAGAAATTCTAGCTAAGTCTAACTACATTCATCACACATAAACCTTTCAAGTTATATGTAGGTACAGCATTAACCATAACAATCCTTTGTTGTTCTTTGGTCATAACACAAAATCAAGGTAGGACCTGATAATGGTTACTAGGAACAAATTGTTAGAGGAAAGGTGGGTTAAAGGTTAAAAGGAGTTTCCTTGGAAATGGTTGGGGTTAACCTGTGGGACGGGCTTAGATTGGTGTGTAAACACGGCTGTACGCGGAGGGAGTCCAGTCTGGCCTGTAGGTGTTGAATGTACCTGTACATTGTGTGTGCAATAAATGACGTGATGATCCAACCACTAAGGAGGATAACCAAACTGATAGGGTGATCATTGCAAGATGACGATCTGCTTATGTGACTAGGAAATATAGTGGTCAAGCCAGTCGGTTGGAGACTGAACTTCACTAATTTTGTCCCTTCAGCCTGAAGCTGCTGTTGAAGGGTGTCACCAATGGTGAGGTTGTGACCTCAATGTGTCCATGATCTCAATTTCTGCGTCATGTTTGTCGCTGTTGAGAAGATGGAGGACAATATCATCACCGTGCATGGTTCTTGCGGAACCGTTAAGAACACCATTCGGCTTGGTAGCCTTAGTTTAGTGGCTGTATCATGGCGGACAAGGACATCGGTGGCTGATGTTTTAACGTGCCCGCGATTGCCTGCTCGCTCTTCCCTCATCCCTGGTCCTTGGTTAGGTCCTGCATTAGATCTCTAACGATACGCACGTTATGTCTTCTGACCACCTTTTGCAATTCCCTAAAGCATGCAAAGTTTTTTTTTGAAAAGAGCGGAGTACAAATTTACAGTGACTATAGTACCCTGGAGGGATTTACCCAGGCACTGTAATTGTTCTTTGAGTCTCTGCCGGATTTCTGGATGGCGACTTTTCAACCTGAGGCTGGCAAACTGTTTTCTGGACCAAGTGGTCTTGGTGTGTCAACCTGAGCCCTTGTGTCCATGACGGCAGTCAATGAGAGGAGCCAGTCAGTTCAGTAGGTCCTGGCCAATTAACAGTGGTTCCATATTAAAGGGACATAATTAACAGGGTGTGCTAGTGTCATATCTTGAAAGGCAATGTCACTCCAGGCCCGTTTGTGATAGACGACCTAACTTTCGTGTAGCTTGTGATGCTTACGTTGCAGGTCTCTGTCTGTAACGGTTTGCCGTGGGAGAGCTTTGCTCCATCCACATCTGCGAAGTTGTTAGAACCCATTATTTCGGAACCAGTGTCAAATAGTTTGTGGGAGCTGATGCACCCCACTACCACAACTGATGTATGTGTGCATTGGGCGTTTTATGGACAAGGAAGCCCAAGAAGGTCAGGAAAGGAAGGTTTGGCGTATGAGGAGTGACTGTTTTGGGAAGCAACTTGGGCTCTTCTGTTCCCCTTTCCCCAACCTACAAAGTAAACTTTGGCGTCAGTGGGAGGGGGAACATTGTCAAGTCATGCTGACGGGAGTTTAGCGCTGCATTCCTTTGAGGAGTTGGCGACCTGGTGAATGACGGATGAGCGTCAAGCTGTTTTTCTAACTCCATCAAGCATCTCCTTATATCCTCCATTTCCCTTCGCAAATCTCGTTCTTTGAGGGGGTTTGAACCCTTGTCTACCCATTCACCTTCTTGTTTGGGTTTTTGTTCGAACCGTACCTTTCCTTTTGGCCAGTGAACTTTTTGCCGTTTTGGCTTGGCATTACCCTGGTGGTGTGTCTGGTCACCACCCCCCTGGTTCTGTTGTCCACCCCGCTGGAGGGGTGATCGACGCCTCTGGGGTCTTGTCTTTGCATTCCCCTTTACGCAAGGCATTTAGTTGCCTTCAAGCACTAGGTCTGCATATTCTGAGGCTTGGATCCCTAGGACTCTGGTATCGCCTTCATGCCCTCGGGCAGGGCGCACGCATGTCTCCCATGCCAGTTGTGCGTACCTTTTGATTTCCTGCATGTTGGGGTTGCCCATTCTGCAGTGCATCATGACATCATATCGCACACTCTCATGCAGGTTGTGAAGGAAAAGAGACTTGAAAGCTCGTTCCTCCTCCAGACCTGGTGCGTTACGTCCTTGGAAGTACGTGGTTCTCAGGTGTCTGTAATACTCACACGGAGCTCATGCCTCTTTTGTGTGATGGCGATAGCGGCTATGGTAGCGGAGGCTTCATCGATATACAGTGAATACGCTTCGCGTAGGGCTTTACACATAGCAGAGTAGCGGTCTCGGGTACCCGTCGGTAGCGTTAGCATGAACACATGGACACTCCTTACCGTGGTCTTCCATATGAGCTTGAGTTTTTCATGTGACGAAGCATGAGGCAAGTCAACCAGACAGAGCTCAACTTCTCTGAGATAATCGTTGATGTTTGAATCTTGATTACTCGGGTCAAAGTGTTCTATGTCCCTTGCCAGGGACTCGAGTTGTCGAATGCGCATGCCTTGGTGTCTGTATGACCATGTGTCGTCAGAGTCACCCGAAGCACCATAGTCACTCAGATTGCTATGGCGATGAGGACAACTTCCTCCCCTTCGTCCAGTGACGCATGGGGGTGGATCCCGGATTGCGTTCAGCTCCCTGGCTAATGGGATCTTCGAGCTGCTTACACCACTCTGGGCTTGGAAGTAATTTTTCCCCCTCCGCGCTGTGGAATCAGTCGGTTTGAAACGCAAGGTGGCGTGACTGAAACCTGACTGTAGGGGGCGACTGTAAGGAGGGAGGCCTACGTCCAACCAGCAGGCCGCTGGAGAAGCTTGAAAGGCATGTAGGAGGACGAAGTCAGAGACTGTACCACTAGGGGCAGCTCGGCTCCTAGCATGTGTTGTGCTAAAGAGGGGGCCCTCTTCGATGTCAGATGTTGAGCAGTGCATTTCAGCTGCACTTACCTGATCTGACTCTGGTCTTAGCTGGGTGCACCTAATTGCTTGGTGCAGGCTGATATTTTCCTTCTGCACCGCTTGGTAGCTGTTCTGCAGCTGGGCGAGCAGGGCCTGGTGCTCTGCGGTTTGCAGTTGGGTTTTGTGGTGATGGAGGAGGAACATTTGGCCCAAGAGGTCCAGGATTGTACGCCTTGGTTTTCCGACCGGGTTGTTGACATAATCAACTAGTTCCTGCAATGCTTCATCACAACGACTAATATCGTAGCTGTAATGGCGATTTGTCTTCAACTTAAATCAAACAAGAAATCAAAATAACATAAACAAACTCAAAATCAAATGGCCACTGAGGCACTTAAAGATCGAATCTTACGCAGGGCACAGTAAGTCCAATGTCCAGGCAAGCATATTGTCCATGCGGTTTATTTCCATTTGAGCAAGCATACAAACAAATGGTGTCTGCAGCCTCTCTTTCCCTGGTAAAAAACCAACAACCTTTCCCAGTGCCTGCCTGTCCTAAGTGTGACCACCATTATAAGCATGCAAACATGTGCTCAGTACTTTCAAAATAAAAGTCCCAAAAAAATACCCAAATTAACTAAAATAATAACATTAATGTTCTGTATCTACATCAATAAAATAATCATGCAAATTATTTAAGGTGAAACAAAATAAAGTAATTTAATTATTAACTTAATTACAAAACAAGGAAATGGCTCCAACAGTAGCCGTTAAGGTTATCTATCTCCTCTATGGAGAGATGGAGGACAGCAGCGACCACACATTGCAGTGCTGGCTCGTCTGACCTCTGAGGAGCTTCAGCTCCATCCACGTGGGGTGACTGGCGACTCATTTTACTGGGCAGTACAAATGTTCGCAACACAGTGGCTCTGATAGCTTGTTGAGTTACAGTTGCTGTAATGCTAACACAAACACACAGGTGAGAGGCTTCGACCTTTGGCTTAAAAGTTACTGTTATGTAATATTTCACTGTTATGCAATTTCACTGCGTTCTCTCCTTGGTGGATGTCACCAAGGTGACCTGACACCACTCTGTAAAATCTAGGTGTAAGCGTTTGAAGTTAAATAACATCAACAGCAGGCTTTGAGCAGACTATCGTAAATTTACCAACTCCTAATTCACTCTAAGAGCACTTTCACACCACACTGGCTTATGTTTGGCAAGACGTGAGAAGTCAAACAGAACCAAATTTTGAAGTAATGATTCAAGTTATTGCTTTGGATTCATATGCATATACACTGTGACAAACTGGCACGTAGGAGGCCTCACACGGGGCACCAATTTATGTAGGGCTCACAGTTTAGTAGCCGGTTTGGTTATTAGCAATAATTAATAATTATCAATTATTAAAATCAATAGAACATTAATTAGAATCAAATATAATATCAATTAATAATCAATACAATGCAGTCAATAAACTTCCGACATTCAAAACATAATCAAGAATGTTTGAACGTATTCAAAGGTAATCCTGGTCTTGTCTATGATTGTACACATCACTGCATCTGTCTCCACTTGCTTTTGACATTTCAGCATCTGTTTTCTTAAGCAATACATCCTGAAGTTACTTTTCTTTGTGTGTGTGTGTGTGTGTGTGTGTGTGTGTGTGTGTGTGTGTGTGTGTGTTTTCTCCCCCTCAAGCAAACAGCCGTTTTAAGTGATGTGTGTGACAGTGTAGTTTAGAGGTGCTGTAATGATTTTGAAAGTAACTGCAATGTTGAACCCAGTTTTAACTCTCAGACTTCTGACAGGGTTTAATTTCAGTGGACATTATGAAACCCTGGGGATTAGACAACACTTATTTATTTTTTATTTTTTTTGTGCACGCGTTTCTGCCTGAGTGGGAGCAAGATCTGTGACATCAGAATAGACATTGCCCTGAATTTAGAGTAAATCTGTTTTTCCTTAGTGCAAAAAGTTTTGATATGCAGACCAATTAATTTAGTTGAAAGACATTTTGCAGTTTTAGAAAGTACACATACAACTTATGGCTTAAATCTTTCCACAAAGGAGAACAACTGTTGGATAAGTCATATTGGAGATAAGAGGCATTTTATAGTAGCAAATCACACAGCATAATGGAAAAGAATGTCAGAAATTCTGTACAGATACGGGTCTTAAACCTAGTGTTGGGCAAGCTACTCAAAAATTGTAGCAAGCTAAGCTACTAACTGCTAAACAAAAAAGAATAAAGCTAAGCCAAAATCTACACTTAAGAGAAATGAGCAAATTACACAACAAACTACATGGCAAAAGTTGCTTGCTAATGTTAAGCTACTTTTTTTCAGCCAGATGAAGAAAAAAAAAAAGCCAATATTGTCCTAGACAAAGCATCTAAAAGATTTCACATGATATCTAAGCCATGGTGCAGTATAGTGCAATATAAAATGTATATGCATGTAAAAAAACAAAAATATAATTTCATATTTATATATACTAACTATACAAACCCATGTGTTCAAAATGAAAAATCACTATTTTATTATACATATTTATAATACTACCTCTACAAACCCATGTCCATTTGAACATAATTTCCTTTGTACATTCCTGTATAAAAACTAATACACTATTCATCTTATACTGTAATTGTGTCTAACTGTTGTGTTTCTGTATGTACTGGAAGATTCTGATCAGAGGCCAAATTCTGTGTGTGTGCAAGCACATCTTGGCAATAACAATGTGATGTCTGATGGTATCAGTTGGTAATCCTATGGTACTTTGAGATACAATTACCATATTTATGTAGTATTTTGTATTTACATGGTAGTTCAAAGTACTTAAAATAATACCATGGTACTACCATTGTAATTTTTTATATCATATACAATTGAATTTACATGGCGCTTCAAAGTATTTCAAAGAATACTATGGTATGTCACTATATGATTAACATATTCATATGCCTTTGTCTTAACATGGTAACCCCAGGTAATGGTACATGTCCAAAAAACATTTTAATGCCATGGTCCTTTTTTGATGTATTTTCTTGTAGGCTACTCAATGTTTTGATTCTTGGTGGTAAAAATTATTTACCTGCTGTGCTGTTCACAAGCTGCACATGTGTTGAAATTAATAAAGACCTTCTTCATCATTGGCAATAGTGATGGGAAGTCTGATTCTTTTCCACGAACCGGTTCTTTCGGATGGTTCATTTCAATGAATTGGTTAAAAAAAATTATTCACCAGTTAATTTAATTCATCACATAATAATGTCACTATGTATAATGCTAATACACCGGTGTCATAGAATACATGCACAAACACATTCAATAAAGCCATATGTAAGGGCATATTGCTGATTATAACACATTATTTAATTAGGATATAATAATAAGGGTGTTTATTGTCATCAGTGTTTCATTCAGTGATCTTACAATACATCCTAAATTAAAGTTTACACCTAAAGCACCAAATACTGACATTGATATACAAACGTGGATGCTCTACACATGTTTGAAGCATAAAAAGTGATTAAACTAGTCTTAATCAACTCACCCTTTTTTTTTACAGAAACCATGATCCAGCTCATCACAACTTCAGATATAATCTGCATGCACAATCCTCAATAGTAATTTTGTTTACATCTCTCGACTGAAATGTTTTAACCCCTCATTTAAGTCCTTGATTCAAGCATGCTAATCAGCTGCTCACTGATCATCAGTTCTCAGTATTATGTCCAAAAGAGGTGATTCTCAGTTCAGTGTACTGGTGAATTGCAAACTGCTGTGATCGACTGAATGTACTGTTGACTCGAGAGCTGTAGACTGGATCATCTTCATACGTTTATAAAACGGTAATACAATCAATTCATAAAATATTTCCAGTATGCTTTATTTGTTACACTCTGTTGTTCAGCAAAATAATCCTGAAACATAAATTTCGCCCCTCAATCACACGCATGCTCAATGTCAGCAGCTCATCGGTTCTCAGTATATCGGACATTTCTAAAAGAGGCAATTCTCAGTTCAGTGAGTGTACTGTTGACTCAAGAACTGTTATGAGCAACTCATTGTACTGTTGAATTGAGAGCTGTTGCGGATGATCTCTCTCTCCCGCACCACCGTCCACAATCGGCCTTTATCCCTCTCTGAGGCTCAATTAGCCCGATAAGGGACCAGGTGTGTATAATCACGACCCGGCCACGCCCTCCGCCCTGTCACATTAACAGATGAAATTAGCAGAACATGTATGCAGAATTTGTGATCAGAAATCTGTTAAGAACTAGCACTGGGGAAGTGCTCTTTCCTCTCCAGGAGAGAGAGCACTATGGACACCACAACCTACTGGAGGGAGGGTAACATGTGGAGAATACCTCACATGGATTTACCGATGGGGAAGTTCATATATGGATTGAAGCCACTGGGAGGAACCTATTTTATGGAGAGGGTACACAGCAACAATGGCCAAGGCATTGCAAAGCTCTCTCGAGTGGAAACACAGGCTTCACCTGAGGGGAAACCGAACAGTGGAAACGCATCATACGGGATTACCGAGGGGGAATCACCATGTATGGCGCACTGAGCCCAAATATGCAGGCTCACATTAAAAGGGGCATACCAAGAGTACTCCAGGGATTCGCTGGTGACAGAGAGCGCCTGCAGGTCCCCAACCCTCTTGATAGAAATGAGCACCACCAGGAGGGTCGTCTTCAGAGACAAAGTACTGAGATCAGCCTGCCCCAGGGGCTCAAATGCGGCTGTCGTGAAGGTCTCCCATCCGGTGTATCGTGACACGCTGTTATAGCAGCCATGTGGCAGGGTGGAGAGTGACAGCTGTCTCTTCAGCCCCGCCTGTAGGAAGAACAACACAGAACCAACTGCGCATCTCTGTGGATCTTCCCCACTGGAAGAACACCAATTTGCGAAGAGATGCCACTTCAGAGCATACAGCCGCCTTGTAGATGGGGCTCTGGCCTGAGCGATCATGTCTATCACTGCTGGTGGAAGGCCTGCTAGGTTTCCTGCGTCTCGTCCAGGAGCCAGACGTGGAGGTTCCAGAGGTCCAGCCGCGGTTGCCAGAGCATGCCCTGAGGGGAGCCTTGGACAGGGAGTACCAAAGGGGGTAATAAGAGGATTCTCAGGATGCGAACAGGTCCTGAGCCTTCGCGAATCTCTTCCAAATCAGCTGGACTGCGTGGGGGTAGAGTCTCCACTCTCTGCAGAGTGTTACCTGTCGCAAGAGTGCATCCGTTACATGGTTGAGGACGCCGGGAATTGAGTGGCTCGCAGAGACTTCAACGTCTGGTTTTTCCAAAGGAGGAGGTGGTGGGCGAGTTGTGACATGCAACGTGAGAATACACCGCCGGTGGATTATGTACGGCACGGTCGCTGTGTTTTCCATCCTGACCAACACATGCCTTCCCTGAATCAATGGCTGAAGACTCCGCAGGGCCAGCAATACTACCAGCAACTCTAGCCCCCAACATTGGCCGGTGGCTGGGATGGGCGAGACCCCAAGAACCGCCGCACTTACCTGTTTGCCGGCATTCTATCAATGGAGATCAATGGAACGCTCGTTGAGGAGATACTTGCGTCATGCTTGTTGACCGGAAAGACTTTCAGTGCCTGGCTGTCGCGAGAGCCGGAAGGGCTGAGTATTGGTAAATGAGCCAGGGAATGAGGAAACTGCTCTTTTATTGACAAATTGAGTGCCGGGGCCCAGAAGGCACCCAGTGATGTTACGAGGGTACTCACCTCATGCTGAACCAGGGGCGGAAGTGGGGCCGGTGCGCTCACCTCAGGTAAGTCAGTCACCTCAACCCTGGGTCACCTGTCTCATAGCTGCTTCAGAGCCTGCCGGGGTTCTTGGCTGCCAGCTGATGGGCAGGTGGTGCTGCCTTCCTGCGGGACCAGTGTGTGGGGTGGGGGAGCCGATGCCGCAAGAGGATGGCCCTGGCAACGTGCCTTGGAAGAGTGTGTTCAATGGCATCTGTCTGCTTCTTCTTGAGGACTGATGGCCGATGTCCTCGACAGCATCGCCAAAGAGCCCCCCTTGGGAGATGGGTGCATTGAGAAAGTGAACCTTCTCTGCATCACGCATCTCTGCAAGGTTGAGTCACAGGTGCCACTCTTGGACCACCAAGGTGGAGATCATCCGGCCCAGTGCGAGCTGTGACTTTCATTGCCTGTAGAGCAAGGGCGTTCACGGTGCGCAGTTCCTGCATAAGCCCTGGGTCTGTCCTACACTTGTGCAGATCTTTAAGTGCCTTGGCCTGGTGGACCTGCAGGATAGCCATGCCGTGCAGGGCGGAGGCATTGAAAGCCTTTCCCACTGATGATGAAGAAAACTTACACGCCTTGGAAGGGTGCCTTTGTCGGTTCCTCCTGGTGGCTGCGCCCTGTGGGCATAGATGCATCACCATAGATGTGCTCTACCTGGGGAAGCTCGATATATCCCTTAGCCACACCGCCTTCGAGAAGTAGAAGCCCACCCTCCGATGCTGCGACCGATAACTCGTCCCTGTCACGCGCCATGATGAGACATTAAATCTGCCCTGAGGCGGAGCACCTGCATCACTCGTAAACTCTACCAGGCAGAATGAGCATGCTGGAGTGTGGGAAGACCGCAGGGATTGAGACAGCAGAAATGCTCTCATATCCACATCCAGATTGCCCACGGAGCTCGCCAACTCCATTGTCTGAGTTTCAACCCAAGATGGACCGGGTTGGGACGCAGCTGCGGTGGCTCTCTGCTTCACAAAGAAGCAGAAGAGAGCCACAACCACAACGTTCTCATGGGCATATTATCGTAATGAGAACATGACCCCTCCACAAAAGCTGCCTTCTCTTGCTGGCAACCCAAGAACTCAAGACAGATTTCAAGGCCATCCGGTGGGGAGCGATAACGGCCACACCCAGTTGCACAAACGCAAAAGGACATCTTTTAAAAGACGCGCATTGTTTGTGCGAACTGTTTTAGAGGAAATATACTCTCAGTCTCAGACTCAGTCTCCGAAGTGCCCGGGGGAAGCACAACACTCGACCTTGCAAGAACTCATTGATGCCATAAAATATCAGTTTGCTATTTTAATCCAACCGTTACTCCTGGTAGGAGTCTTCTGTAAATATTTATTTCATATGAAGGGTTATGTCCTACTTTAGTTTAATGTTGTGTAAATTGTGACACATTGCCCATTTACGTCACAACTAGGCTAAGTTTTAACTTACGTGTATCTGCTGCAATTGGCCCCAGGGCTTGACATTAACACCCACCCACCTGCCAAATGCGGATGGAAAGCTGCAGTGAGGTGTAAACCCATCACCCTGTAATGATGATGCAGAGGCAGAGTGAGAATCCATTTGTGGAAGTTTATTGGAGACATTCACCTTAAACAATCGTGAGAAGGCTGGCAACGGGTATAAACCAAAGTAGCAGTCAGATAGATTCAAATCTAGTGGGGAGATCCAAAAGGCATAAGTCAGCAAGCAGGCAAGGGGTCCAAGCAGTAACATCCAGCCAAACAGGCAACCAAAACCAAGGGATAATCCAGGGATCGTGAAACAGAGAATCAGGCAAGATAATACACAGGCAGGCAGGTTAATAGAGAGCTGACAAAAACGCTTGGTAAGGCAGGATTAACTGGCAATACTTCGCGAAGAGTGCAAGCATGGTCTCTGAATAAAAAGGCAGGCAAACAGGAAATTAGTGTAGAGGAAGCAGAGGGCATGGATCACAGTCAGTACTCTGGTGAGAGCTCCCTCTGCTGGTTAGGCATTACACACCCTTACTAGCCTTTTTTGAGAGTGGTTGCAGCCAAAGCAAATTTAATTGTATACATGTTGCGTTCAGCGCCTTATAAGCACAAAATATGCCTCTCATAACTAACATGCACATTTGTGCTGAGTGACTGAAGCATGCTTTTGCATGAACTGGCGCAGCGCACATCAGCGAGCTCCAGAGATAGAGCCAGAGCTCTTGGACAGTGCAGAACAAAATTTGCGTGATTCAGGCATTGCTTCAGAACGAATCTTTCAAAAACTAGTCTCAGAGAGTGATTCGTTCATTTTTTGTTGTCCTGAACATGAACATAGTGCCCTGGGCATGAGCATTGTGCAACTCTCATTCGTTTGTTACGAGAACACAGCATAGGCACTGTACAGAAAGTAGAAATTATTTAGTTCACCTTTCAACTCTTTTGGTCTGAGTCTTTCGCTCTTTTGTCACATGAAAGCCATATGCGCTATGCATTGTGCACACAGGTAACAGAAATGATTAATTCACCTCTCAAGTCTTCTAGTCCAAGTCATTCATTCATTTGTCACGAGACAGCTGTATACCCTATGCACTCACGTGACAAAATGAACGAACAACTCGGACAAGAAGATTCCAGAGGTGAACTAATAATCTGTTTCTCATAATTTAATAATTGTATAATAATTTTTTCCTTATTGATACTATAATCAAAGTTTGCATAAGTAGACATGTTGGGGGGATTTGGCCATTGAAAATGTAACATTTTAATTTCATTCTGCTCAATTGTTAGAAATTACTTGAATAAAGGTTTGTTAATTTTGCTGAACGAGACTCAAAGTTCAAAGTTTGTAAAATGATCCAATCTTCCCATCACTACAACCCTGCCAAACTGCTAAACAGCCTTGACATTATAAACAGCACTGACAAAGTAAAGAGACAACAGTTTGGCATGAATTAACATCAATTCAATTTAAAAAAAAAAAAAATATATATATATATATATATATATATATATATATATATATATATATATATATATATATATATATATATAAAAATCATCATCCAAACTAAAATGCTTTTACTGCTATAACACTAACTGGTAACTGATTTAGATGCATCTAAATCAATTAGGGCAAATCTTTATGAATGAATTCTGTTATTAATACTTTTTCTTTCATCATTCACTCACCTATATATTGATCCAAAACCCTTAGGAAAAAAGGCAGCCGAGAATGCCTGTGAGGCATAGAGAGAGCAACACGAGAAACCCATGACTGGCGTGTCTTAGTAAATGTTTTATTTGTGAAGCTGAACAACACCTACATTTGTGAATCCTATAGTGAAGCTCAAAAGCCTGGTCTTTATTTGTGTGGCTGGAAAGCCCTGCCTTATTTGTGAAGCTGAACTCTTGAATAAAAGCTGTAGTACCTGGACGGCTGTCCCGTTCCCTTCTTGATAGAACTTGTTACACTGGTGCCGAAACCCGGGACTAAGAAGGACAACTGGTCGCCATGGTCATCTTAGCCCTGGCTAGCATCCAGGAAACACATCACAATGCCATGCTCACCCAGGAGAGACATTTCCCGTAGATCCTCCAGGTCCAGGCTGAGGATCGGCAGGCTCTACTGGACTGGCTATATCCAGGCGGATCCTCCGTCATGACCCCGGAGGCAGTGACGAAGCAGCTGCTCTCTGGGAGGTACAACTTGAGGTGCAGCAACTGCAATCTGAGGACCACGTGGATTACGGGAAACTGAAGACCGCTGTCCTGCAATGGGTGGGCCGCATCCCCGAACAACATCGTCAGTAGTTCTGCTCCCTTACGAAGTGAAGTTGGCCACCCGTTTGCGTTTGCACAACAGCTGGATGCCTGCCGAGCCGGGGAAAGGCACAGTGTGGAGGACATAATAGAGCTGGTGGTGCTGGAGCAGCTGACCGTTCGACTGCCCAGGAAAACTGCAGAATGGGTTCAGTGCCATCGCCCCACGTCGGTGGATGACGCCATCCAGCTGGCCGAAGCCCACATGGCGGACTACCCGAAGCCGGCGAGTAGTACAAGTCTCTCTCTCTCTCTCTCCCTGTTACTTCCCTTCCTGTTCCTTCCTCTCCACCCTCCCATCCTGTTCCCTCCCCCTGGAAACGGGGCGTGTATTTGCCCAAACCGGTGCCCTGCTTCCACAGGCTGCACTACGCATCCCCTCCTACCCCTCTCCGTCGTCCTTCCCAGGGTGATGTCTCCACTGCTACGGGTGCAGCCAGGGAGCCTGGGCCAGTCTGTTGGAGTTGCAGGGAACCGTTACATGTCCAGAATCGGGATGTGGATCTGGGTTCCCAACACACCACAGGCCGCCCCCGATTGAGCTGGGACTTATTGCATACCGGTAAGGGTTAAGGGGCGTACATTCCAAGCCCTGGTGGATTTGGTTTGCAACCAAACCTCGACCTACCACGGCTTGGTTCGTGACAGGGCTTTGGGTACAGATCACAAAGTGTTGGTGAGGTGTGTGCATGTGGACATTCACAAATATTTGGTAGTGACCACCATTATTCAATTTCGGGGAGTAAAGCATAGAGTGGAGTCCGTGGTTAATTCCCGCCTCACCCATCCACTGATTCTGGGAACCAATTGGCCGGGGTTTAAAAGATTGTTAAAAGCATTGTTTGCATGGGTCCTGCGAACCAAAAATTTGGTGTGTGACGCGATGGCTGGAGAGGTGGAGCCGGGGCGTCTACATCTGCTCAGCTTCAGAGTGATGCAAGGGGGGAATCCTCCGGCATTCCCACCCTTAGGGAATTCCCAGAGGGGGACTTCCCTCTAGAGCAGTTGTGTGACGAAACCCTTAGGCACGCCTTTGACCAAGTAAGAGTAATCAAAGGCCAGAAGCTCCAGCTTGACGTTGCCCTCACATTTCCATATTTTTTCAATTATTAGGGATCGGTTGTATCGAGTGACGCAAGACACTCAAACTCATGATAATACAACCCAGTTATTATTCCCGAGGAGCCATCAGGAAACAATTTTCCACGCGGCTCATCACAATCCTATGGCGGTAAAATCTAGTGCAAGAAATTACACTGCACCGTTTAATGATCTGCTTTTATTGGCCGGGCATTTGCGGGGATGTGCGGAGATGGTGTGCGGCATGCCGCGAATGTTATTCCGTTATCACTAATTAAGGTCCCCTTTGAAAGAATTGGCATGGACCTCGTGGGGCTGTTAGAACAGTCAGCATGCGGATATCTGTTTGTGTTAGTCCTGGTGGACTACGAAACACGATATCCGGAAGCATTGCCCCTGAGCAACATCTCAGCACGCAGTGTTGCGGAGGCACTTTTCAAAGTTATCTCCCGGGTGGGGATTTCGAAAGGAATCCTCACCGACCAGGGCACTATGTTCATTTCATGCACACTACGCAAACTTTATGAATTTCTGGAGATTAAATCAATTAGAACCAGCGTTTATGACTGTGGCAGGGCGGAAGGTGGGGCCAGGTCTTGAGTCTACACACCCGGTCCCTAATCAAGTCTCCAAGAGGGATAAAGGCCACTGCAGAGAATGGTGCAGGAGAGACAGATCGTTTATGGACATGTCCGTCATGTGTGTGTTTTGTCTTTTAAGTTTATCATTAAAATAGTATTTATATTGTCCAGCCGGTTGTCGCCTCCTCCTTGCCCATCAAAATCCCTTTACACTGGTGCGAAACCCAGGAAGGAGGAGGGATATGCCGTAGTAGAGTTCTCGCCACTACCGTCCACCCCAACGGAGCCGACCATGAGGGGAGAAGGGGCTCCTAACCGACCGCCTGGAGCAGTCAGTGCCGCTGCCAGGGGTGGAGGAGTCCCCTACCAGCTGCTGAAATGTGGCAGGGTCTGAGACCGCTGACCGCGAGCGGGAAGGGGCTCGCTACCGACCACCTGGAGCAGGAGAACCACTGCCAGGGGAGGGGGAGACCCCTTCTGTTTCCCAAGAATGATCGCGGGGCGTTCTGTACTCCAGGGGCTGGAGGACTGCCTCTGATCCGCCCAGGGAGGCGCGGCAATTGTCAGTTAGAGGGTGGAGGAGTGGCCCTGGACCAAGCTACGGCGTATCGGAGAACTGGCGAGTAAGTTTTTTTTTAAGGCAAGCCCCTCCCCAGGGAAAGGGGGGTGTACATCATGCCGGGGGCTCCCCAGCCTGAGAGATCAAGGGAGGAAAGTAGCAGGGCGGAGGGCGGGGCCGGGTCGTGAGTCTACACACCCGGTCCCTTATTAGGCTAATCAAGCCACTGAGAGGGATAGGGGCCGACTGCGGAGGATGGTGCGGGAGAGAGAGAGATCGTTTACAGACATGTTCGTCATGTGTGTGTTTTGTCTTTTGTTTAAGTTTAAGCTTGCCCATCAAAATCCCTTTACAATTATCCATAAACAAATGGGCTGGTTGAACGATTTAATCATACCCTGAAAACCATGATTTGTAAGTTCGTACACAAGGACACTAGAAATTGGGACAAATGGCTGGACCCCCTATTATTTGCAGTCAGGTGAGGTCCCACAAGCCTCCACAGGACTTTCACCCTTCGAGCTCCTGTATGGATGCCGGCCACGTGGGGTGCTTGACGTCATATGGAAGGCGTGGGAGGAAGGACCTTCCCAGAGCAAAAATTACATTCAAAATGTCCTTGTTCTTCGAGCAAAGCTACACACCCTGGGACAGTTGTCACAACATAATTTGCTCCAAGCTCAAGAGACACAAAGCTGGCGGTATAACAGGGGTGCCCAGCTATGGGAATTTGCATTGGGAGTTAAAGTACTTGTATTACTCCCCACGTAGAGCTCGAAATTACTCACCAAGTGGCAAGGAACATTTTAGGTTACACGGCGGGTCAGGGATCTCAATTCTGAAGTTAAATGAACGGATAGAGGTGGGGCACATCAAATTTACCTCCTCAACCTCCTTAAATTATGGAGGGAGGTGGTCCTTGTGTCCATGACGACGGTAGTTCTGGAGAGGGTGGAGCTTGGGACAGAGGTGAAGTTCAAAGCCGATCCATCCACCCTGGTCCCTTGTTGAGACCACCTCCTGCCATCCCAGCTCACGGGGGTGGCTAGGTTGCAAAATTGTTAGATATGGTCGGACTATTCCCGGTTGGACTATCCTCTTACTTTTCCCGGTTGGACTTACAACACCATATCGAGACCCCTCCGGGAGTAGTTGTAAGTAGTCGGACATACCGCATACCCTAGCACAAGAAAAAGGTGATTTGGGACGAATTAGAGGCAATGCTCAAGATGGGGGTAATAGAAGAATCACTCAGCGATTGGGCGAGCCCGGTTGTTCTTGTACCTAAGAGTAACCGGTCAGTGTGGTTCAGTGTTGATTACCGGAAATTCACATCGGTGTTAAAATTCGATGCGTACCCGATGCCCCAAATTGACGAACTGCTCAATCGGTTGGGTGTGGCTCAATTTTATTTGACACTGTATTTAACTAAGGGCTATTGGCAGCTCCCCTTAACAGTTGCCTTATTTGTGAAGCTGAATGCTTGAATAAAAGCTGTAGTATCTGGATGGCTGTCCTGCTCCTTTCTTGCTCGAACTTGTTACCCTTGTGTCATCATTCTTGTAAAAATAAACATTTCCAAAAAAATTGCCGCTTGCAGCTACTGTCTCCAGTTACTTTTAGCACTTTGTGATCATTTGTAAATATGAATTGGTTTCACGGTAGTCTTATTAATACCTGTGGACCCAGAATCCTCAAAACTTGCTCTTGAAACTTTTATATGTGCAATTTGCATCAGATGATAAGTGAACAGAATGTGGGAGGTCAGTGGGTGTTCTGTCTGAGGTTGAGACTAGGGCAGGCATGACTGCAGCTAGAATGAAGACATTACATTGTATAAGTAGTAGTTCACTTCATGATGAAATTATGATGAAGTCTGCTAAAAATCTTTGGCTGAAACTGCACTGACAAATGTCCTTGACTGGAGGCACGGTGAATTTTAATGATTGACTGCTTAAAGACTGCATGGCTTGTACTTCACTTATCTGCTCTCACATTGCAAAATTATATGGGCATACATTTTAATTAGCTGTTTCACCGTCACTGCTACATGGCTGTTTCTAGCTTTTGATTAATGTTCTAATGTTCTTAGTAATTCCAATTTATGGTCATAACTAAGTGAATTTATAAAAAAAAATCCTATTTATTTATCCATATATGAGTGTGGGAAAGAAGAAAGAAATAGGGAAAAAAAGACTCAACCCCGGATTTGTCATAAAGATTTCCTTTTTTTGAGTTAAAGTATATGGAGGTAGATCGCCTGATGAGTTATTAAAAATTCACAGCATCTGGGTCAGAGACGTATGTCTCACTTTGACAGACAGAAAGCAAGTCAGACAAGAGACTGACAGCAAGAGCTTGTTTGCGATGACAAGGGCTTGGTTGTATGATCCTGTCCACCAGGAATGGACCCGACTGTGCCAGGTTGGGTTGTCTGAGTGACTACGTTCACCCATCTCTAATTCTGCACAGCCAAATCAGGAGGGTGTGGGGTTTGAAGAGTCACTTAGCAGATGGATGAATGCATTATTTAGTGACGCCTCAAAAAATCAGCCTTGTTATCAGGCAATGAAAAGTACTCTAGAAATATGTATTCAAATATCACTATTGTCATTGAGAGATCACAATAGAGAGGGTTTTGTTATAGTTGTGTATAACAATAGCTGTAGTCAGTGTAAGTTAATCAAAACACCCATATTATTTTATTTCTGTGTTATGAAAAGAGAATCGCCATAATTAAATAAAATATATTGGCATTCAACTGCCTTGCACTAAAGCTGAGTGGTTAAGCTTTTTATTTTCACATTTTCAGTGTCAAAGAACAAGTAAAACTGTTGAAAATATAGTTTTAAAATGTATTTAGATACTTTGCTAGGTGGGTACACCAAAGGAATTCCAACCACTTACAGTAAATGCTAATTCCAGTTCAGTGTGTGTGTGACAGTTTTTCATATGGTGTGAATTGACCCTTTTCACACTTCCAGGTTTGGAACACAGAAGTTTATGACTACAGGGTAGACTTTGTAAACACTGAATGGGTTTGAACTGAACCACAGTATATGTAATTTTTGTTTACACATTTGCTACAAAATCAAAAGAAAAACGGCACTTATATGTTACCAAACTTTCCAAATGAAGAAAACCATTAGAGGGTGATGAACTACGACATTCACAAGATAGAAAATTGCAAATTTACCATCACTCTTTCAGCAGCTGTATTAGAAACCTCACCGCATCTGTGCTAACTCGTTTTTTAAAACTACTGAAATACCAGGGTAAGATGATACTAAGTATAATCTTATACATTTAAATAATTAAAAAAGTTAGATTTATGTGGTGGAAATGAGTAATCACAGTCTGTGAAAAGTGTCCATACACATAACATTGTTATTCATCTACAGAATTCAAAATAAAGGTCATTACACAATTGTGGGAATGGGAGCGTGGTCGTGTGTCTGTGTGCAGGAGAGAGGGAGTGGTGTAGCTCGTCAAGCTGATTGGCGTAATTAAAAGCAGCCAAACATGCCAGAGAAGTCAGAGAGGGAGCGACATGAGAGTGCAGCATTGGTGTGTTTTCTGAAAGTTTAAGAAGTTTGTCATTAAGAAGTTTACATTTATTGAGAGTTTAAGCCCTCATCGAGCTGTTGCTGGAGCAGGAACATGTTGGTGAATCCACCGGCCACCCCAAAAGCGCCATTGCGGCCTCTACCGCTAAATGAATTCTCCTTTGAAAGAACTGGCATGGACCTTGTCAGGCCATTAGAGCGGATGGCACGTTGATATTGCTTTGTATTAGTCCTGGTGGATTATGCAATGCAATATCCTGAAGCGGTGCCACTGCTCAACATCTCAGCCCATAGTGTTGTGGAGGCACTCTACAAAATCAACTCCCGGGTGGGGATTCTGAAAGAAATACTCACCAATCAAGGCACTACCATTATGCCATGTACACTATGCGAGCTGAACAAATTATTGGGTATTAAATTGGTTAAGACAAGCATGTATCACCCGCAAACGGATGGCTTTGTCGAACGTTTTAATAAAGTTCTGACAAACATGCTTTGTAAGTTTGTACATGAGGGTGTGAAGGATTGGGAAAAAAGGTTAGAACACTTATTATTTATAGTCCGGGAGGTCCTGCAAACCTCCACAGGGTTTTACCTCTTTGAGTTCCTGTATGGGCATAGGCCACACAGCCTACTTGACATCATATGTAGACCTGGAACTAGGGTGTTCACAGAGCAAAAACTAAATTCAGTACATTCTTGACATTAAAACTACACATATTGGGGCAGTTAACGTAAAATAATTTGCAAAGCTGGCTCTATAATAGGGGAACATGATTATGAGAATTTGCACCTGGAGATAAAGTGACCACCTTAAGTGCTAAATTACTTTCCAAGTTGCATGTGCCCTTTGAGGTCACACGGCGGGTCAGAGATCTTGATTATGAGGTTAAGTGAACAGATAGAGGCAGGGCTCATCAAATTTACCACCTCACCTTCTTAAAGGCTTGGCAATGGCCTTGGTGATGGTAGTTCATGAGATGGTGGAGCTCAGGCCAGAGTTGACTCTAAAACTTAATCAGTTCACCCCGGTCCTCTGTGGAGACCATCTCTCACCGTCACAGCTCACAGACGTGGCCAAGTTGCAAGCAGAATTCTTAGACATGTTCTTGCCTCTCCCCGGTCATACAAACCTCATAGAGCACCATATCGAGACCACCCTGAGGGTGGTAGTTTGTAGCACTGCTTCTGCCTTCCTGAGCACAAAAAAAGGTAGTTCAGGAAGAATTGTTCAGAGGCGATGCTTGAGATGGGTGTAACTGATTGGGCCAGTCCAGTGGTTCTGGTACCTAAGAGCAACAGGACATCTGATTCCATGTGGACTATCAGAAAGTGAACATGGTGTCCAAATTTGATACATACCCAATGCCCCAGATTGACAAATTGCTCAATTGATTGGGTGCAGATTTTATTCAACATTGGATTTAACAAAGAGTTATTTTCAGATCCCCTTAACTTCAATCTTCGAGAAAAAAAATGTCTTTTCCACAACTTTTGGCTTACACCAATTTGTGACTCTTCCATTTGGTTTGTTCAGGGCCCTCACCACGTCCCAGTGTCACATGGAAAAAATTCTCAGGCCACATACAGCATAAGCATTTATAGTAATGATTGGTGGCGGCACATGCAACATCTGAGAGCTGTCCTGAGGTTGCTGCGATGGGCAGGGCTCATGGCCAACCTGAAGAAGTGCGCAATTGAGAGGGTGGAATTTCGGTATCTGGGGTTCCACTTGGGTCATGGGCAGGTGCGACCCTAAATTAACAAAACTGCAGTGATCACAACCTGCCCAAGGACCAAGACCAAAAAGGAGGTGAGACAGTTCCTGGGGTTGTATGTCTACTACCAAAGGTTTGTAACTAGTTATTCTGACATTACAAGCCCGCTGACTGATTAGAAACTGACTAGAAAGGGGTCTCCCAATCCAGTCCAGTGGATGGAGTCGTGCCTACAGGCTTTTCTAAAAGTAAAATCTGCACTTTGTGGGGGATGGCTCTTACATGCTCCAAACTTCTCTCTCCCTTTTAGAATTGGCAGGCCGGATGTTGCCCTGGCCTGAGTCGGGCAGTGGTGATATGTGGGAATGGGGGTCGTGTGTCTGTTTGCTGGAGAGAGGGAGTGGTGTTGCTCTTCAAGCTGCTTGGTGTCATTTCTAACAGCTGTTCCTTAAAAAGCAGCCAAACATGCCATTATCAGAGAGTGAGTGACAGGAGAGTGCAGTGTTGGCATGTTTTCATAGTGTTTAAGAAGTTTATGTCATTAAGAATTTTACGTGTATTGATAGTTTTATTAGTGCGAACAGTGAGCTAAAGGCAGAAAAATCAAGCCTTACCTGAACTTTATTACTGCTCCCCGTCTCCTTTCCGTACCCGAACATTGAACTGTTTCTTCTTTTCTTAAAGTTTTGTTTTTCGTATACATTTGGTGTTTGCTAAAGCAAGCATCACAATTACAATTGCTAAATTGTATATAATAAATGTAGTAATAATAATAATAATAAAATTGCATCAGTTTATTGAAGGAGGGACCCAAGCCATATCTAAGGATGAGAATATCATAGAAACTTGAAGTTGGGCTCTTTAGAATGGTGCAGTGAATAACCTCCCAGTAACCACCCAGAAAACCCTAGCAATCAAAATGCAATGCCCTGGAAACCCCTAACAACAACCTAACATTGTGAGTTTTGCATAAGCAAGAACCACTGACATTCTTTTTTAAAAAAAAGTAAAATATACTGTATTTTGTGAAATCCTCTATTTTTAAAACCTTAAATTCTTTATCATTGTTTCAGCTCTCTTAAGCACTTTACTTTGTAGCAAACAACAAAGCCTAATGGCATATGCAATTAAATGCAAATCTAGTCTTGGCACATTCTATTGGCTGTATTTTCATTCTCAGGGGCAAAAGAGACAGACAGCTCAGCAGTTTTCATGTGTAAAGTTGAGAACATGCACAATGCAAACTTCTCATCTCATATCACACAGGACAACCCATATCCAATAAAATATCATAGCTGTAATAAACTTGATCAAATTTAAAATCCATCACATTGCAAAATGCTATATTCAAGTCACACCCCTCCCATAGGGCCCCAAAAAACTATATTTGCAATGTTTGATCAATTATTTTTTTGTGTGTGAGGGGTAGATTAACCCATATGGTATGCTCTGTAATGGGTCTCCCTTGGTAAATCAGAGGAATGCATGGACTGTGTTTTTAATGCAGTGGCAGATAATGCAATGATACACACAGGAATTGGAACCATCTATGCTTCTGGGTGGCAGGTGGCCATCAGGTATTGTGTACTGTGTTTGGGACTGAATATACAAAGACTTTCTTCCACAGAGCAAAACACAGTTAGAGAGGATTATGAAATGCTGATGGTTAGAATGCTTGCTTTCTTTTCCAGCTTTTTGTATTTTAAGCATGGACAAAGTTATACAATGCTTTCAGAACATTTTGCACTTGTTTCTTTTCTTCCTGGATTTACTGCCCACCTATTTATATTGAAGTTACTGTCAAAATGTATCCGGTAGTACATATTGGGATTTAATGACAAGCGCTCAAGTAATTAGCTTCATGGTAAATACCATTTTAGAAATAATTATTCACTTGTTCACCATTACTTTCAAATAACAAGGGAGTTTGATGACTTTTTGTTGTCCTCTGTGGAGAGTGATAGGGGCATTGTGTCTTTAACGGAAAATTATGCGCAACCATTAACTCGCTCCCTTCATTATCCTTACTAACAGTTTGCAACAACTGCCAAGCACATTGTCTTTTTTTCATGATGTATTTCTCTTGGTTTTGATGAGGTAAACAAGCAGCTGCCAAGGAATTGGGAACATTATGCATTAACTTTTATTTGGCTCCCAGAGGAGCAACAGCAAAACGTTGCAAACTCACCCAACCAATCAGACTTTAGAACCAGCTCAGCTCAATTAGTATTTTGTTGTGCTTCTTAGTTGCATTCTTCTTTGTTCTTGATTTCACTTCATTGCGATGTAAAGGCATCTGCTGCACTTCTAAAACTCTCGAAATAGAGAAGGTGGTAAACAAATCTCTGAGACGCACAGATACTATTTCAGTCGTTCAATGCAATTCCAATTTGCGGTATGGCATCCAGTGATGGTGAGCAAATCTGGCTGCATAGTATTGGGCTCACAGAAACAGTTGTATCTCTTGAGTATTCCCTACATAGGTAGCGTGACCTCTGTGCTTGATAATTGAAACCAGAAATATTCAATCTGTACTGTACCGTTCCCTCCATTTGACCAAATTAAATAAAGGTACTGGGGGAAATCAAGCCAATCAAAGTGATTCTTTAGAGACATGAGGAAAAAAGAGATGCAAGCTCTCTGTTGCGTGATTGGACTCAGGTATTAGATCACATATAAGATTTGTTGGATGCCCCACGTCTGAGAATTTAATAAGCACAGAAAGATATTTGAGCCTTTCAAATGACCTTCATATTCAGAGATACAAATTAATGTGTGAATAGCAATTTCCACAAGTTTTCACAAGCCCAAGTTTGGTGCCAATTGTGCCAATTGTAAACATGACTTGGTATCCAGGTGGACTGATAAAAATAGCTCCCTTTGTGCCACTACACCCAGAGGTTGTGTAAAGTCAGCCAATCAGATTGAAGCTTGACAGAACAAGACATCTGGCATTGTCTCTAACTCTATGATCGCTTGGAATACAACTACACTATAGCTTAGAAATATAGTTAAACTAACACCTTTGGCATTTCGATTCATCACAGCTGAGAGTAGCGACAGACAGAATAATAACACATGCTCAAGGTGTCTACCTGATACCTGAGTTTCCGAGTTGGGAGAAAAGTTTAAACTTTAAATATGGCAGAGGAGAGAATGCTTTCTGTATCTGTGAAAAAAAAAAAAAAAAAAAAAAAAAAAGAGCTCATCAAGAAATATACAAGAATGAAACTGGGCTCCATGTTTTCTTCCCAACAACAAAACTCTTGAATGTGATTGAAATGTTCGTAGGGTAATTCCAAAAACATGTATTGCAGCTTCACTGCGGATTACTACTACACTTCAGGTGAGGAATAGAGTTAAACTAACCACGTTAGCATTTTTGGGACATTCCTTAGCTTTTCCCATCTTACGCATTTACTTGTTCATTGTACTGTTGTATTAAAACAAAATAATAAGGGGACTTGCTAGCTCAGCAAGTAAAGATGTGGACTACCATACCTGGAGTCGCAAGTTTGAATCCAGGGTGTGCATAGTGACTCCAGTCAGGCTTCCTAAGCAAACAATTGGCACAGTTGCTAGGGTGGTTAGAGTTACATTGGGTTAACCTCCTCATGGTTGCTATAATGTGGTTCTCACAAAAAAACAATATCACACTCAGAGTCATGCTGTATTGCCCATATATCAGCACTGCTCTGATTACTTGTGGCCAAATCATCTATAAGAACAGCTGTTCTAATAGATGGACATACAGCAAACTTGCTCAAGTGATATTGCTTTTCTACAGACCTCAAACGAAACTCTGAATATCTTAAAAAATTGTGATGTCACTAAACTGGCAAACTTTTGCAAATCCAGGCATTATTTCTTAATTAAAATAATTTGTTTTATTAAACTGGTACTTTATAAACATTACTTTGTTTCCAAGCGAATATATTAAAACATTGGGTATGCTTATACTCTTATTTATTGCATCAAACTAGACAATCAGATGAATGACTTGCATCTTCTGAATTATTTATTAGTAAAACATTTTAAAACTGAGTAGCCTTGTGCATAAAAATGAGCCTTAACTTCTGCACAGACCTCAATCATTTGATGATAATAACAGCAGATATCAGTGAGCTGTGCACTTCGCTGCTTCATTTTGAGTGCTAGTGGACTGAATGATGATGTAAGTTAACAGACTCAGCATCTGTTGTAGCAGGTTGTGCTCTGAGGAGTGCTTTTAACGATCGTTGCGCTATCGATCAAGCCTCGGCTCTGTTTAATCTATCAGAGTTCTAGCCAAAACCATGGGAGATGTAAGTGCTGGCTTATTTGATTGCCTCTGATCAAGAGTGAACACGTATCTCAGTCATAATCCTCCTTTGGTTGTGTGTTGGTGAGGGCCTTGATCAAAGGCAGGATGGGATAAAAAAACAGAGATCAGGAATACAAGGAAGTGAGAGGGAGGGGGAGAGAGAGAGGCGATGAAAGAAAAGACCCCAGACCCCAGAGCAGTGGTTCTCGCCTGGTGGCTTACAACCCACAAAATGGTTTATTCTGATATGATCACGAACAGCAGGGATAAACTAATGCTCCTTGTAAGTAATGAGATGCAACTAACCATATGATTGTGCATAGTGAGTGTATCAAAATGAATAGAACTTGCTTCCTATTTTGTTGTTGTTGATGACAACTCCAGGATTCCCACACATGACCAGCAAATTTCAATGCCTTTTCCATTACCTTTTCAGTTGTTTGTGATTACCAGTTTGATCAACTCAAAATAACTATTCTCTCACAAAACAAACATCACTATAGTTTTACTCTATGCAAGTTTTAGTCTAACAAAGAGCTACAAACATATTTATTTACTATGAATTTTCCGACCATGGAAAGCACAATTTAAAAATTCACTATTTCCAGGTTTTCAATGACCACTGAAACCCTGAAAATCTACAGTACTACCATACTGAAATTAAAAACATAAAACTCTACAGTACTTATCTACTCTACAGTAGAGTTGGCATTCTCGAATTCTCGAAGGACTCCGTCTGCAACCCTGGACAACAACAGCCCCATGTCCCCACCCAAGCTCATGAAGATGGGGGCAGAAGAAGATCCAGAAACTTTCCTGGACCTCTTTGAGCGAACCGCCAAGATCTGGGGTTGGCCACATGCTCAATGGGCGGCAGGACTCATTCCTTTGTTGTCCGGGGAATTCCAACTTGCAGCTCAACAACTCTTAGTTTGGTTTACAACGACCTGAGGAATACCATCATCGGCCGCAGTCCAGATCAATACATTTAGGTCATCTGATCAATAAATTTGGAGAGGACTGGCCACCGTTTGTCTTCACCCAAAGGCTCCGAGTCATCAGCCGGAAGTGGCTGCTGGCAGAGGACCACGACGTCGAGGAAGTTGGTCGAGCAGGTGGTGCTGGAGCAGCTGATCCATCGGTTACCAATAGGAATGGCGGAGTGGGTACAGCGCCATCGCCCAGCGTCACTGGAGAAACCTGTCCATCTGGCGGAGGACCTTATGATGGCGTACCAGAGGGCAGAAGAGCCTTTTCACTCTCTCTCCCTTCCCGTTGTGTTTTTCTCGATCTCTTCTCCCTCCCCACTCTCCTCTCACTCTGCTCTCTCCCCACAGCCCATCCCAGTACCATGGAGGCATGGAATCCCGCTGCTGAAGACGGCTTCTTGTTTGCGGGGATTTGTTATCCCCCGGCAACTTCATTGCCTCACCGCTCTCCCCCTCAGCTGGATGTGCCTGACGATGCAGGTGTGGGCTTAGCGCCTGGAGTTGTGGGGATCCGGGCACTTCCGGGATCAATGGTAAGCTCACTGGTAAGTGTCAAGGGGAGTATTCATCAAGCCTTGGTGGATACAGGTTGCAACAAGACCACAATCCACCAATGTTTGGTTCAACATGAGGCTTTGGGCATAACCAAAAGGTTGCGGGTGAAGTCTGTGCATGGGGATATTCACAACTAACCTGTAGTGACACACGTTATCAAATTTTGGGGAAAAAAGCATAGAGTGGAGGCGGATTCAGGGCCATCTTCATCAGCTCCACGTCAAGATGATGTGAGGGAGGGAGAGGCTTCGGCCTCTCCCGCCATTCGGGGGTTTCCTGAAAGGGATTCCCCTCTAGAGCAGTCAAGATATGAGATCCTCAGGCATCCCCTTGACCAAGTGAAAGTCATAGATAGGTAACATAATGCACAGCAATTGCCAAAACAGGGAACATGAGCTTCAAACTGGCATAGTTTCTTCTTTCAAGAGGGGAGCTGGTTTACATCACAATGCATGAGGTTCACACAGTGTAAACAATGTCACATATCCAGCACTGACACAGCAGGGTGAAGTATAATAAGGAAGTAACACTCAGGCAAGGAGTCATTTATAAATGTCTATATGTAGGAGTCACTCAGGCTTCACGTTAATCTTGTAAAAACTGAGCAGTTCATCAAAACTCGAGTTTGGTAAATACTAGTAAGTCGGCATCCCATATACTCTGTATATTCAAAGTCATTTATCTTGAAAATACTGAACAAAACATTGGTGAACAGATTGGCGACATGCAGAGATGCAGCAAATCACATTGTCAGAGCAGAGGGAGAGTCCATGATGCCTACAACAAGGCTAGACGCTGACTGAGGGTGAGAGTACGGTTTAAGTGCATGTCCAAACTGCAGTTGTGAGTGATTAAAATGCAGGCGAGTGAGAGCGAGTGATTGACGGTGAGGGACAGCCCGGTATGCTAGTGACAAATAGCCTATATCATAACCAAATATTTAAATGCTTTTAATATTATCAATGCACCTAAATACAGTGAAACCGTAATGCCGTGGCAATTTTTATGACTGTTTTCATATCGTGAAAATGTCATACCGTTACATCCCTACATCACATGGCCCTAATATTATCAGTGGGCTTTTCCAGTGTTTTTGGATGTAGCATTTGCAGTCAAATCATGAGACATAACTTCTCAGCAAGTGCTAATTACTACTGTGTTGACTCATTTGTATGTTCTGTAGTTTCCCAAATCAGTAGGAAAACATTAAGAAAAAAATGTCAGTATAGACTATTATTTCTTTAGACAGGGATAATTTTATATAAATCTAAATTAAATTGAATTAAACAAAATTTCAAACATAATAACCTTGGTTTTAATGACTAACCCAGCTTTCATTTTCTTTATTCTATGTTTGAGTGGAGGGGAAATGGCAACAAATAATTGATATGTCAACAGAACACAGACAAATTGTGTTTTGTCTTCCTACACCTAAAGCTTTCATTCTGAAACCACTTTGAAGTCTGTTCATCAGGATACTAATCATAAAATGTATATATTAAATGCAACAGAAGTGTTTTTGTTATATTTATATTGACAAACTGTTTTTCTTAGTTGTGAAATTTAAAATAAGCTTAAAATTTGTATGTTCCCGTCTGTCGCTCACTTCGACGTCGTGTCGAAGAATCGACACTAGGGGTCTCTCTTGAGCATCGAATATGCCTCTGGTCTATGAAAAAAGGCCAATGAGAAGTTGGCAGACAGTATTTGCATACCCCGTCCCGGACATACAGGTATAAAAGTGGGGAAATACTTCGAGTCCATTCAGAAATTTTCTTCGGAGCCGATGGTCGTGTATGCAGCCAGCTGCGAGTCACACACCAGATTCCTGCTTCTGTTCCTGTGATGCTCTGTTTGCTGTTGGATCTACGGCGCACTTCAGCGGCTTTCTCCTTCTCTGCACGGCAGTGCAGCTTGCCCCTGGGCGCTTCGACAGCACGGAGAGTTAAAAGAGTAATATTTGAAAGAGTGATTTTCTATATAAAAGAGTAATTTCCAGTCTGACGCTGATGCCTACCCTGGGCTGCCGCCTTCAGGCCAGCATGTCCAGGCTGAGGCTGACGCGCAGATGTCCGACATGCTTGCCCGGGCCGCCGCCAGCAGGGGGTTGGACTGGAACCCTCTGTCCTCCCCACAGCCATCGCGGTTGGATGACTGGTTCCTGGGGTCTGTGCGCCACTCAAAGCCTCGCCATGCGCTTCCACCCTGCACGCCATGGCCATCCTGCAAGTCCACCAGGCCAAGGCGCTCAAAGATCTGCACGAGGGTAGCCCTGATCCCGATGTGTTGCAGGAACTGCGCTCTGCGACCGACCTCGCCCTCAGGGCCACAAAGGTCACAGCGCAGTCACTCGGGCAGGCGATGGCCATGCTTGTGGTCCAGGAACGTCATCTGTGGCTGAACTTGGTCGAGATGCATGAGACCGATAAAGCTCGCTTCCTCAACGCCCCCCCTCTCCCAGTTCGGCCTCTTCGGCGACACCGTCGAGGACTTCGCCCAGCAGTTCTCCATGGTGAAGAAGCAGACGGAGGCTATATCTCACATCCTGCCCCGTCGCAAACCTGCCACCATGGGCCATGCCCCGTCTGCCCACCGAGGGCGTCCTCCTGTGGCAAAGAAACACCCTGCTCCCCCTCAACCTGGGCCCAGCTCACAGCCCCAGCGTCGAGCACACCACAGGAAGCAGACGCCCCCTGTCTCACGGACCCCCTCGAGGACCCGTAAGGCTCCTAGGCGCTCCTGAGACACTCGACCCAGGGACCAAGACGTTAGCTACAGAGATGGTAAGACCACTCCGTCGCCTGGTGGAGGGCCAGGAGGAGAATCCTTTGTTCAATTTAGTTCATACCCACATTCTCAATAAAAGAGCTATATCCTTTGTCTCTGGGTTACCTGGCCCGCAAATGCCATTCTCACGGCACTCTGCCGCCAGATCTCAACAGTCCCAGCACGCAGGACGCAAACCACCTGCCTTCAGCCCCACGACTGTTCCCCGGAGTCTAGAGGACGCCTACGTTGGACCTCCTCCTCAGTCACTAACCCGCCCCCTGCCGGGTGTGCAGAGCAAGGTAAGTCCTTTGAGTCTTTTCTCAGCACCAGAGCCTCGGGACACGTCTTCGCCTCCCAACGCCACTTTACCTGCTCCGCCCTGCTGCTCCACCCCGCCGGGTACGTAAAAAATAATCATCCCCTCGGTGCCTCTAGCACGGAGTTTGGACTCGTGGCTCTCACTTCCCAACCCATCTCGCTGGCTGGCCCGGACCATCCGACTCGTTACGCAATTCAGTTCGCCAGGCCTCCGCCCCCCTTCACGGGCTTCCGCTTCTCCGCAGTACACGGCAAACATACCAAATCCCTGCACGTGGAAATCGCTACTCTCTTACTCCAGGCGTATCAGTACAAAGTCCTCCCCTTCAGCATGTCTCTGTCCCCTCGTGTCTTCACGAAAGTCGCAGAAGCAGCCCTTGCCTCGCTCCGAGAAACCGGCATCCGCATACTAAATTACCTCGACGACTGGCTCATTCTGGCCCACTCACGAGAGATACTATGCGCTCACAGAGACCAGGTGCTCAGGCACCTCAGCCATCTAGGGCTCAGGTCAACTAGGAAAAGAGCAAGCTCACCACGGTCCAGAGCATCTCTTTTCTCAGCATGGAGTTAGACTCAGTCTCAATGTCAGCATGTCTCACCAACGAGCATGCACAGTCAGTGTTGAGGTGTCTTGCCGCTCTCAGGCCGGGCACAAAGGTCCCCTTAAAAGTTTTTCAGAGGCTCCTGGGGCATATGGCATCTTCCGCAGCGGTTGCACCTCTGGGGTTGATGCATACGAGACCGCTTCAGCACTGGCTTCAGACTCGAGTCCCGAGACGAGCATGGCGCCATGGCATGCACTGTGTGATGATCACCCCTGCCTGCTGCAAAAAATTCAAACCCTGGACAGAACTCTGTTTTCTACAGGCAGGAGTACACTTGCAGCAGGTGTCCCGACGCGTCTTGGCCATGACCGACGCCTCCTGATTGGGTTGGGGTGCCGTGTGCAATGGGCGCGCAGTCGCAGGCCATTGGAAAGGGGCCCTGCTGTGCTGGCACATCAACTGCCTGGAGTTGCTGACTGTTTTCTTTGTCCTGCATAAGTTTCTCCCGTTAGTTCGAGACAAACATGTTCTGATCAGGTTAGACAGCACCACTGCGGTAGCGTACATAAATCACCAAGGCGGCATATGCTCCCACCACATGTTACGACTCGCCCGTTGTCTCCTCCTTTGGAGCCAGCAGTGACTCAAGTCGCTGCGCACGACTCACATCCCCGGCAACCTCAATGTGGTAACGGACGCGCCGTCACGACAACGCTTGCCTGGTGGAGAGTGGAGGCCCCAGTCGGTCCAGCTGATTTGGGAATTGTTCGGCAAGGCCCAGGTAGAACTGTTTAACTCCCAAAAGACATCCCACTGCCTGCTCTGGTATGCTCGATCAGAGGCTCCCCTCGGGGCAGATGCACTGGCACACAGCTGGCTTGCGGGGCTGCGCAAGTACGCATTTCCCCCAGTGAACCTTCTTGCACAGGTGCTGTGCAAGGTCAGGGAGGACGAGGAATAAGTCACCCTTGTGGCTCCTTATTGGCCTACCCGTCCTGGTTCTCGGATCTCGTACTCCTCGCGACAGCCCCTCCCTGGCAAATTCCCCTGAGGAAAGACATTCTCGGGAGGAGGCAGAGCCAGCTTCTTCATTGCTGTGTCCGGTACGTGCTTTGCGTACCTATTTGAACCACACACAGAGCTTTAGGTGCTCTGAGCACTCTTTGTCTGCTTTGGGGGACAGCGGAAAGGGAATGCTGTCTTCAAACAAAGGCTCTCCCACTGGGTGGTGGATGCCATTTCATTGGCCTATCGCACCCAGGAGTACATTTACATTTACATTTATGCATTCGGCAGACGCTTTTATCCAAAGCGACTTACAGAGCCCTTATTACAGGGACAATCCCCCCGGAGCAACCTGGAGTTAAGTGCCTTGCTCAAGGGCACAATGGTGGTGGCCGTGGGATTTGAACCAGTGATCTTCTGATTAACAGCCCTATGCTCTAGCCACTACACCACCACAGTATTCACCTCCCTAGCAGACATATGTAGAGCAGCAGGTTGGGCAACACCTAATACCTTTACGAGATTTTATAATCTCAGGGTTGTGTCAGTATCGTCCCGTGTTTTCTCAGGTCTGAGCCGGTAGAACTCGGTAACACGCTGACAATCTGGCTGGGTGAATCGCTTGCACCTGGTGCCCTTTCCCTCGGCCGAGGTAAAACTGTGCCCTTTCTCTCCCAGGAGGTCCCACCTGGGTCCCTGGTCGATTCCTCCCTAGTCCTTTTGGGTCCACAGTTCAGCGGAGGAACTTGCCGACCCAGTCCACTACGAGTACTCTAATCTACCCTGTACTGGAATAGGTGCTCCACAGATCGGTACTCCTACATGAACTCCCCCTGTGTGTATATTCCGCGGTACGGTCCCCTCACGAAGTGGACCCGCATCTCCCTTAGGCAGTTTTTGCTGCCCTCCGGTCGCTTTGCCATAGCAACTCCCCCCTCCTTAAGGTTGGATCTACCACTGCACCACGTTCCACATGTTGCCTAAAAAACCCATGTGATGTATACACCACATTTACCTTCCCTTTTGGGCAGGTGTGGCCTCCGCAGGGTCTTCTCCCCCTGAAAGAATAGGAAACTGGGTAAGACCCCCTTCCCTCGATGCGTGTAAGGGCCCCACTGTTCTTGCTCTATGCCAAGAAACATAGAGAGAAAAGAGGCCCAGCCAGGCTTGGCCCGTTTCCAGGTTGGCAAGCGTTGCCTTGTTCCCCTCTAGGGTAACCATAAGGATTCCGACGACTTTTTTGGGGGCATTGGGGAAGGGTATGTGCAGTCTGAAACACAGTTGGTCACTTGTGTACGTGAAATACCTGCCCGTTCCTGTGTCAGCAGTACACGTACACGGCTCAGCGCATGGTGTGATTTGAAGTGGACCCCTAATGTCACTTCTTCGACACGAAGTCGAAGTGAGCGACAGACGGGGAACGTCTCGTTACATATGTAACCTCCATTCCCTGATGGAGGGAACGAGACATCGTGTCCTCTCGGCCACGTCGCTGAGCCGAGCCACTGCAGTGGTCGGACAATTTCCGGCTCCTCAGAAAAATCCTGAATGGACTCGACGTATTTCCCTACTTTTATACCCGTATGTCCAGGCGGGGTATGCAGATACTGTCTGCCAACTTCTCATTGGCCTTTTTTCATAGACCAGAGGCATATTCGGCGCCCAAGAGAGACCCCTAGTGTCGCCAACGACGTCTTGTTCCCTCCATCAGGTGACGGAGTTTACATACGTAACCGAGGCATTTAGTTATGGTTACAATTTTAATTAAGATTCATGAGCAGATTGATTCGACTTGGACTCGGCCTGTTATGGACTCGGACTCTATTGTTTAAATACTCAGACTTGAATCGGACTCGACTAAGGTGGACTCCAACCCAACACTACTCTACAGTATATAAATTGATCTGTAGCTTTGTAGGAGCTAGCCGAATTAGGCAGACGGTAAAATTGACAGTTTTAAAGAAATCCCCTCATCCTTAAAATCCACAAACAATAAATGAAAATACAACCCAGATTACATTAAATATTGATTTTCTTGCAATAAGAATAAATGGTTTGCCGAGCATGGTTTATTTTGTCTGGTGAATTATTGGCTGCCAAGAGCATGAAATAAATATAGTATCTCACAAAAGTGAGTACACCCCTCATACATAAATGTAAATAGTTAATTATATCTTTTCATGTGACAACACTGAAGAAATTACACTTTGCTGCAATGTAAAGTAGTGAGTGTACAGCTTGTATAACAGTGTACATTTCTGTCCACTCAAAATAACTCAACACACAGCCATTAATGTCTAAACTGCTGGCAACAAAAGTGAGTACACCCCTAAGTGAAAATGTCCCAATTTGGCCCAAAGTGTCAATATTTTGTGTGGCCAACATTATTTTCCAGCACTGCTTTAACCCTCTTGGTCATGGAGTTCACCAGAGCTTCACAGGTTGCCACTGGAGTCCTCTTCCACTCCTCCATGAAGACATCCCGGAGCTGGTGGATGTTAGAGAGCTTTTGCTCCTCCACATTCCATTTGAGGATGCCCCACAGATGCTCAATAGGGTTTAGGTCTGGAGACATGCTTGGCCAGTCCATCACCTTCATTCAGCTTCTTTAGCAAGGCAGTGGTCGTATTGGAGGTGTGGTTGGGGTCGTTATCATGCTAGAATATTGCCCTGCGGCCCAGTCTCCGAAGGGAGGGGATCATGCTCTGCTTCAGTATGTCAAGACACACTTGCCTGTGTGCTTGCCTTGGATTAGTGGAATAAACCTCCGTAGAGCAAGAATAACAGCCATCATCTCTAGGCAATTGATGTGCCAATGCTGCCGGGGACCTTTCCAGGTGCCAGCGGCAGCGTGCCCGTTGCACACGCGCCCAACCCAGTCGAGAGTCGTCTGTGGTTACCACAACATGTCTGGACACCTGCTGCAAGGGAACGCCGGCCCGCAGGAAGCAGAGGTCTGTCCAAGGGTTGAAAGTCTGACGGCAGGCGGGGGTGATTGCCACACGATGCGTGCCGTGGCACCATGCCCATCTCGGGACTCGAGTCTGTAGCCAGTGCTGCAGCGGTCTCATATGCATCAACCCGAGCAGCTTGACCGCGGCTGAGGATGCCATATGCCCCAGGAGCCTCTGGAATTGTTTTAGAGGCCACTGTGCCAAGCTTGAAGCGAGCGAGGCACCTGAGCACTGACTGGGCATGCTCGTTGGTGAGACGTGCTCGTAAGGCACTGGCTTGTTGGCCGCGCACTAGAGTGGAGCGAATACCGCTTAAACGGGGCGGGAGCCGGGAGAACTGAATCGCGTAGCCGAGTCGGATGGCCCTGGCCAACCAGCGCGATGGGTTGGGAAGCGATAACGACGCGTCCAAACTCCGTGCGAGGGGGACTAAGGGGACGATCTCTTTTGACGTACTGGGTGGGGCTTCGCGGCGGGGGGGAGCAGGTAATAATGCGTCGGGAGGCAAAAGCGCGTCCTGAGGCTGAGGTGCTGAGAAAAGACTCAAAGCACTTACCTTGCTCCGCACACCCGGCAGGGGGCAGGTTAGAGACTGAGGAAGAGGTCCCAGGAGGGCGTCTTCGAAACTCGTCAGCGCTGGCCTGCCGGGGTTGGACAGTCGCTGGGCCAGATGCGAGAGAGCTGCATCCGGGGAACTGGGACTGGAGAACTGCAAGGCCGGGGTGCCGTTAGAACGGCGCACACCGGCTGAATGACCCAGGGAGTGAGGGAATCGCTCTGTAGGTACCGCAGGCCGAGGGCGGTGTGACAGGTGAAAACAAGGATTCTCTTCCCGGCCCTCCACCGGGGGACGGAGTGGTCTTGAATCTCCAGAGCGAACATCCGACTGCCTGGGGTGTCCGTCTCAGGAGCGCTTCGGAGCTTTTCTGGTCCAAGAGGGGGTCCTAGAGACGGGGGGCGTACGCCGCCTGCGAGGTGCTCGATGCTGGGGCTGAGAGCTGGGCCCGGGTTGCGGAGCTATCTGTTGTTGCTTTCTCATCGCGGGGGGGACACCCTCGGCAAGCAGGCGGGGCGCGGGCATGCTGACTGGGTGGTGCCGCGGCATGATGTGAGAAACTGTCCCCGTCTGCTTCCTCACCACCGAGAACTGCTGGGCAAAGTCGTTGATGATGTCGCCGAAGAGGCCGAGCTGGGAGGTGGGGGCGTTGAGAAATCGTGACTTGTCAACACCATGCATCTCGACCGTGTTCGAGCTCTGAGAGCGAGGTTGGAGCAGAGCGCAGTTCCTGCAGCACATCGGGGTTGGAACTACCCAGGTGCAGATCTTTGAGTGCCTTGGCTTAGTGAATTTGCAGGAGAGCCATGGCATGCAGGGCGGAGGCGGCCTGTCCAGTGGTGCTGTAGACTTTTGAGGTCAGTGATGACGTCATTCTACGGATCTGGAGAGGAGTACCGTTCAGTCCCGCCAGGTGGCGGTGTTCCGCCATAAGGGTAGTGAGAGCGGACAAGCGGAGGGCGGTTCCGACCGCGTTGGCTCGTCATGCACTTCCGGGAACGACGGAACCGGGGGGGGGGGGGGGGGGGGGCATGGCTATAAGCGGCGCCGTGACCCGAGGAACCGATCGAGTAGCTGAGAGGGGGGGACGGAGATCTCCAAGTCAAGCCTCGTGCTCTCGGCGGCCCGGGAAAGCATAGCAGACATCTGCAAATCAGCCTCAGACTGGGCGAGCAGACCCGAAGGTGGCAGCCCAGGCGAGCCATCAGCATCAGACACCGCTGTGACGCTTTCCGATGCGGCGATGTCATCATCCAATTCTGGGAGATCAAGGGAAAATGCCGGCTGGCCAGGAAGCGAGCCGCACTCTTCCCGACCTCGGACGGAAGCAAACAAGCGTGCTGGGGGGTGGGTGGTTCGTGGGGATTTACCCGGCGAAACCGAGCCCGTGGTCATCCCCAAATCGCCTTCATTGCCAGCCGGGTCGACCTCAATCCCGTGGGAAGAAGGAACGACGCGGGGGGCGGCTGAAGTGGCTTTCTCTCATGACAAAAGAAAGCGCGACCGCAATGTTGCCATGGTTATGTTCTCGCACTGAGAACATGAACCATTCATAAAACGCTGCCTGCGTGTGATCGCAGCCCAGGCACGCGAGGAAGCTTTTATGACCGTCAGAAGTGGAGAGAAATCAATCGCATCCAGGAACTACACAGAGGCGGAAAGACATCTTTAAAAAGATGCGTCCCGAAAAGGACGTTCAACGCCTGCTGTGTATTGCTCTTTTATGAGTGGGAATAGTGGGAACTATACTCTTTTAGGAGGAGAACACTCTTTCAAACAGAAAGAAGCGCTGTCGAAGCGCCCAGGGGCGTGAACTGCACAGCGTGCAGAGAGAGAAACGCCAGCTGGAAATGTGCCATGCAGATCCAACAGCAATGCTTCTCGCTGATAAAGGTGAGTGAAACAGGAGTGTTTCAGCTGCTTGCGGTACAACCATTCAGCTCCGAAGAAAAATTCTGACTGGCATTCGCTGCCCCGCTTCCCCTTATACCCGTATGCCTTTTCTCAGGTTCAGAGGTGCGACTCGGCATCCAAGAAGACCCCTTTTGTCACTTCCTTCGACACTACGTCGAGAGAGTGACAGAAGGGAAACCAAAATTATCAATTTTACTAATCAGCCTGCGTCATGTTTATAATTTGGCACATTTTAGTGCCTATGAAATTCAAGGTAACATTAATAAAATTAATTATTTAAATTCAGTGTTAACTTTTTTAATGTGTTGGGTTGCCACTTGATGTTAAAATGTAAAATCTGGTTCCAAAAGCAAAACTAGTTGAGAACCACAGATTTAGAGAGCTGAAATATGGATCCTAAACAATTCTAGCCGTAACCCTCTATAATGCAAGTAAAGACCATCATCTTGGATTAACAATGGCTTTTCCAGATCTATGTAGCAGTTCAAATGTGTGCTTATGAACACAATTAAAACCTGCTGCATGCTGTCTGGAATCAACCGAAGACTTGCATAATGGATGAATGGGAGAAAATCCAGCTTGCTAAACTTAACAAACTTGTGTCCAAATTCTTAATATGTGTAATTAGAAGAAATGGATGTTACACTGTGGTAAACACTCAACTCTCCCCAACTTTTTTGAGCTTGTTGCAATCGATTTGAAATAACTGTATATTAAAAACATAAAAAAATGATAAATATAACAATTAAAATCACACGGTGAAACATCAAATAATATGTTGTTTAACATATTACCAAATCAGATGTGTTTTATTTTTTGGGTGGATGGTTGGAGCAAACAACTATCCAAGGTTCACTGGCTCCCAGGTAGAGGGTGTGATAATCTGGTGAGAAAAAAGAGAGAGAGACAAAATCAAACCAACTCTTAGCGAAGGGTCCAGCACAACAACATCAACAGAGCTGACAGACATTACCATAGATGTGCACACGATGTTTGAACATCTGTAGTTTTGCTCATGTAAATGAAGAGTAAAGTTTACTGAATTGGAGATGAACACAGCCTGTTAAGCTGCCTGTTTCCTGTGTGTGTAGCATCATGCCAACCATACACTGCACAATATGAACACAATTAAAACCTGCTGCATGCTGTCTGGAATCAACTCTGTTAGCTGCAAATGCCAAAATGCATCACATTGACTGACAGAAACAAGCATGAGGGCATTTCGCTGTTATGAGTAATTTTAATGGAGTCTCGTGGAAGGACAATGATTGAAACACAAATGAAGTAATCGTGACAGAGGGAGAGGCTAACAAAAAACATGGCATGGAGAGCCTTCTTATATTGGCTCTCAGGATTGTTGGGCGACTCGAATATGTAGAGCATGATTTCCTGTAAAGCTGCTTTAAAAGATGTGTGTTGTGAAAAGCTCTATACAAATAAAAACGACTTGACTTGACTTGTAGGCCCATTCTCCCTATAGGGAAGTCCTGTGGTGTGACAAATTCAACTCACAGTTGTTTTCTTTTGAATCATGCATGCCATTTACAGCTCCGAACTTGCTTGTGGATCATATTTATTTATTATATCAGCACGCACGATGTAATGCTTTTGAAGCTCAACCTACTAAAGAAATACATGTAGAGCTTGTCAGTAAATAAGCAGTCTTGTGCTTATTTAAGCCAGTATCTTTGATACTGTTTTTGGGCAAATATTGGCCCATCTACACTAATGACTCTGTTTAAAGGAAGGTGATTACTAGTTACTTGCTGCTTAAATGAAGCACTGCTTTAACATGAAGAAAAATGCCCTTTTGTGACTTTGGGTATGTTTATTATTACTGGTCATTTTACAGTGCTTGAAAGCGTGTACTGCATTAAAATGTCATGTTCTTTTTGTTCTTTTTCATGTACATTTCTGAAATTAATTCGGTTTCAGCCGCATACAAGTACAGACTAGTTGTTAGGAACTTCATCTGTTAAATTCATATGTTAATACATGTAGGGATTAATTTTTACACATGGCATTTCAACGCAAAAACATTAGTCTTATTCACTAGCCACACACAGTCTATGTAAATTAGACTAATTAAAGATCACATTTCATTCACAAAATTTTGTGCTATTTGCCAGGCAAAAAAAATATTCCGAAAGGCAGGCAGTAAACTGAATTTCGATTTCATTTCATTGATGTACAATCTTTGTTGACCTTGGCAGCTGTAATTTATCAAATGATGATCATATGATAGAGAAGAGCACAAAGACATTCCTAAACACCGTAAGTATAACTTCAATATGAGAATGTCTGCAAACCTTGTGCTGTTCCTGGCTGTGTGTAGTTCCAGGCACTCTAAGTATCCTACAGAAGGATTCAAACATTAGGAAAGGGTGGCTGTTTTGTTTTTAACAAGGTTCCTGAATATTTAATTTTGACCTTATAAGCTTGTATGGCAGATTTTAGGATGGATTGTTTTGAGACAAACCCGCAGCTTGTGAGTGAGCATAGCAAAACACTGTTACTCAATAAAATAAATTCCTATGTGGGACTAAGCATTTGAACAATGTGGAAAGTTCACTTTGTTCACAAACAGATTTCTGAATAGTTCAGATTACCGGATAGTAGCTGATTGCACAGTGTTTATGCTGAAGGATGTTGACATTATTGTCAGCCGTGTGAGGAGTGTTTGATGGAAAGCTTAAGTCTCATTGTAAAAACAGCTGTGAGTATTTGGGAGATGTTCAGCTAACGTTCATCACTCCATCTGGAGCTGAGACGCAGAGGGTGCATTTTGCCTTTCACAATCTATTACCCTCCACATCTGAGTCATTGCATCAGATATTAGAGTTTAATTTAAGACATTTAAGATTTACGACAAACTTTTTTGCAGAAAATTACGGTTTCACTGTATTTAGGTGAATTTTTGCAGAAATACACTCACTCTCCTAGTTTTGCTCCCATTTAGGAAGGTAAGGCAAGCACAGCAATGGATAGAACATTTAATGGAATAGCCTCATGTCGATTCAAGATCATATGACTTCCTTTCTTCTGTGGAACACAAATTATTTTTTTATAATTATATAAAATTATCTGAAACTTTTCCAATTGTGTAATAGTAGCCTACTAAGTAAAAATAAATAAATAAAAATAACTATATAAATAAAAGTGCCAGGTAATTATTTTACAACTGAATGTTTTAGTTGATGCGTTATGGATATATGGACTCTAATCACACCCATACAATAGAATAACTGACAAATATACAACAAATGTAATGGCTTAATTCAGTAATTAGAACTTTTAACTGTTAAAAACTATCAAAGTCAAATCACATACTGCCCAGATTACAAATGCATGGCTGCGTAAACAGAGAGTTCGGGTGCTAGATTGGCCTGCCTGCAGTCCTGACCTGTCTCCAATTGAGAATGGAAGATCACAATACGGCATCAAAGGCCCTATACAATTGCACAGCTGAAGACCTGCATAATGGATGAATGGGGGAAAATACAGCTTGCTAAACATAACAAAATTCCCAAATGTGGTACCCAAATGATTAATACATGTAAATAGAAGCAGCCTCGGATACCTCTAAATATGAGAAAAGACCAATGACAAATTGGCGAACAGAATTTGCATGTCCCGCCCCAGACATACAGGTTTAAACGGGACGACTTACTTAGACCTCTGCTTTCAATGTAGCATATTGTGAATAGAATATACAAATCACTCATTTTCCTACTGTCCCAACTTTTTCGGAATAAGGTTGTATATATAAATAAAATGGAGATGTCATGAGTTTCTTTTGTGATAATGATGGGCTGAAGATACATTGTCTACACCGGTCACCAGCCGCTTACCTACACTGTTTCATGTCTGCTATCACTGCACTTTCTTTCTTCACACATGATAATATAATTTCAGCTCAAATCAATATCTCTTGTCCATGTATTTTCTTGGCAAGTAGTTGTGTAATAATTAGGATAATGTGCAGTCAGTTTATCGAAAAATAATCCTCTTCAGGATGATACAAGATCATCACTCTGTCTGCATTTATTTTTCAAATAACGATTTAATGGCTCCATTTTTGTCCAATATTAATCCACCTTTTGTGCTATTTTTGACATATTTGTCAGAACAAAGACTCATATTTGCCCACAGTTCTTTGCATTTTATGTGTCCACTGTAACTCCTCCAACATACCTTTTATGAATCTTATAATAAATGTTTTTTATGACTGTTGTGGTGCATGTTGAGGTAACCTGTTGTTTGGAGGGTAAGTCTGGACTTGAAACACAATGAGGTGCACTATTTCAGTGCATGTTATTGCAGGTGATGAGTAGGAGATAAAATGAGAAAGAGACGAGATCAGGTCCTGTAGACAACCTCATGAGTAATGATTGATTCTCTACTGACCTTGGAGCATGATAGATATCACAAACTAATTCCTCAGATACAACAGACCAATATTCAAAGATGTTGGATAAACTTCTAGCCACATCTCTGGTCCTCTTCCATCTTTTCCTTAATCCACTGCAGATAACAGCATGCTGATATCTTCCTGATGTGGCACTCTGATTGGCTGATGCTATCACAGCTTGCCTTATCTCACAGCACTGTAGCCATTGTTTCTATTAAATTATAAATCAACATGTTTGTTTACGTAAAGTACCCTCTAGGCCAGGGGCCGGCAACCTATGGCACGTGTGCCAGCATTGGCACTTGGAGGGGTAATTACTGGCATGCCAGGAACGGCAAGAGAGGAGTAGACTATTTTATTTATATATTATCTACATCTTGATGGGATCCTTCCTCGTGATCACACAGCATGTTTTCATGAGCTGAATGAGTGGCAAAAAAAGTTAAAATGTAACGAGTATACAGGATACCCAACAGACTCATGCAGCATGTGCAAGCCATTTGCGTATCACGAGCCGGCAGCGCTTCACTTTCTGTTAATCACGCGTTTGCTTTGCTTCGGTCAGGTTGCGCAGATGACAGCCTACATTCAGTGTTTAATTTGTTTATTTTTTGTTTCAGAACAACACGTGATGTAATAAGGAAAACATCACTATTAACCCTTGAGATTTCCAACCCAGCATACAGGTACACCCTCCTTAAACCATGGTCACACTCAAAATTGTATTAAAAGAGAAAATATTAACCCACATCGTGGGGTTCAAATATCTTTTCAAGTCTATTCAAAATATAAATTAAACCTGGAAATAAAGTTTTAGGATTTTGCAGGTGCGATTCACTGAAAAGGCTAAATAGTTGATCGGCTTGTGACGTGCAAATGGCTTGTCTCGTCACACTTTAATAGTGTTTAGTCTTACCAGAAAATTTTTAATGTTAAAAGTGTACATAAAAATCTAAATTGACAATTCTTAATTCTTAATACTTTCTTAATGCATAGCCCTTGTGTTCCTGTGGACGATTTATAAGTACACGTTATTTAAAAAAAAAAATGCTTGCTTTCATAAAATGCTTGTCTTTTACCACAATATTATACATAACAACATTCCTTGTCAGTATATGTAACCAAGGACTCACAGGCTATGTGTTTTAATGTTTACCTGAACTTGACCTTTGACATCCTTGTCCTTTCTCAAAAGTGGGTGCTGGGGAATTTAAATTCTTTGCAAACTAATTCTGTCTCCATTCTGGTATGGAACGCCCACTTTTCACTATCCAATCAAATCCTAATAGATAAAATTAGGTCCCATCCTACACATTTTTCTTGTTGAAAATCCGGTTTCCTTTGGGAGCACTGTAAAATGTGTTCCGAATGTTGTTTTTAAATTGAACAAAAAAGAAAGAAAAAAAAGCTAAATCATTCAGCCCAAGTAAATCAAATCTCTCTCTGTGCATAGTGTTTATAGGTCTGCTATAGGGTAGTCTTGTAACCTTTAACTTGATAAAATATTTGAAAAGATACTAATACTACTATCTGAAACTATTTTTGCTATTTTATTTTAACATTCTTTATCATGTCTATTGTCTCTTTTTAGGACAGCCACAGTTTTGTCTGTGTAAGCATTGTGTAAGTATGCTTACATCTAGAGTCTTGGTTGTAGGCGGCATTGAATTTATGATCGTCTGTGTTTAGCCTCCTTTGAAGCCTTTGCAAGGTCACAATGTTTTCGTGTGCGGGCCAGTCGATGGGGGAGAACACCAGAAGTGATTTGTATACTTGGCCAGTGCACATCCACATTAATGAGTTGCCTAACTGATTTAATGAAGTTCCTCACTTTCACTGCTCCCTAGAGAAAAAATGGATCTGACATCATATAAAAGTCTAATGGGTTTAATATTTAATTGATTTGATTAGTGCCCTCTCATAGGCTGTTTTGGCTTTGTTTAGTTTTTTTTTCTCAAGACCCTCATTTCCCTTTTGTACCTCTGCTGAAACGTCTAGGTTACGTATGTAACCTCCGTTCCCTGATGGAGGGAACGAGACGACGTGTCGAAGAAGCGACACTAGGGGTCTCTCTTGAGCGCCGAATATGCCTCTGATCTATGAAAAAAGACCAATGAGAGTTGGCGAACAGTATTTTCATACCCCGCCCCAGATACGGATAGAAAGGCGAGGGAAATACGCTCGTTCATTCAGGATTTTTCTGAAGAGCTGGGAGTGTTCCGGCCACCTCAGCGACTCGGCTCAGTGACGTGGCCGGGAAGACACGACATCTCGTTCCCTCCATCAGGGAATGGAGGTTACATACGTAACCGAGACGTTCCCCGTCTGTCGCTCACTTCGACGTCGTGTCGAAGAAGCGACACTAGGGGTCCACTTCAAATCACGCCATGCACTGAGCCGTGTACGTGTGCTGCTGACAACGAAGTGGGCAGGTATTTCTCGTGCACAAGCGTCCAACTGTGTTCAGACTGCACATACTCTTCTCCAATGCCCCAAAAAAGTCGTCGGAATACTTTTGGTTACCCTAGAGGGGAACAAGGCGACGCTTCCAACTAGGGAACAGGCCAAGCCTGGCTGGGCCTCTTTTCTCTCTATGTTTTCTCGGCATAGAGCAAGAGCAGCCGGGGCCCTTACCGCATCGTGGGAAGGGGGTCTTACCCGAATTCCTATTCTTTCAGGGGGAAAAGACCCTGCAGAGGCCACACCCGCCCGAAAGGGGAGGTAAAGGTGGCAAAATACATCACATGGCCTCTTTGGTCACATGTGGGGAGAATGCCACGGTGGTAGATCCAGTCTCGAGGAGGGGGGAGTTGCAACAACACGGCGACCGGAGGGCAGTGAAGAGACGAGCAGGGCTTTTGACGGACGGAAAGCGGGGCTCTCCATGAAGACGTCCCCGACCCTTTTGATGGAGGCGAGTGCGATCAAAAGGGCCGTCTTTAGGGAGAGGGCCCTGAGTCCTGGCAGGGCTGCACCCGCTGCCCTCCCCAAATCGCCTCCATCGCCAGCCGCATCGTCCTCAATCCCATGGGAAGAAGGAGCGACACGTGGGGCGGCTGGAGTGGCGTGCTTTCTATTGAAAGCGTGCCGCGACCGCAACGTTGCCATGGTTATGCTCTCGCAGTGCGCCATAGATCCAACAGCAGAGCGTCAGAGGATAGAAGCAGGAAACAGTTGTGTCACTCGCAGCTGGCTGCATACACAACCATCGGCTCTGAAGAAAATTACTGAATGAACGAGCGTATTTCCCTCGCCTTTATATCCGTATCCGGGGGCGGGGTATGCAAATACTGTTCGCCAACTCTCATTGGCCTTTTTTCATAGATCAGAGGCATATTTGGTGCTCAAGAGAGACTCCTAGTGTTGCTTCTTCGACACGACGTCGAAGTGAGCGACAGACGGGGAACTGATGTTATCTAACAATGTTAGTTATTAGGACTCGGAATGAGGAATTAGAGAAGCAGACAGCTTCAAGGAATAGTGCGCTCAAGAATTATAATTGTTTCATAATGTTCTCACCCTCATGTCGTTTCAAACCAGTATGAACACAAAAAAAGATGCTTTGAAGTATATTTATACTGTTCTTTTACATACAAAGAAAGTAATGGGTGATGTCAAGCTCCAAAAGGACAGAAAAAGCAACAAAATTAGCCTAAATGACTTATGTGCTATATTCCAAGTGTTCTTAAAACAAACGATAGCTTTTTGTTAGGAACAGACCTGAAGTCCACAACAGACAGCACTTCAGCCTATTCAATATTGGTACGTCACATCTGGTTTCACCATTTGCGAGAATCAATGACATTTGGTATTGTTGTTTGGCAAATTGTGTTTGGTGTGTTGATGCACCATATTTGAATGTATAGTATTTGCACATGAATGAGATTTCAGAACTTTGGTGAATGGGGAGATTTTAAGTGAATATCAAGTCAAATTGTGGTCTGTTCCTCAAACAAATACATTATACGGCTTCAGAAAACTAGCTGGATGGACTGTTTATGGTAGATAAGCCTTTTGTTTGCCACAGAGAAAAGAAAGTCATAATTTATGGCTGTGGAATGACATAAGGGAAAATTCTTCGGTGATGTGTGAAAGGTGCCATGCGATGTTCCTGGCGTGGTACTCAGAGTTACAGGCTCCTTATGGTTAGAATTAGAGTGGGGGTGGGGTTAGTACATCTGCTGCCTCCCAGTAACAAACTGAAGCACCTTTGTACAACAGGCAAAAATTTTAGGGTGAACTATTGTAATGATAAAATATTGTTGTAGGGGTAAGGGCAAAAGTGTGGACTTTACATTTGTGGAGTGTAATAATCCCAATCTTGTTCAGCGTTCACAGCATGCATGCAGCTTTTCAAAGGCCACACATAAAATTAGCAGAGGTAGCCAGCTTCCTCATTTGCCTTTGACCTAATCAAGAGCACTAATTTATGATGCCTGACCAAAGGGTGCGTTACACACCAGTGGTATATGTTGGATGTTTCTTCATTACAGGCTAAATTAATGAGACATTCTTATATCATCATGTTAATGAGCCATGACAGGAAGTGGTAATTATTGTCATTATTGCTACGTGAAGAGTGTACATGTTCCCATTGATCATGGTATAAATATTGGGGAGGTTGTACTTGCTTGTTTTGATAATTGGATTATATTGCATTCTGTAAATTTGGACCAGAAACATTAACCCACCTATTCTGGAATTGCCATCTTGGCAAAAGATTCTTGGAGGATGTTGTTAAATTTATATGTAGAAAAACAAATTATACTTTTTCCATTGAAGAATTTTATTTATTTATTTTTTTTTTTCATCACAATAACAAAGACGATAACTTTTCTTTTATTGTAAATGTTAAAATTATTTATGGAAGATTATTTTTACATAAGTTGAAACGGTCAGATAAAAAAAAAAAAAAAAAAAAAAAACAATATTATCCTATTTTTGGTAGACTTAAAAGGGCATTACAAGACTTTGTAAAAATAGTAAAGCCAAAAGATTTGTAAAGATCTTTAATTTCTATAATTTTACATAATGCTGTTTGTATTTGTTTTTTACTTTTCCCCCTTATTTTTTTCTTTATACTTTCTATATCGATATTATAAATGGTTTAATTTGTAAAAAAAAAAATGTTAAAAATTTTTTTAGTAGAAAATGAAGAAAACTTCATTAGTATGTCGTAAGCTCTCTGTAAAGTATTGCATAGTCACATATGATGTTTACTTACATTGATCAAATAAGCAGCCTTCAAATTTGTACACAGAACTGTAAAAAAGCTGTGAATTTTAATTTGATGGTCAAACCTTGTTTACTCACGTAATTGTCAGCTGTAATAAATTATATCCCCATTAAAATATGATATGTAATAAAAGTAGATCTGATAATTTGTATATTTGCCCTGTATAAATAACAATATATAGGAACTGTATCTAAAAAAAAGGGGTGATAAATAAATAATAATACAACAGGCTGGAAAAATGACATTAATTCATTTAGTATCCTACATATTTTGTATGTGCTGAAACTTGACACCAGGTGACGCACCCTGAAAACTGCACCATTAGATAGGTTTCATGCTGAAGAAAAAGTACGTTTTTTTTTTCTCTCATAAATGTAAATGAGTGTAAATGTCACCATCATACTGTATGTTGAAAGGATTGAAGCCTGTCATGCAAAACATGAGCTCATTGATATCATAAAATATCAGTAATATATAAATATCAATTACTCCTTGTCGGAGGCTTCCGTAAATAATTAGTTTATACGTATGATTATGTTTTACATAAGTTTAATGGTGTAATGCTCAAATATTTGTTTGAACAAACAGATCAGACTTTATCACTTGCAAAATGACAACATGGACTAAATATCTGAAAACCCATTCAGAATTGTGTGCATTTTGAACAAAGCCTAAGATAATGGTGACAGCAATATACAGCCGTGCTGATCAAACTGATGACTTCCAACCTCACGTCTCACTTTATAATGCTTTGACCTTGATAAAAAAACATGATTTTATTTATTTTGATTCACCAGCCATTTAATGAATATATAAGTAAAAATCTATCATTGAAATCTATCAGTGCAAAAGGAGGACAAACATAATGACCTCAGATGGTTTGAAACAAATGCAGTGACAGCTAAATTTATTTCTGGTGGTGTAAAATAATACTTCTAAATGAAAAATCCAATGAATATTTTTCCTGTAGCAATTCAGCAGTGACATTTACTATTAACAAACCCAAGGACAATAGAAGTGAGGGGAACCAAGCTGAGGCATCACTGTAGTCAAGTTGAAAAGGCAAAGGAAGAAAAACTCTAATTCCTTATTCTGCTGACAATATCAAACAGCAAGATATTCATTATTACTGCTCAAATGTGTGAGATTACATTTGAACACATGTGATCCCAGCAAAACGTACTTCATAAAATGAAGTGACATCAGAAAAGGCTGAAATTGAGGTTCATCCCCTCGAGATGGTTTATGCTGCTCTAACAGGGTCAGGTGAATTACATATCATTAGTTGGTCAAAATAGTGGTGGACTTACCTTCTGGATGTCAAAGAGAAGAAACTGTGTTTTTATACATTTGTTGTCAGCTATTTCTGCAAAATGATCTCAGATGGTGACTGCCGAGTAGCGTTTTTCTGTGTGTGTGTTCAATAAATTAACTTAATTGTTAATTAATTGCGTGCGTCTGGCGGTCCGAGGGAGTTGTACTCGAAACCATCATATCCTGCCGGAGATAGGAGGCAGGGGCGAGGAGCCTACCCCCAAAAGAGAGAGTAGAATACTACCCCCAATATATGATCCAGTTTGGTACGAACCGGGTCTTGTGTTAGGCATTCATTCTGGAGGAGGAGAAAGTTAAAGATGTGAGCATCTGAATTTGGCATGAAATTTGTGGTATCTCTGGCATGGTTGTGGGAAGCCTTTGGAATAGGAAGCCTTTTTTGAGTGTGATTTTGGGCCTCTGTCGAGGCCCCTGGTGATGCATAATCTTTATAAGGCGAGCGGCATGTTATGCCCCTACATTAGGCCGGCGTTGCTGTGCAGTATCTTTGTTGAAAGGTAAACACCATTTGATTAGAAAACCCTCCGACGAGGGAAGAGTTGTTTGGGTATCTTTGCTGAAAGGAGGGTGACGTGCATAGAGCCATACGATAATGGCGACGTTGCGTGCAATCCATTTGTTGAAAGAAAACATTGATATGAAAACCCTCCGACGAGGGAAAAGTTGTTTGGGTATTTTGCCGAAAGGTGAGCAACGTGCGTAAAGCCATACGATAATGGCGACGTTGCGTGCAATCCATTTGTTGAAAGAAAACATTTGATATGAAAACCCTCCGACGAGGGAAAAGTTGTTTGGGTATCTTTGCCAAAAGGTGAGCAATGTGCGTAAAGCCATACGATAATGGCGACGTTGCGTGCAATCCCTTTGTTGAAAGCAAACATTTGATATGAAAACCCTCCGACGAGGGAAAAGTTGTTTGGGTATCTTTGCCAAAAGGTGAGCAACATGCGTAAAGCCATACGATAATGGCGACGTTACGTGCAATACGTTTCGTAGAAAGATATTCCATGGGGCTCCAGCCCTCGAGCGATGGCGGCCGTTGTTTAATGGACATCTTTGCCAAGGTGAGCAGCATGCATAACGCCATGTGATAATGGCGATGTTGTCGTGCAATACCTTGTTGACAGATATCCCGTTGTGGTGCGAGCTTTCCATCGAGGGCGGCTGGCTTGTGCAATACCTATGCAAAGGGACCGTGCTTGAGATTATGGAAGCCCTGGCAAGGGGTGTGCTTGAATTGAATCGTTGTGTAGGGAAGGATGTGCTGGGGGAGAGCCACCAACCACCACCAGATATGCATGAGAACTTATGGCTGATGGGAAGTTGAGCTTGTTTGATGATTTGGGTTAGGTTGACCATTTCAGGTTCGGCTGGGGAGACCAGCAGCCGAGCATCTTCATTGTGGATCCCATTATACCTCGAAGGTTGCTGGTAGAAGCTGGTCTGTGTAACTGTGGAAGGAATGTGTCTGGCTGGGATAATGAAGTTAGAAGAAATGCTCTGCCATGTAGGACGTCTCGTAAGGGACATGTCGGCTCGAGGAGGACCAGAATTTATGATTATGGTGACGACTGCAGAATTGTCGCATAGCTACGATGCGTTTGCATGTCTGAAGAGGACCCACGTGACGCTGGCCGTGATGGGTGTGGAATGAATAAGGCCTCTTTTTAAACATCTCTTGTTGATGTAGCTTGCTGTGCAATCACAAAACGCGGCTGTGGTGGTTCTGGGAATGCATTTCTTTATTTCTGTACTCACCATATATTTTACCCTATATGGGATAAAGAGCTATTTTTTGGAGGGTAAAGGGGAATTCAGTTTTACTGGACCATATAATTAAGTGCTGCTCGACCAGCATGGAAGGATATGATGCTTGGGTCTCGGTGTAATTCCTTCTTCCCTCACTGGGCCACGTCGAGACGGGGATTGCAGATCGAGGAACCTTTATTAAATGACGAAATATCTAACAAAGACCGGATGGAGCATAGGAAGCTATATTGAAAAAAAAAAAAAAAGATATATTTATTTCTGGCCATTTCCCTGTGGGCCATGATCCTAGACAGAACCCCTGAATCCTATGGAGGGAGCCGGGTCCGAGAATGGGGACCTGTTGTCCGGCGATTCGCGGCAGCCATGGTCAATTGCTAGGTAGGAGAGTTTGTCTGAAGAATGAGCTAGTGTGAGGAGGCGGGAACGAAGGATTGGGCTTGAGGAATGATAAGTATGGCGAAGTTGAGGTGGCCTGATAGGGACTGGAGATTGCGTTAGGAGACCCCAAACTGGCCAGAGAACGGCGTGCAAATAGACCTTATCTTGTAGTGTTTCTTTGGGGGGGCTTGCGTGTTTAGAGAATAGAGCATGATCCCCTCTCTCCCTTTCCCTTCCTCTCTTCTTTCCTTCTTCCCTCCTCTCTTTCCTTCCTCGAGCTGGAGCCAATGCGGTGAGAAGATAGTGTTGCTGTAAAAGTGATCCTGTGCTCCCGGCATAGAGCCGCTGAAGATGCGGTGGACAGTTAATGTGTGTATGTTTGTGCAATCATTTTACACCGGACTGCTTTGTGCATGTGTCAATATAAATCAGGATCTTCAAAATGTGATTCTCGTGCATGGATCGGTACCAGCTGTTCATGTCCAAGCTTTACGTCCTGAAGATGTATCGCACTTTACATTCACAAATGATGCAAGTCTCCTTTCTGAATGTGCTTGAAGTTGATTCCGCAGCTAATGCGCTAAATTTAACATTGTCTCTGACTGCATTCATGGGGACCGGATATACATGAATATTAATAAAATATGGCTGGACTCCGGTATTTGCGCTGTCAATCATATTGGTTCTGATTTGTTGTTGCTGTAGTATCTGGAACAGGAGCTGAAACGGCACAGCCCTCTTCCGGAAAGGGGGCGGGAGCGGTAGCTCATTGTATTTAGAGAAGCATGCACATAATCAGCGTGTTTTTGATTCCGCCCAAAAGAGACATAACATGGTGTAGTAAATGATCCGTGGGGTATTTTGAGCTGAAACTTCACGGACGCATGCTGGCGATGCCTGGGACGTATTACGCCTTGGGAAGAAATAAATAAGAATAAAATGGGCATAATTGTATCCTTTAACGGTAACAAGATTATATTAATGAGCTTGACTTGGCGCAGGTTTTATCCAGTGATTGACCGATGTACTTACCTGCTACTATAACGTCCCTGATCATGCACATTGAAAGGGAACGGCTCATAAAAGTGATATAGTTGGGCTGATAAGACTGTTAGACTGAGCTTGAAGTTTGGAACATGGATAAGGCCCCGAGTGCTGATCCCCGCGGATTGAAACGTGGTCTGAGCAACGATGAGTGAATGATTAATGAAGACGAGCCATACGAATTTCTGCACTTTAATGATGCCTGAAATAAAATGCAAATATGCCATGATAGCAACGGTCGTGCTTGCGCTGAGAACGTGGAAGTACGCATTAGTTTAAGAAAATGCTGCGTTTTATGGATCGGCATTTTTTCCCTTGGAGGCGCACGGGGAACATCTCACAAAATGTTGTACCGAACGAAATAAGTTATATATTTTCGCCAAGGACCCTTTCACGAAGCTTTGGTGAAGGCTATACTAACCTGCTGATACGCATTTGTTCGCACGCGGGGGTTCAGTGGCTCGGTTTACATTTAATATTTAATTTACCGTCTATATGTAATTAATGTTGACAGATTATACATCTTTCCGGGAAGTCTAGAGATTCAACCTTGATATCCGATCTCTGCTGCATGATACAATCCTCCAGAAATGGCACTTTGTTTATTTGTGCCGGGAGTATGAATGAAAACATTAAATGTCAAAACGGGACTTCATACATTTATTATGTAATCGTGATCGCAAGATGAATCCAGTTCGCTGCGTTTGGGTCAATTGTCCATGACAGGGGTTCATTCTACGTCCAATCGCCCTTTAGTCCATAAAATCATACGTCTTGATATGTTCTCCATGTTTACATGAGATCTCGCCTGATAAGAATTACTTCAGCAAACTATGCAATCATAGTTGCAATTTTTTATTTTTATTTTTTTTTTTTAAATTGGGGCATGGTTTTCTAACTTTTAAAAATAGCATGTATTCTGAAACTTGGGAAATAAAGCCCAAAGTGTCTTCTTTCAAGAGACACTACAAGGGTGTCCATACTCCAAAGGGTCCAGTAAATACGACCATTTAAGTTCAGGTGTGTCATTTTCATGGTTTGTGCTCGAAAAAGGGGGGCGCACATCAACAGGTTAAACTGTGATGCCAAGCTCCCTAGGAATGCCCGCATCATGGGCTCGGTCTCTTCCTAGTGAGTAGGGTATAGGGATGATAAATGGTATAGAAAGCGCCCATTACGTCAACAAAAGCGAAGGCGACCAGCAGAATGGGGAAGGCGACCAGCAGAATGGGGATATCTTACTGAATGGAGTAATGGGACCCCGTACGATGCACTGACTGTGCGTGATGATATGCCTGAAATTATCTCGGGCATGCGTGCTGGGTGAATGACAGGTGAATTAAATTTGATCAAGTTGCCCTCATGCGAAAGCGCGACTGCCTGCCGATACTATGAGAGTGAATGCGCTGTTGGTATGAAATACTGGCTTTGATATTGATGCGTCATGATGAACAGACAGCGTTGCAACTTTATGATGAACAGGCAGCATGGCAACGGAAGGCCTAGACCCATGACTAAATCTGATTGCATTTGATGGATATGAAAATGACAGCTTATTTCTGATGGAAACCAGCTGCTGCCTGAGCCGATGATTTTGACGGACTTGGCGTGGAGCCCGCTCCTTCCGCGCCGGGTCGTGCAATACGATTGAGAGAGATCTCCGAAATGAATGAGATATGGGTGAAGATCCGGGTTTGAGGGTTGTTGATTGTTTACTCCCCATGGGTTTGATGTTGGCAGAAATTGAGGTGAAGTGATGACGTCGTTGGAAATGGAAGGCGTTTCCAGAGATGTTCTGTGCGCTGGTTCTCCTGTGGCCTGAGGGGTTGAAACGTGTCTATTGCCATCTTAGCACACTGAAACAGCAATGTGATAGATTGGGAGCAGACTTATAAAGCAATGGCTTTCCTGCGATTGGCTAGGAATTACCCAGCTAATAGTGTGATGATGTACAGCTGCTAGTCTTCCCGCTAGAACTACGCTGCGCTCACATGTCTTGTGGCTATACTTTTGAAGTAGTGAGTATTTTAATGTTTACATATTAGCCTCATTCATTTCCATTGCAAGTGCCTTACAATTTACTCAGATCTTTGATTTTTTTTTAAAGAAAAGGAGGGGCGAATCAAAAATGTATTTTTGTGGTAATGAATATAATGCCACAGATGCTGATGAATGAGCTTAACTTGTACTGAACCTGGAGAGAGAGACCAGCTTGCAGAGGTCTTTGAAATAACACAATGGAAATTCAGAAGAACACATAAGGTTGCGACTAACTCCTTCCTGCTGATGTTGTACCTGTGTTTAATGCAGACAGCCATGCTAGGCCATAGGCAAGCCATTAGATTAACGCATAATTACCTTGCCATCGCCATTCTGTTCCCATCTTAGAAATGCAGATGAATCTTAACCCTCTGGGATCTGAGGGTGTTTTGGGCCCTGGAGAATTTTTGGCATGCCTTGACATTTGTGTTTTTTTCAGTTGCTTAAAAACATATTAATGGCTAAAGTCTGATAACACTGTATTCATCACAAACTGGGCTACAATAATATGTGAGCAACATGTATGTACAGGTTTGTATTTTTGAGAAAATAACGTTTATGCGTGGTTTAAAAAAATAAATAAAATTAAGTCATTGAAATAAGGCCATATAACACATTCTAAACATTTGTCCACAAGACTTTTGAGAACTGGATCTTGTAGCCTTGTAGAGTTTTTGCTACAAAATGATGTGAAAACCATCCTGATCACTCATTCATACAAAACAATATTTTTGCAGGCGTGAACTATCATGAATATTGATTGTAATTCACACCTGAGGAGACAAAAGACCCCTCCCCTGGGCCTATCAATGAGGAATGTGACAGAAAGAGAATGAATGTGAGGAGACTTAATGTTTAAAGTTTAATCTGACTATACATTTTCTGTACATAAAGACTGATGTTTCACCAAGACCTATGCCTTCTTTACCATCAGAGCCCAGACTACCAGCTCCTGATCGATTCGATGGCAGCCCCGAGAGGTGTAGAGGTTTCATCACTCAGTGTATCCTGACCTTCCAGCTCCAGCCCAGCAGACTCAGGGGCCTCCGGGAGCTTTATGGATCTTGGGTTGGCCAGGAGCCTCTCTATTCAGTCTGTCACCCTACCTAGACCTCTTAATATTACGGCAGTGGATGGCAGCCCTCTGGGTTCCGGACAGGTTAGTCAATGTGCCCTCCCTCTCCAGCTAAATGTGGGGCAACAGCAAGAACAGATACAGTTCCTATTGATCCATTCTCCTAAGCTTCCTCTAATTCTCAGCATCCCATGGCTGACCGCCCATAACCCTCACATAGACTGGTCCTGAGGGGTTGTTAGAACATGGGGAACCAACTGCCGTGTCTCTGATTCCGCCTTCTGCTGTGTCCCAGATCCACAAGGAGTATTCCCAGAACCCTCGCCAGATATCTCCAGGCGGAATTGTACTTCTGCTCCCGAGACCCTGTCCACGGAAATCTTGGCTCCTCTCAAGATGGAGCCGGAGAAACCCAAGTCTGTAACCCATCTTCCCGAGTTATCCCGAGTACCCCCGGAGTATGCAGACCTCCACGAAGTCTTCAGTATGGAGAGAGCTGCCTCGCTGCCCCCTCATAGACCTTATGACTGTGCTATTGAGCTGCTTCCCAGTACCTGCCCACCTTGTGGAAGACTCTATTCCCTGTCTGGTCCAGAAAGATTAGCCATGGAGAAGTACCTCAAGAGTAGTAAATATAACATACTTTGTGACAAAATGATTGACAGGTGTGATTGATGACTTAATTGCTAACCTTTGACCTTTCCCCCCTCCCCATCCCCACACCACCCCTCATACTTTGTGCCAAAAGTGATTGATGGTCTATGATTGATGACCTGTTTGGTGGTCCCCCTTTGACCTTTCCCCCCAACCTCACCCCACCCCTCCCCACCCCGCTTCACCCCGCCTCACCCCTCCGGCAGTTGTACAGGCTGTGGTATGAATTGGTTGGTCAGCTGTTTTGATGCCCTCCCAGCGCTGTACCCGACCCATCTGTGTATTTAAAAGAGTAGACAAATTATTCGTATTCTGTGAGCATTTTGTGATTTCCCGCTTGAGCAATGGCATCCCCCAGAAGTCCTAAAACCCCGTTGGTAAATGATGTAGAAACAAATGCTAAGCTAGATTGGGCTCCGAGGAAAAGATATGGGGCATGCATAACCAGGGATCTCCATGATCCTTTAGGAGCTCTGAAATGTGAATTTCATCTAGACGATGGTCGTTTGTGCGTGTACGACTTTGACAGAACATCTCATTCTGTTAAGTTATTCAACAGGGGCGATGCAATGTATTTTACGGAAAAGGACTGGGATGTGTTTTACAATCGTGTTTGGAGGGATCTGAATGATTCTGGAGATGCACCTTTATTCATTGCAGAGGATGTTGGTGACCATACTATCAAGAGGCTGGATGACCATGGATACGTACTTACCAGGGACGGAGTGTGTCCTTCCACAGAGACAGATCACATGAAGTTTTTGTTTCAGTGGAAAGATTTGCCTATCCTGAATGATGTTTTTTCAAAGATAGACAAACTGTTTAAATGGAATGATGCATATGACCAATACAATATAATTAAGGTCAGACTGTTTGACCCCGAAAAGTGTGGGGAAGTTCGCAGGACGCCGCCCTTGTAACACCGCCCACTTTCTATAGACCTTAAAAGCGGGTGGTCCCCATTCTCATTTCAAACCAAAAGAGCGAATCATCATGTCTCAACACGATACTACAGAATCTGCTGGGGCCTTCGCATCATCCGATGACGCATCTACTTCAGCAAGGTGTAACCCCCCTGGAGGTGATCCTATCATCGGCCATTGGCTCGACAAGTTTTGCATGGACCTTGGCTATCACAATCTAACGTTCATTTCATCTCGCGGACCAGGACACACGCTTCCAGATGCATCGTCTCTGAAGGGGGGTGATGATACCGATGGCGTTGTTGATGTAAAGAGCGTCAATTTTATAAAAGCAGTCATAGTGGTCATTCTGGAGCATCTCCTCGGCTTGAAGTTAAAAGAGTTGTGCTACGGTTGTGAAGTGGATCACCCCAGTCAGGTACAGCACACGTGTTTGTATGATCCTGACAAGTATTTCTTTTTCATACATTTTGAAGAAATTTGTAGTAAAGTGTTTAAACCGATGTTAAAACAAGTCATCGGCACTGCTTTGAAATCATTTGGATTGACGCTGACTCCTCAGAGAATCCATGGAATTATCGAAACCGTGTTGTGTGAACTAAGAGAGGAGCCACACATTCTACAGAGACTGCGTGAAATCCGTGAGAAGCTGGTGAATGATAGCGGTGAACAGGCTGTCTATGACACAGTGGACTGGTGGAAAGACAGTCCGACTGGCTCCTTATTTTGACGCTAACATGGGGATCTGCTACAGTGTTACTGGACTGCTTAAATTTATTCTGAGACGTCGTCTTCATTGTGAAATTGTCAACATGCTGTGTAAGATCATTAATGATAATAGTTCTGGACAAAACAAGCTTGTAAATGACCCCTATATTAACAAACGGGTGATTTGTCTAAAGAAGCACATGGATATAGTCAGAGGTATATCAAACGAATGGACTGAAATGATACAACGCTGTGTCTGCCAGAATGATTCATCCTGTGTGTTTCTTAAAAACATCGTAAATTCATTGTTTGAATGCAATAATGATTGTAAAATTGGCAATATAATATGTTTATGTACATATGTAACTGATATGTGTGTGATATTATTGTCAAGAAACGATCAGAGTTCTAGACATGTCTTTGAAAATGTTAATATTCTGGTAAATCACCTGATTGATAAAAATTCTGATACATGTGTTAATTTCCTACAATATCTCGACAATGCATGATGTTGGTCTTTCTATTTTAAATGTATAAGTATGCTTTGTACTGTGTGATTACCCTGATTTAAAATAAAAGGGGTGTTTTATAGAATCACTGTCTCATTATTTACACGTGTCTGAGCTGGTAACATGACCGAACAACTGCATAAGGTGTACTACACACCATCTAACCCCGGCTCTTTAGGGGGTGTAAATAGATTAAAACGTGGTGTATTAGAGGAAAGTGGTGATTTGCTAAGTGGTAAAGATGTTTCAGACTGGTTAGCCAGTCAAGATGCTTATACACTCCACAAACCACTACGTCACAATTTTAAAAGGAATAGAGTCCTTGTTTATGGTATTGACACACAGTTTCAAATGGATCTGGTAGATATGTCAATATATTCTATGGAAAATGACAATACTAAATTTCTGCTTACATGTATAGATGTCTTTAGCAAATATGCATGGGTGCGTTGTATAAAGAACAAGACTGGATTGGCTGTGGCCAATGCGTTTAATTCAATACTACAAGAGGGTAGAGTCCCTCAGAAAATTCAGACTGACAAGGGGAAAGAGTTTTTTAACAAGCATTTCCAACAACTAACTAAAAAGCACAACATTTACCATTTCAGCACAGGGAGTGAATTGAAGGCAAGCGTTATTGAACGCTTTAATAGAACATTAAAAGGACGGATGTGGCGATATTTAACGGCTATAAACTCTAAACGCTACATCGACGTTTTACAAGACTTTATTCAAGGATACAACAGTAGCTATCACAGAAGTATTAAAATGCGCCCTGTAGATGTCAACAAAGAAAATGAACCGATCGTCTATGACAATTTGTATGGTAATGTGTGTAAGAAGAAGCCTATATTTAAATACAAAATCGGCGACGTGGTTAGAATATCAAAGATGAGGGGCCCTTTTACCAAGGGGTATGAACAAAACTACACGGATGAATTTTTCACTATAACCGAATGTATGCCACGTCAACCACCAGTCTACAAGCTATCTGATTATGACGGGGAGGTTATCGACGGCTCATTTTATGAAGAGGAGCTACAAAAAATTATTATGGACAAGGACAATGCTTTTAAAGTAGAAAAAAATATTAGACAAGAAGAAGTGTGGTAAAAAAAACATGGTTCTCGTACGGTGGGTGGGATGGCCTCCGAAGTTTGACAGTTGGGTCAATGAAAAAGATGTTGTAGATCTACAGAGCTCTTTAAGCATATAAAGAAAATACAATTGACATCTGAGTTCATTTCTACAGTGAACGGTCATGGATGATGCAGGGTTTTATGTCACATTGCCATGCAATGCTTCATTAGCTCTTTACCCCGAAAACCAAATTTCGAATTACAGAACAAGATTAGCCAGAACTATAAACTTAAAAGGTAATTGGGAGGTGGGTCTGGCCGAAATTGAATACCCTAGATCGTGGTACACTATTGATGATGATGATGCGAAAATCATCTTGAGAGATGTTGTCGACAACAAAAATTTTGTGACCATAAATCTGAAAACCGGATATTATGACAAAATAGCATCTGTAATTAGGGAGCTAAATGTTTCTCTACCTAGTCATGTACGTTTCGGTTACGACCTTGTGAAAAACAAAGTTTACATGACAGCGCCACTAGGAGTAGCCTTAACATTCTACGGTAAACTAGCCATTATTTTGGGTGTAATACCGGAGAAACCATGGGAAGCTGTAAACGATCATAGTGAAACCACTTTTACAACAGTGTATGCACCACATCAAACCGACATGAACGGAGGATTTTACAGCATATACGTGTACACAGATGTTATCGAATATCAAACTGTGGGGGATGCACACGTTCCGCTTTTGAGATGCGTACATATAACCGGGTCGGGTCGTGAAATGATCAGTGTGACATATGACAGAACGCACTACGTGTCAGTGAATAAAAATTCTATTGGAGAGATTTGTATTGAACTCAAAGACGACAGAAACAGGGGGGTGCCATTTGCTTACGGTAAAGTTGTCGTTAAACTACACTTCAGACCTGTGAAACAACCGATCCTTTAAAATGGTGTATTATAACCCGTACCAAATGGATCCTGCTCATTATGTAAACTATTATAAAAATCAAGCAGGCGGTGGCCTGCCGGGGTATGCGGGTGGAGGGGTTATGTATGGGGCAGGTCTCGGAGGACTTTTCAGGGGGTTGTTTAGAATGGCTCTTCCGTTGTTAAAAAGAGGTTTCAGCATTGCCAAACCACATCTTAAAAATGCTGCTAAAAACATAGTCAGCGACGTTGTCACCAATGCCATGTCACATACCTTTAATAACAATAAAGCCCAAGATGGGTCGGGGTTAATGGTTATGTCACGAAAACGAAGGTCTAAACCACCAGGAGTGAGGAAGGTGAGGAGGAGTGGTCAAGCGGTAAATAAAACCAGGAAACAACCTAAGATATCTGCAGTTAGACAACAAAGACGAAAGAGAGCTGTGAAGCGCGGCTCATCTGGATCGGTGAAGAGCTCTGTTAAAACGATATTCTAAACCATGGCTCTGCTACATACCATGTCCGAAGAATGTATTAAATCAGAACTGGATCTGTTTACGGTACCGATGACTCAGACGGCTATTGAAAAAAACACATACGTTGAAATACCTCCTCTATCTGCAATATCGAACACCACCCCCTTGGAATTTTTCATAGCAGGGAATGGTGAAGATTATGTAGATTTAAATAATACACTGCTTTACATGCGTGTTAAAATCACAAATCCGGACGGTACAGATATCAGAGATGGGACCCCTGTTGGACTGATCAATTATCCAGGAAACACTATTTTTTCACAGGTTGATGTATCACTTGGTGATAGGTTAATTTCACAGAGTACAAACACATACCCTTATCGATGTATTATAGAATGCCTTTTAAACTACGGTAAAGATACCCTGGAAAGCGTATTCTCAGCAGGATTATTTTACAAAGACTCTGCAGGACATATGGATGTAGGCGACCCAGCAGGGGCTAACATTGGTCTGACAAAGAGGGCTGCCTTTAGCAACGAAAGTGCCGTAGTCGAACTTTTATCACCCATACACAGCGATATTTTCTTTCAAGAAAAACTCATGCTTAACGGGGTGGACATTAAAATCCGGTTGACAAGAGGCAAAGATGAATTTTGTCTAATGAGGAGTGACGCTATAGCATACAAACTAAATATTTTATCAGCGTCTCTGTTTGTTAAAAAAGTATCAGTTTCACCAGGAGTGAGACTGGGACACGCTCAAGCACTTCTCTCAACAACCGCTAAATATCCAATTGATAGAGTTTGTCTGAAAAATTTTTCCATACCAGCTGGAAGCCGTGTATCAAACCAGGAAAACCTATTCTTAGGAACACTCCCCAAATCTATCATATTGGGCATGGTCGATAATGATGCTTTTACAGGGGCATACGATAAAAACCCTTTTGCATTTAAACATTACGATCTGGAGTTTCTAGCTGTTTATGTGGATGGACAGCAACACCCCGCCAAACCATTACAACCCAACTTTGGATCAGGCACAGCCGTACGAGAGTTTTACCAGCTCGCGCTTTCGTCTGGAAGACATCTAAAAAACCAAGCATTGGTAATCGACAGAGAAGATTTTCTGCAGGGTTATACACTTTATGGTTTTAACCTCACACCAGACGAAGAGTGTGGCCAACACATCTCGCTTGTTAAGTCTGGAAATATCAGACTAGAAGTACGGTTCAGACAACCGCTTCCAAGAACCATTAATCTAATTGTTTATGCTGTTTTTGACAACATCATTGAAGTTTCTAACCGAAGACAGGTGCTTGTTGACTACTATTAATTAAAAACATGAACACCATACAACTTACCGTAGCTATGGAGAGAATCACACAAAACACGCATTTTCTTGGTGTACTACCATGTGATTATTTACCAAAGGATCCGATAAGAACACTACCCACAGCCGTCATAATCAACACACATCCTTCGCACCTCCCCGGGGAACACTGGGTGGCTATTTACATAAATAAGTTTGGCTCAGCATTTTTCTTTGACAGTTTCGGTAATAGTCCTGATTTTATTCGTTTTCCTGTATCAATCATTGAATTTCTAAAAAGGAATTCAACACGCATTCAGTATTCGGCTAAACAAGTTCAGCCTTTTATGTCTGTCACATGCGGTCATCATTGTGTTTTCTTCCTATATCATATGATTCGAGGTCGTGATTATGATGATGTTATGATGCTTTATAGCGACGATTTAATTAATAACGATGTTCTTGTATCGCATTTTGTGAAAAAACTAAGGATAACTCATTGTAATAGTACTGTATTTAAGTGTATTCAATGTGTTCAAATGGGTGAAACGTTTATGTTAAATACATGATTTGTAAAACGACTGTTTCTAATAAATAAAAAGAGCACAATGTCAAAATGTATCAATGTCACTGCTTTATTGAATATCACATGATTAATTTGTACAAAAAATATGACCAATATATTATACAACATCAAAATGACAACCACTGGTTTTGTTCACGAGATGGCGATTTAAACGCCTCCGACCCCTTAGAAGAAGGTGTACTTAAATACATTCTTTGTGCCATAGAGGACGATGTAGACGGGTTGGTTTTAAATGAACTTATTACATGTCTAACCGCGTGGTTTGGGACTGTTGAATAGGGTATGTTTAAAACAGCAATTGCCTGCAAAAACTCAGTCCATCCATGAGGCCTACGGTCATTCCTAATTTTATGTGGGGATGTTAAACTCTTCACAAGATCCAACACGTGTGATCCCTGTATAGTGACGCCTTTAAATACAAACTCTCCCGAATCATTCCAAGATGAAACTTCTCTGGCTTTAGACATTTTATCCATGATGTATCTTGCATTTTTCACACTTTTCAATGGTACATTTTTCAACACTTCATCGACAATATCATCGCCCCCACCATCTTCAACAGGGGGTCCAAAGGACTCTTTGTGAGACGCATCGGGGGGTGGAAATGCAAGCGTTAATGTGTTGCTGGCTCGATCCCCTTGTTTAACTACTGTCAAAAATCTTTGTAAAACTGAGGTGTAAAGTTTGGCCTTCTCATGAGCAGCCAAATTGTCTTTATTCAAAATATTTCTTATAGCAAGATCCAGATCGTCTTCCACTGTTTGTTGAATAGATTCTCGGGTATTGGACATCTTTAGTTTATCTATTTGATTTTGAGGGACTAAAAACAGCTTCTCAGCGTACTCCATCTTCAACCTTGTTTAGACGTTATCAGACTGGTTATAAAGGGGATTGCTATGCTCAGGAGCGGAAGAAGAAATCCTCCGTTCTGGTTGATCATGCGTTTTTTTCTGGACACACCAATCTTTTTACTGGCTATGTATTTAATCTCAGTCCTTTTCCTCTTCAACCGGCGATGCTGCTGCGTCGTTAGCGGTATTGTGCCATAGAGCACATTAAGCGCTACCTCACACAATGTTAAAATGAGATCGTCAGATGCTGATTGCATAATAAGACGTCTTTGCGTCGGGGTCGCTTTAAATAGCATTTTTAACAGGGGGAGGTTTCTAGACAATCTAGTAGACATTTCACCAAAATCACTGCTTTCTTTTTTGAATGTAAACTGCTGGTTGGGTTGAAAGTAACCCCGTTCTGAGACGAAAATGTTCAGGGGTTTTTGCTTTATAGTCTATCATGAGGTATCCAAAAGGCTGGTTGGTAGCATCTTGATAGCATTCCATAAAATATTTTGTATTTCCGGGGTACATTTGTTTTCCCAACACATTAATCTGATTGTTATCACGAGGATTCTTAAACAATATTAAATAATTTGTATTCAAGCTGATGGTTCTGCTGGATTTACCTTGGAAAAATAAATTCTGCACAATATAAATAGCGCTGAGGTTTCTATGGTGAACATATTGAGTGAACAGTTTTTCCACTTCAGAGTTTCCACTGGCCTCCTTCATCATGTCGTCAATTATCAACAGATTAGTTTTATTGACAGGTAATAAATCATCATCATTCAGAGATTGCGGTATTCCTTCCACAAATTTAATGTTATACATTTTATACAGTTCATCATACAGCGGTTGCCAACAATCATAAATGTACACAATGTTTTCAATCTTTTTAGAAATCATATTTACAGCATTTTCCAACAACATTTTTACAAAATAAGACTTTCCAGAATTTGAAGGTCCGCTTATCACACATGAAAAAGGATGTTGAAGTCTAAAATTAAAACCA